>OX421422.1:2558605-3806657 GCA_949126915.1 Musotima nitidalis
CCCACCTGGTGGCGATGGCGAGCCAATCGCCGCTTACCGGGCACTGTTATGTCCGCCAGAGCCTCGTCCGTTGATCGGCATGTGCACCACTTGCAGACGAGGTTGGCTTGGGCTCCTTAGGTCTTGGTAGGACCCCTATACACCCGCTAGACACTATATATATAATACCAATTTAATTTGATTGCCGCATCCTTCAGTTTACAGTATAAAACGAATCCATCCCCGCGCGACGGCACATATTCTCAGCCCATTAACGTCCCACTACTGAGCACGAGCCTCCTCTCAAGGTGTGAGGGTATTGGGTCATACTCCACCACGCTGACCCAGTGCGGATTGGCGGAGGCAGGTGTATGGCGTCCTGCTGTTAGAATTTATCAAGCCGCCCATTAGGCCTCTAACATGGCTTAACGACTACCACATTTAGTGATAACCGGGACCAATGGCTTAACGTGCCTTCCGAAGCACGGAAGCGCTCGATATCAAAATGCGACACAAACGGTCACCCATCCAAAGACTGACCTCTGTAAACTCTGCTTTACTTCGGTGATCGTTTCCGACCACCGAGCACCGCGGAGCTACGAGCGCTTCAGCGACGGCACGCTCTGTCGAAAATCTAGATAAACTTCTTTGAATATTTCAATGTGCCACGTCTTTATCATTTTTCCTGTGAGAACTTATATTTTCTCCGTCGACGTCGCAAATGTCTTATATTTCAGCCTTGTCATAAAAGGGATAAAAGGGGAACGGAATCGGTTTTTATTTTTGCACAGAATTTTATATGATATGTTTTATGCCGGTGGGGTACGCCGGAGGTAGAGCCGTTACTAAGTACGGAATACCAACGGAATTTGGTTTAATTTTAGTGGTTTTTTTGTTGCTTAACTTAACATACATAGGGTAGGCTTCTGCATATAACACGCCTACATTTTGAGGAGGTCCACCCGTTTCTGACCCGCTGGCGAGGTGCTAGATGGTGTAAGGCAGGTACCCAATTATTTACAAAAAATTGACTTTCAGTTTGATATTAATGTTAACATAAAAAAATAATCATAAAGGGTTAAACAATTCGTTACTTCTTCTATTCTAAAAGGTTAAGCGGCAATGGGCTCGCCACCTATAATGTGGGACCAACGATATTATTGGTCAAATGTGGGCAAATATTATGCCTCTGCCTACCCCTGCGGGGAAACAGGCGTGATTTTATGTATGTACGTATGTATTTCTAAAAGTGTAACCGGCAGACATTTCCAAATAATTAACTTCAATTAAAATCGTATTATGTCGCATAATTCTTCCGACAAGTTATATTCTCATACATTTTTTTTGTTTTACGGTAACAAAATGTATTTACGCACTGCCTTCCTGCTAAAGGGGGACCAACAGGGGGTGTGGGACTCACCACCGGCAGACGCGACTGCCAGCAGTAATACCCACTAAAAATCTTCCGACGACGCCCGCTGCTTGTTGAGAAAGAGGCGGGGGCCAGTACTTGGGTTGCAGCGTCCGACACCCCACCTGCGGCCAACGTTCCCCGACTCACGGACCACACGGCACTGAACTTAAATCAATTAAAGTAAAATTCGATGTTTATATGCTGTTTTCTAAATTGACTAAACGCTTTATCGGGATTTTAAAATCTTCAGATATTATTAATGTTATCAAAGTCAAAGTATTTATTTCCAAAACTATGTTGTATATACAGATGTTTTATAAAAGTTAGTATCAAAAATAGACTCGGAAACTATGTTGTATATACAGATGTTTACAGCATACAGCAGTTACTATGCCAATTTTTAGGTCTTTCATAAAGTGGAAACAAGTTCATGTTTTTTTTTACAAAGACACTTGCTTCATAATATATATGGATACGAGAGTAAGGATTTTTTCCCTAATAAAGAACTGTCATTTGGTCTATATTTACTAAGATTCGAGGGCAACTATATTGCATCAGTGCTATTTCCCCAACGGATAATACCATATTGGAGCCAAGAATGGGCATAAGAACACCATAAACTTCATAAACACAAACAGTATCGGCCACTTGCTTCTAAGCTTCTATGGGATGAATAACTTCTTAAGAAATACTTATCTTTTCAATAACTTAGTTAAAAAATAATGTTCTCAATTCGTCTGAGAAATCTGCATGGGAAATTCTCTACCAGCTCATAGATGCCAATTGTTTTTTCGAGAGGGATGTAGGTGGACCTTGGGTTTTTTTTATAGTTTTTGCAGTAATAAAATTCGGATATGTATTTACTTTTTATTCATGTATTTAAAAATATAGATAACAATAAGGTTAATTTAATTTTAACAGAAATAAATCAGAAAATGTCTTTAAAATCCAAAAAGACCTGGTTTTCTATATTTCGATTTAATCAAATCAGCTCCTTTTTCAGCCAAAGCAACTACAGCAGACATGATATTACCATCTACTATATTTGGCATCGAACTAGCATCTATAACACGTAATTTATTGACTCCGCGCACTTGCAAGTTTGAGTCCAACACACTTCCCATAGCATTAGTTCCACAAGTATGCCAAATAGTAGCAGACAGTTCCAAAGCGTAACATCTCCAATATTCAAGGGAACCTCGTTCGAGTCCGTCACACTTGGGCAAATTTATTTCGACTATATCAGAATCAACACTTTCGAAAGTCTTTGTATCTTTTAACCTTGCAAAATCCTGAAGGTTTCTAGCCATGTCATCCAGATCCGTTTTATTTGAATAGAGACCAAGGTAAATCTCAGGGTCATCGGTGGCTTTCAAACTGTTTAACCGGACATGTCCCCTTGAATAAGGTAAACCTTTGCTAATAACTGAAAACATCACCTGTCTCCCCACATTGCCTTTGAACATGTCATTAACGACCGCATCAGAGTACTTGAAAACGCTGGTAGCGACCAAGGGGATGTTTGGAGAGTCATGCGTGAAAATTAGGTTAAGCGACTGATAGTCTGGGTGCGATTGTTCAGGGTTGAATTGTTGGTAAGTCATTGTAAATGGAGCTGGGAATTCGAACAAGTTAGGGTTATTTAAATTGATAATTTCGCTGGTTGATTTCGTTTTGAATAAAATAACTGCGGCAACATGGTCCTGCAAGTTTTCTCCAACTGGCAAATCGGATTTTACTGGGATATTCCACTTATCTAATTCTGATTTAGGACCAACACCTGAGAGCAAAAGTAATTGCGGGCTTTTAAAAGCACCTGCGGATAACACAACTTCCTTATTCGCGTATACTGTTATTGAATCGCCATTAGAATTAAGTACTGTGGCTCCAATGGCATTGTTGTTTTCGTCAATTAGAATCTTGGTAACAGTAGCTTGTTTCCATACAAATAAGTTTTGGCGGTCCTTTGCTGGAGTAATATAAGAATTGGCAGTACTTTGACGTTTGCCAAGTTTTGATATAAAAAACAGAGATTCGGATATACCGACCTGTTTAGGTCCGTTAAAGTCGAGCACGTAATCCAAGCCCAGTTCTTTGTGAGCTTCTATGTAAAATTGGTTTAGCTTGTTTGGTTCTCTAGTCTGTTTTAAATTGCCTCCGTAACCGTGGTAACTTGATGTATTTGAAAAGAAAATGGTTACATCTTGGACGTCCTCACTTTTTTTGAAATAAGGCAAGAGGTTATCGAAATTCCACGAACTATCATTAGTTGCCGAAGCCCACAAATTGAAACAATAGGGACTGCCTCTGACTTGTATTAGATGTTCCAGTCCACTACTTCCTCCGAGCATTTTTCCTGCAGTCGAGCGAACTATATTATCTTGTAGGTTTTGTGCTGTGTAGTTATCATTTACAGTTGCAAAGTTATAATCGTAATTCGTGCGTGGAAAAAGCGGGAACAGGTATGGAATCTAAAACATAAAATGGTCAATGTCACACTTGAGCTTGATAATGCTTTGCAAGTTTGAATGTAAGTAATTTAGTTAATTTGGTAATTCCTTAAGTCATAATATTATTATAAATAACAGTGGATTATAAATAATAGTCCACCACGGCGGAGAAAGGTGTCCTGCTGTTAGAATTTTATAAGCCGCTCAATTAGGCCTCTCACAGGGTTTAACGAATACAACATAAAGTGATAACAGGGATTATTTAATCCCACACATACACACAAACAATCACTCATATTAAAAATATTCGTTTAAAAAAGATTATTTTTTAGTTTAAGTTGGCAAATGCGTTAAATGCTACTTTGGAAGTTACAAGATTCTGCCCAAGATAGGGAACCCAACTCACCTCTGTTTCTATAGTGGGATCTGAACCGGCTTCAATTAGCAGGACAGATGTGTTCGGGTCTTCTGTCAGCCTGGACGCCACGACGCACCCAGCAGTGCCGCCTCCAATCACCACAAAGTCATACTTTGTTTCATCTGATTATGACATAAATAGTGTTAGTGTTGCTGAACAGAGACCTTCTCAATAGATTTCCACATTGAGCGACTCTGAGTCGCCTGCATCTACCGGCTTCCCGCCGCCTTGGCAAAATTATCATGCGGTCACCTTTGAAGAACCTTAACGCTCCATCGATCGTGGGTTGTCCAGAATTGAAAACTATTACTGTGTTATCGACAAATTACTGCTAAAAGGCCACAGCAGTGTTTTCTAACAACTCAAACGGATTTTGAAAAATATTTTTTCAATCAGTTCATATTAAGATCCAAAAAGTAATCAGAAAGCAAACATTTATATAATCTTTTTACTTTTATGAAAACTTTTAACGATTATTAAGTTAAAATTGGCCGACCACATTGTAATATAAACTTTATATTATTAATTGATGTTGTGCTGTGTACTATCCTACTAAATTTAGATTTATCTAGGTATAGTGAGTTTATTAATCGTTCAAGCTCCAGCCCGCAGTGAATGGGCGTGTTAGTTTATAAGTTTGACATTTAAATATTGGTTTTGATTATGTCTTAACTACATATTCATTTGTATTGATAATAATGTAATTAATTTGTGAATTGAATTCATAACGTTATATTGTAATGAAAATTAACTTTATATTAAAACTAAATTTTGCCCGTTTCTCACTAAATCATTTTGTCTGTCCCTATGTTTGCTTAGATCTTTAAAACTACGCAGTGTCGTAACTAGCCTTTTATGCACCCGGTGCGAAAACTGCGTCCTTGAAAAATGCTCTGACCAGGCTCTAATAATACAGGCCAGGTACAGTAGGGCTCGTCTACACCATGTTCGCAATAAAACAAAATGTAACTACTAGCTACCATGCATGAGATAAAACTAGATACTAGTCTGGTCATTTCTGCGCCCCTCTAGGCTCTGCGCCCTGTGCCTGGGCACTACTGGCACCGCCCTTGTTACGGCACTGAAACTACGCAATATATTTTGATGCGGTTTTTTAATGAATAGAGTGATTCAAGAGGAATGTATAAGTAGGTCAAGCGAACGAAGTCGCATTTTATAAATAAAATTCACTTACTCATAACTTTGGCAGACGGACCATACTCTAAGCCATTTAGGTGGAGACCGGCAAGGAGGCTGAGAATACCTTGAACTGCTTTCACAGTGACCTTCGCAGCGTTTGCAGCACTCATGGTTATTGCTAGAAAGAACGAGGGAATATTATTATTATTATGTTTGTCTTTTTCCGAACTCGGGCCAATGGTGACCCGGACATTTGGAAGGCAGGCAGATGATAAAATGGGCACTCCAAAATAGCCGTAGTGCAACGGCAGGAGCGCAACATCGGTCTTCTCGGCTTCAGGGTGTCGAGAGGTTATTATTATTATTAATTAACAGGCAGGCAGTTTGAAAACTGATTGCGCCTGTATCCAATTCATCTGCGTCTAGTTCCTCTTAACCGGTTGCATGTATTAATCCAGCTTGTTATTGAATGAATTGACAGTGGGAGCTGACACTACATCTGCCGTCAGCTCGTTCCACTGTCTCACTACACGGTCGCCTAAGAAGTTCTTATGTGGGTTGTTGGTAGACAAGCTAGTGCAAAGTTTGAGGTGATGGCCTCTTAGGTGGGTATTGTCGCTATATGTGAATAGTTTGGCATCAATAATAGTGGTTACTATATGGAATGCTATGAAAATTGCTAGACTTAAAAAATATATAGCCAAAATAATCTACAAAAAATATATATTTTTAACATAACTTTTCCAGAAAAAACAAAACCGTTTTCAAACTTGTATCGGGAACCTACCAAAAACTTAGACAAGGCTCTGCCAAACATAACAACGTCCGGTAAGCAGCATTATTACATGGGACTAACAATATAGTTGGCGAAATAGGCGTATTTTATGCCTGTGCTTACCCCTTAGGGCAACAGGCGTGACAAGCAGTTATGCGATTTGGAGTCGATGCTTTCAATGTAAATAGGAAGTTTTAATACAGTCCAAGATTAATTTGATGATGTTCAAGATTCCATAAGGACCAACACCATACCAATAGACTATCAACTATCAATAATTTATTGATTCAGGCGTTACTTTGCGGAAATCCATTGTAAGCAAGTCATGGATTAAAAAGGCTTGTATTTAACGTGTTATCAGAATTAATAAATTGCCAACCTAACCTAACCTTTTTGTGCATCAAAAATACTGATTGAGCACCTAATCACCTCATTAGGTGCTCACTCAGTATTTTTGATGATCAAAAAGTATTTTTTAGAGGTTCAGTTTATTATATTCCGATTAAAAATATCTTTGTAACAAGTCCCGCGCAACTATAATTTCCCGAAAAATTCGAGAAACAATTTAACACGACACGTGTTTCGCCCTTACACAGGGCATCTTCAGGTAAGATAGGAGCCTCAGAACAACCGATGCCTTCACGACCAACGCTGAAACGAGAGACTGACTGTTTTGTCTCGTTTCAACGTTGGTCGTGAAGACTTTGTCGTGTTGAATTGTTTCCGGACGGAATGCAGAATGTTTTAGGAGCTAGACCTAGTGGAATTGTTTGGAATATGGTACCTAAATAACCTTAAAGATTTTCTGGCCCGTTCTTTTACGTCCAAGCTCCCGCTCGCATTGCATGGGCGCGTTAGTTTTGTCATGTTGACGTTCATAAGAGCTATATTGAGCCAAACTTCAATAGATTATTTTGACTTTGACTTTAATTTTGACTTTGAACTGAAATCTAGAGTTGAAAAGCGCAGTATAGGGTTTTTCCTCAAGCAATACAGTACTGATTTAAACAAACAAATAATACATAGAAACCAGACCAGAACAAATATTCATGCTTATGTACACAAATATTTGTCATGTGTGGAAGTCGAACCCACGACCTCAGGAGCGGAGTGCAGGTATATTTGCCTCTACGCCATATCGGTCGTCAGTTAGTTATTTATCTTTTAGATATATCAATAGTGTACATATTATTAAATATATAAAATCGGATTGTGCAAGGTTCATTTCTGATGCACACTTATTAAAGGTACATACGAGTACAACATTAATTTGCAAACATTTACCAGAACAAGCAACCGATACTGATTTAATGTAGCCGTATAACTAAATCGTCCGATAAGAGTAATTGTATTTTTTAAATAAGAAAAGTATGACAATCTTTACCTTGTGTCTTCCTCCAGATGATGTATGTCTATAATTAAATTGCAACATCGGTCATGTGGTTTATATATAATTTCAAGAAGCGCGTGCATAATTCGGCTGATGTCATTATGTACATACATTTTATTGTTTAAGTAATGTAAATTAGTGTAGCTTCTAGGCCTGTTTGCACGCTTTATCTACAGTGTGTCGCAGCAATAATAAGTCACAGAAGGTATAATTTTGACATTATCATGCAAGCATTTTCGTGTTCTGGGCTGTTTTGCTCGCTTTACAGTGTATCGCTGCAATAATAAGTCACAGAAGGTATAATTTTGACATCATCATGCAAGCATTTTCCCGGTTGCCCTAGACTTGAGCTTACTTAGACTTAAGCACAAGGTCTTCTCACTGATCTAACCAGATAGTGGCTGAATTTGAGTTATTACCAGAGGTCGGAATTAGGTAGAGTTATTCATGTACTTACACTAATTTCACACAGCGAAAGAATATAGTGGATATGCCTCAAATCCCGGGATTAATTTTAAAGAATAGAAAAAATCCCGTTACTTTTTAATAAAAAGTTATTTACTTTTACTTTTTTAATTTAGACTACTGCACGCGCGACGTTGCCAAACTTACATCAATGATATTGGATAACCGAAGTTGCAAAATTCCAATACGCACACGCGCGATGTTGCCACGTTTATTGTTCGCACTACATAGCTTGTGAGAACAAAAGAATACAATAGCGAAAATGCGGAGCACTCCCATTTGAAATCCCGGGAAGGTCCACATTAATATCAACATTTCGATGCAAGTACATAAATAACTCTACCTAATTCCGACCTCTGGTTATTACACAGAGCGACTGTATGATTTTTGCAACCCAGAGGGAAACACCATTAAACTGATAAACCAGTTTTTTTTTACTCATCCTTTTCTTTCTTTTTTTTTCTTTGACACAAGTCAGAGTCTTTAGAGGTCTTTATTTTTTTATAATGTTTATTTGTCCTTTTCAGTGATTTGTTTTTATTCTTGCTTTTTTTGGAAAGCATTTATAGAGTTATTACATTATTTTCCTCACAAATTCCTATCAATTACTACTGTTGCTATGTTATTACTATATTATATAAATGTTTCCACCATAAGTTACCTGATAGCACCTCGTGTCTTAATTTCCATCTCTAAGTCGTGCCTTTGCTCAGAGAATTGCGGACATTCTAACAGGAGGTGTGTTTACTCCAAGCCAGGGTCACAGATGCATGATGGACTCCCCTTGCACTTAAATCTGTTCAAGTACTCTGAGAATAGAAGAAGCGCTCGTAGCTCTGCGGTGCTCGGTGGTCGGAAACGATCACCGAAGTACAGCAGAGTTTACAGAGGTCAGTCCTTGGATGGGTGACCGTTTGTGTGGCATTTGATATCGAGCGCTTCCGTGCTTCGGAAGGCACGTTAAGCCGTTGGTCCCGGTTATCACTAAATGCGGTAGTCGTTAAGCCATGTTAGAGGCCTAATAGGCGGCTTTCTAAATTCTAACAGCAGGACGCCATACACCTGCCTCCGCCAATCCGCACTGGGTCCGCGTGGTGGAGTATGACCCAATACCCTCACACCTTGATATGTGAGAGGAGGCTCGTGCTCAGTAGTGGGACGTTTATGGGCTGAGATGATGATGACTCTGAGAATCTAGACTCTGTGTCAGCCCCCCCGACTGGTCTCCACCTTGTCGTGGTGGGGGGGCTGAGTACCTCCCGGTAGGGCGCAGGAGGCGCTAGGGAAAAGGTAACACCCAGAGACCGACGACTTTGGGTGCCCTTAGTACTGACTACCGGGGGGGAAACTAAGAGGGACCTATGGAGGGCGCTGCGGGTAGGCCAGGAGGGCCCGCTCATCAGCGCCAGGAGGGTCTAGGCAGCGGGGGCAGGGGGCCCCTGCTGTCTAACCATGGACCCTCCGGGAAGTCGGCCACACACGCTATGGTCGCAGGGGGAGGTAGGAGGGGCGCGTCCACTGCGCCTCTCTGAGGAGGTCCTCCCGGTTTTGGTCCGGGGGACGTTGGCCGCAGGCGGGGTGTCAGAAGCTGCAACCCAGGTACTGGCCCCCGCCTCTTTCTCAACAAGCGGCGGGCGTCGTCGGAAGATTTTTAGTGGGTATTGCTGCCGGCGGTCGTGTCTGCCGGTGGTGAGTCCCACACCCCCTTTCGGTCCCCCTTTGGCCGGAAGGCAGTGCGTAAATGCATTTTGTTACCGACGTAAAACAAAAAACAAAAAAAAAAAAGAACTCTGTGTCAGGACCGGGCAATGTTCCATCGTTCTTACTGTTCGGTACGAGTTAATTATATCCGGGATGAATAGCTTTGTAAATGAACCAGCACGTACTTTCTTGTACCTTTGATTACATTCGTCAAGGGACCGACCTTAGCAATCAATTTCGTTGAATTTTATCATCTCATTTTTTTTTTATTTGTGTAAATTAAGGTGTGTTCTGTATTGACAATTTTGTGTACGCCTGTAATCGGTTCTCATGTGAGTCCGGAACCTATACCTTTACAAAATGTTTTAAGTATGCATGTAATCTTGTTGGTGTACCTATTTAAATAAATTTAAAAATAAAGTTAGTATGGCCAATAACAGGTTTCCCTAACAAACATGTGATTAGGAAAAATAGAAACTATTTCGAGTAATAAAATATAAAGGAGGCAGTTGCTGTATAGTGCTAATAACTCCTGGTAATTCTGGCAGATATGTAGTACTTAAAAAAATTTTTTTTTTTTTAAACTAATATAACTAAACAACGTTAATGGAATAATTTTACTATTTTTCATTAAACGTGCCGCAATCTATACATTTATTAAATGAACATAACATAACTCTTCATACTTAATCTAAAACAGGGTAACATAATTATTAAAAATAAAAACTAAAAGCTATAAATAAAAGATGTCTTCCAACTGTGGGCCCATGGGTACGGTGCCAAGAATGCTGGAAATAATAATTATTATAAAATAATGCTAATGATAAAACTATTTTAAGGTATTGTTAATAAAGTGTAAATATACTTTTCCTTCTCAACACCACATTAAAATTTCGAAGCTGCTGGGTAAATAGTTTAAAATCGTTGTGTGCTCTAATTTGATACGCCAACGTGACTGACTAATCCATTAATAACGTAGAAAGTAAAAACTGCGATGGATAAAAACGATCACTAAAGTTAAGCAAATCCTTGAATGGGTGATCGCTGGGGCCGGGATTTTATCCTGTGTTAAAAGCTACATCTCACAGTGAGGCAAGTTAAAAGCTTTTATCTTATTCTTGACATAAAACAGTATTTAATAAATAATATTTCACTCATACTAGTAGTTAAACTATAGTAATAAATAAATAAATATAAATAAATATTCTCTTACAATCACACCAATTATTTAGTTCCAAGATAAGTATCATTAAGAACTTGTGTTATGGATACTAAATAACGGATAAACATACTTAAATACTTTATTTTTTTGTAAATACATACTTAAGATACATAGGAGAACACCCAGATCAGAAAAAATATTCATGTTCATGCACACAAAGATTTGTCCTGTGTGGGAATCGAACCCACGACCTCTCGAGTGAAGTGCAGGTATACTGACCTCCACGCCATATCGGTCGTCAAATCATAAATCAATAATGAGATGAAAGTTTTAACAGGATATATTGAGTGCTAATCTATTGAAAGTATTCATGAGGGTCGAGAATATATCAACATATTGTAGCTTTCTAGAAGATTGCAGGATTCGTGAATTGTTTAAGGGCAGTTCCTCCGAGTTCTACGAAGTCCGGTGCTCTCTCTTACCCTATATCTTCGCATAGGGGCTGGTGTAAGGCCCTATGCGAAGGTAGCAGGAAACAAGCCAGATTGATAATTGGGGCTCTAACAGGGCATTATGCCACAAACAAAATGCTCCATAGGATGCGACTAGTGCAATCACCGCTATGTCGTAGATGTGGTGACGAAGAAAAGTCTATAGAACACCTGCTGTGTACCTGTGACTCGTTGGCTGCTTGCCGAATGGGTCTTCTGGGGGTGGCCTACCTACAACCAAGAGACTATGGGCTCCAATCTGCAAAGACTGTCATAAAGATGATGGTAACATTATTTGGAGGTTTGGAGTGAAAGGCAAGGGGATGCACAAAAGATCCGATATAGGGGTCAAAGTGCGCCACGGTCAGTCTGTGGCCCCCGCGATAAGATAAGATACCCTATATCTTCTCATTTATCATATTGTCCCTTGGCAGAATTCATTGTTCTGCAGACGACAGTACGGTACATGTGCAGTACTTAGGACATCCTGCGGCAAAGCAAGCCGATATTCTGAAGGGAAGGCAAGACCTGGTTGCCAAAGTAAACCGGGCTCTAGAGCTTGTCTCTCAGTAAGGATCTGGGGGTCGATTTAATGCCACCAAAATCCAGGTTTGTGCATTTGCGTCCAATTCTCGTCCTTACTCCTCCCTCTCTTTAGAACTCTCCGTTGCTCATTTTAATTGATCTCGGCCTTCGATCAACAATACAACTAGATAACGCATCACATACAAAAACAGAACTCAAATATGGCACCGAGTGACTATAGAATAAATAGATATAGGTATACCCTATGAAATGGAGCAAAACGACTTTTAGCTTTAATAATTTTTATCAAACTTACACCTTATCTGGAATATATAAAGCACGCTTTTGTTTGTGTCAACATTCACTTACGCTTTTACGACATGAATGACAGAAAGCGATAAGGAATAGAAGTTCCTAAACATTTTTTATACACATACATTGACTGTTCTATCTAAATTAGACTTTATTTGTGAACAAATAAGTTTTATAATAACTGCAACTAAATTTTACTTAAATTAATTACGCTGTAATTTTACTGCTCCGAACAGAGTGAGTATGGAGTCGCGCGCTTCGTATTTTTGTTCTCGTACTTGCGAGATAATGACTAAAATTATGTTTAGTATTTTGTGTTCAACTTTTATAATAGTACAGTACATTTCCATTACAAATAGATGAAGAATGATTATAATATCAATACATACCTTACTTTATATCTTCGCATGTGTGGGAAAGGGAGTATAGGCTTTTAATGTAAACAACAATATAATCATTATTAAATTATTTTAATATTTTAAGAGAAATGGTAAATAAGTTATTGATATAAAATACACAGTGTGGCTCAGTGTACGATCAGGATCGTTAACATATTTTATACATAACTAGCGACCCGCCCCAGCTTTGCACGGGTGGTATGCTAATATGAATAGTTACGTATATTACATAATTACAGAATGTCTCTATATAGGCCGCGAGTACCTACCACCGCCGCAACCATAATTTTTCGATTCGATTCGCCTTTCGAGCTGTTTTTTCTTTTTAATGTATATACCATTTAATACTTCTGCAACTTCGACATTTTCAGCCAGATCTAACAACACTGTTTCATCTAATTATTGTTTTTTTAAGCAACTGAATTATATTTTTTAAAGAATTTTTAATTAATCTCTTGTTAACTTTTTGTAAGTTATGAATTTTTTGGGACTTATTTATAATTATTTGTCGAGAGCAGTCAAGTTTTTGTCTTAAAAATTTCTTTCGGGGTGTTTCAGACGGGTGCGCCAAAGTTCACCTAAATTTTCAACTCCGAAAATTGGAACTCCGAAAATGTTCTTCCTAACATTTTTCATCCTAACAATCACAATTACTAACTACTCTGTCTCTAATGTTTTAATTCCGAATCATTCAACTTCATAATGTCGGTAGCAATAAACATCTATTATACTATTATTTCTTTTCCTATATTTTGTCAACATAACCATCTTTTACACTATTATTGAAAGTCATACCTTTTTTGTTTAGATTTATTCTTATTCATAATAATCAGTATTATTTACATTAATTTTGCGTAACTTTTACAGTTTTAGTTATTTACACATAACATGATAACAAATAAGAATACCAGTACCCTGGTACAAGTAGTTAAATACATGTTTTCATTTACACATTTCAACTAAAGTAGTTTAATATTAGCGGCTATAGCTTTCAAATAATCTCTTTTATTTTGTTTCTTTGTTTCTTTGACGATATATTACTTGTCTGAAGTTCAAGTTTGTTGGCATATTAGCACGTATATTTGAGGAAGTGCTTGCTTCGCACTCACTAATTATATGAATTGGTTTTTTGTTTTTATTAATTAAAGCGTCTTCTTTAATTTTATTTAGAGCGGTGTGTACCTGCAAAGATAAGAGTAAATCTTAAGTTAAAACTGCGACCATAATGCACGAGCCGAGCGAGCGAAATCTCGCTGCGGTCATTCAGCCAAGTTCCAGAAAAAAATCGGTCATATTTATAGTTCTTGGTTTAGGTTAGGTTACAACTGTGACCACACAACGTACGAGCCGAGCGAGCGAAGCGAGCGTGCCGCGGTAGCGGCCGGCGAAGTACCAGAAACGAATCGAAAACGAAAAAAGTCATAAACATAACCGTAAAAAAAAAGTTGTTTTGTAATATAATATAATATAATAATAATTTCAGGACATACCAATCAGGGCTACACAAAGTCATATCATAAGTAGATAAATGTTTCTTTCTAAGTATGAGTGAAAATATTATGGTAATTATGTTTAGGGATAAAAACGTTAGGATAAAAAACAGTAGGAGCTTTAATATTGTATGTTAACGATTTTAGTGATAACAATTTTCGGAAACATGAGTGTTATGAACATCGACGGTAGCACTACAAATATAAACTTAATAGAATTAATAGAAAAGAACAAAAACTTTAGGATTAAAAATTTTAGGAGGAGTGATCATTCGGATTACAAATCGTTAGGAAGAACAATTTCGGATAAAGAACTTTAGGTGAGTCAATATGGACCCGTTTCAGACACGGATATTAAATCTGAAACCGAAACGGTTGGAGAACTAGGTAAAGAGACCATTTCAGAAGTTGCTGGAGACACGACCTGTAATAACACCAGTTGAATAAGTATAGTGCACAATCATAACATGATTCAACGAATTAATACGTCTTTGAAAAAAATTAGAAACAGTCTTGTAAACTACCTCCAAGGTTAACCTTTTTTGATTTACTGGCACTTCTTTAAGCACATCATGTTGACAGGGCAGTTGGATCTGCAATTTCATAATTATAATGTTATAGTCCGTAATAAAAATATATTAAACCACGCATAAGGTTTATTCTACGTCTACTGTAACGAATAGTTATATAAATATATAAAATAGTTATATTGAATTACAATAACTCTAGAAGTAGGTACTTTTAAATTCGATATTGTCGGTTCATTTACCAAATCTGATGCAGTCATGTTTTTGGATAGTGATAGAATCTGTAATTTAATAATAATGTTATTAGTGATATACTGACAGTTCTTCTCAACGAGAGTACGAACCATATTGTATTATGGTACGGCAAGGTCCATACTCATTACTTGGTAAATAATTTAACTTAGAAAACTTGCTTAAATTACCTGCAATTTAGGGATAGCTGTTTTACGCAATCGACGTCTTTGCGCATTCCCTATAATATCGATTTGATCAAAATGGATTGAGCATATGACAGAATTTTTGTAAGGTCTGAAAAAATCCTCTTGTCTATCTTCAGCTACAATAGAAATAAATTTTGCGCAATGAAATGGGTCGCTAGGAAAGCTACAAATGAAAAATTAAATTTAAATTAAGTAAAAAAACAAAGTATTAAACCACTCCATAGCTGCACTGTTCTGACACAACCAAATTATGGCAAACTCACGCGCCAACATTTGCCAATGTTGGCGCGTAGGTTGGCTTTACAAAGTTAATAGTGTAATGTTATTAAAAAGGCGAATATTTTATCTATTATATTTTAAAATTATATTTACTTACCGAAAGTACGATATTCCGTCCGATAAAATTTTTTATCGATAGTTATTTCCACAGTTTTTGAACACACACTGAGGCATTGTGGCACTTCCGCACGTTGGCGCAACCACAAGTGAACTAACTCGAAAATAAGACCCCACTTTGAAGTGAGGCGTTATTTTCTAGGCCGTTTTTGAGACTCTGACCCGTTATCTAGTTGTATTGTTGATCGAAGATCTCGGCATAAGTATTTGGCATGTACATCAGCCAGGCCCTATACCCGAAATGCTATATCGAGGGTGTTATTTTAACTGCCTCCCGTATGTCGGTTACGGTAACGGGTTGGGTAAGTTGGGGATACCTAATCCTTAATATGGTGATGTTTTTTTACCTCCGAGCAGAGCTGTTTGTTTTGCAAGACTCAAGTGCGAGTGTGGAGTGCAACTCCTATCTTTGGGACGGGTCGGCTAAGTACCTCCTCGAAGCACTTGAAAGACTGCTGCTATGGGAGACGCTGAGGTTACAGCTTCTCTCGAGGATCTACAGCTACGTTCCTATAATTTCGGGTCTTTTAACCCTTTACCAGGCAGTGGTCAATATATGACCACCATAAATTGAACCTTATGCGTACAACTTAAGGTGGAAAACCAATGATTATTTACAACGTGCTCTGCCTGTTAAAGGGTTAAGCAGGGCGTGAAACTGCGGGCCTTCATGAGTAGGTGCGCTTTGTACCGTGCTTATTTCACGGTATGAAGCGCCTTAATCTTTTTGGTTTATATCGACTGCTTGCCATCAGGCTGTCACAATGATGTGACAAATTAAAGAGAAAAAAATATTAAAATAAAAATATAGTGTAAGAAGTTGATGTAAGTACGTGCCTAGTACCTTGCTATGTATAATATGTGTAAACATAATAAAATTAAATAGCTCTTGTATATCGACATCTTCAATAAATTCGACGCAAAATGAACTTTTCCTTATTTGTTATACATTACGCATCGTTCAAATTACATGTGTTATATAAACATCAAGTGTTTCTTCTCACTTTCAAAGGAATTACCTTTCAATACTTTTCAATACTTCAAACTTTAAATAGAAATAAATAAATGTATTCGTATTTAATATAAATATAGAAAATTGGCCAGTATCGGGATTATCGTGGGTTTCCATTTGTGCTAAGGGGCGGCGTGGATAAACGGGCGAGGAGAAATCATTGAACACTATATTGTAAATCAGCAGTCTATTTTGCAATTACAATTAACATCGAGATAAGTCACTTTGCCATCGAAATCTAATTGCTTTAAAGAGCTAACATAAGATATTACGCGAATATCAAGACGTTCCTCAAAAAGCGTGACGCCTAGGCTGGCTGCAAACCGATTCTCCCTCAGCAGCAGACCGAGTTACATCAAGCGAGCTGTCACCCAACCCTCATTGTCAGTGACATTCGCTTCACTATGCTTTAATGTCTTTGGTATCGTTTATCTTTCTTTCTTTATTTTAAATAATGGCTTTGTGCGTCTAGCACAGTAAGTGATATATTAATAATATATAATTAATAGTAAATGAGAATATGTGGTGATAAAGATGATAAATGGTAAATGAGATACCCTCCCCTAAGCCCCTTGAGTCCTCAGTAAAGATGTGGGACTATACTGAGATCTCACATGGACTCCTTGAGAGAAAATTTGAAAAGTGATGTTGCAAACAGTGCAACATCACTTTGATTTACCAACACTCATGTATGTTCACAAACACTTAACGGTTAATAATCCACCGTTATTACACATTGATGTTAGAAATATCACAAATTTTAGAAAATAAAACAAAACTGCTGTCATGACGCTTTACTTTCCCGCCAAGAAGTCATCGTTTATCTATGATCACAACTACGAAAGCGCCGTCATATAAAATAACCATTATAAATCCACCGTAAAAAATTAAGATATATAGTAAAGTAGAAGCTGGCGATGTGTCAGAAATCGCGGACAGCCCACTAGTCAATATCTCCCAAGCTACGTTGAAATTGGCGGGAGTTTCTGAAGGCTTTTGTCGAGGAACTTTCTTATAGACTCTGTGGCTGACTGTACTCGCCGTGCTGATTTATCGCTGCCAGTGAAGACATTGCGATAGTGCTCATTTTATGACATTGCTTTTTAGGCGGGTGGCTCACTGCGCCCCGCTTCATATAAAGTAATGATTATTATAATAAAATTAATTAATTAATTTTCAAATTACGAGTCATCAAAATTTATAATTTTTTAATATAACATAAAAATTAAAATCAAAATCTTTTTATTTCATAAACTATTACATAGTACATGAAAACGTCAATAAAAAAAAACAATTAAAATATAATTAAACTAAAATCACGAAGCTTAGATTCACTTCCAACCAAACAATTAAAAAAACAAAAAATATTTAAGTGTAAGTGAATCGGTGGCTCGGAACTGGCACTTGCCAGTTCCGAGCCACCGCTCTGTAAGAAGAACTTGCAAGAAACTCACAGGCTATGCTCTTTTAAATTATCGATTGGTTAGTTACAATCTTCATTTGTCTGTGACGCTATGCAATGCAATATAATATAACATTAACAATATTCATGTTTTAAGTCATTCATATTAGAATAGCCTGTATGAAACGGCAGTTTAATCTCAAGCATTTTTATCAGCCATATAGTCTTTGATAGAATAGTATCCCTTTAAAGACAGCTTGCGTTTTATTGTTAATTTAAATTTATTTAGGCTTAATTGCTGTATATTGCTTGGGATTTTATTATAGAATCGCACACATTGACCTTTAAACGATTTGTTAATTTTTTTGGAGCCTAGTGGCAGGTACAACACACAACACAATAAATATTTCTGACACCTACTCCAATAATTTAGTTCCATGATAAGTATCAATAAGAACTTGGTGTTATGGATAATAACGGATTAACCTACATAAATACCTTATACATACCTTAATATGCATAGGATAATAACCAGACCAGAACAAAATTTATGTTTGCACACAAATATTTGTCCTATCTGGGAATCGAACCCACGACCTCAGGAGTGAAGTGCTGGTACACTCGCCACCACGCCATATCGGTCGTGTTATGTATACACTAATGTAGCTTGAATTTGATACACAATCAGCATATTTGATGTGCAAAAAACAACTATAACAGCTTCATATAGAATATAATGAACTATTTATAGTTAAAATATTTTTAATACAATCCTGTAATTTGTAACAGTGTATATCAATCGTGGCTCCGCGATAGCAGGTGATAAGAAAATAACAAGGACCTTAAGCAAGGTTCACATTATTGTGTACTTGTGACCGTTTGTGGAAAAGTTAAACTTTAAGCCAAATCTTGGACTCATTCCATCATTTGTCCGGCATGTAAGTACCCTTGTTCTTAAACTCTTGGTCCCGCATGTACACATAGCTATGTCGGCTTATAGAGATACCAACAGTGAATATGAATATACAGACTGTTATCGACGTCTCGCTTAATGTTATTTGATATAGCAGATTCTGCTGCTACAATCGACGTAGATTATCCAAAAAGTATTGCATCGTCCATTATGATGTTTATATCTTTTAGCAAAGAATCAGAAGGGAGTTAATCTTCAGTGCCGTCAGACATCAAGAGAAGTAATGTCTTATCGCCAGGGACCTGTTCTGTGCCGCTTGCCATAATAGAATTGTCAATTTTTACTTTATTCACATCTGCGATGTTTTCTTGCAAAATATTATTACTTGAAGTAGTAACTTCCCTAATATTCACAGTCATTTATACAGAATCATAATTTGCTCCAAGTGGCACTAGCAAATGGGTTTCCAGATCATGACATTTACTTTACTTTACTTAATATTTTGGCTGTCTTCATACACTCATTAAAAATATTGTGATAAATCGACAAACTCAAATTAAAACATATCATATGGATTAACACAAAATATAAATATGAAATACGTCTAGCAAATATGAAAGAGGCGCGTTAGGCCAATTCTCTCGGCTATTATTGCATCGATCAGTCAAGTACGATAACTTATTGGACAGCTTGAAAACACGTGTCTCAAATCACCAATGGCCTGCAAGCCATAAATATAGGTAAAAAAATAACCACTGTCTACTTTAAGACTAGCTAACTGGCTAAATGCACAAGCCGTGCGAGCCATATTTTAAGAAGAAGAAGACTAGCTAACTCAAACTCCAAAACCTGTATCAGTAGCCAGTAGTCGGATACCAGTAGGCACGGAATATAATAAACTGAACCTCTAAAAAAATACTGATTGAGCATCTAATAGGGGATTAAGTGCTCAATTAGAATTTTTTGATGTACAAAAAGGCTAGGTTAGGTTGGCAATTTATAAATTTTGATGACACATTAAATATAATCCAGTTGGAACTAGAGTATTAGTTCCCATGTAGTAGACCATCCTGTCGCGTGAGGCTACGACAGCTGCACACTGCATATACCCTACCTAAAACTTGTGCGCGCCCATGCATGTCTAACTCTTGCCTCTGGCATCACGTGCTGAAGAATAACCTGAATTCCTCCCATTTGTTTATAAAAAGAGGCGCGACCTTCATTGTACAGAAAACCCCTATGAAGTAGCAATGAATCACAAACGATATGACATTCGCTTCCAAAAATGCACCAGAACGCATCAGTTTACACCGCAGCATTCCCTTGTGAATAAACCGGTAACTTAGTTAGCTGAGTCGCCCGCAGCCCTCGCAGACAGGTCGCCTTTGTCCCTCGCGTAATTACTACATGCTTTTACCATATTGGCTACGTACTGACGCGTGGCTTTGTCGGCGTACAGACGAACAACTCGGGTAAAGGCACTGTCACACCGGTAATTGTTACACTGGTAATTGTTACATGGGTGATGTTACACGGGTGATTATTGCACGGGTGATTGTAACATAAATATTTTTTGCTCTGACTTGGTGCGGAGATGAGTTTACCTGCAATTTTCTCTTTGTTTTGAATCCCCGAAGCGGAAATATATTTTTGTAGATGAACATGCATATTGGAATGGATCTTGGTGGTTTCCAGGTGGCTCGAGAAAGCTTGGCACCTCCCAAATAACTTTCATCGGTGAGTAGATACTAACGCGTTAAGCCATAACGGGTTGACGCCTCACGGGCTTAACTCAAGTTACATTATATGCAAACACTGCGCTGGCGCAAGCTTATATATATAGTGACGCCATCAGTAGGCAGTTGTGATTGTAAGGCTAAAACCTTTCCTTAAAACTAGAGGTCCCAGGGTTAAGGTCGGGATCACCAGGGATAACATTTTCTCCGACTTGGAGATGTTCTTTGCTAAACTATTATGGCTTCCAGACTTATCAATCTCGTTTTTCGCGGGTTTTGAGAAATTTTTGGGGTGCACGAGTTTATCTGTGGCTATTAAATAAGCCTAAACGGTTGCTTCTTAGCCCCGTAGCTTTTGAGTTATTCATCTCCTATGGGAACGTGTATCTAGGTTGAGCCTAAAGAGGCATCTGGATTGAACTTAGTTTTTGAAGAAGAGCTTAGCTTTCAAATTCCTAAAGTCCTATAAAGGCTAGCCAGCTACTGGGACAAGTGATGGATTAAAATATCTTTGTAACAATTCCCGCGCTACTATAATTTCCCGAAAAATCAAGAAACTTTTCAACACGACACGTGTTTCGCCCTTACACAGGGCATCTTCAGGTAAGATAGGAGCCTCAGAACAACGATGTCTTCACGACCAACGCTGAAACGAAAGTCAATAGATAGTAGCGCGGGAATTGTTACAAAGATATTTTTAATCCATCACTTGCTTACAATGGATTTCCGCAAAGTAACGCCTGAATCAATAAATTAATTAGCTACTGGGACAATCAAAAGTACCCGCGAAATTAGTTTTTAGCTTTTCTTAATACCAGTTACAGTTACTTAGATGATAATATGAATACCTGCAAGCAGTTGACGTGTAATGTCCCGATTTAGCAGGCGTATAGAGAACAAACTAACGCGTGGCGGGTGGTCGAGAGAAGCAGGGATGTTTTCAGTAATATCACTTTCAGTAATATGGAAGATTGTACCTTCCGACCCGAAGCATCAATACTCAATACTTTATTGCGTTCCACAATGGTTTTATAAGGTGGTGAATATTACAATTTGGTACATTTGTGGACCCTGTCGGGCACAGCATAGTGTAGGAGAGAGGAAGGGCGCCGTATAATTCTTATTATTATAAAATTACTATTATTAAATTACCGTTATTAAATTATTGTTATAAATTATTATTTATTTATTGAGTATGTATCAAATGATGTCAATAGATTTAAACAATATTATAACAGTTAGTATAGGTAAAAACATTAAATAAAAAAGTAGCAACAATGTCACATTATATATTATTATAGTTACATGTAAAAGAGTTAATATAATAATAAATGAAATAAAATAATGTAAATAGTCTATGTCAGTAGGTATTATTATTAGTCAGTAGGTATTAGTATTGAGAATAAGATATTTAGCCAAATGTCAAAGTATTGTTTTCATATATTATTATTTTCATATATTGAATTATTTATTTACGTTACACTATTTACCCACAAAATTATAAAGTTTTTCTTCCATATATTCTTTTAAAGTGTAGTAGCTTTTAGCATTTGTAGCATGGAATCTCTCTATATCAGACGGCTCGTAAGCAGTCACCATCAAAAAGTAGACCACTGTGAACGATGCTTTACTTTTGTGTCTTTTTGTAAAATTGCGACTATCCAGCCATGAGAGCCCGTAAAAAAAATCAGTAGATATGTAGCAAGAAGCACTCGGTTATTCTTTTGACAAAATGAAAGATTTACCTAAAAACTCTGTTTCATTGCCTCTTTTGCGATATAACAGTACTAATTTGGTGCAAGTGGTGCACAAACAACAGTTCTCTCCCGGTAATCGGCAATGGGCTCACCACCAACTATATACCCGGACAACAGCAAGACAATGGTAAATATATTCCCACCATAAATTTAACCTTATGTAGTTAAGTTAAGGTACAAAACCAATGAAAATTTAGTTAATGTATAATATGACTCTGCCTATTTCTTCGTTCTTATTAAAATTAATTACATTAAATAATATCTATCAAAGCAATTTGTAAAGTCTACATCATAATAACACCATTACACTAGTGTACAAAAAGCTTAACCCAGCTTTTCAAGTTTTTGAAACGTAATTTTTTTTAAGCAGCGAGTGCACAGTCTGCTGAACCTAAGTAATTAGTCAACGCGTCGTCCTTTAGTGGTTATTAGTGGGGATGTTTCAAAGGGATGTCGCCTTTATACTGGCTTGTATGCTTTTAGGAGCAATGAACTTTCTATATCAGATCTTATAATGAGCAAGTTCTGTGAGGTCTTTAGAGAGAGATTTAGGAGGAAGAATTAGGAGAGTGTCGTTTATATGGTTTTCTTCTATTTACTTGTTTATTAATTATGTGTTACATAGCAGTTCTAAATAAAAGTTAGTTAATTATAGGTTAAGATTAGGACATGATGGAGCTGCCATGATCAATTTAATTAAAACCTCTAAAGAAATAAAGAGAAAAAAAATGAACTGTTAATTTCTCTATACTTCAATGAACTCTATTTAAAACAAACATTTCAACTAATTGCTGAAGAGGTAAATCTGTTTATGTTTGCCGAATCCGATAAATTCTATTATAGATTCCTTAAAATTTTAATCAGATTATCTTATACTCTGCATTCTATAAAGCAGTCAGTATTGGCCAAGAACTGTTGTCATTAATATTGCAAAAAAATAGAGAAGTTGAGCAGCACTGACATTGACATCCAATCAAATTTATTGACTATTAAAACTGAATAAGGTCTAAAAGTTCTTCAGAAAGTACTTCGTGTTGTTTTTAATGGAGAGACATTGGTTTATTCATTCAAAGATTTAATGACGTACATTCGTAATAAACTAATGAAATTCATTCTTCAAAACTAGTACTAAAATAGCCTTAGGCTTTAGTAGGCCTGTAGGAATATTAGGATCGCGGTACCATTAAGATATTTAGACATATGCTGAGCAAGCATTTTCGATGCCACAAATTGTGTTTCAAGCTAAACCTAACAACATTGTTGACTGTTAAATAGTCTTTTTTACGTGTCTCTCAAAAAATATTTCCTTCCTTCAAAATAAGTCTAAGACCGACTTCTTCGCGGGACAATGAAGAGTCATATCTGCAGATTTGTAGAGCTTTCTAAAATTTGTGATAAATCGAACATTAATGTGTAATAACGGTGGATTATTAACCGTTAAGTGTGTGTGAACGTACACGAGTGTTGATGAAACTGAACAGTGCAACATCACTTTTCAAATTCTCTCGAGAAGTCCATATGTGATCTCAGTATAGTCCCACATCTTTACTGAGGACTCAAGGGGTTTAGGGGAGGCTATCTCATTTATCATCTTCATCACCACTCATTCTCATTTACTTTGATTAATATATTATTAATATATCTCGTTACTTAGCACTGGCTTAACGTGCAAAACACGCGAAGCCATTAATTAAATAAAAAAAGGCTAAGCCCGCAAAAAAAAAATTGTATAATTTCTTTGACAGTTTATCGGAAAAAAATAGTTCACTAAAACATTAACCGAGGCATTTGAAACATTCTATGTTAGCCGGCCGCGGGACCGCCGTTCCCGGCCCGCAGATAAAATCCAGGGATAAGCTGTAATAGACAAACCCGATTACAGATTTCCCCGGGCGCGGCCCAATGATCCGATATCAAAACCACTAGACTCTAGTGGCTATAGGTTTGTGAGGCGACGTCGCCGTACCGAACTCCGCACTGCGTTGCGGCATTATTCTGAAAATTGTTATCACTTGTCGCTAAACAAGCCACTTAATGGGATCGTCGATTTAGGATCTCACAATAAATGAAACAACGAACGGTTTCCTCCGTTCGTGTGTGGTGCACAACAGTAAGATTTTTTCGAGGCTCTAACATGAGATTTCTCTAGATTGCGGATACCTAGCCATGCGTTGGTCTGGTCTGTTGGTCATGAGATGGTCGTGATAAGTTAATGGGCTGAGGTGAATGTAACTAACTAAGACGACGGACCAACTCAAAATAAAACTTGATCTCCGATAATGAAAAGACTATTACTCCATCTCAATCGATCCTGACCCACCTCTTGGTCATGGCCTCAATGAAAATTTATCTTGGAATCAGTAATATATGAAACAGCCTTTAGGTCATCACTCTTTCGTCCGTCCTAAATAAAGTTGGCCGCGAGACCGCCGTTCCGGGCCGCAGATAAAATCCAAGGAGCCGTAATAGACAAACCTGGTTGCAGATTTCGACTACACTAGACTAGTGGCTATATAATTTATTGATTCAGGCGTTACTTTGCGGAAATCCATTGTAAACTCTCGATTCTCGATTTTTCGAGAAATTATACATACATACATACATAATGTCACGCCTCTTTCCCGTAGGGGTAGGCAGAGATCACATCCTTCCACTTGCTACGATCTTGGCACACACTTTTAGCTTCATTCACACTCATTAACCTCCTCATACACGCCCGTCGGTTTAGGGTACTTTTGACATGCCCTTTCTCTAACAATTTCTGTATTTGGACATGGAAGGTCTTACGTGGTCTTCCCCTCCCAACACTTCCATCCACTTGTCCATCATAAATCACTTTCGTTAATCTACTTTCATTCATCCTCTCAACATGAACATTATAGTTATTACATTAGAGTAGCGCGGGAATTGTTACAAAGATATTTTTAATCCATCACTTGCTTAGTGGCTATACGTTTGTGAAGAAACCGTACCGACCCGAACTCTTCTCTGCGTTGCGGTTCTATTCTGAAATTTGTTCCATATTGATACCACCGCGCTAAGCCGGTTAATTAATTATGGGTTCGTTTTAAGAATTCACAATATGACTTACCAAATACATGGCGCATAGACCCAAAAAAATTAAGAAACAGCCACATACAAGAAGAGTTTCTGAGTCGGTCCGTCCTGCGACTACCATTTGTCGGCGTGGAACTTTCATAGATAATTTAAACCTCATCACCCCAGCGATATCTGGATATCTTCCTTTCTATCTATGCTTTGCTAAATTGCTTTCCTCACGGCCCACTTCTATTCTTTCAAGATGCAGCCTATCCAGCACAGATTTTTTAACTTATTTAGCATATGAGTTATAACTGATGTCTCGAGGTGCCAAGTGCATTATTTAATTAATTTCTGAGGTAACTTATGACTGGAAGATACGGAGAAATTTATTAATTTTCTCTATATTATATTGGGTTTAAAAGTTTAATAAGTGCTTTAATAATTCGAGAAAGTTCATTATTGCCATAAGTACTGTGTAACAACATTATAATATAATTATGGCCACTTTATACGGCTACTCCCAACATTTTGTCAGAGTGGCGGTATTTTAAAAACAAACCAATTTCGCTTCAATTTTAAATCGAAGCGAGTTCGAGTAACAGAATAATCTCGTAAAAACAACTTTAATTTCGATGTCTTAAAGGCTTCGCTTGTTGTTCGAGTCAGCGCGATCTCCCTTATTGTAGAAGTTTGGCTAAGAATTATGATGGTTGTAAATACTTGTTCGGCGAACTTTTAGAAATTTCGATGCGCTGCGCAATCAAAACGCTATCAGTATTCCGTATGTTCCGATCCTGTGAAGCTCTAGGAACTTTACAATACTTACTAATATTATTAATGCGGAATACCTCTGTTACCCTTTTTATTAGAGTTTTTACCAGTATCAAGTAATTAAATAAATCAAGTATTTTGAATTGGGTGTATAGGGTACCAAGACCTAAGGAGCCCAAGCCAACTTTACCTGCAAGTGGTGCACCTGCTGATTAACAGATGAGGCTCTGGCGAACGTAACAGTTTCCGATAAACGGCGATAGTCTCGCCACCTATTACGTGAGACTAATAATGTAATTGGCGAAGGGTGGGCGTATGATGTGCCTCTGCCTACGTGAATGTATGTATGTATGGATCAATAAAATGAACTCAGTCTATTAACTGCGATATATTGGACTCAGGAGCCTTCTTTTACAAACCATTATAAAACGGTTTCATGCTTATTCGTGGTCACCTGTGGAATTTAATCTTTATTGCACACAAAAAAAGTGATACAAAAGGCGAACTTAATGCCGAAGGCATCCTCTACCAGTTAACCATAGGGTTAGCAGAGAGGGTTAAAGGCGGTGCTACAAATTAAAAATATTAATAAACTTACATAAATCAACACACTAATCAAATACACTACATATACATAAATATACATAATACAGGCAAGATGATAGTAGGGAGAATTAAACAAAAATTAAAAATAAAAAGAATTCAAAATGTTATTTTGGTCACGTTACCATTAAAACCAAACAGTCGATTAAATTCGGACGCTTATCTCTCTCATATCATTGTCAGGATTTTCAAACCATTTCCTTTTGTGTTGGATGTAATAAAAAAAGGGTCTTATGATCCTCGTGCGCTCCGGTTTCCGAAAACCGATGTTCCCGTCATATTACCAACAAATAGAACTCTATCGCATTAAAGCCTTAGGATAAACGTTCGATGAAAAAGCTCCTTTCACGATCTGAAGGTCATATTTAGTTCTGTTTGTTTTTCTCTTTGTGACTGATGATCCTTGTGCACTAGATATAATTTCGATAAATAGTGGCTTTTGAGCTAGTATTAGCTGTACCCGCGACTTCGTCCGCGTGGAATAGTTATTTTGGGCATCATTTATTTTGGCGAACCACCTCCTCAGCTTTATAAATTATAGCTGTTACTCACTCCTCCTTGCAGCGTCATGTATTGCACATACTGCGGCGCGGGTGAATTTTATATCCGTGTTATTTTAAAATTGTAATTACCAAAAAAACGGTTCTAATAGAAAACATTCTATTGGGGGAATTTTCCCATAATCACCACGCTGGGTAGGCGTGTTGGTGATCGCAGTTGCAGCCGGTACGCAGGATGACGCTGTTGCCCATCATCCGGTAGGATTTCTCAAGGGGGGGAGTATTCTAGGCCGGTACCACACGGCAAATATAACCTCTGAGAAGGAATACTGGATTACTGAACACTTTTTTGCACAACAAAAAAGGCAATTGAAATAGGTGGCCTTATGCTAAAAGCAGTTTCTTCCAGGCTACCTATGATGCACAGGACAAGAATCAATCAAAAATCATTTATTTCATAAACTATTACATAGTACTTGAAAACGTCAAAATTATATGTAAGTATAAAAAACAGTCGAAATATTATTTCACTGAAATCACAAAGCTTAGATTCACTTATATGCAACAAAACTATCTAAAAATAAAAAATAATTAAGTGTGCCAGTTCCAAGCCACCGCTCTGTAAGAAGAACTGGTAAGAAACTCACAGGCTATGCTCTTTTGAGAAGAAGTATACTTACTCTGAGGATGCTTTAGGTCGTATAATTTTCTGAACACCTAGTTCCTAGTGTTAATTAGTGGTCGCGTCATGTTATAACTGATATGCAGCCAAAATCTGGTTAGACCAGTGAGCAGTCCCATGACCCTGAGCTTCAATCGAGGGCAATCGGGATTATGCTAGGATATTATGATGGGCGAAATGTGGGAGTGTAATATGCCTCTGCCTACCTCTTTGGGGAAACAGGCATGATTGTATGTATTGTATGTATATATTAGGTCGGGGAAAAAGTCTTTTCGCATAACGTAGGTATAAACTTATTATAAAAATTTTTTGACTGTACTATTTGTGTCTGGCTGGTTTTGGTAACATTAAAAAGGTTCCATTATAAAGAAAAGAAAATAATAAAAAAAAGTTGTTTCCCGCTATTTTTCATTTGTTTTTCTCTCCGTAAAAATGAGTGAATCTAATGAAGAAATTCGATACATTTTTAAATTTTATTATAAAAAAGGCAAAAATGCAACTCAAGCAGTGAAAAAAATTTGTGATGTTTATGGACCTGATGCAGTGTCAGTAAGAGTAGCACAAATTTGGTTCAAACGTTTTCAGTCCGGAAATTTTGATGTTAAAGATGCACCTCGCTCTGGTCGCCCTGTTACGAATAAAATGGACGCCATTTTTGAAAGAGTGGACCAAGATCGGCATATTAGTAGTTACGATGTAGCTGAAGAACTGGGAATTGACCACAAAACAGTTTTGACCCATTTGAAGAAAGCTGGTTATACAAAAAAGCTCGATATTTGGGTGCCACACGAGCTCACTCAAAGAAACTTAATGAACCGTGTACTCATTTGCGATTCATTATTGAGACGTAATGAAACCGAGCCGTTTTTGAAGAGATTGATAACTGGCGATGAAAAGTGGATCACGTACGACAAGAACGTGCGAAAAAGGTCGTGGTCGAAAGTTGGCCAGGCTTCACAGACTGTGGCCAAACCTGGCCTAACACGAAATAAGGTGATGCTGTGTGTATGGTGGGATTGGAAGGGCATTGTTTATTATGAGCTTTTAACGCCCGGCAAAACCATCGATTCTGATCTTTACTGCCAGCAACTGATGAGGTTAAAGGAAGCAGTCGAGAGAAAACGGCCGGAATTGATCAACAGGAAGGGTGTGGTCTTTCATCACGATAACGCTAGACCACACACATCTTTAGCCACTCAGCAAAAATTAAGAGAGTTCGACTGGGAGGTCCTAGTGCATCCACCATATAGCCCTGACCTTGCGCCTTCAGATTTTCACCTGTTTCGGTCTCTGCAGAATTCTTTAGGTTCTGTAAGGTTGACCTCATGAGAGGACTGCCAAAACTATTTGTCCCGTTTTTTTGATCAGAAGTCCCAAAGTTTCTACAGTAACGGGATAATGTCTCTGCCCACAAAATGGCAGAAAGTTATTCAACAAAACGGTACATATATATTGTAAATAAATGTAAATGAACTTTGAAAAAAATGTCTTGACTTTTCATACAAAAATACGAAAAGACTTTTTCCCCAACCTATTATATATATATGAATATGAATCTAAGGAGAATCTAACCACATAACCTTTTTTTTTTTTACTTTTAGTCTGGTACATGGCTGAAAATCAGTGTTTACTCATTAGAGTAAAATTTCACTGAGCCATAACCATTTTAAGGAAGAAAGAAATTGCTTTAAGTGATAAGGCCGCCCATTGTATATACCTGTTTAATTTTCTCTGTTTTATGTGTAATCTTTATTAGGTGTACAATAAGAATAAGAATAAGAATAAGAATAAGAATATTTTTTATTGACAAAGTAACATTACATAAACAAATTAGATCAAACAGTTACAAAGAAAAAACGTACACAGAAAAAAACAAAAATATTTAAACAAAAATTACAATAATAAAAACAACAACATAGGTAATGTTACCTGTCAAAATCTGTCAATAAAGAGTAAATTATTATTTTGAACGGCTGCACCGCACTTCTACCGCATACTATTTATTCAGTAAGATTATTGAATCACTTAAAATGTGTATTTTGTTTGTATTTTCGGTGTAATTTTATTTTATTGTATAAGTGTGTTGTATGGGTGTGCAAATAAATTGATTATCTTTCTTTTTATATGTATGTATGGTGATGCGCATTAAATCTAAAATGACATAACTATGTTAACATTTTCAAATCCTTAAAAGGTCAGGTTAAGAACCACAGGATATTCAAGTCAGTAGGTATATTTTGCTGAAATCCCGCCCCGTGTAAGTCAGAAGCTCGTAAGTTCACTACCCATAAGCGCGACAGACGCCCGTCATTCTCATGCCTAGTCATCTGATTAAGTTGTTAAATCAACTGGAAACTGATTGATGTCTACCAGATCGTTAATTATGTTTGACATGCGTGCTTCGACGGCATTCCCTACAAGATATTGCCTCCGTTGGAAAAATAAGATTTATTTTTTGGGAGTATATATCGAAATATATTGAAGTAACGATTTGGCATATCATGCTCATCCATAAGATCTTTTTTTTCTTTTCTTTTGAATAATGACTTCGTACGGTTTTCACATTTACCCAGTGTCGAGTAAAAGATATATTAATAACATTATAAATTATATAAAATGAGAATGAGTGGTGATAAATATGATGAATGATAAATGAGATGCCCTCTCTAAACCCCTTGGGTCCTCAAGTAAAGATGTGGGACTATACTGAGAGCTTACATGGACTTTTTGAGAGAATTTAAAAAGTTATGTTGCACTGTTTTGTTTCATTTACTAACACTCATGTACGTTCACAAACACTTATATAAGGAACCAGGTGATAAATGATACGAAGTTAATTGTTCACGACATTATTTGATTTATTTAATTTTACAACCGGGCAGAGTTACTGCCTAGATAGGCAGTAACTACTAGCCACTAGATAGTGGCTAGAACAGTTGTGTCCCTAAATGCACAAACTCCTCCTTATAAACTAATTCTCCCCCTTTCCTCTTTCTTCTACAAACTTGTAATATTACCCAAATCAAAACTTATTAACAAAATATAACTTCCGTTTCCGAATAGCAATTATTTGGATACAATAGATTTACCGGAAGTAGTAATTTAAGAATACTACTTCCGTTTTATACATATTAATTTTAAAGGTAAAAGTCTTAAAATAACCGTTGCTTAGTAATAATCAATTAGTTATATTTAAAATAATTATCAATAATTCTAACATTCGGCCTTTCCTGACATTAAGTTTGTCCTCAAACTTCAAAAAACATTATAATTTTACCAAAAATTTACACTGTATAGAAACAAAAGAAGACTTAAAAGTATATTACTTTAAACAGATGCAACATTAACAAGTGGATCTATCGACACTCAATTTCACTTATAGGTGGGTCTATCGACACCTATTTACATTTGCAGGTGGTTCTATCGACACCTATTTACATTTGCGGGTGGGTCTATCGACACCCGTTCACACTTGCGGGTGGGTCTATCGACACCCGTTTGTACGTGCAGGTGGATCTATCGACACCTATGTACACTTGCGGGTGGGTCTATCGACACCCGTTTGTACATGCAGGTGGATCTATCGACACCTATGTACACTTGCGGGTGGGTCTATCGACACCCGTTTGTACATGCAGGTGGATCTATCGACACCTATGTACACTTGCGGGTGGGTCTATCGACACCCGTTTGTACATGCAGGTGGATCTATCGACACCTATGTACACTTACGGGTGGGTCTATCGACACCCGTTTGAAGATGTAGGTGGATCTATCGACACCTATGTACACTTACGGGTGGGTCTATCGACACCCGTTTGAAGATGCAGGTGGATCTATCGACACCTATGTACACTTACGGGTGGGTCTATCGACACCCGTTTGAAGATGCAGGTGGATCTATCGACACCTATGTACACTTACGGGTGGGTCTATCGACACCCGTTTGAAGATGCAGGTGGATCTATCGACACCTATGTACACTTACGGGTGGGTCTATCGACACCCGTTTGAAGATGCAGGTGGATCTATCGACACCTATGTACACTTACGGGTGGGTCTATCGACACCCGTTTGTACATGCAGGTGGATCTATCGACACCTATGTACACTACCGTTTAATATAGTTACATTTTATTAACTATTTGTACAAATATACATTTTATATTAGTGATAGGAAAATCACCCAACCGTATACATATGGTTCTATCAACTTAAATAATACATACATAAATAAATTCACGCCTGTTTCCCCGAAGGGGTAGGCAGAGGCATATTATACGCCTACACTTCGCCAATTATATAGTTGGTCCCACGTATTAGGTGGCAAGCCTATTGCCGCTTACCGGGCACTGTTATGTTCGCGAGAGCCTCGTCCATTGATCGGCAGGTGCACCACTTGCAGGTGAGGTTGGCTTGGGCTCCTTCGATCTACTCTATAATCCTTTATGTAATCTTTCAAGACAATGTAATTATAACTTGATACAATAACATGCATTCAATTTATCTTATAATTAACTTGAGGCTTTGCAGTGCCGCGTGAAATGTATTACGATTCATAGATATTATTACATGATTAAAAATTACACACTTAAGCTCGTTATTTTTTGACGTGTTTATCAATTTTTTTTATGTTTGCCAATTTTATTTTCTTTAGCTTTACTTTTATTTATATCATATCTGCTTTTTTGAATCCTTTGATCACTGTCAATGAGCTAGTTTCTTCTCCTACTATTGCATATCATTTATCGCGCGGGTGTCTTCCAAAATACCGACCAAAATATTATCGCTTTCACCAAGCAGTTGAGTCCCAAACAGAACTTCAGATGGTGCTTTACCAATTCCCTTATTTAAAGTATTGTTTAAATAATTAAATATTTTCTGACAATTACACGAATACGAATTAAATTACAATAACAAATTACGACATGATGGATACTAAACAACGGATAAACATACTTACATACTTTTTTTTTTTGTAAATGCATACTTAATATACATAGGAAAACACCCAGACCAGAACAAATATGCATGTTCATGCACACAAAGATTTGTCCTGTGTGGGAATCGAACCCACGACCTCTGGAGTGAAGTGTAGGTATACTGACCTCCACGCCATATCGGTCGTCATTTAGTTTAGTCCCCAATGCAATTGTCCTATAGCCTTATCCCAATTTCTTTCTCCTAATTTATCTGTGTAAGCAGTGAAAGCATCAAGTATTGTCCGAATATATCTCGAGACTTTCCCATTGGCACAAGGAGAGGAGACAACAGTGAGAATTTGACGTATTTTATTATCCGTACAAAATGTTTAAAATTCCTGAGAAGTGAAAACCGTATGATTTTAGTCTTGTCATATTATTTTATTTTGTTACGTATTTAATGCACGTGTCTGTTTGAGGAGATTTCTTTTAGAGGTAAGCAGTGGCGTTGTAATGTCTTTCATAGCCTAATAAATAAATAAATAAATAAACGTGCCCTTGTCAGATATAAGCCGGTTGAGATATCCAAATGTCGTAAATATTTCTTCTTATGTAGTTATGGCGGGTCTAGACTTTACATTACGAAGAGGTTTTATTCTACAACATTTTGTAAACGAATCAACCAAGACTAAGAGATACGTAGGTATAGCCTTTCCCGCCCCCTCTTTAGGGCCACTAGGCTTTATGCGTATTCTGTACACGAACGCACGTTCTAGTAATAAATCGCCACATTTTGGAAACCAAAAATCTTTCTGTATTGTCGTTAAGTTTTTCCACACTAAAACGACCAATGTCATCATGGTTTAATTAACAAATTTGGAATCTAGCACTTTTGGGAACCATCCATTTAAGTTGGGCGTTTATTTTGCGAAATAATCGATTTTTTTAATATGATCAGAAAGGCTTTTGTCCTCCAAAATAGCGCGTATGCGTTTAAGTTCAGAGTCGTCTAATGAATGGCATTTTTCGGCGCTTACTGGAATCTGATAATAGCCACTTGGCCAATTCAAAACTTTTAAAGTACCTATTTCCGTTCAAAAGGTCCAAGTGATCATCAATGCGAGGCATATGAAAGTGATTCTTAACTGTCTTTCTATTAAGCGTTCGGACCTCAACACATAATCTGGAACCATCGTTATTTTTTGAGACTACAATGATGGGGCTTGCGTATTAGGAAGTTGATTTACAATGTCATTGTAAAGAATGTCATTATCAATGAGTTTTTGTAGCATCTTCTTTACTTTCTCTCGTTCAGAAAAAAATAGGCGATATGGTCTATAAACTACCGAAGATTGATCGGAAAGTGCAATTTTCATTTCTGAAATATTTGTACATCCTAATTCATTTAAATCTTTAGCAATACATGGTCTATGACTCTTTTTGTTCCTCACTTAATGTTTCATTAAAATTTACCTCTTCCGTTGAAAGAAGCTTAAAATCTGACCTCTATGTTATCTGGTTGACGTAAAAATAATTTTTAGCCACGGTACTTAATCAAAATCCTTAATTATGTGTGCGCGGATTAGTGTTACGTCCGAGTTCAGGTGCAAGAGTTCCGAAGACATATTACAAACGGTAAACACCTCGGACTATACAATAGTTTAAATTCCCTGCCTACCTGACACTATCCTAATTGTAACTTATGTAGATGTAAGACCTTATGTAAAACATTATGGAGTGCAATAAACATTGAATTGAATCCTTTATATTAACTGCACAAGCTGTCTTTGCCTCTTCAACACAATCGACAAAAACACACACTATCAACTGATACATCATCTGTTGTAACACGGAACACAAGTTTAATATATTTATTGTATTATAATTTTGCAGGCTTGTGAGAGTATCACGTTTAAGGAAATCTAACCTGTCGCTGGTTTTTACTAGACTAAAATCTTCGCGCTCTGTAAAGTTTTGTACCATAAGTAAAGTTATAGATAAAAGGGACTCGTCAACAAAGTAAGCCTCAAAATAAAATAAAATATACTTTATTGTCTTTAAGATCAACCGGATCATTTAGATTCGTTAATTTTTTATACACAAAATGGAAATTACATATATTTTTTTTTTTTAGAACAATGAAAGAGATGAGCGGTACCATAAACAAGAAACAAAATCCAATGGATTTCTTGTCAGAATTTGTCAAGTTTTGTCAGTTTATATGTCTGTTGTGGTTTTTTTATTTTCTCAAGATTTGTCAGTCTGTCGGTGACTCTAACGAGGCTTCCAAAAAGGCAACGAGATTGAGAAGAATGCCTCGAGAAACTCATCTCAATATCAGCACACACATGACTGATTCGTATTAGAATAATAATGTTTTTTTATTTTTTTTTATTACACAACTTTAATAATTTGTATTCGCATGTGATTTGTATTTGTATTTATAGAAATGTTCCACACAATGTATATTATTGAGAATAAATGATTGAATTGAATTGAATTGAACCGTATGGTTAGTGTAGTCTTTCCTAATGGCATATAAACACTTTTACCAAATCCCCGAATTGTAGATAAATGGTCTTTGGTTTACAAATTTTTCAATTCAATTCTTCCAAAGTCAACAAATGCTTCAGCGCTAATGGAATTGATAATAAGAACAGTTTTATGATATTTTGAATCTGATTTAATAATTTGTATAAAAAGAGTACGTTTTTCAATATTACTGTTATTGTTAGTGCGTTGTAGACATTCAACGCTATTATGTCAGACACAATTACATTTATAAAATTTAAAAAATTGGCTTCGGGCACTTGTTTGAAATGTGACCCTTTTTTTTACAATTATAGCAAATCGCAGTCGAAAAAAACAAAATCTTAATTTGTTGATATTGGAGCCGACTGGAACTGATCTAGGCCTAAACTTAGTATTTCTTTCTTTTTATTCTTTCCACACAGATTCTTCATGAACTTCAAGAGATCTTCCACCGAAGATGCACTTGCCCTTATCATTTAATCGTCCATATTTCATCTTTTTTTTTTTTAAATCAATATCGCAAGAATTTAAGAGTATCATTATCTCATAATAATACTCGTCTATAGATTCTCCTATTATCTTACGTCTGTCTAACATATCAGTTAATAACGCACCATAGATACTTTCAGACTCAAGCCAGTAGAATTGATTGTAAGCCTTCATACCTTTTTAGCATGTCCACCTTACTTTGGTAAAGCATAATGAGCCGTTTGTTCTTCCGAACAATGATAAATAGAAGCACATTGATTTAACTTAGCTAACCAGTTATCTATTATTTGGTTTTCATGTGCAGGATCAAAAAAAAGGTATAATGTTATTACCGTAATTAAACCGAGTACTCGTTTTAGATTTTTTTTTTTAAATAAATCTGAGCTAAGCAGTGTACATTTAAAGACATATTAATATCAGGATTTACGATACTTGTATTTATCCCTCGGGTGCCTGCACCCTTTGACGACGCTAGTGAAGACGGTGTCTCAGGTGTAGTGTGATGTACCGATGTAACTGGACGCGAATCTAGAAATCTCGCAGACACTGTGGCAGCTGGCATCGGAGTGACAGGCGTTTCCATCTCACGAATGCCGTTCCTCCGACGCTGGAAATATTACATAAAACCGTATCAGGTTCCAAGGAACACGTTCACAAAATAAAAAAAATTAAAGAAACTCAATTTCTCATTGCACTCAAAATTTGTATTAGATTACTATGCAATCTTGCTATGTAATATCTTTATTTAAAAAAAAGTCATGTTATTTACTTAATTAAAATAAAATTAGTTACACATGTATCTAAGTTAGCTAACAAAAAAATAGACAGCTTGACAGACGAAATCATTAATTTAAGATGTTATATAAGTAAAGTCATTGTGCTTGTGTTAACGAAAAAAAAAGTGTTATATAGGAACTTATTATATTTAGGTAAAAGTGTAGGAATTAAAACGAAAAGCATTGTAAGATAACTGAAGCCCAATCCTTGGAGACAAATGCGACACTTGTAGCCAGGTACATTGGTTGCAGTGGTGCGACGTTTCCAGACTTCACTCGACATGTCTGGCCACATCTACTTGGCCGAACTTTATTCAAACTAATTATCAAGTTTATCATTAAAATAAGAAAGAGAAGAAAAACAAAATATAAAAGAAAAGACAAATATTCACTAACTTTTTGACAGAATTTATATGGCTAAGATTTCCAATTGATAGAAAAAAAAAACAAACTTACATTCTCACATTTGCCGTTATCAGGTTTACTTCATATTAACCAGAGTAAAAAAAAAGAAATGCACTAGCACTCGCCTGATTTATTTCTTCTCCCTCGTGGTTTCCACGTGGTGTTGTCTTGCCGTGGCTGACGTAGCTCTCACGATGGCGGCCCCTGCTCTCTGACTTCTTCGAAGTTTTCTTGTGACGACTCTGATGCTTACGCCGACGGTGACTTTTCTTGTGTCTTCACGAATACGTAGAGTTATATATCACTATTAGTCGCACGTGAGCTACTACGACGAAATCTTTACGACTGGACGATTCACGGTTCATTCTCACTTCTGATATAAGGAACCAGGTGATAAATGATACGAAGTTAATTGTTCACGACATTATTTGATTTATTTAATTTTACAACCGGGCAGAGTTACTGCCTATCTAGTGGCTAGAACAGTTGTGTCCCTAAATGCACAAACTCCTCCTTATAAACTAATTCTCCCCCTTTCCTCTTTCTTCTACAAACTTGTAATATTACCCAAATCAAAACTTATTAACAAAATATAACTTCCGTTTCCGAATAGCAATTATTTGGATACAATAGATTTACCGGAAGTAGTAATTTAAGAATACTACTTCCGTTTTATACATATTAATTTTAAAGGTAAAAGTCTTAAAATAACCGTTGCTTAGTAATAATCAATTAGTTATATTTAAAATAATTATCAATAATTCTAACACTTAACGGTTAATAATTCACCGTTATTACATTACATTAATGGGTATGTTCGAAATATCACAAATATTTGAAAATAAAACAAAACTGCAGACATGACGCTTCACTTCCCGCCAATAAGTCATAAGATCTTTATGACAGTATTTTATATGGCTATTTTATATTTTTTTTATTTTCCGGTTGTGGATGCGGATCTGGATTTGGCAACAAGTGTACCCGCTCTTATGCTCCAAAAAAGTGGAAGCAATTTGGGATGATAGGGATAAGATTGTTCACGTCCTGAAATGCCACTTTTTAATCAATCAATCGGCAGATTAGATAGGCATGTATTGTTTTCGAAGAGCTTTAGATGGAATTTAGAAAAAAAGTATATTGCAAAAACAAATGTTATAAGCGTCAGACAAAGACATATTTAGGTATTTAAAGCGGGCTCAATACTTCCAAATATTCATAAGTATTCTTGCATAAAAAATGTTGTAAACTAAACAAAGAATAAAGTGCAGCCTAAACTCAACTAGATGGCGCTATTTATCGGAACTGCCACAAAATGTCGTTTTTTTTTCAAAATACATTAACAAGATTCCCTTTTGTTTACCTGATCCCATAAACTAGGTTCCAATTACGGCCGCATAAATCGATGAATCGCGTTACCAGTACATCGTTCGAGACGTGATCTTGCATATTAATACACCCTGATCGCAATAAAAGTGCTCTCAAAGAAAACCTTTTAAAGCGCTCCTGTGGGGAATTTGAAAAGAGCACTAATTGGTTTGCTCGCGTAATTGATAATTGACAGCCACATCTTAAAGTGCCACGATGTTTATTCAGGTACCTCTATATTGAATGGAAAAGCTTTAGAAACCGATTTAAATTTCATAGTAACTTATTACTATTACTACCAAGTTTTTAGGTATTACTTTAGACTCTAAGCTACAGTGGGGTCAGCTCTGCAGCATTTGCGGTAAAGAAAATTCGCCAATTAACAGACGTTGTAACAGCTAGCTTATCATAGCTATTTCCATAGTGTTAAGTCGTATGGTATTTTTCTGTGGGGTTGTGCCGCAGCTATTGAAACTATCTTTGTGCTGCAGAAGAGGGCTATTCGAGCAATTTATAATTTCCCGTGTGGACATGTACTAAGGGCAAAGTTTAAAGAAATTGGTATTTTGTCAGTTGCGGGTCAATTTATTTATGAAAACCTGGTATATGTACATAAGAATATTGATCAATTTAGTAAGAAAAGCTGTATTCATAACCTAAACACAAGGACTAAGCATAAATTAGTTGTACCTACCTGCCACTAGGCTTAAAAAGATAAATAAATCTAAGCTTCGTGATTTAACTGTAGCAATATTTAGTTTTTTTTATTTATATTTTGTTTTGACGTTTTCATTTTTCATTCAATAGTTTATGAAATAAAGAACTTTTTACTTTACTTTACTATACAAAGTATGTATGTACAAAAAAACATTTATGTATGTTTATCCGTAATTTAGTATCCAGAACACGAGATCTTAATGATACTTATCCTGGAACTGAGTTATTGGTGTAATTATCACAAAGTATTTTTTATTAAAAAAAAAAATATTGCGCCTCACCGCATTGGACTTAAGGGAAAAAATAACATCTGCAACAGTTTTCATCGACACAGCTGTCAACGAAAAAATTTAACACCCAAACCTGTGATATTCGTTATAGGACAATCCGAGATGTCTGTATTAGCATTGCCGGGAACTTTAAGAAAATGACCATTAGTTACATCTGGGACAAACAAATTGATCAGGCAACGCTTAGTGTTTTGTTTTAATCAAGACATTTCTTTTAATATTTCGGCATTACTTTCGTGTTATGTATTTTATTATTCATATCAAATTTAATAAATTGCCGTAGCGACTAATGTCGTCATTAGGCAAAATCATTTATTCAAGTTTGGCTCAATAGAGCTTTTATGAAGGTCAAAACTTAAAAACTAGCGCGCCCATTCACTGCGGGCGGGAGCTTGATCGTAAAAGAACGGGCAAGAAAATCATCAAGGTTAGTTTTTTCTCCCGCCAGCTACAAGAAAATGTACTTAGTAGTAAAACAATTTGACAAGTCTACAAAAACCTGTGTTCTGCAGTCACAAGATTAAAAATAAAAAAATGATTCTTTTTTTTTGTTTTACTAGCGTAATAATATACCTTTATATAAATTCTCATAAATAGTGTTCTTACTTTCCCCACGTAGTATGTCAATCAAATCTAATTTATACTGTGAACTTTCAAAACAAAGGGATGTAACAGAATAGACGTATAAAAAATACTTTCATTCTGCTTGATAAATGTCGCAAATAAACTATGTTCAAATCAAAGAAAACTGAATAAGTAAATAAGACAGGTACAATAAACGAATAACTCAGACGACCTCCTTGCCGGAATTCCAGCATTTTTTTATGAAATCCTCAACGGTATACTGGAGCATTCCTTCACGTCCCCTTACTCCTCATTGTGTGGTGATATTATAATAAAATTTATTGTTATTCCTCTTTGCAATGAATCTGGATTGCTTGTCCCTGCAGGGCACAGCTAAGGTGTTACAGCTAGTATCTTGTCTTATCACGGGGGGCACAGGTTGCCTGTGGCGCAATTTGACCCTTAAGTCGGATCTTTTGAGCATCCCCTTGCCTTTCACTCCATATCTCAAAATATCGTTGTCATCATTTATACAGCTAGTAAAATTGCCTTCAATGCAATAAAAATACATTACGTCATGAATATTTTATGTTGTAGCAAAATTAAAACTACTGTTAATACAGTCACAGCGTTCTTATAGAAATGAAACAATTTAAATCGTTATAACTGTCCACAAAAAATGCATACAAACGAACATGTTCCATTACAATAACATCACAGCCAAGAATATGATATAAATAGATTATTCATATCGAATTTTCTTTTTTTCCTTTTAAATAATGGCTTCGTGCGTTTAGCACATGTAGCCAGTGTCAAGTAAGTATTAATAATATATAAATCGTAGTAAATGAGATAGAGTGGTGATAAAGATGATATATGGTAAATGAGATCCCCCTAAACCCCTTGAATCCTCAGTATAGATGTGGGACTATGTTGAGATCTCACATGGACTTCTTGAGAGAAAGAATTAGAAAAGTTATGTTGCACTGTTTTGTTTCATTTACAAACACTTATGTTCGTTCACAAGCCGTTAAGTATGGTCAATAAGTTATTACACATTAACGTTCAAAATATCATAAATTCCGACTTTACGCTTGACTTTCCCACCAAGAAGACTAATAGCAAATTGAAAACAACTATGTACTAACAAGTACCAACAACTATTTACCAATAAATAACTAATAATATAAGAATTTCCCGAATCTATCTATAATTGCCATTTGCTATAATCACATTTAATAAAACACGACGTTTTGACTGTATGTTTTCCTAATATAATTCATGTCGTAGTTATTTATTGTGATCTGCTAGATCCATGACCAGAGTTTTCTATCACTTAATACCTAAGTTGAAGGCCCTATTCTGACAGAACGCAGCACTCCTGCCTCCACCCATCCGCACTAGGTTCGCATCGTAAAGTCCCCATTCTTTCCCATCTTGGTATATAAGAGAAAAGTGGGACCTTAATAGACTGAGATGTAATGCACCAAACAAAAAATTCAGTGCATAGTCACCTCTCTGTAGTCTTTGCTATGTGACCTAGTAACAGGAGTTCTAAACCCAGTAGGTAGTTAGACATTAATAGGCCAAGACGTGTGTGACGTTGTTATCTTTTATCCTTTATTTTATTTATTTATTTAATCTTTATTGCACATTTAAAAGTATTACAAAAGGCGAGCTTAATGACATAAGGCATTCTCTGCCAGTTAACCTTAGGGTTAGCAGAAAACTTTAAAGGCGGTTCGGTAGGTAATAAACATACATAAACTAAAAAATATAAAAAAGTAGAAAGATAAACTTCACTTATTATAAACTACATAAAAATAAATATACGAGTATAATACATATATAATACCAATCCTTCTTCAATTTTGTGTTAAAATTAAAACATTTTATTTACCTTTAATTTTATCCCTCTGTTGTCACTGCCCTGTGGCCAGTGGAGGAAAAGTCCTCTATATTTGCGCTACGCCCGCAGCAGCACTAAGAGATTTTCTCATTTTCGGGTCAAGAGCTGCGAGACGCGAAGACGACCCCTCAGTTACGGTACACGGTTAATTGTTTGGAACACTACGCTCTTTTGTATGTGTAACACACATTTTCACCTTAGACATAGATTAGGTCAGGCATCACAAAGAGATATTTTAATTTTCGGGATCTAAGGTAAAAACAAAGAAACTGTAAAAAACAAAGGCACCCATTATATTATTGTTTTCTGTAAAAATATTGGGTAATTTACTAACAAATTTGTTGCAAAAACTTGTACTATGAAGGTAACATTTTAGAAATTTAACAGAGGAATCCTAATAAAAACATTCAATATTTCCCTCCAAAACGCGCCATTTCCCGATGGGCGCCCGCCATGTTTATTTGGTTCGTTATAATATTTACACATTTCCACATAATTGGTATGTTTCTGCGTCTGTGGTTCCGATTCGGTGAAATTTGAATAATATATAAAGTCGGGTGTCCCACGTGAAGCGCTATTAGCTTTATGAAATCATTGTTTGTGAGATATTATTGGCATTCAATTATCTAATAGTCATTAGAATATATTATGGTGTTTGTTTAATTCATAATCGTGTTTAAGTAATAATTTGTCTAATTATGAGTTATGTTGTTAGTAGTAAATTAAGATTCCATATTCTATTTGAGCTTTTATGCACTAGCCATGACTATACCGGTTGCCCTAGTCTTAAGAATCTAGTCTGCGAAGTGGTGATGTCGCAGAATGAGGCCGCGGAACGGGAGAAGGAGCGGGACCTGCTCTCTCTCCGGCTATGCCATTGGCGCAGCGGGCGGGCTAGGAGGGCCCGTTCACCAGCGGTGGGGGCAGGGGCCCCCTACCGTCTAACTAGAGACCCCCCGCGAAGTCGGCCACATACGCTGGTGGTCGCATAAGGAGGTAGGGGGGCGCGACACACTGCGCCTCTCTGAGGAGGTCCTCCCGGTTCTAATCCGGTAGACGTTGACCGCGGGCAGGGTGTCAGAAGCTTTATATTTTGGCACTGGCCCCCCGCCCCTTTTTCAACAGCGGTGGGCGTCGTCGAAAGATTTTTAGTGAGTAGGACTGCTGGCGGTCACGTCTGCCGCAGTGAGCCCCACACTCCCCTCTCGGTCCCCCTTTGAAATCCCGGCAGTGCGTAAAGGCATTTAGTTACTAAAAAAAGTCTTATATTCGAGCTAAGGGTCTACTCACTAGCCTAAACAGATTTGCCTGAATGTCTGTTATTACACGGATCCACCGCCATCTAACCCGCAGCGAATGGGCGCGTTGGTTTATAAGTATGAGCTGTATTGAGCCAAACTTGATTAAATAATTTTGATTTTAACCTTCGCAACCTAGACGGAAACCTCATTCTAAGATATAATTCAAGCTGTCAGGATATCAGAAGGCACTGACTTTTTAATAACGACTGCCATTGATGTTCTTGTGGTATTCATATTACAAGTTTTTAGTGGTACTTATCTTGGAACTAAATAATGGAGTAATTGTTATTGTCTCAAAGTAGTAATTTATTTTTAATTTAGTATTCTATCAAATTACAAATCAATGAACTATTAGGTAGTTACTAACAGCTCTGAGCTTTTAGTGAGTATATTTTGGAACAAATTAGTTAACTTTTTCCAAATGAATAATGAAATTAAATAAAAAGTTATGCAATTGGGGTTCCATTAGAGCACTTACAAATGTCAAAATAACTTATATTCAAACACTGCATAGAAGCCCTTCTTAGATTATTCATAAATTTGTGTAATATCATTGGCCAAAATTTAATATGCCTGTCAAATCACAAATTAATTGACGACACTCATAGTCAGCTAAATTTGATGCAAAGCTCTGTCGGTACAAAGAGAAACGTTAAGCCCGTAAGCCTGCCGCTTAATAGCAACATTTGCTTGTGGGGACTTGTGTGGTATGTCCCATAAAGGTGGAAATTTCTATATCACATATCTACCTAACATGACATGGTCGTCGCATTTTGACGACCGATATGGCGTGAAGGTCAGTATACCTACACTTCACCCCAGAGGTCGTGGGTTCGATTCCCACACAGAACAAATCATTGTGTGCATGAACATGCATATTTGTTCTAGTCTAGGTGTTTTCCTATGTATATTAAGAATGTACTTAAAAAAAGGTATATAAATATGTTTATCCGTTGTTTAGTATCCATAACACAAGTTCTTAATGATACTTATTTTGGAACTAAATAATTGATGTATATTTATTTATTATTAAAAGTCTAGTAAAAGCAAATATGTTATATAACATTTTCAAAACAATACTAAAAACCAAAAGTATGAAGAAAACAATTGTGACGAAACAGCGTTTTCTCCACTAGTCCTGGGTCTTTTGAGCAAAATGTGAAATGGTATTATTAAGAGGGTGCGTTCGTACCGTTTATTCCACATTCCACGGTACGAAGCACTCTTATTGTTTTGTACTTTATATTATAACCAGGCGAAAAGGAGTATTTACAACGAGTAACGCAGTATGAAAAGAAAAAATTGTTAGCGGTTGACGCTAATATTCATTAGGACTTCTTGGCGGGAAAGTGAAGCGTCATGTCTGCAGTTTTGTTTTATTTTCTATAATTTGTGATATTTCTAACATTAATGTTTAATAACGGTGGATTATTAACCGTTAAGTGTTTGCGATGGTACATGAGTGTTGGTAAATGAAATAAAACAGTGCAACATAACTTTTCAAATTCTCTCAAGAAGTCCATGTGAGATCTCAGTATAGTCCCACATCTTTACTGAGGACTCAAGAGGCTTAGGGGAGGGTATCTCATTTACCATTTATCATCTTTATCATCACTCATTCTCATATACTATTAATTATCTCTTTTACTATGAATATATCACTTACTTGACACTGGCTAAATGTGCTTGACGCACGAAGCCATTATTTAAAAGAAAGAAGAAAGAAAGAAGAATATTCATTAGGTACTATGTCGGACTTCTTGGCGGGAAACTGAAGTGTCATGTCTGCAGTTTTGTTTTATTTTCTAAAATTTGTGATATTTCTAACATTAATGTGTAATAACGGTGGATTATTAACCGTCAAGTGTTTGTGAATATACATGAGTGTTGGTAAATCAAACAAAACGGTGCAACATCACTTTTCAAATTTTCTCTCAAGGAGTCCATGTGAGATCTCAGTTTAGTCCCACATCTTTACTGAGGACTCAAGGGGCTTAGGGGGAGGGGATCTCATTTACCATTTATCATTTTTATCACCACTCATTCTCATTTACTATATTTTATATGATATTAATATATCTTTAACTTGACACTGGCTAAATGTGCAAACCGCACGAAGCTATCATTTAAAAGAAGAAGAAGAAGGTACTATGTTAAAAATCACTAAAATACAAAGTCTGTGTCCAACTAGAAATAGCAGGATCCCTCATCGATAAACTCATCTGCAAAATGTGTCGCAAAGCTTTGTCAATGCAAAATGGAACGTTTAGTCGGCGGGCCCGACTAGTAAAGCGTGTAGCGACACCGTACAAGCGATGAACGAAACGTAAGAGATGAATGAAAATCCTGAATCGCGCAAACGAAATTCCTCAAGCTCGTAACTATATATACAACACCCAACCACCATCAGTTGGGCCGCGGCCCCCGGGCACATCCATCTGCCCGGTGGGAGATCTTCCCGTTAGTGGGGAGCACGTCCACCACTCACACCACAATGCAACTGCGTTAATATATACTCAATATAACAAAATTTAAGAATTAACACATCTCAGAGATGCCTTACGTGACATCATATACATAGGGAATAGACAAAAATAAGACTGGTCTCCACCTTGCCGTGGTGGGGGGGCTGAGCAGGGGAAAAGGTAACACCCAGAGACCGACGACTCTGGGGGCCCTTAGTACTGACTACCGGGGGAGAAACTAAGAGGGACCTGATCCGGGGGACGTTGGCCGCGGGCGGAGTGCCAGAAACTACAACCTAGGCACTGGCGCCACGCCCCTTTTTCAACAGCGGCGGACGTCGTCGGAAGATTTTTAGTGGGTAGGACTGCGGTGGTCCCGTCTGCCGCAGTGAGCCCCACACCCCCTCCCGGTCTCCCCCTTTGGCCGGGAGACAGTGCGTAAATGCATTTTGTTACCGACGTAAATCAAAAAAAAAAAAAAGTGGGACCCAACCACTGAATGTATTTTCCGAAGCATAAATAAGGCCACTCTATATTATATTACAAACCACAACAACAAACACCTACTCAGACACTGTGAACTCTGTCTTACTTCGGTGATCGCTTAGTATTCCGTAGCTTCGGTCACTTAATACCTACTACTATGTCAAAAAGACACTAAAATAAACATTCCGTGTCCATCTAGAAATACCAGATTGCCATATCAATAAACTCATTTGCAATATGTGTCGCAAAGCTTTGTCAATACAAAGTGGAACGTTCAGGCAGCGGGCCCGACGGCTAATGCGCGCTGCGGTCTGCGGGCTTTGCGGTATGCCTGTCACATAGATGCGTGACGTCACAGAGATGCTTTACTAGACGTCACATAGGTACATAGGTGTTACTATACGCCGAAATAATTGCAAAAAAACATCGTCAGATCACTCTAATTATGACATCAGAATCTCATTGTGAGTTAAATAAGTAAATAAATAGTTGTTTACATTTACACAAACTATTATGAAATGGATACTAAATAACATATATACGTAATAAAATGTATTTTTTGTAAATATATAACTTCTTAATGTAATTATAAGATACACCAAGGCCACAACAAATATTGTATGTATGAAAAAATCTACATAATATGACACAAGTGTGGCTAAAAATAAAATAACCAGTACAGTTTTTCAATTTAAAGTTGCGTCACGTCTTTTTTTGGACATTTTACTTCTACGCTATTAATCGCAAGTATTTTTCAATAACTCCAGGTTATTAATAGATTTAATACCGAAGAGACCGTTTGTTTGTTTATACCATTTTCTTCATTTATTATTTTTGGATAATTTTTATATGCAATCGATGCGCATGGATTTCCATCTGAATCCCCTCTGCCGACCTGTTCGACAGTGGGCGCGATGACGCCTTGCTAGGCTTCTGGAAGACAGCGACATCCACCCCCTAAGCTCTCCGTTCTAACTTACTAAAACTCACTAACGTCCCCTTAACCTGTCACAGTGTAAATGCGTGACTTCACAGAGATACCCAGCGTGACGACACATACATAGGTAGTAGACGGCAATAACCAGTGGCTATAATACGTGTTTTAAGCATTAATAGTAAAGAGTATATAACCTAATTGTGAACCTAGCCCGTTGAATAGTATTTATACTACACGGCTAGCCCGTTGGTTGATGGGCGTTGCGGCTTGCGGACGTTTGGTTAGTGACAACATAGATGCTTGAGATAAGAACAGTTCATGATGTGATGTCAAATATAGGTAGTACTAACATTAATGGAATAGGATGGGTGTATAGGGATCCTACCAAGACCTAAGGAGCCCAAGCCAACCTCACCTGCAAGTGGTGCACCTGCCGATCAACGCACGAGGCTCTGGCGAACATAACAGTGCCCGGTAAGCGCAACCTATTAATTGGGACCAATTATATAATTGGCGAAGTGTGGGCGTATAATATGCCTCTGCCTACCTCTTCGGGGACACAGGCTTAAATATATGTATGTGACATTAATGGAAATAAGTTCAGCTTTGATGTAAAGCAAATCTTGCTAACAGTATTTCGGTTAGGGCGCGCTGCGGCTTGCTAACGTTGCGGTTAGCCTGTCACATAGATGCGTGACGCCACATAGATGCCTGACGTGACGTCACGTATATAGGTGGTCTATATCACTTGGTAGTTAAAGTAGTAAGTAGCGGAGATATTAATGGAAAAACAAAGATTTGTGTACAGTAATCTTGGAGGTTAAGGCCCGTTGTCGTTGTCATTGAAATGCTTGAAAGTGAAAACATTTTTTATATATAACATAATTACATATTCATCATCATCTCAGCCCATAAACGTCCCACTACTGAGCACGAGCCTCCTCTCACAAGGCCACCTCCAAGGTGCGAGGGTATTGGGTCATACTCCACCACGCGGACCCAATGCGAATTGGCGGAGGCAGGTGTATGGCGTCCTGCTGTTAGAATTTATCAAGCCACCCATTAGGCCTCTAACATGGCTTAACAACTACCACATTTAGTGATAACCGGGACCAACGGCTTAACGTGCCCTCCGAAGCACGGAAGCGCTCTATATCAAATGCCACACAAACGGTCACCCATCCAAGGACTGACCTCTGTAAACCTCTGTGATCGTTTCCGACCACCGAGCACCGCAGAGCTAGGAGCGCTTTATTCAATTTTATATTACAGTTAATATTTTATATTCAATTATATATTACAGTATACAAAAAAAAATTGTAAGGCATCAGAGATCTAACGCACAAATGATAATTAAAACGTAATCTGAAAAAGTACTTTAAAAATACTGTACCAATAAATAAATATTTTCTGACAATCACACCAATTATTTAGTTCCCAGATAAGTATCATTAAGAACTTGTGTTATGGATACCAAACAACGGATAAACATACTTAAGTACTTTTATTTGTAAATACATACTTAATATACATAGGAAAAACACCCAGACCAGAACAAATATTCATGTTCATGCACACAAAGATTTGTCCTGTGTGGGAATTGAACCCACGACCTCTGGAGTGAAGTGTAGGTACTGACCTCCACGCCATATCGGTCGTCAAGCACTACAAGATGTTTCCAAACTTTTATTATATTGAACGATAAGATATAGGCATGTATCACTCAATCTTAGCCAAACCGACAACAAAGATGGCTAGAGATTTTTTTATCTGTTTGGTACATAGCATAGTTATGATATCGATTTATAAATAAATAATCTACCTATTTATGTAAACATAACTTCAAATATACATATAAAACAGTAGAGCTATCCAGTTATATTAAGCAAAAAACAACAGAACAGTGCTATCCCAACGTTGGAATTGTTAAAGCCCTGTTACAACTAACCATTCCCATGAATATGAAAATAGGCGGTACGTTGACCATGGCTCGTGGTTGTTCAGGACATGGTGGAATATATTTATATGCTATTGTGCTATTGCATTGAATTAAAGCTTATTTTACAAGTCTTTCTTTGTGCAAATACATTTTTTTTTCTAATAAATAAATAAATAATTGACAAGTACACCAATTTTTACAATTTAAAATATATAAATGTTTTTTAAATATTTTTCTTTTTGTTAATACATATATAATATTAATAGGAAAACACCCAGATCAGAACAAATATTCATGTATGTTTGTGCACTCGAAGATTTGTCCTGGGTGCGAATCGAACCACTACTTCAGAAGCGGAGTGCGAGTATACACGCTAGCACACCATATCGGTCGTCAAATAATAATAAGTATCTTAATTATTTATAAATTCTGTTTTATTATTTTGTATATATGTATATACAGGGAGAATAGGGATCCTATCCAAGACCTAAGGGATCATCAAAAAGGATCCGAGGATCAAACACTTTCACGCCTTATGCCCCGAAGAAGTAGGCATAGGCATATTATACGCCCACACTTCGCAATCACATTGTTGGTCCCACGTAATAGGTGGCGAGCCTATTGCCTTCTCTTTGGGATCTGTTAAGTTCGCCAGCCCCGTCTGTTGATCAGTACAGCGGTGCACCACTTGCAGGTAAGGTTGGTTGGGCTCCCTATACACCTATTGAGTCTCCCATAGCCATAAATAAAGCCTCTTTTTGAGTCAAGAGATCTGTAAAAATAAAGTAAATATAAGTAAAAATTTATCACCAAAATGTATGTACGTTCATAACTTTCAAACAAACGAACTAAATTTTTTTTTTTTTTTATTTTTTTTTTTATTTATTTATTTATTTATTTATTTATTGAGAAAACCAACAGCGTATACAGTTAAACAATTAACATAAGTACTTAAAGCTAGTATGGCCAATAACAGGTTTCCCTAATATATCAAACAATGTGAGTGGTAAGCAAAGAAACAATTACAAGCAATAAAATATAAAAGAGGCAGTTGCTGTCTAGTGCTAATAACTCCTGGTAATTCTGGCAGTTATGTGGTAATTAAAGAACATGAAACTAATATAATTACATAAATAAAATAACAATATAATAGAGGCTATGAAATAATGTTAATGTAATGGCTATGAAATAATGTTAAAGTAATGGTTATAAAATAATGTTATAATAAAGGTTATGGATTAAATGATAAAACAATTTTAAGGAATTGCGGAAACTAAAAAGACTTAATTTTGTCCTTTAGCGTGGTCTGTACATGGTGTTTGAAGGAACTTTTAGAATTAGAAAAGATATCAATGTGTCCAAATAGTTCGTTATATGTACGTGCCAGACGAGAGAGAACTGAGTTACGATGATACTTAGCATTGTGTCTCGGAGTCTGCAACAAGGGAGTGACGCGGGTGCGGTACTTTGGAGCACTGAACATAATTTTAGTAACGAGATCCGTACAGTCAATTTTACTGTTTAGTACATCATGTAACAAAGCCATGTCCAAAACAATACGCCTATGCTCCAAAGACATAATATCAAACTCAAGGCAACCGTCATTATAACTGTCCAGACTTTTACGGCAACGAAAACCAAGATGGTTTATAAATATTTTCTGAATACGCTCCAAACGGGTTTTATAGAGATTATACTGTGGAGACCATATAGGGCTTGCATTCTCCAGTACACTCCTAACATAAGCAAAGTAGACAATCTTAATGACTCGGATATCAGAAAATGGCTTACAGGTGCGAATAATAAAACCAAGATTTTTATAAGCCTTGGAGACAATTTCATCGATATGAGAGGATAGTATCATTTTTTGATCGAGATAAACGCCTAAATCTCTTACACAATATTTACGGCTGATTTGAACTCCATCAAAGTGATAATTATGTACAATGGGCTTGGGTTTCCGCGTAAATGTAATACACTCACACTTAGCCGAGTTTACTATAATATTATTTTCCTTGTAATATACAAATAAACGATCCAAGTCTCCTTGCAAAAGTTTGCAATCATAAACAGTATTAATCCTACAGAAAATCTTTTTGTCGTCCGCGTACATAAGGTAATTAGCATGTTCGAGGCACTGTCCTATGTCATAAAGGTATGCATTATAAAGAAGAGGGCCCAAATGCGAGCCCTGGGGAACTCCTGTAGGGATGTTGACAAAATTCGAGCGATAACCACCTATTACGACAGCCTGAGAACGATTCATGAGATATGATTTGGTCCACCGGAGCAAGTCACCGTGAATGCCTAGGACTTTCAACTTGTTAAGCAGGATCACGTGATCCACACGATCGAATGCTTTTTCAAAATCAGTGTAAATCACGTCAACCTGCCCTCCACGGTCCATATTCTCAAGAACAATTTCAGAAAAACATGCCAAATTAGTTGTAGTGGAGCGCCCCCTAAGGAAACCATGCTGGCGCTCGGGGATAGAGCGTGAAAGCAGACCATAAATAGCCTCATACACAATTCTTTCGAGCATTTTAGCAGCAGTGTTTAATAAAGAAATGCCTCTGTAATTCTTTATGTCGATTCGCGAGTTCTTTTTATGCACGGGAACAATATGTGCCATTTTCCATTTATGAGGAAAGATTCCATCACGCAAAGAGCGATTAAATAAAAGAGTAAGAGGAAGAGCAAGCGATTTAGCACAACGCGACCAAAATAGAGAAGGTAGCCCATCACAACCGGCACCCTTATTTATATCTAAGGTTTTCAGCATTTTTTCGATGGTTTTTTCATTTGTTTGTATGTTAGATACTACATCAGAACACACGAACTCATCAGATGAAGGCGCCTGATTGTTGCTAGGTTCACCAAATACACTTCGAAAGAATGAGTTGAAAGCATTGCATATTTCCTGCCCCTCAGTGTACTCCTCGCCATTCAGACACATTTTCTTAGGAAAGGCAGATTCACCACGAACGGTTTTAACAAAACTCCAAAAAGATTTAGGGTTTGTATGTATGCTTCTTTCACATCTAGATATAAAAGTATTAAAACATTCCTTTTGAACGTGGCGTTCTCTACACCGAAGCAATGAAAACTCATCGTAATCTAACCTATTCCCAAACTTTTTCCAACGAATGTGAGCCTTAGTTTTTTCTTTAATTATTTTTATCAAAGCTGGTGAGTACCATCTAGGATATGAACGCTTCCCCGTATTATTACTAAGAGGCACATACAAACGTACACAATCATCAAGTACATTATACATGGTTATAGTAGCCTCATCTACAGTACCTGTACACATAAGAGACCGCCAGTCCTGTTTTAAAATATATGTATTAATACCATCATAATCAGCCCTTCTGAAATCCCGTCTCGGTGCAGCGGACTCCCGTAGTGGAACAATACTTAAATCCAAAACAGTAACACTAAATGAAGGGTGCGCACGATCCTCTTTGAGGAGCGGTGCACACACAGAGGCGACGCTCATTGCCTGATTCGAGAACACTAAATCCAATATATTACCAGCATAATTTTTAAAATTATTATATTGCTTAAGTCCGAAAAAATCAAATTATCAATTGTTTTGTTTTTTATTGTGTTCAATATTGTCAGGACAAAGTTTGTAACAAGGAAAATTTTTCGAAGTTTGTCGGGTCAGCTAGTTTTTAGTTATACAGCATAAAACAAAATAAATGTGTGGTACTTCAAAAATCCCAAACAATACTCGTAATAAACATATTATAATCATTTTTTTAAACACGTAGTGATTTTAACATAAAAAGGCAAAGTGATATAAAACAGTTTGATGTAAAATTCTCGTACATTTTATTATTAATATGTTTCGTAAGAGGATCAACGTTTCCAGTACAACCAATTCCACTGTGCTGCATGAATATTTAGATTGCTTTAGGACTGTATCTTGATGCATTTTCCTACACCGAAATTTCAGTCGAGTGTGACATTTTAATTTAATCATGGCAAATCCCACCCTAAAAAATCTTTGTGTGTATGAATATGGTCTGGTCTGAATATTTGTTAACACAACAAAAAAAAGTATTGATAATGTTTATACGTTATTTAGTATCAATAACACAAGATATCATTCATCATGATAATTATCTCGCAACAATATAATTGGTTTTATTATAAATCAATTATTAATATATGTTTAGGTTTTCAGAGTCAGCCCCTTCCCAAAGAGTGACATTAATAGAATATCAAATCGAAACAACACGATCAAAAACGAAATCTAAAATTTAGATCAACGCTAACACGCAGTGCTACAGTGGCCATGCTTCAAGCGTCCAGAGGTACATTCAGGCAAAGTCCTGCAAAATTATGGCAGTTATTTATGGAAAACTTTCATATTTTTTTATGACATTTTCTAGAGACCTCATGTTACTGAGATGATTGAGAACTCAATTCTAATTATAATAATAATAATAATTTATTTCAAAATAAATTTCATATAAAATTTGTTAGTAGGTACATTGGCAAGCTTATAACCTATTGTTAGTAATACATTATAATTATATTATTTTCAATTTTGGTACATTTCACTTTCATTCATTAAATTTATTAAATAATAATAATAAGTTTAAATTTTATTTAGTAAGAATTGAATTAACATTTAATAATAAAATATAATATTATAGCCCATTCAAATTAACAATTTCCATCAATTCATTTATAATAATTTACTTCAGTTTAATTTACTAGCATTGTATCAAGAGACAATTATTTAATATTGTTATAATAAATACATACACACATAATGTCACGCCTCTTTCCCGTAGGGGTAGGCAGAGATCACATCCTTCCACTTGCTACGATTTTGGCACACACTTTTAGCTTCATTCACACTCATTAACCTCCTCATACACGCCCGTCGGTTTAAGGTAGTTTTGGGCTGCCGTTTCTCAATTTTTTTTGTATGTGGTCAAGGAAGGTCTTACGTGGTCTTCCCCTCCCAAAACTTCCAACCACTTGTCCATCATAAATCACTTTCGTTAATCTACTTTTATTCATCTTCTGAACATGACCAAACCATATCATAACAACAACCTCAAAAACATGTCACAAATGTAATTGATTAATCATTATCAGTATACATTCGTCCACTGCTGGACATAGGCCTTTCCAATGGCACGCCACTGAGTAAGATTTCCAGCTCTTCAGCAACCACTGCCAGCCGTTTTGCGTATGTCGTCGCTCTATTTAGCTATGCTTCCCCTACACTACACTTACCGAGACGTGGCCTCCACTGTAGGGAAACGTCTACACCAGCGGTTATTGGTCCTAGGGCAGATGTGACCGCCCCAATGCCACTTGAGCTTCCTAATTCTTTTGACTATGTCGATAACTAGTTCAAAGCAGACCCACAATTCAATTCACTACAGTGGCCATGTTTTAATGTAACACGAGGAATTCAGGTCCAAGTCAGGCTACATTATTTATTCTATTTATTAATTGTCATTATTTCGTATGACATCTGCTTGAGACCCCATTTGACAACATCATTATTGTCATCATTATTATGATTCCGCTGTAAGTAAAATTAAGAAACGCGAAGTAAGAAATATACAACTATGTAATAGTAATGTAAGTTTAATTAGCAATAAATACATTATTATTATTATTATTATCATGTCAATGGGATCCTGCAACCTTCATCAATAAATAGTTATATAAAGCGACAGTAATAGAAAAATCATAACCACAGCATCAAAAACGAAATCTAAAATGTAGTTCAAAGCGAACACAGTGGCCATGATTAACGCGTCCCGCGGGACATTCAGGGCCAAGTCCCGCTAAATTATTGCAGCTATTTATTTTGCAGATTAGCCGCGGCTCGGAAATCCGCGAGAAGCAAGCACGACGTCACCAGTTAAAGTGGGACGGTCAGGATAGCGACGTTGTAACAGTTTTAAATGGCCGCTGTGATGTTGTTTAGATTAGTTACCTACTTTTACGGGTATTGTTGTTGTGGATAATTTAGGGGACGGTTTGGAGTTGGGAGACAAGATTTTGTCTTTATTACTTTTTTATTGCGCGGGCATTTTAAGGCAGATAAAGGGATGAAGGATAAGACCACGCCAAATTATATTTTGATATAATACCTTTTTGTGTTTTTTTGTGTATACAATTTGTTTGGTAGGATAAAGCGAGATTAATGCTGTTGTGCCGCGTACCTTGATAGCGAAAACGATCTGGTAGTTTAATAGTCTTAGGATGGGAGACCTTTTGTGTAGCAGTTTAAATGTAGAATTTCTTAATAAATTTGCTACCATAACCTGTCCTTCCTTAAACGTTCTGATTTTGGTCTTGGAAGATCTCACGAGGTCTTCCCCTTCCAACATTTTAATTCGCTCGTCCATCATAAATCGCATACGTTATTTACTTTCATTCATCCTCTCAACATGATCTATCCGTCTAAGCATATCTTACCATATCCTAATCCTTTTCACTGCATCTTCCTTTACACCAGCAGAATCACCAGTTTTTTATGTGTTCAAATCAAAATATATGGCTTATTTATGTTTGGTTGAAATAAATCCGATTTAAATCGCAGTTTATTACACACCGTCACGTCAGTGTCCCTGTGATCACGTACTGCTGTCGAAACGTGTTCGAAACGTCGGGATATGAATAGTTTCATAAACCGAAATTTTAATCCGTAAAATGTATTTTATTTAATACATTACGTAGCTACATATAAGGCTTTTCTACAAACACAAAAGTTAAAACTATTCTAGCAGTTTATGTGTTAAGCAGTTATTAAAAAAACTTTATTTTCTGTAAGATCAATAGGATCATTTAGATTCGTCAAATTTTTAGAAACAAAATGGAAATTCAAAAACAACTTTCGACAACAATGAAAGAGATATGAGCGGTACCAAAATCAAGAAATAAAAGCAAAATGGATTCTTTGTCAGAATTTATCAAGGTTTGTCAGTTAATCTGTCTGTTGTGGTTTGTCTCAATATTTGTCAGTCTGTCTGTGACTCTTATCGGGGAGTTTTGTCAGTCAGCCTGTCGTGATTCTAAAGGGGGGAGGAGATTTTTCGTCAGTCAGTCAGTCAGTCAGTCTGTCCGTAACTCTAACAGGGCTTACAAAAGGCAATGACATTGAGAAGAATTCCTTAAAAGACTCATCTCGAAGCCTCTTGGATCTCACCGGACCAATTTATAAAGGTCTCTCATCATTACCACTATGGAATACTATATTATCCCTGAGTAACATAAGTTATATTAATTAGACAAAATTATGGATGCTCACGAAAACTCTCATAATGTAAAATATTTAATAAATAGCGAAGCAATGGCGTGACCCCAGTACATAAAATATTTGACTGGTGACCTAAATCACAGCATAATATCAAACACACTGTAGTTTTTAAATTGTCTAGCCCTAAGCATCTTATGAATACCCCCCTTAGTGAAACTGTCACATTTTAATGTAAACCATTTTAGACGCAGGTATTCCTCTCCTCAAGCGACAACAGTCCGATTTGAATGCATAATAAGACATATAATGCTTTAAGGGCGAAGCTTAGAGAAGGTGACATCACTGTCGTAATCTTCCGGACTCTGAGATAAACGAACGATGAACGCAATCGTTCATACACAATATTTAAAAAAACATTATGTCGAATCAAGAAAGCACTTCAAAGTCAAAGTCAGAATCCTTTATTCTAGTTTGGCTCAAAAGAGCTCTTATGAAGGTCAAAACATAAAAACTAGCGCGCCCATTCACTGCGGGCGGGAGCCTGATCGTGAAAGCATACTCCGCTTTAACCTTTAATAAGAAACGTAGTGTATGACGTCCACTGCAAGATGAACAAATGACCTAATCAAGGTCGTAGGATCACGATTCATGCAGGATCACGTTTCATGCAGGATCACGATTCATGCAGGTCGCCAGCTATGGATCGCATTGGAAGCTCAGGGGTAAGCCTATGTTCGGTAACGGACGTTTCTGGGGACATGACTATGAAGACTTGTACCTCAAAGGGTGCTTTATCTTAACAATATTTTTATACCCCATTTGTAATACATACCCTTAAGGCCTTCAGTTATATCTAACATTAAGTAGGTGGTTTAGCTTCGCACAAGCTCCAAAGCAGGTGGTACACTCTAATCCTCAAAAAATTGGTGTGCCTAAACATCGGTAACTTGACGACCGATATGGTGTGGTGGCCAGTATACCCGCTCTCCGCTCCAAGGTCGTGGGTTTCGATTCCCCACACAGGACAAATATTTGTGTGGATGAACAAGAATATTTGTTTTGGTCTGGGTGTTTCCCTATGTATATTAAGTATGTATATGACAAAAAGAAGGATTTATGTATGTTTATCCGTTATGTAGTATCCATAACACAAGTTCTTAATGATAATTATCTTGGAACTAAATAATTGGTGTCATTGTTAGAAAATATTTATTTATTTATAGGTATCCGAAACAGAATCGAATAAACAATTCACAACGAAGATTAAGGAAAGCAAAATGTAAATAAAGAAAAACGGAAAATTCCCACAACAATAGATTTAAAATACTTTTGGGGCGAAACGAGTCCATCCCTAACTCAAATTAATAGATGTTTATATTTAATCCAATCCGCACTGTGTCTTTGGGGGCCCGGTTTACTTTCCGACGACCAAATCTTGTTCGAAAACGTAATTTTGTAAACCTGCCTACAATAATTATTTTCTATCCTCGTATTTTGTTGATTTAGTTAAGTATCTACTCTCTGTGAATTGAGGTCCTGGAATTTACAAGTGCGTTTGTAGGAACCAGGGCCCCTGAAGTAATAAATAAATTTACGGTTTTTAGGTACCTACGTACTTTTATGCTTAATTTACTAGGTTTCAGTTATCTTAATAACTGTGTAATAATATTATAAATAATAACCCCTCGGGATAACCAAGGCATATTACATAATATACCTATATAGGTATATTTATTATGATATAGGTATATTACATAATATACCTTGGTTATTCATAATGTATTAGACAAATCGTAGACAATGTTTTCGTGTCTCACTTACATGTATGACACATGTCGCATACACAACTTGTATGCGTGTATATTACTTTTATTTTTTTTATTTTCTTCGGTAACAAAATTCATTTACGCACTGTCTCCCGGAAAGGGGGACCGAGAGAGGTGTGTGGGACTCACCACCGGCAGACACGACCGCCAGCAGTAATAACCACTAAAATCTTCCGACGACGCCCGCCGCTTGTTGAGAAAGAGGCAGGGGGCCAGTATCTGGGTTGCAGCTCTGACACCCCGCCCGCGGCCATCGTCCCCCGGACTAAAAGCGGGGGGGCCTCCTCAGAGAGACGCAGTGGACGCGCCTCTCCTATCTCCTTGTGCGACCATAGCGTGTGTGGCCGACTTCTCGGAGGATCCATGGTTAGACAGCAGGGGCCCGCTGCCCCCGCTGCCTAAGACCCTCCTGGCGCTGCTTGACGAGCCCTCCTGGCCCGCCCGCTGCGCCCTCCACAGGTCCCTCTAAGTTTTCTACCCGGTAGTCAGTACTAAGGGCAACCAGATTCGCCAATTTCTGGGTGTTACCTTTTCCCTTGCGCCCTCTGCCCCCTCACCACGACAAGGTGGAGATCAGTCGGGGGGGGGTGCATGTATATTACATGTCGTAAGTATACAAAACTTGTATGAAGCCGTCTGTATAAGTGTCTCCGTCTGTGTATGTGAATCTGTCTGTAAAATACTATACTTGTATGAAACTTGTCAAAAACTGGTAGTTGCCTACCTGTATATGATCTCATGAACTCATGTTTTTGTTGTACCCAAACTCGTAAACTTTAAGTCAAATTGAATTAGTCGTTTTATCCAAGAAAAGAAACGTTGTTATTTTTTCAACTTAAATTCAGTGTTGCCACCTGGAAATGTTTAATATAATATATTAATTTTTATTTCAGGCAGAGCCCATAGTGTTAGTAACAATTATTCTTATTTGCTAATATTAGTATTACAATAGGTAGGTCAGTAAAAATTATAAAACTACAATCTGCTAGGCTTTACAGCAGAATGCAGGCTTAGCCACAGCTCTAGCAGTAGCGAGTCCCATCTGTCAGTCAACACTTTCAGGATGGTGTTCGCACTGGCACGCCAGCGGCCCAGCAGCGAAGCACTGCGCTTACGAATAATGCTGTAGAAACAGTCTACGTGGGCTTCGGCAAACATTGCGGACGCTTGTTTAAATAACTAAGTTTGGTTTAGAATGTCCATGAATACTAGAGTATCTGTCACAAAAATAATCTCTTGAAATCATAGCAATTTCCATAGGTAAAACAAATTCAAGAATTGAGACGTAGTATACAACCAAATGAAATTAGACATTGCGCAAATTCATTTTGGCTTTTGCAGATTTAGGTGCAATTTTCTTCAACTACGTCCCTACTCGTAATGTGATTCCCTTGCTTTAACGATGTTTTTATTAATACGCCATTTTTTAAATATATTCTCTGCAGTAACAGTAAATAACTTTCACAATAAAAGAACACGAATTCTTTTGATAATGCTTACGAACGAAAGGTAACTGCAAAATAATACGAGTATTTGACGGTATGACGAAAACGCAAATAACTTGATTTATCAAATTACTTGACACTTGAAAGTACTCTACACAAGTGAGTCCATGCTCAAAGACAAAAAAACGCTGTCCGTCTGACTTTTCAAAAACTTTATCCAACATGTACATATATACATAATACCACACCTGTTTCCCCGAAGGGGTAGGCAGAGGCATAATATACGCCCACACTTCGCCATTTATATTGTTGGTCCCACGTAATAGGTGGCTAGCCTATTGCCGCCTTCCGGGCACTTTTATGTTCGCCAGCGCCTCGTCCGTTGATCGGCAGGTTTACCACTAGCAGGTGAGGTTGGCTTGGGCTCCTCAGATCTTGATAGAAGCTCACACCCAACATGTGTGAATAGATTAGTAGCATGGATTAGTGACCATTAGTGCGAAATATTATATCAAGTGCTTATGTGCTTTGGAACGAACGTTAATAAGCTGTTGGTCCTGGTTATCACTAAGTGATAAAAGCAAGACAAGCTGTTAGCCCTATCGGGCAGCTTGTTAAATTGTATCTATAAGACGCGACAAATAAAGGTTAAACGATTACTGAAATGAAGCAGGAATCAGTATGGACAAAAGAGGATCGGCGCATCCTATGGGAGCCATCGGTTTGCTAGATGAAAGCTTATACTTTTTTTTTGAGATTTTATTTGTGGCTAGGTTCCATAGACAACAACTATGGAGTTTTAGAGTCGACATGAAAATATCACAACTGACTATAATATGCCACTTTCCTATACGTAACGTTCTATACGTTGCTGGAGGAGGTATCACCAAAAATCCACTATATTTACATTTATAAATTCGAATGAACACTAGTTTGGGAACACAAATATTGCCGCTATGTGCCTTTTTCCGCGCTGGCGCTAAAAACTGTAGAAAAATATTTGCAGTTCAATGTATTGTATTTTTTTCTGCGTACAATTAAGAGTAAAAGAACTACAAGTTTTATCGAAAATAAAAATTCAATTACAAACTAAACGTGACATATCAAAGCTTTTATATAATAAATTCGTATTTGACGTCAAAAGTTTTGTAATAACATTTGAGGTACCAAGTCGAACCCTAACCTCAGGAATGCCACAGTGTGTATAAACTTTTCATCTTTAATCTAATGTTGTTACTGCCGAATCAAATTATAACTTTGTGTTGTTAATTGCACAAGATCATAGTAAAAGTAGGATAGTATATTAATTTAGTAGAGTCGGTTTGAAATTGTCTATGGTCGTATTTTTTTTAGAAAATTTAGTTCACATACTTTGGGACTTAAAACCGCTGGTACCATTGTCAGATATACTTTTTTATATTAGGTACATAAGGCTTACAAATAATCAAATACCTACTCATTTAATTGTAAATTAAAATTACACATCACATAGATGTATTAGATGCATTAGCATATTGATTATATTTAGTTTATCAAGATTTAGTAAGATACTGCACAAACTACCAAATATTTCTATTTGAAATACAAAAATGGTAAGATTGCATCAAACATTAACAGACTTTACTAACTTTTAATGATACGTCAACAAACTAAAATGTACCTACCCTATACGAATTAGGACTAGTCATGGGTAACATACGTTATAGAATATTTAAAATGAGTTTAGTGATTCTAAATATTATGGGCCTTATTACTAAACAAGATATAGTGCTGTTACTGTCTTCAATTTATTTAAAAGTGACAGCACTATATTTAAACATTTTTTTTTTTTGTTATCGTCGGTAAAACATGCTGTTTACGCACTGTCTCCCGGCCAAAGGGGGAGACCGGGAGTGGGTGTGGGGCTCACTGCGGCAGACGCGACCACCGCAGTCCTACTCACTAAAAAACTTCCGACGACGCCCACCGCTGTTGAAAAGGGGCGAGGCACCAGTGCCTGGGTTTGTAGCTTCTGGTACCCCGCCCGCTGCCAACGTCCCTCGTATAACCGGGGAGACCTCCTCAGGGAGGCGCGATGACATGCGCCCTCCCTACCTCTATGTGCGGCCATGGCGTAACTGGCCGACTTCTGGGGGGATTTATGGCGAGACGAAAGGGGCCCCCTGCCCCCGCCGCCTAAGACGCCCCGGGCGCGGCCGGACGTACCCTCCTGGCCCGCCCGCAGCGCCAACGTCTCTATTTTTAAACCTGGTTTAACTATAAATCTTTTGTAATTAGCCCTAGTCGTCTTTAAATAGATCAATTAAACATATAATAAGTCTTCATTGATTTTGTACTCGCTTTCTTTTTTATTGGACTGCCTCGATACCTACCATTACGCAGGGCGTTGTCAATAAATACAAACATAAATATTAGCCCACCAAGGTGTTTTACTATGCAATATTGACTGTGTCTAGTATAAGCGTATGTATTGTGTATGTTTTTCTTTCCCTATTTACCATAATGAAATAATTAAATCTAATATACCTACGTCGAACATTATTAATTTCAATGAAGATTCGATGAAGTATACAACTCGTCTGCAAATATTTGAGGGCTTACTTTATTAACTCTATAAGGTTGCTTGTACACGTTGATCACGTGTATAAGAGAATGAGAGATGAGAGAAAATGCGATTTTTGAGATGTGGCCCGGCGAAAAATACTCTATCTCCTCCTCCGACGGGAGGGTATGAGTTATAAGGGCGCAGTGCTAGCGTACTGGGCTCATAACGTCTAATAAATGAAACGCTTGGGTCACAGACAAGAACTAATTTTATTTGAACAAACATACATTATTACATACTCAATGGTAGTTGGCGCTACTTGTTTTTAATGTATGATATTGTCGATACGAAATAACAAACTTCAAATAATCATTAAGTTTAAATTGACGTACGTGCAACAAAACATATAAATATGTAAGTCAAGTGAAACTAAGTGCAAGTTTTAAGGCACCGCTCTGTAATAAGAACGAATCCTTTTTTTGGGAAACTATAGGGGCATAGTTTCCCAAAAAAAATATTGTATTACCAAATTCGCGTAGGTGGACAATATTTGATCCGAAAACCTATTTTAGCTCATACTCCATGATAGATAGATAGATAAACTTTTTATTGCAACGAAAGACACACATACATATAAAACAATAAAAATAAAATTACAATAATTAAAAAAAAATATAAATAACAACAAAAAAACTAAAAGTAAAGCATTCACATAGTGTGCATGTGTGTCGCAGCGCTGCAGAATGGCTACGGCTCAGTGGGTTTTTTGCTCTGAGAGAGCAAAACACTGATTTTCAGCTTTTGCCGAAACAGTAACACGAGACGCCCCCAAAATACCGTGTATAATTTATAATATAAAGTACAAGTTTATAAATAGGTAAAGAGTTATATAAAAATAAAAACATTTAAAAGAAAACACTATTAGACAGTTAATTAAACCATTGATCCTACATATTAGGTCGGGGAAAAAGTCTTTTCGCATAACGTAGGTATAAACTTATTATAAAAATTTTTTGACTGTACTATTTGTGTCTGGCTGGTTTTGGTAACATTAAAAAGGTTCCATTATAAAGAAAAGAAAAAAATAAAAAAAAGTTGTTTCCCGCTATTTTTCATTTGTTTTTCTCTCCGTTAAAATGAGTGAATCTAATGAAGAAATTCGATACATTTTAAAATTTTATTATAAAAAAGGCAAAAATGCAACTCAAGCAGTGAAAAAAATTTGTGATGTTTATGGACCTGATGCAGTGTCAGTAAGAGTAGCACAAATTTGGTTCAAACGTTTTCAGTCCGGAAATTTTGATGTTAAAGATGCACCTCGCTCTGGTCGCCCTGTTACGAATAAAATGGACGCCATTTTTGAAAGAGTGGAGCAAGATCGGCATATTAGTAGTTACGATGTAGCTGAAGAACTGGGAATTGACCACAAAACAGTTTTGACCCATTTGAAGAAAGCTGGTTATACAAAAAAGCTCGATATTTGGGTGCCACACGAGCTCACTCAAAGAAACTTAATGAACCGTGTACTCATTTGCGATTCATTATTGAGACGTAATGAAACCGAGCCGTTTTTGAAGAGATTGATAACTGGCGATGAAAAGTGGATCACATACGACAAGAACGTGCGAAAAAGGTCGTGGTCGAAAGTTGGCCAGGCTTCACAGACTGTGGCCAAACCTGGCCTAACACGAAATAAGGTGATGCTGTGTGTATGGTGGAAGGGCATTGTTTATTATGAGCTTTTACCGCCCGGCAAAACCATCGATTCTGATCTTTACTGCCAGCAACTGATGAGATTAAAGGAAGCAGTCGAGAGAAAACGGCCGGAATTGATCAACAGGAAGGGTGTGGTCTTTCATCACGATAACGCTAGACCACACACATCTTTAGCCACTCAGCAAAAATTAAGAGAGTTCGACTGGGAGGTCCTAGTGCATCCACCATATAGCCCTGACCTTGCGCCTTCAGATTTTCACCTGTTTCGGTCTCTGCAGAATTCTTTAGGTTCTGTAAGGTTGACCTCAAGAGAGGACTGCCAAAACTATTTGTCCCGTTTTTTTGATCAGAAGTCCCAAAGTTTCTACAGTAACGGGATAATGTATCTGCCCACAAAATGGCAGAAAGTTATTCAACAAAACGGTACATATATATTTTAAATAAATCTAAATAAACTTTGAAAAAAATGTCTTGACTTTTCATACAAAAATACGAAAAGACTTTTTCCCCAACCTATTATATAATAAACAAAGTCAATATTATCAACACTACCAAAGTCAATATTACCAACACTAGAGACCAACACCAACCAACCAACACATGAGATGTCATGTAAAGTCGCAACACGTCACAATGTTAATATATATCGTGTCAATTTCACGGACGGGTCGGCATGGAGGCTTAATATGCGGTCTAACGGATGCAGACCTGCATAGTGTCACTAGATACATTTTATACGCTGTCATACTATTACTATGTGGGAGTTATGATAGTGCTCCCACACTGCTGTTACAAAAGGGTAATAAACATTTTATAATTCTGACAAATCCGTCGTTCGTATGGCTTCCATTCGGCTTTTGGAAAAATCTCTGTTTGGCTATGTGTTTTCTATTAGCCACGGGCCTTTTAAGCAAGGCGCGAAATAGCATATATGCTATGTCATGAGTAGGTGCGTTTGCTTTTTTTTAATAATAGCTTCGTGCAGTTTGCACATTTAGCCAATGTCAAGTAAGTGATATATTAATAATATAATATAATTCATAGTAAATGAGAATGAGTGGTGATAAAGATGATAAATAGTAAATGAGATCCTCTCCCCTTAAGCCCCTTGAGTCCTTAGTAAAGATGTGGGACTATACTGAGATCTCACATGGACTCCTTGAGAGAAAATTTGAAAAGTGATGTTGCACCGTTTTGTTCCATTTACCAACACTCATATACATTCACGGTTAACGGTTAATAATCCACCGTTATTACACACTAACGTTCAAAATATCACAAATTTTAAAAAATAAAACAAATCTGCAGACATGACGCTTCACTTTCCCGCCAAAAATACCATTACTGTTCCACGGATTTGAACGCTCTTTTTTATATTTATAGGACGGCCGACCCTAAGGTTCTGGCACCTGTTTTCTTGTATGCAGTAAAGTGGCAAACGTCTGTAAACTCTGTTCGTATTTTTATGTTTAGTACATACACTGTATATACTTCACATGTGGCCGTATGTAGGTTACGCATCGATTTTTTACAAGTTAATCACTCGTACCTAACGCCCGGACAAATAAATGGTCACAAACGATGACGTAAATCGGTTTCCGGCTAAAAAATATGGCGGTCGCGGCGCGCCAACCAACGCTAGGTATTCTTTTTCTTTTAACAGCTCTAGATTTTAGCGTTTTGGCCAGGGAAAATAGGCGATATAGGCATAGTTAGATGATATTGTTTTACGTCGATAACAAAATGCGTTTACGCACTGCCTCCCGGCTGCCCAAGACCCTCCTGGTGCTGCTTGACGGGCTCTCCTGGCCCGCCCGCTGCGACCTCCATAGGCCCCTTTTAGTTTCCCTCCTGGTAGTCAGTACTAAGGCCACCCAGTTTTCCCGGCCTCTGGGAGGTACTCAGCCCCCCCACCACGCCAAGGGAACCTTAAGCCCAAGCCAACCTTACCTCCAAGTGGTGCACCAGCCGAATAAAAGACGAGGTTGTGGCGAACATACAAGTTCCCGGTAAGCGGCAATAAGATCGCCAACTTTTTCATAGGATCATTATAACAGGCGAAATATGGGTACATAATACGCCTCTGCCTACCCCTTCGGGGAAACAGGCGTGATGTTATGAAAGTATGTTCACACTAAAAGAGATCCTCTTAGTCGTTTTTAGAGGTTAACAATACAACCACACCCTTGACTTTGCTAACCCGAACAAGATCAGCTTATTAGCGTGTAACTACAAAATCATCCCCCCCTTAGTTTATAAAAGGAAGTAAAAGGTTAGCAGGCTGAGTCTCATTTATAAATGTCAAACGAGTACAGCTCAGTTCTCGTTTTACAAACCAAGGTAAGGGAGATTGTGTTACACGTTTTTCATTGTGAATATCTCTCGTTGATTGTGATTTGACTGAATTTACATTTGGACTTTAGCCTCAAATCGGCTTACGTAGGACGGCAACACAGTCATGAAAAAAGGCTATGATTACACTGCGGGTATTAAATCCAGAACTCTCTCTATATCTCTTAAATTTTTATTTATTTTTACAAAGGTATGGCCTAATAACTAACTACCCGCAGTATTGACCGTTTTATTTAAAGAGTTTATTGCGTCTTCAAATGATCTACTATCTATCTTTTCTCGATATAAAAAGTAACCATATATGTACGCAATTGACCGATGATCTGGTCAAGGCGGCTGGAAGCCGATGGATGCAGTATATGCCAGGATTGCTCAATGTGGAAATTTATTGGAGAGGCCTATGTTCAGCAGTGGACGTCATGTAGCTGAGATGATGATGATGAATATATAAATAGAATTTTAGTGCCACATTTCATTAAGACGACCTATACATTTGACGACCGATATGACGTGGTGGCGAGAATACCCGCTCTCCGCTCCCAAGGTCGTGGGTTCGATTCCCATGCAGGACAAATCTTTGTGTGCATGAACATGAATATTTGTTCTGGTCTTGGTGTTTTCCTATGTATATTAATTAAGTATTTACAAAATATAATAGTATTTTTATATGTTTATCCGTAATTTAGTATCCATAACACAAGTTCTTAATGATACTTATCTTGGAACTAAATAATTGGTGTAATTGTCAGAAAATATTTATTATTTTTATTTAATACGGATTATATGGATAAAAAATATTTTCAGTGACCGACATAACAATATCATATTAATAATTTATTTTTTGCTCATCAAACTTACATTACTATTACAAAGTTGTATATTTCTTGCTTCGCGTTTCTTAATTTTGCTTACAACGGAAACATATTCAGACCAATAAATATTAGATATATAAGCAAACTAAGTTATGGCAGTGGGCAAGGAATATAACTTGAAGAAACGACTATAAAACACTTGCTAACTGAATTTAACGCCACGTTAATTATTTTTGTACACTTTTTTCGTTACCTACGTCATTAAATGAGCACTTAACGTTTTCTCTCTCCATCGTCAGCTCCGCTCGTCACATTTCCCCTTCGAACCTCATTAAATAATGGCATAATGAGCGCATTGTGTTCCCACAGCCGCGACAACAAACTTCCGAAGCGCGTTGCATCGTTGCTGCATAGTAAAGTTACAACAGTATAGATATTTAAATTCATATCTTATTTCATTTTCTCATTTACGGTTTGAGGTACTTATATTATATTAAAAAATCCAAAGGTATCCATGCATTACTCATCCTTTCCATAATTGTGAATCCACACAGCCCGTTGGCAAAGACGGCCTGACCAAAAAAGAAAAGCAAGAAATCTCTAAATTGATATTGGTAGTAAAATAAGAAACAGTAAAGCGCTCTTATTAAAAGCTGCGAATTTACTAACCCTTCGGCGACAATATGGCGACACAACGCCGGCGCATCAGAAGCGCTCGTAGCTCTGCGGTGCTCGGTGGTCGAAAACGATCACCGAAGTACAGCAGAGTTTACAGAGGTCAGTCCTTGGATGGGTGACCGTTTGTGTGGCATTTGAAATCGAGCGCTTCCGTGCTTCGGAAGGCACGTTAAGCCGTTGGTCCCGGTTATCACTAAATGTGGTAGTCGTTAAGCCATGTTAGAGGCCTAATGGGCGGCTTGATAAATTTTAACAGCAGGACGCCATACACCTGCCTCCGCCAATCCGCACTGGGTCCGCGTGGTGGAGTATGACCCAATACCCTCGCACCTTGATATGTGAGAGGAGGCTCGTGCTCAGTAGTGGGACGTTTATGGGCTGAGATGACATGACATGTTTATTTATTTATGAATTATTAAATGCACGACCAAGCATACTGTTCTCGTTTGACTATGGCCACCATGCCTTGCCACAGTGCAGCAGTGCTATTGTCTCATTTTTCATACTTCGCTAGCCACGAGAGCTAACTACGCGGGATCCGCCGTATTGTCTCTAGACCTTAATTTTTTAAATGATATATCTGACGAGGTTTTTATTTTTATTTACAATTCTTTTCGTTATGCATTTCTGGTTACATTAGCTCTGGTTATTTCAACGCTGACCCAGAAATGTACTGCGGACATTTTTTTTTAGTACAATGATAAATTATCTACGTGGTAAGTGACTTTTTTGTTAAAGAATTGCAATAGGTTTTTTTAAATATCCTTTTATATTACACAAAAATCGATTTTACAAAAAAAAAGTATATTTAGCCGTTGTTTAGTATCCATAACACAAGTTCTTAATAATACTTATCTTGGAACTAAATAATTGGTGTAATTTTCAGAAAAATATTTAATTATTTATTTATTTTAAAAAGTAATGAAATATCAATCGAATTACAGAACAAAGCCAAATGTATTGCTTTTCTTTTTAAATACAGGGTGTAGATATCACACAGACCTGATCAAATTAAATATTAGTTTATATATTTACTAAGAATCCATTTGCTTTTATTTCTTAATTATGGTACCGCTCATATCTCTTTCATTGTTGATAATTTTATCGATTTTTCATTATATTTGTAAATATTTTTTTATATATGTTTTTGTTTATTTAATTGTTTTATTAGTGTATTAGTAGCAAATACTTGTTAAAAATTTTAGAAGTTTCTTATTCTGTAAAGAAATATTGAGAAGACAAGGCACTATGTCTATTTTCCCAATTGCTGCGCCTGAAAATGTTCATGTGTGTTTGTGCTGTATGTTATTGTACAAAAGAGGCAGTGATAAAATGCTTACATGTATAGAATTGAAAAAATAAATAGGTAAATCAGGAATCATCTTAAAAAGACCTATTTCTTTCCTCTTTAAATAGCAATGAAATATGAATTTAATAACAGAACCACGCGCGAAGCTTCGTGTTACTTGTTACAATTTTACCGGCGCGGCGCACCCCGCAATAGGGCCGCGAACGCCTGCGGCGCAATTTTTGGCTGAATAGCTGTTGACAGTGGCATTGTGACCACAGACAATGGGTGGTGTGAATGAATCGCGTGTCACATCCCTATTGTTGCTCGGCTCGGCTTGGTTCGTATGCGAGGCGACACCGTTGTAATTCAACAATTAAGCTTGGCTTAAAACAATACTATTTTATTTGAATGCTATTGTTTATCAATTGTTGTACAAAGTGGTGTTGCTTTCTCGGATAATTATGGAAACAATTAGAGCTCCCTTTTTCCGGAACTTGTACGGAATTAAATTTCTATTAATGACAACCAATATGGCGTGGAGGATGTATACCTGCACACCGCTCCTCTATTTCCACGCAGAACAAATCTTTGTGTTGTGTGCATGAACGTAAATATTTGTTCTGGTCTGAGTGTTTCATATGTAAAATAAGAATGTATGTACAATTTTTTTTTCCAGTATGTTTATCCGTTACTTAGCATAACACAAGTTCTTAATGATTCTAATCTTGGGACTATATAATTGGTGTAATTGTTAGAAATTATTTATTTATTATATATATTAAAGTTATGATTTGTAATAATTTAAGTGTTTTATTATTGCCGAGTTTCATACAAAAATTGTCAGTGAGTCATAGCTGAAAATATAGATAATGAACAATCACTGTTTTATTTATTTAATAATTTTGTACTTTATTTATTGTGTTGTGTTATATTTTGTAAGTAAGAAATAATCATATAGATATAATAAAACATAACAAAAATCCATATAAAATGTGACATTTTTTTTTATTATTTCTACATACTACTAACTGGCACTTAAGCATGCGGCCTACCTGATTGAAAGTTGTCACCGCAAACTATGGTCGCTTGCAACAAGGGGCATCACTAGCGCATTGCCGAATCGACCCTGTAAAATTGTTTTGCGCCCTTTTTAAAGAGCTCCATACTATAATCTCTTGGGAAAACCTTGCCAGGGAGCTAATTCCATAATGCAAGGGTACGCGGCCAAAAGTTTCTTTTAATACGTACAGCATGGGCTGTTATCTCCAACATATCATAATAGGCATATGTTCCGGAGACTGGGTTTACGTCGATAGTGTATGTATTACTTATAATTGTATAATTTCCCTTTCGTTTCGTTTTATTCGTTTCCTATTTCTTTGTATTTTTATTGTTTACTATTTTAAGATAATATTCCGTATTTTAATTTAAAATGTTTAACTTTAGCTTTATTTTATCTTGTGTTGTTTACTTTGATTTGAATTTTATTTTATTGTGTTTAACTGTTTATTTCAAAATTATGTTTAGAAGATGTATGCATGATGTGTTCTCCTGAGAACTTTATATAATATTGTATGTACTGTGTATCCTTTGTAAGAGTTCCTTAATAAATAAATAAATACGCGAAATTTGAACTCGTTACCAACTGGTTTTTACCCTACGATCAATCGATTAACAACTTATGTATTATGTTCCAACTGATCGTAGTATGTCTTTGTTTAAATATGCAGATTTATACCGCTATACAAAACAACAGGATAATTCTGCTAACTTCAACAGTAGCAACGCTTTTAAAGTCGAACAAAATACATGGGAATTTGTGCCAGGAGTTTCGCGACTGATATGGCACGACCTGCAGACTGATTTTGAGACGGATTTCCTTATTTCTGATTCTTTCACGACACTCCGAGAATAGCTCAGTCCATTTCACGCTGAGCGACTTTAAGCTTTCTTATAAAGAACAAACGCCCATACGTAATCGCTGGCAACACACACTGGTCAAAAACTTTAGTCTTGAGGCACTGAGGTGTTTTGGACGAGAAAATATTGGGCAGTTTCCCGAACGCAGCCCAACCAAGCTACCTAACGTTAGACCTACCCATTTGGACTTCGAGACCCGACTCGAACAATTAATGGGGTAGGCAGAAATACAATACGAACAAAACAAAAAATATACATAAGTACATATAGTATATTCATGCACATATTTGTGTATATCTACAACACGAAAATGTATAAAAGGTATACTTTTACAAAAAAATGTTTGTACTTCAAAAAAATGTTTCATACTTTTCCAGTAGTCAGATGTCCAAGAATCTTTATTTATGAAAAAATGTTTTTTGGTATTATAGAAAGTAGTTCGTTATTAACGATCAGCCATGTTCTTAAGCTGACTGCTGAGTTCAATGTAATTGTCCTTTGTCATTCTAAAACCAAATTTATCATAAAAAAGTACGTTAATAATAAAGTTCACCATAGTTTACGGTCGCGTTTACGTCAAAACTGTTTATTTTAGCAGAATCGAGCCCCTAAACAGAAATCATCCTAATTGGTTACGCAAACTGTTTGCATGCAAGCATGTTTGTCATTCGTACCGTAATGGTTTCGGCTAATTAGAGAGCGGTTCCACTAAATGTTATACCATCCAATTCATTTCGATACTGATCCCGTTATATATTATTGTCCATGATTGGAATTAGCTATGAAAAAAACTTGGTCAATTAAGACTGATAAAATAAAGGACCCACTTTTACTTTTCTAGAATTCTTACGTAACAAACGTTATTTAAGACATGAGGTTAAAGAGATTCGATTTAAATTATTCTTACGATAACTATTGATTTAAAATTAGTGGATACCACTGGAATAACTAATTACTAGCTTGCAAGACAGAGTCATGCGACATCAAACGTAGTATTTGGCAGTGATTGTGACCACGAAAATGCACCTACCTACGACTACGAGCTGTGCTACGAGACATGAGTTAATGACTACGAATCGTGCCGCGCTACAACGGGCCGTGACTACAAATACGCTGCTGTAAATACGTATGATACTACTTACAAATAAGACACATTTTACGGATGTAAATCGCGGTTTATTAAACTATATTTATCTCGAGACGTTTCACATACTTTACTCTCAGTCATGGTCAAGGGGAGACTGAGATACAAGGTACAACAAAGTTAGAAATTTAAAACTACCGTCACTTAAACATTAATTAAGAAATCTTCGGGTAGCGTATACAATTTCGGATAGTTTCCTTTGCTTGAACTTGAAGTCGATTAAATCGAATGTAGTAGTTGATTTTATCTAAAGTATGGCCACATATATTATGCAGATCGTGTATATGTCGTCTGTGTTTAATCACCAGTTTAGTACTCGGTATTACAATTAGTGAAGTCCGAAGCGCAACCACATAATACAAGATCGTAAGACGTAATAAGCTCAGTTTATGTGGTTTGGATTCACATATATATATACATAATATCACGCCTGTTCCCCCAAAGGGGTAGGCAGAGGCATATTATATGCCCACACTTCGTCTATTATATTTTTGGTCCCACGTAGTAGGTGGCGCCACCTATGGCGCGGTTATTGCTGCTTACCGGGAACTGTAATGTTCGCCAGAGCCTCGTCAGTTGATCGGTTCACCACTTGGAAGTGAGGTTTGCTTGGGTCCCTAAGATCTTGGTAGATCTAGGTATAACATAATAATAATAATAATAATAAAGCCTTTTATTCGGACAAAAATATACAAAAATTACTTTTACTTACACTACTACACTGTTATCCCCTCATATGTTTGAAACACCGGCTCCCGGTATAAACATATCTTCGCCTAATCGGTTGACGTACCGGGAGCCGGTATGGCAAACTGTGTTCTCATATTCGCTCTAAAAAACGTCATTGTATATACCCTATCCTTTCTAACACGTTACAAATGCATAAAGAAGAAACAGGCTGACTAGTAAAGCCAAAATCTCGGCCAACTTTAGCGGAAAAAATTTAAACAAATGTCAAATGAGAAAATCCAGTTACAGTAAGAGTCTATCTCAAAAATGGGCCGTCTGTTGACCATACCGGCTCCCGGCACAACAGATAACGGAAATAGGTAGGGTATAACATAGATATATGTAAAGAAAATAGATATAATTGTATCTTAATTTGGCGCGTTTCGAGCACTGTGACACACTACTAGTCACACTTTAAAATCTGTGGTCTGTTTAGAGGTTAGGGTTATTGAAATAACTGTTGAGATTAACAGCTTTTGTTGCGATATATTTTGTAACAAAAGGATTATATAAGTGGAAAAATAAACTTTTAATGTCGCTTTTTTGTTTTCAAGTGAGGTTTTTGTTAGTTAGTTTATAAGAAATTAACAAAATAAATCTTTGTTTTCAGAAGCAACACATTCTTATAGATATAACTATAAACAGCATATTTACTAAAGCAATGATGTTGTTAGGTTCTTGTTGTCTCATACTTATTTTACTCAGACCGAGTGTGATTATAGACAAAACAGTAGATTTATTTGTGAATTCACTGTTCCCAATAAAGTATTATTGACAGAAGGTCGCTTGCGGAAAAGTCTCCCCTAAGGCTTAAGGCTCAATAATCATTTCATAAAGTATTTTGTCTTCAAAATATTGCTTATTTATTTTTTTATTGGTTAGACCTTCATTTGTCATCCTCTTTCAGATTCTATTTAGACATTGTTTTCTTTACTTCAAACGCTCGCCGTATATATAGGGTTGTCACAATTCAGTATATATTTTCTGCCTTTGTCATTTTAACGCTTTGAATATTACGGGAAGTGAAAATGCACACTTTTTGTAGAGTAACTTTCATGAAGTCTTAGGGCTTGTTTTAGATTTTGATAGATGAATTAATTGTATTAGATTTTGAGACATAATTTGAAAAAAGCCGAGATGAGTTTCTTGGAGCATTCTTCTCAATCTCGTTTCCCGATAAAAGGCACCGACAGACTGACAAATCTTGAGAAAAACCACAACAGACAGATAAACTGACAAAGCTTGACAAATTCTGACAAAGAACCCATTTGCTTTTATGTCTTTATTATGGCACCTAATCACATACTATATAAGTAAGTCTTCTTTAAGTTGAAAATAATAATAGATAACTTTAAACAAATCCTAAATTATATGCAAAAAAAAAAGATAACTTAATCAAAAGAGGAGAAGGTCTGATTCTATTTAAAATAAAGGCCAACGGATAGTAGTTTATAAAATCCCGTCTAAATTTCAGCGCAAAATTTTCGACATTAATAATGAAGGTCCTTAGCTAGAAGCGTTTCCAAATATAGACTACCTAATCTACCTATCCTATCCCATAAGTCGGGTAACCGCACGACGTCAATCTAATTTATCAATTTTATACCGAGCTACCAAAATGACGGTCGGATATAAAATATTCAATACATTGGCGGTATCGTAAACCTTTCAATGGGCTCGTAATGAAATCAGCGCTAATGGAGGGAACGCAATCCGATTTTCAAGGGGATAGGTTAATGTTATAATTAAATCAGCGAGGGGCTTCGTTTTCGCCTGGACTGCCGGCCTACGGACGCGGATGTACTAATAAGTATTAAGCTAATTAGTCGATAATATCTACTAACTTATTATTCTATCTATCTATATCAGCCCGTTTTGCGCCCGTCTTCGGACATGGGCCTCCTCTCTAGCTCTCCACGCGTGTCGGTCTATCGCCTTCTGCATCCAGTTTACACCCGCCTGCTGACGGATGTCATCCACCCATCTTCGTGGTAGTCTCATTTTGAATTTGAGGAGGTGGGTTAGCCAATAATCACCACGCCAGCAACGGTGGATTGGTGATCGCAGTGCTGAAACCGGTCTTGATGGATTCCAGCGCCGCTAACAGGTACTCCACTATTAACTGGGAACTTATTATTAAGTCGATTAAATAAATTATTCTTTTACAATCACAAGAATTATTTATTTTCGAGATAAGTGTTATTAAAATTTTATTTCAATTACTATAGCAGTCTTTCCATGTTATATAGAATAGAATAGAATAGAATATTTTTTATTGACTAAGCAACACACACAATATCATACAATGGTAACAAAATACAATATAACAACACAAATAACATTAAACAAATAGTAAAATATGAAATATGTGTGCAACCTGTCAAAAGGGCGATACATCAGCTTAATGCTGCTGCATCTGCTGATACAGCAGCGCTGGTGTTCCTGTAGCGCCCCTTTGAGGTACAGTGGCTTTAATTCAAAAAAAGTAAAATAACCAAAAAATAGAAAACAAAAAAAAAAAAAAAAAAAGGAATTTATAGTACTTAATTAGAAAACATTACATACAAAGAAAAAACTATAGGCTGAACAAACAATAACAAACAAAAACCAACTCCTTTGAGGTACAGTGGCTTGAATTCATAAAAAGAAAAATAATCAAAGAATAGAAAACAAAAAAAAAAAAAATTATAAAGTACTTAATTTTCTAATTAAGTACTTTATATTCCATAAAGTACTTAATTAGAAAACATTACATACAAAAAAAAAACTATAGGCTGTACAAGCAATAACAAACAAAAACCAACTCGTTTAAGGTACAGTGGCCTTAATTCATAAAAAAAAAAAGAAATATTAAAAAATATAAAACAAAAAAATAAAAAGGAATCTATCTAAAGTACTTAATTAGAAAACAAACATTACATACAAAGAAAAAACTATAGGCTGAACAAGCAATACCAAACAAAAACCAAAAACAAAAAAGAAAAACCAACATAGATATATTAAAATGCCAAACAACAAAACAACAATGTGCATTACAGAAACTCACGATACATATGTGTTTATAATTCAGCCAAATCTGATATTCAGCCAAATCTGGTTAAAGAACCTGGGCGTAAGTTTATATAGCATTATCCCGGTTGCCCTAGACTAAAGCTTAGGGCCTAGGGTCTGCTCACTGGTTCAACCAGATTTGATTGAATATCAGTTATTACGTAGAGCGACTGCCGTCTGACCTTCGCAACCCAGAGGGAAACATCATTCTATGGTTAAACCAGCTGTCAGTCTGTTAGAAAGCACTGACTTCCTAATAACGACTGCCATAGATGTTCATGACAGCCGGGACTGACGGCTTAACGTGCTTTCCGAGGCACGGAGCAAGCGATAATTACGTTCATAACTTTGAAAAGTCATAGGTTATAACCAAAGACTAAAATCACAAATTTCAACACCGTCACTAAATCATTTATAGTCACAAAAAAGTACGAATACGGTAAAGTTCTAATATATAATAAGGTTAGGTTGGGTTGGCAATTTATGAATTTTGATGACATTAAATACATACATCCATAAATTCACACCTGTTTCCCCGAAGGGATAAGCAAAGGCATATTTAATTATTTATACGCCCACACGTCCCCAAATGTGTTTTTGGTCCCACGTGATAGGAACTTGGTTGTTCGCCAGAGCCTCGTCCGTTGATCGGCAGGTGCACCACTTGTAGGGCTAAGCACCTCCTGGAGAGCGGGAAAAGGTAACACCCAGAGATTGGCGACTCTGGGTGCCCTTAGTACTGACCACCGGTGGGAAACTAAGAGGGACCTGAGGAGGGCGCAGCGGGCGGGTCAGGAAGGCCCGTTCAGCAGCGCCAGAATGGGCTTAGGCAGCGGGGGCAGGGGGGCCCTGCTGTCTAAGGGTTCTTACAGACGAACTGCAAGTTGTGAACGGCAAAGGCTACTTCAGCCGTCGCCACCTGTCGACGGCTGCCGTTGGTAGGCGACAACTTGCAGTTGGAGTGCCGCGTACTAGCAGTCGTGGTCGGCTTGTCCAGGAGCCAGTTGCAAAATATCTTCCGATGAACTGTTATTGCTTTTACTCCGCCGTCGCCGGCAACAGCGAAAAAGAAAGATACGTTCAGTGTGGGTTGAAGACATTAATGTATAGAGAACAAGAGGGAGATTTTCATTCACACTATACACGATTGCGAAGGAACGAAAAAATTTTTTCAATTACTTTCGAATGTCAAATGCTTCTTTTGATGAGTTGACAACTATTTAGAAACCCTCAATATCTCGCTTATATTTTTTATTATCTTATTACTGTAGTCTTGTAGTTTATAATTCCAAAGACAAACCGATTTTTTTTCTGCCACAATTAACAATTCAACATCAATATCGTCTCCGGTGTTCATTTTGTGGACGCGCGACGCTTGCGCACTCTTGGTCTATTTGCCGTCGACTTACAAAATGGCAGCCGAAGCACGCCACAACTGCAAACGTCGCCACCTGTCGGCGGCAGTCGTCAACGTATTGACTGCTGCCGCCGACGCGTCGACGGCAGCCGTCGACAGGTTGCGACGGCTGAAGTAGCCTCTGCCGTTCACAAATTGCAGTTCGTCTGTAAGAACCCTAACCATGGACCCTCCGGGAAGTCGACTACAGGCGCTATGTACGTACAGAGAGGTAGGTAGAAATTAGGTTTTGCGAGATCATTTTTATCAGTTATCTGTAATCCATGTTCATAATGTTAATAAATTTCGTTAGTTACTGTATTTCGATTTGAAGCTCTTGATGTAATTGGTAATTAACAGCTGTTATTACTCATAACACTCTGTAATTTTAATAACTAATGCAAAGCCAGAGATATGCCAAGTCTCGCGACTTTATGTGACAAACTTTATAACCGGTACAGGATAACATGTGTCACATGAACTACACATTTCCCAGGACTATAAAAAGCCTGCCTACTTAAAATTTGCTTACTGTGCATAGAAACGAAAGTATTAAAAATAAAGATACTCAGTACCTATCATATCTTAAATATTATGTTAGAAGTAATATTATTAAAGTAATAAAAATTCAAACAATTTAAAAAGATCTTGTGGTTAGTAAGATATTTAGCGTACCTACTAAACACTCATATTGTGATAATAACATAATTTTAAGGGTCCTAGCCCACTTTACCGCTCTCGCTCGGGGGAAGGGGTCACATGGTCTAATTTACTCGACATAATTATATTATTATTAGTGACCCTTCGAAAATTTCAGACAGCGACAGCGCTTGCGCCGCCCCGATTCATCAAAAAAAATTCAAATATGGACTTTAAGTATTGCTTGTTAGAGTAGGATGCTTTACATTGGCAAACCCACAGCAAAGACGTTTAATTGTGCTAAGATTCAATACACGCCCATTCAATACGGGCAGGAGCTTAAATGTAGAAGAAAATGCCAAAGGATTCGCCCAGTTTCTTCTTTTAAAAAAAAGTCATCTTTAAACGTACTTTTACTGCAAAATACGGCGCGCATTTGATTTTAATTTGTTGATCGCATACAGAGTTACGAGTCTCAATTACTAGCCAGACAGCCACGTACAGGAAATCGCGTTTCATTATAAATGAGGCTGTCAATTTGACTCAGCTTCGCGGCTGCTCACCGACTGTTCGAAATGGAGCAATGTATGTACCTACGTACATAGTTGTTTTGTTTTTGTTCGATTTCTAAACCTTTGAATGCATTAACAAGCTTTCAGAGCTAATTGAGATATCAATAGATTTACGTGTCAATTTTTAATTGGGTTTTCCTAATTGGTACCTATCAATGACAACACATAATGCCGTCTGTGTAAATTATCTGTCTCATTCTATATATAGATTCTGTATAACCATTAATTATGACATAAGTCGTCACAAAAAAGTGCCTAATAATGAGACATGGAAAAGGCACTTCACGCCTTAGTAAGCAGTCAGAAAGTGTGCGAAAAAGCACGTCTGGCAGTTCATAGAGGTGTGTTGGTACCAACACTAAGGTATGGAAGCGAATCCTGGTTATAGCAGAATAAACATGAAAGTAAGATTAATGCAGTAGAGATGAGAGCACTCAAAAGTGATGTGGGAACAAACTGGTGTTAAAGAAGATATAGTGACAAAAATTGAGAAATGGATGATTAGATGGTTTAGTCTAGTAGACTAACGAAACTGACTTATGATGGACAAGTGAATGGAAGTGTTGGGGCGGGAAAACCTGCCATGACCGAATCCAGAAAATTTTGGAGAAAGGGCAAAAGTATCCTAAACTGACGGGAGAGTTTGAGAAGGTTATTGAATGTGAATGAAGCTAAGATTGTGAAATCGTAGTAAGTGGAAGGATGTGTTCTCTGCCCACCCCTACGAGAAAAAGGCGCAACATTATGTCAATATGGAAAAGTCGAAGAAGGTAGAATAAGTGAGGCCAACTAGGCCCCAGCCTCTGCATAATGCCACAGCGGCAGCGGCTGCCACCGCAACGCTGATATGTTGGTGGGCCCAAAATATTTATTCTTTTTTTAAATTTTGTTATTTAAGTGTTTTCTTTTCTATTATTTATTAGTTTATTGTTCGAACTACTTCATAGTCTCAGTCGAACCGGAGCTCTTGTAACTACATTATGTACCTTAAATTATTATTCTCTTTTTGACTGCTGCAACACAGGTCTGCTAACTTAGTGCAGAAGCCATAGTTTACAAATATCCTTGTCACATTTATTTTTCTGCTAATAAAGATTATTATTATTATTATTAAAAATAAACATAATTAATATCATGCAAAATACTTCCCATTTCCCGTGAAACTCGCATTTCCGCGGTTTAGCTACTAAAATGCGCATATAAAGCAGTAACGGACATTCGCTAATCCGGTTTGTGACAAAAGGACCGAATTCGTGAGTGCTTGCCAACCGCAGGGGTAGCGGAGTGTACCCTCACTTGAACCTCCAAAGAGTCGTTAAAGCTTCTCTATCTATACAGGTACGTTTATTAAATACTGAAGACACGTGGGTTATTCAATAAATAACGAATTTCACAATGCAAAATTAGTTACATGGTTAACATTGACAAATTCAACTAGCTACAATTTTCACATATTTGACTATGATAAAATTATTATTATTATTATGGAAACGAGATTGGCCAGCTTACATAACAACCACTTATCCTGTTTAGTGCTAAATCTATTTTAAACATCGTGGTGTCCCTCTCATCTTCAAGTTGTTGAAAGGGACAGGTAAAGGTTTGAAATAGATTTAGCTTTAATCATGATTAGTGACCGTTGTACAAGACACCCTAAAGCACCACGCAGCATTCACATAACGCCATTGCCATTCACGTTTCCAAATCCGAGGTTCAGGGTTGACGTAAATTTTGACTTAAAACTTTGCACTCACGGTCACTCTTTGGTTTAAATCAGTCCAACCGAGTTTTTGGAACCTTAATTCACATTTACATGGTTCGGCGGAATAAGAAAAAGTTCATTCGATGTAAGTCCGAGCTAGGCAATTTCCATACTACCATAGGTTCGATTCCTAGGTTACCGCGGATGAGTTGATTTCTTCTAGTGAAAAAATCGTTTTCTTAAAAGCTGTTTCATTATTGTTCGTTATATGGTGGGACCTCTGCTTGGCACAACCTGTATAATAGCCGACCGAAAAGGTTAATCATTTAGGTGTTAATTATATCGATTCTGCTCAAAATCCAAAGCTTCCGATTAACCCGTATGTACTGGTTAATCTTTATCTTTAAGTGTATTTTTTTATTATTCCTAGTATTTCTTGTATGCAATCAAATTTATTCCAATTGGGTATTCCAGTCGTTTCATTAGCTATAATCTTGGTGAAGAGCTGATTAGTTTCACTGGAAATATTCTTCGTTAATTACATATCTGTCTTGCAATCGTTAAAGGGTACATTTGTAGACCTTCCTTTCTCAATCTTAATTTTATTTTCTGAAAATTGTGATAAAAGTTTCCTATCGGACGCCACATTTAGGCCAGACAGTAGGCTATTTCGAAACCTTGAACGCGTTTGGTGCGGAAGTTTCGTTACTATAGTATTATTAGCTATTCTTAGTGACAGATTACATAAAATAAGTACTCAATAAAACAAAAACTAAAATTTGAAACCATATTTTCTTCAGATATGTATTTGATTTTCCTATTTCAAAATATAAGTTACATTGCTTTCATTCAATAAGTTGTCAACCCTAGTAAACCTGGCCGGCGCACCACTGACTGCCGGTCAGGACTACTCAGGACTCGGCCACGGTCATGGGCAATTTGCGACGCGAAACGTATTTTTTCTTTCCATTGTGCTCTTGCCAAAACCGTTTAGGTACTAATATTTCTTTACCACTACGCGCAATGAACAGATAATATGCGCGCCGCGTCGCGGTTAGCCCGTGGCCGCGCCGCCGTTAGTTAGCTAGCTAGTGACCAGTCTAAAACTTTACTTGATCCGATGTTTAGGTGCCCTAAGAGATCAAATTGTCAAAGTTCATTCTGATTAATCAGCAATATAATACGGGTTATCCGAAATGTATACAGGTTAATCATAAATACGGGTTAATCACCAATTGCGGGTTAATCCCCTAACCGGTTAACCTGTAAACTCGATTAATAGGTCACTGATAGCCAGCCTAGCTTTGTCTTTCTATTCTTAGTATCCACTTATGTAGAAAAAGCGACATTGTGTCTGAAATCTGAAAGTAGCCGCAGAGCAATCTATCTACTATAAAAGAGCCTTAGGTTCGCCTAGTTAAATATTTTATTTCATTTAAACATTCGGTTTACCTCCTGTAAAAATATTAAGACTATTTCTGTCAAATATTGACAATGACGTAAACCAAACGTAATAGATTGACAGTGGCAGGGTACCTCAATATTTCGCGGCTTTTTATTTTCAACTTCGTACGTGTGAGCTTTGAAAATATTTACAAATAATAATGTCTTAATTACTAACGATATCGTATCGCACTAAACAATCAAAATAATTTTAACGGAAGTCTCTAAACGACTATTACATTACCTAGTATCCCAAACAACAAATTCTGCCTTCTGTAACTATGTCGCACATGAAGTCTGTGACTAACGCTGCCCTTAAAGCAAATAAAAGGCCTTTTAGAGTATCAATAGAAGGTAACATTGGATCTGGTAAATCTACATGCCTGAAGTTCTTTGAAAAGTTCAAGAACTTGGAAAAACACGCAGTAAGTTTAGTTTATCATCTTGTAGTGTCTAATAGTTTTTAGGATTAAATGTAATCTTCTGATCCAAACGTATGGTACAGTAATATCCATATACATGTATCTTTACTATTATGTATTATAATACAAGCCCAGGTGCTCCTATAGTCCTTCGTAATTGCAGATTATTCAATGCCATGGTTTAGAAACTGGGCAGTTTGAAGTTAGCCTAAATTAAAAGTTTTTAACAGATTTTTAAAAATCAAAGTTCTTCAATCTCATATATAGTTATATTAATTTGAGTTCTAACAAGTCATGTCCATTTAATAATATAAGTGCTAAGGTCTTTAATTTTATTATTTGTCTCATTACCTTGAATATGGACATGAGAGGAAAAAAATTGACAGGGTATGTAGAGAAAATCATGTGTAAAACTTATGTTGTAGGTTTTTCTGACATACCCGCCATATCTTTTCAAAACTTTAAATAATAATAATAAGCCTCTTATCCTGAACTGATTTCTTTGTATTGTAATTGTCTCTTATGTTATAAAATGTCTCTCAAAACTTAAAATACAAGTGGATAAAAGCCACATTGATTGTCAATGGCTTCAAAAAATTTAAATCTATATTTTTCACTTCTATTTAAGCTCTATACAGGTGTTAATGTGTACATATAAGTGTGGGTTTGATTTTATCTTGATAAGTTTCTTGTCCAATTCTTCTCCAACTAGTCTCCTGCTTGCAGTGAATGTATTACTGCTAATATAAATTAGCTTATAAGTTATTGTGAGATTCATAAGTGCTCTATTGGAACCGAAATGTATGAAGGGTTTTCATTACAGTCAATCCATAAAATGTTTTTTATTTATTTTTACCTATATTTTACAGGAGCCCCTAAATGAATGGCGAGATGTGAGTGGGCACAACCTCCTAGGTCTAGTGTACAGTGACCTACACAAATGGACATTCCCATTCCAGCACTATGTTCATCTCAGTCGGCTCAAAATACAGACTAGTCCTCCGAGCAACCCCAATATTACTGTCAAAATGTTTGAAAGGTATGTAGGTATATATACTAACCATCATTTCAGTCTATTAATATTCACAAATGAGTTCAACCTTTTCCAACAAACCTTATTAGGAGTGATTCATTTCAATATTCCATGTTTTTTGATCTAATCCTGCACTCTTCTATCCTATCCCAAATTCAACATGCTTGTCTAGGAAGCTCACTCATAGTATAGACTATCAGCACTCTTAGAAATTTGGTTAGTCATTCTTTTGTAATACCATTCCAGATTGGAATTCTCTGTGAGCAAATGTCTTCTCCAGCTCCTATAGTACTATATCTTTTATGCAGGCACTTCTTACCAGCACTGTTCATGTGTGTTTTTGTTGCTTATTATGTGGAAGTCTTAATTTATTTATTCATTTAAATTTATTATAATTTCAGGTCAGTACAAAACAGCAGGTACTGTTTTGTAGAAAATGCAAAGAAGCAAGGGTTCTTGCATCAAGCTGAGTATGAGGTGCTCAACTCTTGGTACGAGTTTGTAGAAAAGAATTTAGACATCAGCTTAGATCTCATTGGTAAGCTAGGTAGTACTGAGGACCTAATTTAACGAAAGCGAAACTTAGATATACCCATCTCTTTCACTCTATAATGATATACCCAGAGAGTGAGAAAGATAGATAGATATAAGGAATTTTCGTTTTTCGTTTAATATTTGGCATGCTGAGAATGAAAGTGACCCATTTCGAAATTAATTTTTTTTTGATAGAGACAAAAATGTGTTGGTCGCATTGACGATATTCTTCTTATTCTTCAATCATATTTTATTATGTCAACATTAAGATTAAAAAATCGTTTGTATAACATTATTATTGGAAGGTAGAAAACCTTAAATACAGTATACTTTTTTGTGTCATTTTATATATTTAACTCATTTCACCAAAATTTTGGGTCGATTTTGTTCTCAGCATGCGATTTCTTTATAGAAGTTTTCCTGTGACCATAAATTACAAAAGTATTTGGAACGTCGAAATAAAAATAGTTCAATTTCTCTATAGTAGTTCATAGAAGTCAGTTGTAAAATTGACAGCAATGAAAGATCACTTAACGGTTAGGTGGGGTTTTAACATAAGTTAGAGTGGTGAAGTATATGTTTGATAAAAACTAATTAATGGTTCTATATTATGTATTTAGTATCCATAAAACAAGTTCTTAATAATACTTATCTGGGTGCAACTAAATAATCGGCTTGTTTGTAAGAGAATTACTTTTTTGTAAATGTTAGGTTTAATAAACTGTACCAGCTTATACCAACTTAGTGCATTCCAGTTTTTATATTTGTTTGAATTCAAATCGGAAATCATAATAAAATAGTAAAATTATTTATAGCTTACCTGTTTCACTTGTTATGGATAACTTAAAGTTGCTTATCAATTTTGCTGTACATTATACCAATAATATCTTTTTAGTACAAAAATTCATTTATAAAAATAAATACTCTTTATTTCCAGTGTATTTGCAGACATCTCCTGAAGTGGTGTGGGAGCGAATGATGAAGCGCGGCAGAGCAGAGGAGTCGGAAGTTCCTTTAGAGTACTTAAAACAGGTATAATCATTTATCGCACCTTATTTCGAAACCGTTATATATATATATATATCGGAATAATTTCGGAATATATATTATAGAGGTTTTATAGAGTAAATAATAAATAAATATTTCTGACACTTACCAATTATTTAGTTTCAAGATAAGTCTCATTAAGAACTTGTGTTATGAATACTAAATAACGGATAAACATACATAAATACTTATTTTTTTGTAAATACATACTTAATATACATAGGAAACACCCAGACCAGAACAAATATTCATATTACTACACACAAAGATTTGTCTTGAACCCACAACCCCAGGAGTGAGTGCGGGTATACTCGTCACCACGCCATGTCGGTCGTCATATTCGAGTATATTACATTAAACTAAACTCTTTACCTTCTAGGTTCACGAGTCCTACGAGAACTGGTTAAGTTCACCCAATGTTGGATGTGAAGTGCTGACCATAGATGCTAACAGAAGCATTGACTGTGTCTTGGACGACCTTAGGCGATACAGCTACAAGATTATGGGAGGAAACCACACCAACTAAGAGCTGGTAGTATCGTTAAATTCTACAGACGTCCGAATATTGTTTGTGAAGTGCTGACTGTTGACGCTAGTTAGTATAAGAGTTGATATGAATTTTCGGTAAAATACGCAGAAATGTGCCCTTTGCAGTGACAAAAATCTGATGGAATCTGCTGAAAAATTCTTTGAAAACAGTTTTTCCCAAGAGAGGCGAGATGAGACGAGAATTTACTATGGATGAATTTAACTTGTCATCTAGCTCCTAGCGCAGCTTTGGTGGGAATTTATATTGTACCATATTATTGCGGATAGAAGGTCCGAATTAGCTCATGCAAGAATAATGTTTTTAATAAAAATATAATAAGAACTTTATGTAACAGGTTCCACATTAAATACGAAATTTAAATTCTTACTCTCATATTCGATGAAAATAAGCTGGTGAATTCATTTCTCAAATCACCAGTGACCTGTATATTATAAACAGCGTAAACATGCGCAGCGCTAGTTTATATCCAAAATTTATAAAGCGCTAAAAATCTGCTAAATATATCTTGTGTTAGATAATAAGCTTTGTTTGTGTGTTAGTTATTAAAAACCAGATGCAAATCCGAACTAGGTATCAAATGTTATAGAATTAAGTTAATCAAGTGTTGTTAATAAGTTATTGTTTTTATTATAGGGTTTACATTAAGATAATAATAATGAAATATAACAAAGTTGTATACTTTAATTGTTAAAACTATTGAGTAATACGACTGTTACTATTCTTCTCACTATGGTTCATTATTGGGACGTTAATGTTCTGAGATAATCAAACCCTGGTGACTGATGACTTTTCGAAGTTGTGTGCGTAATTACCGCTTGCTCCGTGCCTCGGAACGCACGTTAAGCCGTTTGTCATGAACATCTATGGCAGTTGTTATTAGGAAGTTTAACCAAAGAATAATGTTTCCCTATGGGTTGCAGAGTACAGACGGCAATCGCACCAGGTTAGAACTGAAATATTCAGTCAAATACGGTTAAACCAGTGAGCAGACCCTGGGCCTTATGTTTAAGTCTAGGGCAACCGGGATAATGCTAGGATAATGATAATACATTAATATATTACCAAAATGCCTCGGAATGTATATTTAATTATGTTTTACACAGAACTGACGAAACGAATATGTGATTACTTACTTACCTCAATTAAATAAAACTGTTTTATTAATAATGCATGTTTTATTTACAAAAAGTTCTACACTAATCTCTTGATATATAGAATTAAAATTTTCAATGACGATTAATTATCTACAGAAATCATTTTCCTAGTAAGGGAAATTTAACAGGACATAAAAAATACAAGTGTGAGAGGTCTTGATTCCTTTATATATATCACAAAACAATAATTTATTAATATTCCTACTTTTAAGATTTGTTTTGTAGTTTTCAATGGTAGGGTGGGCAGTGTAGTATTTATCCGTATAATCTAGAGAATTAACAACTCAGCATTTACGCTCTGCGATTTGTTGATATGTGATTACACAATGAGCTATTTAGATGTGTTTTTTTAGTGATTGGTACTGGAAGAATGATCTCTTAAGATTCCCTTTCATATGCTGTAGAATAAGCTAGGTTAGGGTCTCTAGCCTGGAGTGTGTAACACTTCCATTGCCTTCAAGTCTGTTTCTAATTGCCCTTCTCTGGGTCTGGCTAGTGTGTGTTATACAAAACCAACCTTTAGGTAACGAGTGTGTAAGGCCCACAAAGTAACTGCATAGCAATCCTTCCCGTTCCTTCAAAACTACAAAATGAATCGTAAAATATTTACACTATAGTTGGTTGCTTTAACGGTAGAGATGGTCTGCTCTGATATTGGTTGCTATTTCACTTTCCCATTTATCTCCATTTGAAAGTAATTTCTCCTTGTTGTATAATAATTCCTCGTGGGTTTCCGTTGAGAATTCGAAGTTGGGACCTTCTACTATAGCGTCTACAGGACAGGCCTCCTGGAAAAACAAAAAATAGAATTATATAGTGTGGCTTGGAACTTGTAAGTTGCAGTATGTCTCCATTGTTGTAGTGTGGTTGGTCCAATGTTTGTTACTTCTTCACGCTAAATCATACTGTGCAGTCTATCAGAACTTGGACCCGAAAATTTTATGAATGCCAGCGGTTTCACCCGCGTGGTCCCCTTTCCCGAGGAAATATCGGGATAAAGAGTGTCCTAAAATTATGTTAGTCCAGGACTGCAGCTATGCACGTACAAAGTTTCATCACAATCGCTCCAGTAGTTGTTTGTTTTATTAGTAGGATTTCGATTTTCTGCCTACGCGCTACAGTCCCAGGTTTTTTAAGTGGAGAAACGACGGCAATTAGGCATGAAGCGGAGCGAGGCAGCAGATTGGAGAAACGGAGAAATATTAACCAATGGAATTCGTGGACAAGAGAGGAGCAAAGATTTTATAAAATCCCATTGGTTAACATTTGTCCGTTTTTCCGTTCCGTATCCTCACTCCGCTTCAGTAGACAGGCAGCCTAATGCAGGCCGTCATGGAGTGAACAGGTTTTTTTAAGGCGCAGAACGATTTTACTTTTCTAGACTGCATTAACTGCTTACAATCAGCAGGACGTGGTTACTGTGAAGAATCAAACAAAAAATATACGCTTGGACAGGTTTGAATATGTATGCCAACAGACATCTTGGTGGAAAAGTGAAACGTCATGTCAGCAGTTTTGTATTATTTTCTAAAATTTGTAATATTTCGAAAGTTGGATTATTAACTTTTATGTGTTTATGTGCACATGAGAGAAACAAAACAGTGCAACATCACTTTTCAAATTCTCTCAAGAAGATGTGAGATCTCAGTATAGTCCCACATCTTTACTGAGGACTCAAGGGGTTTAGGGGAGGGCATCTCATTTGCCATTTATCATCTTTATCACCACTCATTCTCATTTACAATAATTTATATGTTATTAATAATCTCTAACTTGACACTGGCTAAATGTGCAAACCGCACGAAGCAATTATTTAAAAAAAAAAAAAGTTTGCCAGCAAGTAGATTATGACCTGGTTAAAAAATAGTCATAGAAAATTTGGCATAGCCCTAAACTGATGTGTCTATGCAAAAGGAATTTTGAAACTAGCATCTCTACATGTTAAAAAGGTAATGTTACCTGACAGAATCCACAATAGATGCACTTGGTCATGTCAATGTCATATCTTGTTGTCCTTCTCGAACCATCGGCGCGTTCTTCAGCTTCAATTGTGATAGCCTAGAAACACCAAGAAAAATAATGAAACAGGGTACAGTGGAATCATAATATATAGTATATGCTAAATTATTGTGCATAATTTTGTGCTCGTGCGGGATGGATTTTTGGCTTGGTGACGCAAGATACAACACAACAACCAGAACATAACATTTTATTATAATTACTGTTCACATACCAAAATTAAAAATCGGCTAGCCAGCTATTTTCGTGCGTCTTAGTCCTAATCACCCTTAATAGTTTATGTTCTTAAATATAGCCTGTGTTTCATTTGGTTTTGACAGGAGTGCAAAAGCAATTGAAATGAAATTTAATTGAATAGAGTACTAGCTAGCCCAAAAGCAAAACTAATATTTTTGCTGCTTTTATTTTATTCAGGTCTCTGTACAGACAAGTGGAAGAATGTGTATACCCATGCATTTAAAATTTAGATCTTACTACATTGACTTAAGAATAAAATTTATACAACAGATAATCTTATAAAAATAGATTCAACAAATAAAGGCAAAATTACCTGGGCAGGGCAAATAGCTTCACACAGCTTGCACGCAATGCATCTTTCTTCCCCAGAAGGGTACCGACGCAAAGCATGCTCCCCTCTGAACCTGGGAGACAGAGGAGCCTTTTCAAATGGGTAGTTGATAGTTGCTGGTTCCTGTAATAAAGTAACCCTCAATAAAGCCTTCAGTAATAAGTATATTTATATATACTACTCCGTCAAGAAACTACCGGAAAAAAGTCAATAATACACAAAAAGGAAAAATTGAGTAGGAATCCTTTTTCTACATTCATGGGTTAGATTTTAGATGTTGAATTTAGATTTTCTGTACTGTGATTGTATATAGCTTAAAACACAAAGAGTTAAAAGCAATGGATGTACCTATAGTTTTCAATGACTTAATCTATTGCTTTTGTGTCAAAAATCAACAGAATATGTTGGATGGAGTATAAGAAAGCCATCATTTATTTTTAATCAATACAGTACCTTAAAAATATGAGCAAGAGTGACAGCAAACCCTCTAGCCAGCTCCGTCCAGAACAACGTCTGAGCAGCTCTGTTGCTCATCTCTCTAAATGACATATCCAGTTCTTCAGCATTCACATATTTGTAACCAGGAAGATTGGGAGGGTATGACTTCTCTCCCTGTCCTGTACTTGCATTACGAACGAAGACACTGCTAGCACTTGTTGCTCTCACTAAAAACGTTTTTAGAGTTTTATATTGTCCATTACACAATTAAAAGTAAATCAAATACAAATTTCTAGTCAAAAAGTTAAGATACGCTTTGACAAAGTTTCATAAAGTAACAACATAGATTGTTTATCTTTCTTTAGAAGTAAGAGTTACATATTTTGTTTTTTACAAATCGAAATTTGTAATTGCAGTAAATAAGGAATATTCAGCTGATAAATACAAATGAATTATAGGTTATAAACAACAAGTTGCGTAACAACACTATAACTTTCGACGTATTGTATTTTAATAAACAAAAAGGAAAGCATTTGCACTCTCTTATTTTTACCTCTTGTGGATAGTGAAAACAGTTTAACTAACGACATTTTTTCTATTAATAAAATTCGATAGTAAATTTTACAATTTTTGACAAGTTATTTGCTTTTGCACTCCTGTCAAAACCAAATGAAACACAGGCTATATTTAAGAACATAATCCATTAAGGGTGGTTAGGAATAAGACACACGAAAATAGTTGGCTAGCCGAATTTTAATTTTGATATGTGAACAGTAATTATAAAAAATCCATGCATCCCGCACGAGCACGAAATTATGCACAATAATTTAGCATATACTTTATATTATAGGCGTAAAGCCGGACTATATTTAAGACATAATTATAAATAAGTAATAATGAATTTATGAACACATAGCACGGTATAACATGATAACATTGTACAATATAGAGCGCTTATGTTTCGCTAGTAATACAGCATACAAATCTAAAGATAATAATGAATCGAAATGATTTCAAATAAAATAATTAACTTTCTAATGAACATAGAGTTATAAACTGCTTTAGAATTTCAAAGGAATAAGAACAAAAAAAAAAAAAAATATGTTCTATAGTCGTTGCACCAGAATTATAAAAAGTACGGGTACGAAACTGCCTTTTTATACTTGAAATAAAATATCTTAATCTTAATCAAAATTGAGCACTCGCGTCATGAGCCGCATAAGTCACGCTCATGACTGAAAAATAAGCCTTGTGTGATGTCTTATATAGAAGCGATACTATGTAAATCTTGTGTTGTAGGTAGACCTGATCTGTGAGGTAGACTTTTCACATAAAAAATAAAGTAATTCGACATTTACGAAAACGTAAGTGATAACGTCTACTGACATAATTTTACAATTTTTTGTTTATTTTCTACGTTTTATAAGAATAGATAAAAAAGATTATTTAAAATTTTTATGAGGCTGTACATGTGGTATACTTTGAGAATTAAGAATCGAAATGACGGAGTTTGACACATTTCAAAAAGCTTTTCGAGTTTTCACCACCCCCACCCGAACACGTCAAAACATTGAATGTGCATCCAAGTGACGTTTACAAAATTTTCTATTGAAGTAATATAATTATATATTTATTTCGATACACAGCATGGGTGATGCTTCGGCTTCAGATGGAGAATCTAATCAACAGAATTCTGGCATCGAGGATCGGCCAGAACCGGTAAAACATTATCAATACAATGTTTTCATAGTTTTTAAATGTCGATACAAATCCTTATCATTTTTGTAGAGCCGGCGTCCCTTCGGCGGCCTGGAATTCCAAGTTTCAGAGGTAGTTGGTAGACTAGAAGCTGGAGTAAACGCTCAAGACTCTCCAGATGAAGAGCATAGCAAAGAAACCCGTAAAATCAGCCCTGGCTTTTTTGAACCGGAAGAGATGCCAATGGATGATATTCTGAAGGTTTTGGAAGATTTGGTGTTGAAAACTGATTCCAGCTGTGACTCTGTGGAACCGCCTTTGCTGCCTACTGACGCAGTGACGCGTGCTACCATTTTATCGCATAGTATTTGTGCTTTATTTGGAAGACTGGAACGCACTCATGCAGCTAGACTTGGTGCTCACATAGCTAGTGAAACTACTAGATGGATGTCTCACATGTTTAGGTAAGCTATTCAGTTTACTTTGCAAACAACCAATATATCTAGTTCTGTGTATAACAAATAGCCATTTATGCTTATCAGTGTTATTACCTTGAGGCTTTTAATTAAGTTGATAAAGCAGTTGTTACTCCTATTGCTCAAATATACTACTCTAAACAAAACTACTCCTTTTATAGACTTCTATAAATTCATTTTTTTAAAATTTATATTATCTGTCTTGCATCAGAGTTATTCATAAACTATAAACACTTATCTATTAAAAAAAATTGTAAGTGTATTATGTAAATTAGCACACAAAACAAAATGGTAAATGCAATTAAAACTTGGACAAATGTTTAACTATGCTACTGTACTTTCATGTGTACAAAAATGGAAAGTAAATAATAAATTGTATACTTTCAGACTAGCAGACTATAATGCATTCTACCATCAAGAGCAACTTGAAGGTCTGGTGCGTGTCACAAGGATGCTCCTGCATCATAAATATCCAAGATACCTTGAGGATGGTGGTTCGTATATAATCAGTATTTAGAATTATAATGGAAAAGGCTATCAATTTGGGTTTCAATAGGTGTTCATTTACTACTGGCAGAAGCCTGAAGGTAGAGTCATTTTATCGTAACAGAACACTAAGAACTAGGCTAGAACAGAACACTAAGTATAGCAGACGCAATCCAGTGTGAAAACTCAGCGAGTAGCCCACACTTCGCCAATTACACTGTTGGTCCCACATATAAGCCATGTCTTTGACTGGGATCAGTTATGTTCGCCAGGGCCTTATCTATTGATCAGCAGGTGCACTACTTGCAGGTGTTTTTAGCACAAGCTTCTTAGATGTTGATAAGATCCCTAATAAAATAATTTTAAAAATACCTTGAACCTAAAGTACTACTTGACTTATCAGGCATATCCTATATGGTGCACTGGTTTGACGTTAACAATTTGCTATTAAATGGGGCTAAAACGAAATGTATTAAATTCGTGATGCCTAACGTCAGACAGGCAAACTCTACTATTATGGTAAAGGAGGATGAGTTGACCCTTGTGGATACTACCAAGTTTTTAGGGATTACTTTAGACTCTAAGCTACAGTGGGGCCCACATATTGGTGAATTGTCGAGTAGACTTAGCTCTGCAGCATTCGCGGTAAAGAAAATTCGCCAATTAACAGACGTTGTAACAGCTAGGCTAGTTTATCATAGCTATTTCCATAGTGTTATGTCCTATGGTATTCTTCTGTGGGGTTGTGCCGCAGACATTCAAACTATCTTTGTGCTGCAGAAGAGGGCTATTCAAGCAATTTATAATCTCCCGTGTGGACATTCACTAAGGGAAAAGTTTAAAGAAATTGGTATTTTGACAGTGGCCGGTCAATTCATTTATGATAACCTGGTTTATGTACATAAGAATACTGATCAATTTAGTAAGAAAAGCTGTATACATAACCTAAACACAAGGAATAAGCATAAATTAGTTGTACCTGCCACTAGGCTCCAAAAGATAAACAAATCTTTTAAAGGTCAATGTGTACGATTCTACAATAAAATCCCAAGCAACATACAGCAATTGAGCCTAAATAAATTTAAATTAACCATAAAAAACAAGCTGTCTTCAAAGGGATACTATTCTATTAAAGACTATATGGCAGATAAAAATGCTTGGGATTAAGCTGCCGTTTCATACAGGCTATTCTAATATGAATGACTTGAAAAAATAAATATTGTTAAGGTTATGTTATATTGCATTGTATAGCTTCACAGACAAATGAAGATTGTAATTCTAGTACCAAACTAATGGACATATTTAAAAGAGCATAGCCTGTGAGTTTCTTGCCAGTTCTTCTTACAGAGTGGTGGCTCGGAACTGGCACTTAGATTCACTTACACTTAATTATTTTTTGTTTTTAAATTGTTTTTTGCATGTAAGTGAATCTAAGCTTCGTGATTTAGTGTAATATTATTTCGATTGTATTTTTTTTTCATTTGTAATCATGACGTTTTCAAGTACTATGTATAATAGTTTATGAAATAAATAATTTTTTTTACTTTTTTTTTTTTTTTGATCTGGCCAATTTAACGATTATGGAATGAAACATTATTACTTCAAATGTTCTTATTGAAATAGTAGTCATAATTCTCTAAGTCTAGTATTCATGTTAAGTCTTCATATTTTTTCAGCACTAGCATTCACAAACCGCCTGCCTTGCATATACAGCTGTGTTGCCAGTCCTCTCGGTATAGTGCAGCATTTATGCCGGCAGCTGGGGTTGCCATTAGCATGTGTCAGACCAGTTCCAGTCAATGAATCAGGTAAGATATTATTTATAACTTTATAGCTTACACAAATATTTTTATTTTTGGAAAATTAAATGAATAAATAACTTTTATTTCTTAAATTACGAATGTCTGATGGGAAGAAATTGATTTTGTCCAAAAATGAGAGCACTTTTTACTGCATAACAATCTCAGATAAAAACGCATCCACTACGCTCCGTTTATAAGACTCTGGACTATAGAAACAAATTTGATCCTTTTATCTTACTGCTAAGCTTAGCATCAGTGGAAACGATTACATTGTTTTATAGCTTAACTGAAATCCTCGCATTAAGTTGCTTAGCACATCTCTGATCGAAAAGTATCCTAAAAGTAGAGACATCTAAAAATATTGTTGGGAAAAAATATCCTGATGTTGGGCTGAATATGCAGCTCTCGGCTTTAATCAGAGTCTGTATATCTTTTCACAGGGTGTCTTTTCACACCCTGTATATCTAGTCAGGTAGCATAGCTCTGATGAAAAGAATGCCTATAGTTGACTATATGTAGTCAGGAAAGAGTACTTATGCATTTAAGTTATGATTATAATTTTGATTATATTTTATGACTCAGATATAGAAGTGATAGAAAGATAAACACTTTATTGTTCACAAATACAAATAATACATCGTTTACAATAAAAATGTACAAAAAATATAATGGTGGCCTAATTGCTAAGAGTATTCTAGGTAACCTTTGTAAAAGGGAAAAAAATAATCTGGCATGCAACTTCCAACAGTATAATAAGAAAAATATAAGTCAAAATATTTGTAAAGAAAGTATTGTATATAAAAGATTATGGTATATTGTGAGTAAAATACGAAACTATAACGATAAGATAAGAGAACATTGGACATATTGTTTATCGATTCTGTGTATAATAAAATATGCACATATTAAATAAATATCCTCTTACAATGACACCAATTATTTAGTTCCAAGATAAGTATCATTAAGAACTAGTGTTATGGATACTAAAGAATGGATAAATATACTTAAATACTTTTTTGTAAATATATACTTAATATACATAGGAAAACACCCAGACCAGAACAAATGTTCATGCACACAAAGATTTGTCCTGTGTGGGAATCGAACCCACAACCTATGGAGTGAAGTGCAGGTATACTGACCTCCACGCCATAACGGTCGTCTAATTGCTAAGCAATTTGATATTTTTCTATAAACAGGAAGAGGTATGGACTTAGAAGCCCTAGATCGTTTATGTGAAGAAGATGTGTCGCAAGGGCGTAGTCCGTTACTCACGCTAGGCGAGGCGGGCGCTCCGCCTCTCGGCGGTGGAGTCTCGTTGTCCGCCCTCGCCGCATTATGTCAGAAGAGACAGATGCATTTACACGTACGGGGGCATTCGCTGGTGTTGCCGGCTGCAATTGCCTCTGAACAGGTAATGTTTTTTTTAATCTTCTTTGTTTGTTTAATATCAGCATTTGCAACGATTTCTGAGAGACAAGAAACAGAAGATTTCCAATTGTATCCAACAGATAAATTTACATAAACAAGGCCATTTGTAAGTGCTGCTGGCTGTTATTTATTCTGGATTGGTATTTCCGGAAGGCAGAAAATAGTAGAATTTGAAATGTATCGCTTGCAACCGCATTGCTGGTGTAAGGGAATCTCGTTCTTCAGCCATTTCCATACCAGATCAAACATAAATTCTAATTCTTTTAAATGTAGACTTGTGTGCACTATACACCACGTGCCTATCAAAAGAGATTCTGGGCTACTTATAATGTAAAAAAAAATTACAAAAAAGTTACAGCATTCCAATCATGTGATATCTAAATGAATTAACTGCGTTAACATGTCGACTCGTTTTTAGCGACAAGCTGGTACCAATATTGATTCATAATATTTTGTGTTTCAGAGTTTCAGTCTAGCAGACTCCCTGACACTGACACCAGGCCCATGGTTAGGCGTCCCTGGGCTACCGACAGTTGTATCCTTTATAATCTTTAGTTATCTAACACATAAAATAAGAAAATAAGGCTTAAATCATATAAAGGCATAAAAAAATATTAAAAAAATATTTTTAATTCGTCACAAAAAATTTAAAATATACAATTTTTTGGTGGTAATCCAATAGCCTTTAAAAGCAAGGACTTCAACACATACATAGATAACTATGTTTTTAAGAATGCACATATTAAAAATTATAAATATTTTTCTTAATAATATACACAGACATTTTACAAAATCCCCGAGCCCATCTCAGCAAATGACCACTCAAAAGGTGTAAACGCAGTAAGTTCTTTTTATTTATTCAAGTTTGGCTCAATAGAGCTCTCATGAAAGTCATACTTATAATCTAACGCGCTCATTCACTGCGGGCGGGAGATTGATCGTAAAAGAATGGGCAAGAAAATCGTCAAGGTTGGTTTTTTCTCCTGCCAGTTACATTAAAAGTACTTAATATTAAAATAAAGTCTACAAAAACGTGTTCAAAATGTGTTCTGCAGCCACAAGACTTAAAAGAAAAGATTATCATCTCAGCCTATTCACGTCCCACTACTGAGCACGAGCCTTCTCTCACATACCAAGGTGCGAGGGTATTGGGTCATAATCCACCACGCGGACCCAGTGCGGATAGGCGGAGACAGATGTATGGCGTTCTTCTGTTAAAATTTTTCAAACCGCCCAATCAGACCCCTAACATGGCTTAACGACTACTACATTTAGTGAAAAGACAAGATACATTTTTATAAATAAGTAATCTATAGACTGTCGTACGTATTTTATCCTGAAGTTTATTTCTTTACTCTGGTTAGTTACTTAACATGGATATATTAAAACTCGTGTCTTCCTGACAAAGAACAAATTGAATAGTTACTGTATTCTAACTTGTAAGTGTATTTAATGCGAAGTGTGGTTTAACAGTGATAATTCCCGTCTGCGCGGGTAGCAAGCGGGCTAGTATGCTACGTAGAAGTATGTTCGATCTAAGACACGCAAAGCTTACCAACGCTTACCAACTGCGCTTAGCTTTATTGAGCTGCCGAACTTCAGAAAAACCACCTTAATCTCTGCATACGTTTAGATTCACAACCGCGTAGCACCGGCCTAGAATAGAGCTACTCCCACTGTAATTCTGTAATCCTACCGGATGAATGGATAAAACTGTTGGTTAAAGTATGTGACGATCTAAGACACGCAAAGCTTACCAATTGCGCTGCCGAGAGCGTCACATTAAAACCACACTTATGTCGCGTTAGTTTTCTGACGTTCATAAGAGCTCTATTGAGCAGCTGAACTTGAGAAAAAATTCTTGACCTTACCTTAATCATTGCATATGTTCAAATCCACAATCATGTAGCACCGGCTTAGAATGGTGCTACTTCCACTGTCAATCTGTTATCCTACCGGATGATGGGCAGCAGCTTCATCCTGTACTGACTGGAGTTGCGATCACCATCCTGTCTACCCAGCAGCGTGGTGATTATGGCCCAATAGAATGTATACTACTGGGAAGGCCAATGCTTAGAAGCCTTTATATGGCTTATATGATGTTCAGATGTAAAATTCAATCAGCAAATCCCCTTGTAACATGTGAGATTATTCTACAGGCCGGTAGCCGGGAAGGCGCTCTCGCGGCACTGGCGGGTTTATCAGGTGGAGGTGGTCGTCTTCCAGCGTTACCTTTATGGACCTGTTTGCGGTCGGCTGGTGGTAGAAAATTGCAATTGAGACTAAATGCAGCCTTTAAATCGGCTAGAGCAGCCTATGATGTAGTTTCTCAAGCACAGCTAAGGATATTGGTAAGATCTGTATCTGAAAATCATTTGTAGCTGAAAATCAACGTTTTGCTCGCTGAGCAATACTACGTTGAGCTATGACCTTTTCGCATGAATAGAGCAAATGTACAAATAATTAATTAGTTTTTGTAAGTTTTTTTTTTCTCTTATATTGTTTCATGTTAATATTTTGTATGTGTTTTTCTTTAGTGCAATAAACGTTCTATCTATCTATCTATATTATATGATAAATAGTGTAACAAGTAAATATTATTATTAAATTTATAAGGTACCTACATACATACAGTTACGCCCGTTTCCCTGAAGAGGTTAGCCAGAGGCATATTATACGCCCACACTTCGCCAATTATATAGTTGGTCCCACGTAATTTGTGGCGAGCCTATTGCCGCTTACTGGGCACTGTTATGTTCACTAGAGCCTCGTCCGTTGATCGGCAGGTGCATTAGGTACCTATTAATAAAATAAAGTTACAGTTTACAACAGTTAGAGATTCCGTGTATTCTATATAAAAATGCTTATGAGCAATAAGGTTTTAAGAATTAAAAGAAAAAAATTATAGTCTAGAATTATTATTATGTATGTATTTATAGAAAAAACTATCTGTATATATTTATCCCTAATCTAGACATAGTAATAGCTAAGTTTATTTAAAAATAAAAATTACTTGGTTGTTTGAACTAATGTAAGTAATTTGATAACGTGCCTTTTTTCCTTTTTTTTAGATTTGTTGACAATATTTTGTACCAAATGTTAATTTTATGTGACTTATATATATTTTTTTTATTTTTTTTATGTAGTAATTGTGACTTGTGAGTGTGCTGAACTTGATCTGTTAATAAATAAATTGAGAACTCATAGTACAAGCTCAGCTAGATGACGGTGAGTGCGTAATCCGAGGAAGTTGATGTATAGAAGCACTTGTGACAGCAATGACAAATGTTGTTTCAGAGTGAAAAACCCGGTGGTGATGAACTCCCGAACGTCGATATTGTGGTAAGTACAATTAAATTTAAACATGTACAGAGACATTCATCATCACAGCCCATTAACGTCCCACTACTAAACCCGAGCCTCCTCTCACATATCAAGGTGTGAGGGTTGGGTCATACTCCACCACGCGGAACCAGTGCGTTTTGGCGGAGGCAGGCACACAAACGGTCACCCATCCAAGAACTGACCTCTGTAAACTCTGCTGTACTTCGGCGATCGTTTCCGACCACTGAGCACCGCAGAGCTACGAGCGCTTCAGTACAGAGACATTATGACGAGCGATATGGCGTGGGGGCGAGTATAACGGCACTGCGCTCCTTAGGTTGTGGGTTTGATTTCCACACAGGACCAATCTTTGTGTACACAAACATGAATATTAATTTGTTTTTGTTCTGAATGTATTTCCTATTTATTTTAAGCAGGTTCTCAAAAAAAGTATTTATCCTTTATTGAATATCAATAACGCAAGTTTTTAATGATACTCATTTTGGAACTAAATAATTGGTGTAATTGTCAGAAATATTTATTTATTTATTTCATCGTTATCCTTATGTCTATAGCTTGTCTGAGGTCAGCGCAGCAGGTCCTTCAATTTATCTCAGTGGTTCGTCATGTCGATCATATTAATCTTCATCCACTCAATTAATCTGTTTTTAGTATAGCCGTCACAAAATCATAAAATTATTTAATTAAATTATGTAAGTAATTTTACTTATAAATATACATAAGTATACCACTCGTACACATTTGTTAAATCTCTATGAGATTTTTAAAAAAAATCCTTAATAAACCTTTAAAGTTGGATGAGCGAGTTCATTTAAAAAGTATGGAATAAATTTTAAAAATAATTACCATCAATTTAAAGCAACTTTTGTCAAGTAACCATTTAAAAAATAGGCGTCTAGAGGATTTATCAAGCTAAAGAAATAATCCTTTTATAACTTGTAAAAAACAAGTCATCTTCCGTGTTATGTAGTAGGTCACACGTAGGTGGCGAGCCTACTGCCGCTTACCGACATTTGAACTTACGCAATATGGAATCCATAATAAATCTTTAAGTAACATAGTACAACTTTTTAGGACGCAATAAGCTCAGCATCAGCTTGTGTGGCGTTTCAATTCTCCCCGCCGGGCGTGGACAAACCCCCGCCGTACTACGACAAACTTAACTCCTGGCTTGGGCAGGTGTTGCAGAGAGAAGCTGATATGGTAAGATTTTATTTCAACCGTTACTTTAAAAAGTCATGAATTTTTCATCTATGGTGCGCGCATGTTGGTATATCTGTGCTTTGCTCTAAATATCATGGGTCCACAGATATTGTGGATGTTGGTACATCTGTCCTTTGCTCTAAATATCATGGGTCCACCGATATTGTGCATTTTGGTATATCTGTCCTTTGCTATAAATATCATGGGTCCATCGATATTGTGGATGTTGGTATATCTGCTTTGTTCTAAATATCTCGGGTCCACCGATATTGTGTATATTGGTACATCTGTGCTTTGCTCTAAATATGATGGGTCCACCGATATTGTGTATATTGGTACATCTGTGCTTTGCTCTAAATATGATGGGTCCACCGATATTGTGTATATTGGTACATCTGTGCTTTGCTCTAAATATGATGGGTCCACCGATATTGTGTATATTGGTACATCTGTGCTTTGCTCTAAATATGATGGGTCCACCGATATTGTGTATTTGGTACATCTGTGCTTTGCTCTAAATATGATGGGTCCACCGATATTGTGTATATTGGTACATCTGTCCTTTGCTCTAAATATCATGGGTCCACCGATATTGTGCATTTTGGTATATCTGTCCTTTGCTCTAAATATCATGGGTCCATCGATATTGTGTATATTGGTACATCTGTGCTTTGCTCTAAATGTCATGGGTCCACCGATATTGTGTATATTGGTACATCTGTGCTTTGCTCTAAATATGATGGGTCCACCGATATTGTGTATATTGGTACATCTGTGCTTTGTTCTAAATATGATGGGTCCACCGATATTGTGTATATTGGTACATCTGTGCTTTGCTCTAAATATGATGGGTCCACCGATATTGTGTATATTGGTACATCTGTGCTTTGCTCTAAATATGATGGGTCCACCGATATTGTGTATATTGGTACATCTGTGCTTTGCTCTAAATATGATGGGTCCACCGATATTGTGTATATTGGTACATCAGTGCTTTGCTCTAAATATGATGGGTCCACCGATATTGTGTATATTGGTACATCTGTGCTTTGCTCTAAATATGATGGGTCCACCGATATTGTGTATATTGGTACATCAGTGCTTTGCTCTAAATATGATGGGTCCACCGATATTGTGTATATTGGTACATCTGTGCTTTGCTCTAAATGTCATGGGTCCACCGATATTGTGTATATTGGTACATCTGTGCTTTGCTCTAAATATCATGGGTCCACCGATATTGTGTATATTGGTACATCTGTGCTTTGCTCTAAATATGATGGGTCCACCGATATTGTGTATATTGGTAAATCTGTGCTTTGCTCTAAATGTCATGGGTCCACCGATATTGTGAATTTTGGTATATCTGTGCTTTGTTTTTAATATCATGAGTCCAACGACCATCCGTGGGTAGGACGATTTAAGAATAAGTCACGTTTATCGAACGTGGTTTATCTAACGTGGGGACAACTAATGTAAATAAATAATAAAATAAAAAATAAAAATTATTTATTTTCAGACCAAAGATCCATAGATTGTTAGTAACAATAAAACTTATAGACTATGTTAGTAGGTATAAAAACAAGAACATAAAGCAAAAAATTATTTATATAGGATCTTTAATATGCCTTAAACACTGTCACGTGTAGTAATAACCGCTATCAATGGTTTAAACTTCGGTTTGGGCAGAGAAAGTTAAAAAAATCTACCTTAACTGCATAAGATTTAATATACGGTAGTATAGTTTCCGTTGCTGAATTAACATTTGACGTACTTTCCGCAGCCTCGTTTAAATTAAATTCCATACAAACTTACACACATCCAAGGACTTTGTAAACTCTGCTTAACTCGTTGATAATTTCCGGAGTTACGAAAGCTTTCTTATAAAAATTTATCGTCATGATTAACTCAACAGATAAGCATAGAAGTTTGCGAAACAGAATCACACGGCATAGTGCTCCGGTACTGTCCTCTGGAGGGCTCTCTTCTGGAAGACGACAAGGTATCAGCGTGGGCGGCAGAACTTGAGACACAGCTGCATGTTCTCCAAGCAACGGCTGCACTGCGGGAGCCTTTCCATCAAAGGGTGGAGGAGCACGAATGCTTAAGGCTCTTGCATGTACCTGGATGGGCTGGTGAGTTCTCAATCATCGATAACTTTGTAGAATATAACAGAAACACGGTCGTTGCGTGTCTTATAGAAGACGACAAGGTGAAGTGTGAGCAGAACTTAAGACAGCTACACGTTCTGCAAGCAACGGCTACTCTTCGGGAAACGAATGTTTGAGACTCCTGCACGAACCTGCGTGGGCTGGTATGCCAGCGAGCACTTAATAATAATCTTTTATTGCACAAAAATAATTTAAAGTATGACATGACGTATATATTAGGTCGGGGAAAAAGTCTTTTCGCATAACGTAGGTATAAACTTATTATAAAATTTTTTTGACTGTACTATTTGTGTCTGGCTGGTTTTGGTAACATTAAAAAGGTTCCATTATAAAGAAAAGAAAAAAATAAAAAAAAGTTGTTTCCCGCTATTTTTCATTTGTTTTTCTCTCCGTAAAAATGAGTGAATCTAATGAAGAAATTCGATACATTTTAAAATTTTATTATAAAAAAGGCAAAAATGCAACTCAAGCAGTGAAAAAAATTTGTGATGTTTATGGACCTGATGCAGTGTCAGTAAGAGTAGCACAAATTTGGTTCAAACGTTTTCAGTCCGGAAATTTTGAAAATGTTAAAGATGCACCTCGCTCTGGTCGCCCTGTTACGAATAAAATGGACGCCATTTTTGAAAGAGTGGAGCAAGATCGCCATATTAGTAGTTACGATGTAGCTGAAGAACTGGGAATTGACCACAAAACAGTTTTGACCCATTTGAAGAAAGCTGGTTATACAAAAAAGCTCGATATTTGGGTGCCACACGAGCTCACTCAAAGAAACTTAATGAACCGTGTACTCATTTGCGATTCATTATTGAGACGTAATGAAACCGAGCCGTTTTTGAAGAGATTGATAACTGGCGATGAAAAGTGGATCACGTACGACAAGAACGTGCGAAAAAGGTCGTGGTCGAAAGTTGGCCAGGCTTCACAGACTGTGGCCAAACCTGGCCTAACACGAAATAAGGTGATGCTGTGTGTATGGTGGGATTGGAAGGGCATTGTTTATTATGAGCTTTTACCGCCCGGCAAAACCATCGATTCTGATCTTTACTGCCAGCAACTGATGAGATTAAAGGAAGCAGTCAAGAGAAAACGGCCGGAATTGATCAACAGGAAGGGTGTGGTCTTTCATCACGATAACGCTAGACCACACACATCTTTAGCCACTCAGCAAAAATTAAGAGAGTTCGACTGGGAGGTCCTAGTGCATCCACCATATAGCCCTGACCTTGCGCCTTCAGATTTTCACCTGTTTCGGTCTCTGCAGAATTCTTTAGGTTCTGTAAGGTTGACCTCAAGAGAGGACTGCCAAAACTATTTGTCCCGTTTTTTTGATCAGAAGTCCCAAAGTTTCTACAGTAACGGGATAATGTCTCTGCCCACAAAATGGCAAAAAGTTATTCAACAAAACGGTACATATATATTGTAAATAAATGTAAATAAACTTTGAAAAAAATGTCTTGACTTTTCATACAAAAATACGAAAAGACTTTTTCCCCAACCTATTATACAAACATAAACAAAGGTGGACTTATCTCTACAAGACTTCTAGAAGCACTTAATTTGAAGGCGCAACGAAAAAAACACTCATTTTGCATCTTTTTTCAGCAGACTTTATAATTTTTTGCATAAAGATTGGGGTTCTATGTTCGTCTGTATGTATATAATAGGACACTATCTTTGCAGATGCAATCTTTTTTGCAGATGCAATCTTTATTGCAGACTACAAGAGAGCGAGGGCTTACGTTCGTCTATGTATTTTTTTCCTGTATGATTGGTGATGTCTTAGTTAATTGGAGAACGATGTGGAAGATATATTTTAGTTTGATTTTGATTTGCTGCTGATCTGATAAATAGTACAGATATTAGCCAATGGCACTAATGATTTATAGCAAATGTTCCGCTATTAAAGTAAATTTGATAGTTTTACTGTGTCAATTTTGCGTACGTACTGTTTCCGAAAATCTAAACGGCATCGACGCTAACTCAATCTTATGCTGCGCCCAACTAAGCCGAACGGCATAACATGCTTTTCTAAGCACAGAAGCGCTCGATATGTAACGCTACACAAAGGTACTCCTATTCAAGGACTGCCCTCTTCCCCAAGGAACTCTGCTCTGTAAATTTTGCTTCATTTGGGTGATCGTTTCCTACAGGCGCTTCACTTTTATACAATCACTAGCTGTGCCCACGACTTCGTCCGCGTGTTATAGTTATTTTGGGAATAATTTATTTTTGCGAACAACCTCCTCAGCTTTATAAATTATAGCTGTTACCCACGACTTTGTCCGTGTCATTTACTGTTATTATTTTAGACAATTTAGTTTTTAAGTTTTAAAAAGTACATAATTAATTGAAAGTACTTCTGCGTAAATTATATTTTGATTTTTTTTTTCTTGTAGCCCTTCTTGCCCGTTTTTTTCACATTTTCCATTCTTCGCTCCTAATAGTTGCAGCGTGATGTTATATAGCCTGAAGCCTTCCTCGATAAATGGTCTCTTTAACACAAAAAGAATTTTTCAATTCAAACCAGTAGCTCCTGAGATTAGCGCGTTCAAACAAACAAACAAACTCTTCAGCTTTATAATATTAGTATAGATAATATAGATATAGTAAACTTAATGACGTCACTTGCAGGTCTTGGCGGAGTGAGATACGTCCCTCCAGGTTGGGGGGATGCTTCGTCTGAAGATTTGAACGCCCTCAACAGACAGTTGGTGGAGAATTTGAGAGCCACAGACGGAGCGTTCTCGTGTGGCGAAGGAAACGATGGACTGGCTTGTGTTAGGTCAGTAATAAACACATCACTCTCGTTTCAGCGTTGGTTGTGAAGGCATCGTTTTTCTGAGGCTTCCTGAAGATGCCCTGTGTAAGGGCGAAACACGTGTCGTGTTGAATAGTTTTAATAGCGGGAAATTATAATAGCGCGGCAATTGTTATAAAGATATTTTTAATCCATCACTTGCTTACGATGGATTTCCGCAAAGTAAGCCTGTGTCAATAAACATTTTTAAATATTATTATTTTTATGACCTCGTCAATATGTCACCATCCTGCCAGGAGGTAAGGAGTCGATGCAGTCCAGAAAAATAAGAATCACAAGCGCAACCATTCGACGAACTGACAAAGTTCAAAGCCGAATGGTTTTACACATTAACTACTTACAAAATTTTCTTAGCTCGAGTGCTGATAGACTGCACATTATGAGAGTGGTTCCGAAGAAACCGGCGCGTGTATTTCGGGAGAGGGATGCGATTGAAAATTTGAATTTAGTTTCTATAATCTCGAGTCTAAATGCAAGGTGTGTAACGGCATTAATGCAGGCTGTTACCGAGTTGTTACCGTGATGGTACCACGGTAAGAAGCGCTAATTTTTTTGTTATCTATTGCTTACCTTGATACAGAATGTTGTAACGTGTCTCATTAAAAAAACTGCAAGAAGACATGAAATAATAGTCTTTTATTTATTTATATTTAAATACACGGACAGATTATTATTATTAAAAATTAACTACGACTAATCAAAAAAAGAAAAGGCTAGACAATAATCCACAATTAGTGTCACAGCATGACTATAAATTAACAATAATAAAAAAATATACTTAATATCTAACAATTAAATACTAACGGGAAAATACTGAAAATATAACAAACAATATACTACATAAGGAAAACAAAAAAAACAATATCAGGAAAAAACTATATTAGGGTTCATGAGAGGAGGATGCTTGGTCTGTGAAAAAGTTAGATGTCTACTTCGCAACTGCTTAAATATTTTTGAAATATTTTTTTTTAATAGATTCGGCATGGTGACAGCTGACACGGACGTAGATGAGTTATTAGACTTGGTGGTGTCTGCCGGGAAAGAAGTCGAAGAAAGTTCTAGAGCGCTTACAAATATGAGTGAAGTGGTCAAAAAAGGTATGTATAAAGTTACGAGAATTATATCGATCTTATTTTTTTATTAGTATTGGTGTGTCTTATTTTAGGGCGTATAGAGTTCCTACCAAGATCAAAGGAGCTAGGAGGAGGAGCAGGATCAACGGACTAGGGTTCTGGCCAACATAAAAGTTCCCGGTAAGCGGCAATAGGCTTGCCACCTATTATGTGTGACCAACTATATAATTGGCGAAGTGTGGGCGTATAATATGCCTGTGTCTACCCCTTCGAGGAAAGAGGCGTGATATTATGTATGATGAAAAAGATTGGCGATCTATGTTCGTCAGAGTCTCGTCTTTTAATCGGCAGGTGCACCACTTGCAGGTGATGTTGGCGTGGGCTCCAAAGATGATGGTAGAGTCCCCCTACACCCGTTTTTTGTTAATATATACGTAATATTTGTAAGAAAACACCTAGACCAGAAAATTTATTCATGTACTTCCTACAAAGATTTGTCCAGTGCAAATATACTCTCCACCACGCCATATCAGTCGTCGGTATATAATAGGTTGGGGAAAAAGTCTTTTCGTATTTTTGTATGAAAAGTCAAGACATTTTTTTCAAAGTTTATTTACATTTATTTACAATATATATGTACCGTTTTGTTGAATAACTTTCTGCCATTTTGTGGGCAGAGACATTATCCCGTTACTGTAGAAACTTTGGGACTTCTGATCAAAAAAACGGGACAAATAGTTTTGGCAGTCCTCTTTTGAGGTCAACCTTACAGAACCTAAAGAATTCTGCAGAGACCGAAACAGGTGAAAATCTGAAGGCGCAAGGTCAGGGCTATATGGTGGATGCACTAGGACCTCCCAGTCGAACTCTCTTAATTTTTGCTGAGTGGCTAAAGATGTGTATGGTCTAGCGTTATCGTGATGAAAGACCACACCCTTCCTGTTGATCAATTCCGGCCGTTTTCTCTCGACTGCTTCCTTTAATCTCATCAGTTGCTGGCAGTAAAGATCATAATCGATGGTTTTGCCGGGCGGTAAAAGCTCATAATAAACAATGCCCTTCCAATCCTACCATACACACAGCATCACCTTATTTCGTGTTAGGCCAGGTTTGGCCACAGTCTGTGAAGCCTGGCCAACTTTCGACCACGACCTTTTTCGCACGTTCTTGTCGTACGTGATCCACTTTTCATCGCCAGTTATCAATCTCTTCAAAAACGGCTCGGTTTCATTACGTCTCAATAATGAATCGCAAATGAGTACACGGTTTATTAAGTTTCTTTGAGTGAGCTCGTGTGGCACCCAAATATCGAGCTTTTTTGTATAACCAGCTTTCTTCAAATGGGTCAAAACTGTTTTGTGGTCAATTCCCAGTTCTTCAGCTACATCGTAACTACTAATATGCCGATCTTGCTCCACTCTTTCAAAAATGGCGTCCATTTTATTCGTAACAGGGCGACCAGAGCGAGGTGCATCTTTAACATCAAAATTTCCGGACGTAAAACGTTTGAACCAAATTTGTGCTACTCTTACTGACACTGCATCAGGTCCATAAACATCACAAATTTTTTTCACTGCTTGAGTTGCATTTTTGCCTTTTTATAATAAAATTTTAAAATGTATCGAATTTCTTCATTAGATTCACTCATTTTAACGGAGAGAAAAACAAATGAAAAATAGCGGGAAACAACTTTTTTTTATTTTTTTCTTTTCTTTATAATGGAACCTTTTTAATGTTACCAAAACCAGCCAGACACAAATAGTACAGTCAAAAAAATTTTATAATAAGTTTATACCTACGTTATGCGAAAAGACTTTTTCCCCGACCTAATATGTTATGTAACTCATAAGAAACCTTCACCAGGCATAGAAGCAGCCCAAGCGGACCTGGAGCGAGAGAACGCGGAGCGCCTGTGGCAGGAGGGTCTGCTGCGGCTGGTGCCGGTGGTGGGGCGCGTCGTGGACTGGTGGTCTCCCGCCAGCGGAGCCCCGCCCGGCCGCCGGCTGCATCTGGCCAGCGGCACCCTCTCTCCAACCACCGACGTCTACCGGTACGTGGATAGTTCATCATCTTCATCATCATCATCATTATCATCATTTTAGCTATTTGAAGTCCATTTCTGATCATTAGCATCCTCAATATATTAGAAATGTTTGTTTGTAAATATTTTTTCTTATGATTTTTTATGTTAATATTTTAAGTTATTTATTTGATTTTATATGATACTAGTTGTAAGTTATTTTTAGGTTTGTAAATATATATTAAGTACATTTTCTATCGCTGCTACGTATGTAACCTTCAATTAAGTAGGAATTCGGTTCAAACATAATACAGAGCTTCTTAAAAATAATGGGTTACCTACTCAGAAAATTCCCCAAAGCTTATAACGGCACTAAAATACGTAGATAGCGTCAGCGACTAATGTCAAAAGACATAACGCAATTTGAACAACATTCTATTTATGGAAACTTAGCAGAAAATCAAATACACCTTGAACTACCTACCCAACACCTTATTTTTATTTTCACCTATACAAAATACTTTCCTTTTTGAAAGGAAGTATCTTATATTAACTGACGATGATTTTGACGACCGATATGGCGTGGAGGTCAGTATATCTGCACTTCACTCGAGAGCGTGGGTTCGATTCCCACACAAGACAAATATTTGTGTGCATGAACATGAATATTTTTTCTGGTCTGGGTGTTCTCCTATGTATATTAAGTATGTATTTACAAAAAAATTGTATGTTCATCCGTTATTTAGTATCCATAACCCAAGTTCTTAATAATACTTATCTTGGAACTAAATAATTGGTGTGATTGTAAGAGAATATTTATTATTAACTACAATCTAGCCTATCTAAAAGACTAATTAGTAACTTACTTTTAACATAATCTATTACAGAAAATAAACTTGTAGTTTTTTTTTCTTCATTTAATTTTACTATACTCAAAGTAACCCTTATTTATTTGTGCAATAAATGGTCATTATTTTTTTTACAGGCTTGTCCAAAGTAAAAAACAAGACAGCGAGGCTCCTGCGCGCGCGCATTCCCCAGCCAGAGAAACGCAACCAGCAGTATGAGTATACATCCGCCTCGTAAGTAAGGAAACCTTAGAATTTTACCGGAAATACGCTGCGATTTTTGCTTTACTACCTGTCTAATATCTAATATTATTATTAAAATATAAAGGTTAAGGTCGATTTTGTTCACTAAACTGTGGTAAAGCCTGAGGATTTACTCTAATTGAACGAAAAACTAAGCTATACCCATCCTTTTCACTCGATACTGATATACCTAGAGAGTGAAAGAGATAGGTATGACGAAGTTTCGTTTTTGTGGAATTAGGGCCTCTGGTCGTTTATATCTGTCTCCGTTTGCGATGTAAGAGGGACGCTAGGAAAGGCGACTAAAGGGGGTGAGGAAGGAACTGTAGGCACCACCATACAAAAGAAGATGCTGAACTATACTATAAATGATAAGAACCCTAACTTCTTACATAAACACGATGCGAAGTCGTGTTGCGGAAATCTACGACGAGCTTCATATAATAAAGACTCGTACACTTACCACGACACGACAGTTCTATGCTTATGCCGTCGGACTATAACGTCTTCTAAATAAGCCATTCCTATATTGATGACGCAGGGGTTAGTAAGAATCGCAGCTGCATTTACTCAGACCATCAGAAACTCCTCTCTTTAAGAGCAGAACGCCTACAATTTTTGTATAGCACTTGTAAAAAACTAGTTTTGAACTCTATCCGTGCTTGTTGGATAAATTTCTCGACAAATCGGTCGGACAGCGTTTCTTTCCTTTGGGAATGGACTCATAAACAGTACGCAGGATGACGCTGCTGCCCATTAGCCGTTAGGATTTCTCTTCGTCGACTCTTACGATTCCCCATGAGATGAGAGGGGGTGGCACGGTCCGGCCGGTCAAGGCCGGTACCGTACGGCAATATGTCTGAAAGTATACAATTAATAATAATAAACTAACCAACCATAACCATACTGGTTCCATGTACCAAACTTTTTAATAACAGTTATTACTGTTATCTTACTTAAATAGAAAAATACGGATAGCACTGCAATGAAGTATAAAATATTAACCTAAGTCACATATGGATACGATGTGATGTGATCAGTAATTTAAGTATATATTTTATCTTGTATTCTTGATCAGATGGTGTAAGTGTATAGTTACCAGTTAAGTGCTAATAATTATAGAATAGTTAAATTTCTCAGAATATTATAAATATGTAACCTATAATAACAACCTACATGCTTTTGCCATTGACGTCACGCGTAATATCTTACATACATAAATAATATTACGCCTGTTTCCCCGAAGGGGTAGGCAGAGGCATGTTATACGCCCACACTTCGCCATTTATAATGTTAGACATAATTCCCATTATCATCATCTCAGCCCATAAACGTCCCACTACTGAGCACGAGCCTCCTCTCACATACCAAGGTGAGAGGGTTATGGGTCATACTCCACCACGCGGACCCAGTGCGGATTGGCGGAGGCAGGTGTATGGCGTCCTGCTGTTAGAATTTATCAAGCCGCCCATTAGGCCTCTAACATGGCTTAACGACTACCACATTTAGTGATAACCGGGACCAACGGCTTAACGTGCCTTCCGAAGCACGGAAGCGCTCGATATCAAATGCCACACAAACGGTCACCCATCCAAGAACTGACCTCTGTAAACTCTGCTGTACTTCGGCGATCGTTTCCGACCACCGAGCACCGCGGAGCTACGAGCGCTTCATTCCAATTCCCATTATGTTCCCACGTAATAGATGGCGAGCCTATTGCCGCTTTCCGGGCACTTTTATGTTGGCCAGAGCCTCGTCCGTTGATCGGCAGGTGCACCACTTGCAGGTGAGGTTGGCCTGGGCTCCTTACACTTAAGGCGCCATACACTTAAATACTAATTATAAAATCATATGTCGAATTTTATTAAATAACTATATAAAAATTACGGAGTCATATTAAACTTAACCCTACTTCTCTTGACTAAGAGATCTACTAAGAGTTATGTAAAGGTGATTTTTTGTTGTTTTTATTGTATATAAAAATATACCAATTTTTTATCTCTTCAATCACGATAACAGTGTGGTAGCGGACGACTGCTGTAAAAAATAAATTGTTTTTCGGGATAAACTACCTCAATACGAAACCCTGCCTACAATTTATAGTTATCGCTTGCTTCGTGCCTTGAAAAGAACGTTCAGCCGTTGGTCCCGGCTGTCATGAACATCTATGGCAGTCGTTATTAGGAAGTCAGTGCCTTGTAACATCCTGACAGCTGGTTTAACCATAGAATGATGTTTGCCTCTGGGTTGCGGAGGTCAGACGTCAGTCGCTCCTTGTAATAACTGAAATTCTGGTTAAACCAGTAAGCTGACCCTGGGCCCTAAGCCTAAGTCTAGAGCAACAGGAATAATGCTAGGATATGATAATCCAAGGTTGTTATTAAATTTATGCGCCGCGAATTAAACGTCGATTCAAAAATGCAATTGCTCACAAAACCAAATAAAAGAATTACAACATCTGATCGAGACAGATATTTTTTATAATTGCAAGCTGTAATTAAATGTAGCTTTTCTATTGTTATAAGGGATTAATTTAAGTGTGCATATTTTAATAATTAAATGTATTCTAAATACTTTAAGTGGTCCAGTAGGGTTAGCGTAGTGTCGGGTTTGTTTGCATTAAAGTGTTGCCATAAAAATAAATTTAAAATGTACGTACATACATACATAAAATCACGTCTATTTCCCAGAAGGGGTAGGCAGAGGCATATTATACGCCCACATTACGCCAATTGTTGGTCCCACGTAAAAGGTGGCGAGCTTCTTGCCGCTTACCGAAAACTTTTATGCTCACCAGCCTAGTCCATTGTTCGGGAGGTGCACCACTTGCAGGTGAGGTTGGCTTGAGCTCCTCAGATCTTGATAGGACATATACACCCTCTAAAATGTGTAATATTTGCTGCATTTGATCTGTCAGCGAAGCGTAGTGAGATATTTTTCTGATGGTTAGGGACATCATCGTCGCAAGTGCCTTCCATAACAGACAATGGTTAGAGGGGTTGACATAGCGCTGGCCCCTTAGAAATGTTCTCCCATAATTATAACAGTCCAATTTGGAAGACCCAAGTAACCGATAGCTTATTTTACATTGGCCTTTAATGCCCGCAATTTTAGATCACACTCAACTCTGTCATGTGACAATGATTTGCAGTTATTAGAAACAGTCAAATTTATTAATGGCAACACTACTAAATTATAAGCACTTTATTGATTTACCTTTGTAGTTTGAACCGCCAAAGCGTTTAGTTAGGGAGTAGTAGTAAATAAAATTCCAGGCGGGTTGATGATCACAGTTTAAGCTCGTAAGCAGGATGACACTGCTGCCAATCATCCTTTCGGGTTTTATCTTCCCTGTGATATAAGAAGGGGTGGCACTATTCTAGGCCAGTACCGCAGGGCAGACACTGCATACATCACCCGAAATCTTTGTGCACACCCCTTTTGATGGGTCACATTAAACGTAAAATCTTTTTTGATTATTTTAATCAAAAAAGTGCATGTTAATCCGGTCAATATAGAAATAACGCTAGTGTTAGTGTGATTTCGCGATGATTTTATATTTAAACGTAACATCACACGAAAAGCAATAATAAGATAGACTTTGTGGTATATTAAGAATAGAGTTCAAATGTTTTATTGTATCTTAGTTCCGCTTTTTTAATGTAGTATAATATAGATAAAAATATAATTTTCAATATATATCTCAGTTTGTCTTTGGATAATATATAAATGATTAAATTTCTGGCTAAGTTGTAAGAGGTTGAAGGCCGATTTGACCAAAGTTTTATCTAAGAGGTAACTCTTGGCATAGTGTTGATTCTTCTTCAAAGAAAAGTAAATTCATTGATTAAATCAAATATAGTCTAAGTAACTCGCGTATAAATGTAACTTTGGTCGTATCGGTCCTGAACTTTGTTTTAACTTGTCAACTTAAAAAAAAGCGGGATGTATAAACATGTGCCAAGATCCTAGAATGTCGGTTGAGACGTTTTTTTTAATTATAAGTTCCTTTACTAAAAAGTATTTATTAAAATAAGTGTGTAGCTATTAATTCTTTTTGGTCTATTAAACACGCACATTTATTGTTAGTTTTATAGTATAATTTTCGTTATTAATTTAGTAGGTATAATTCTATTATTGAAATTAAGTAGATATTTTAATTTATTATTGTCAGTCGTAGTATGAAATTTGATTTAATTTGAAACGTAATATCAGTAATATTTATTTATAACACTAATAAAGTATATAATAATATGTATTTGTAATATTTCTTTCCATAATTGGAATAATTTTGTTTATTATTTAACCCTTAATAGGGCACTGGTTAATATAATATATTGCCACCAACAAATAAACCAGTTTACGTAAGATATGAAACCAGTGAAAGTGTTTAATTTCACGCCCATATATTTTATTTGGGGAGGGCAGCACCTTGCTAAAACTATTAAACTGATCTTAATAGTTCTAGTAAAGTTCAGTTTTATCTCTAGTTGAAACTTGTCAAATTCTGGGAGGTACCAGGCTCTATGCCCACATGAACACTAGAAAAGATTACGTTCTCTTATACGTGATTAAATTGCTCGCCCTTTAAAGGATTAAAAAGAAAATTGTACTTATTGTAAAATTGATGATAGATTTACCTGTGTAGTATATATTTTAAAATAATAGTACAAATAAATAAGTTAATTAATTTCGCACCTTCAGTGTTACAAAGTTAGAACTGTCTTTTTGTAAGTTTCACCAAATAGTACTATGAAGGTTTGGGTAGTAAACGCCGCTGTCAAACGAGCATTTTTAAAAAAATTTAAAGACGGTTCTCGACTTTGCGGGTCGTGTAATGCGGTATTTTGACGTATAGAAAACGTAAATAATTTATTGATTCAGGCGTTACTTTGCGGAAATCCATTGTAAGCAAGTGATGGATTAAAAATATCTTTGTAACGACAGAAAGCGTTTCAGCGTTGGTCGTGAACACATCGTTGTTCTGAGGCTCAAGAACTCTTATCTTATCTAAAGATGCCCTGTGTAAGGGCGAAACACGTCGTGTTGAATAGTTTCTCGATTTTTCGGGAAATTATAGTAGCGCGGGAATTGTTACAAAGATATTTTTAATCCATCACTTGCGTATAGAAAACGGTCTAGGAAGGTCCTTTTCGCAAAATGGTCCCTTTAAGAAATCCCGTCTTTTTCCTAAATCTTACTAGAAATTATATCATTAAAATATAATCACTGAATTGCTTTAACTCGGTTATAAACAAAACCTTAACGTACTCGGAAGTTTAGAATGGTGGATATATTGCGAAAAGAACATTCTGCGACTGTACTTGGAAAACCTTGTGCTTTGTCAGTGTGTTGTATATTCCAAACAGGTTTTCTATACGAACTGAGATACTTGCATACAACGTAAAAATCTGCGGTCCCGTGTTATGCGACAGATCGCGCAGTGCAATGGGCCAATTGCCTTGATATCTCTTTAGTAATATATTTGGTATACGTTTGAGATATTCTCGACTCAATTCCGGAAATTTGACAATTTTATCTTTCTAGTACTGGAGATGCGATGTGTATTGATTGTTCTAAAAACTTCTCTTATTCACTAATCTTGCTGTGTAGATTGTAAATGTTTACTAAAATAAGTTTTGTCATTACTGATATATTGTCACAACCCCATTTACATTAATAATGACACTTCAACCCTTAATAGGGCCCTGGCATATTGCCACTACAAAGTTAAAAAAAATAAAAGAATTCAATCCATTTGCGTAAACGTAAAATTCTTAAATTAAATTTATTTTTTCATTTTAATTAGTTCGATAGTACTATGAAAAGAAAAAAGCATACTTGTAAATAAAAATGTAATAATATACTAAAAACAATTTTATAAATTTTTCTTATGAACAATTTGTTAGCCTTGTATTTATTTATCCATTTCACAAAAGAAATTGTTTCTAAATAATATTACACCAATATGCAATATGTAATGAATTCAATTAAAATTAAGTTATGAAAAAATAAAATTATAATGATGTTGAAATGTTTTATTTTATTTCTAACACTTATTTTCCTTTTTAATATTAGTTGGTTAGGAAATAAAGTCAGCTTATTAACAAAAAAGGTTCTAAAAAACTTGTCACAATATACACTGGACAGCAAATAAACCGGGCCACCAGCTACCTTGGAATTTTGAATCGATTTTCTCAAAAGTATAAACCTCACAACTATCAAAGTTACACCCACAAAAAGTGCGTTTCATGTTGTTTGAGAAATGACCACAAATTTATCCAAAGTACCCTCAATTCACATTGTAATCAAGCAACAAACACAATACCAACGATTTGCTCTGTTTTGACTAGAGTTTGCGATTAGCGTTCTTTTTTTCTAAATAAGGATAGTCGGATTTTTCTTATAATTTCTTTGGTTGCCATCCATTATTTGCTCCAGACGCGTGTATTTCTGCTATTTTCTTCGGTCAATAATGGATACGACGCCTCAAGAAGCAGCTTAAGCTGTAGCACTACTTCAAGCAGGCTTTTCGCCACGTGAAGTCGCTCGGAGACTTCGAATCAGCAGATCTTCGGTACAACGGGCTTACAGACGATACTTAGAGACTAGAGCATTCGATCGCCGTCTAGGTACGGGCAGACCTAGGGCTACATCAGCAGCAGATGATCGTTATATCGAACTTACTGTTTTGCGAAATCGCCGCCTCAACGCAGTTGAAGTCCAACGAAGGCTGCGTGACGAACGCCAAGTGGTCATAAGTTCAGATACCGCTAGAAGGAGACTTGCTAAACGAAATCTGGCTCCAAAGAGAGCTGCTACAGGCCCAAAATTAACCGTACCCTACCGTAGAGCACGACTCGAATTTGCCCGAGAGCATAGGGATTGGACGTTAGAGCAGTGGGGCAATGTACTCTTTACTGATGAGACCAGGGTGAGTCTACAAGGAAGTGATCGACGTCAGAGAGTATTATACGCACTTTTTGTAGGTGTAAGTTTGATAGTTGTGAGGTTTATACTTTTTGAGAAAATCGAATCATAGTTCCAATGTAGCGGGTGGCCCGGTTTATTTGCTGTCCAGTGTATAACGTGTATATGTCACCGTAAAATTGTAAATAACGTTAAATTATAATCTATCCCGCGATATTGTAATCTGTCGAAAAATTGTGATCCGTAACAAACTGCTCACAATTTAACGCATTTTTTTCGATAGATTATAATCTATCAAAGACAAACCGTTAAATCACAATCTGTCGCGCGTTAAATTGTCAACTGTTTAAAGCCTGTCCATGATTGGCTGGTCTTGCCATCAAGACCAGCCAACCAGGGATGGGCTGGAAGAGTTAGGAATCAAACATAGATATTAGCCAAAAAAATAAAATGCAAATATAATAGGTATTTTTTTTAAATTAAAATAAGTGAAACAAATATCTTCGAAAACAAATTAAATATAAATTAAAAAGTAAAACATTTTACACAAAAACACAAATTAGGTTATGTTCGGTGACTAAGGGTTCATACAGACGAACTGCAAGTTGTGAACGGCAGAGGCTACTTCAGCCGTCGCCATCGTCGACGGCTGCCGTCAATGCGTCGACGGCAGCCGTCAATGCGTCGACGGCAGCAGTCAATGCGTCGACGGCTGCCGTTGGCAGGCGAAAACGTTTGCAGTTGGAGTGCCGCGTACTAGCAGTCGTGGTCGGTACGAAAAACGCCACAACTGCAAACGTCGCCACCTGTCGGCGGCAGTCGTCGACGCATTGACTGCTGCCGTCGACGCATTGACTGCTGCCGTCGACGCATTGACGGCTGCCGCCGACGCGTCGACGGCAGCCGTCGACAGGTGGCGACGGCTGCCGTCGAATCCGTATAATCTATCGAAAAATAATGCGTTAAATTGTGAGCAGTTTGTTAAGGATCACAATTTTTCGACAGATTACAATATCGCGGGATAGATTATAATTTAACGTTATTTACAATCTTACGGTGACATATATAAGGCGTGCCGACGTCTGATAATCAGTAACCGATTTTTTGTAGAAGAAAAAAAGAACATACTTAAACAGGCAGAGCACTCCACGTGCTTGGTTTGATTTTCCACCTTAAGTTAACCGCATAAGGTTCAATTTATGGTGGTCCTTTATTGACACTGCCCGGTAAAAGGTTATAGTAGTGAGAGCGACGATAGCCCAGTTTGACTTCAAATTCAGATAGTGTCGGGTTCAATCCCTGGTGAAAATTTCGAAAAGTTATACCCATGACTTTTCGAAGTTATGTGCGTAATTATTGCTTGCTCTGTCTTTTTCTTAGTTTATTTCGTCGCTTGCTTTGCTTCTGAAAGCGCCTCGGCTGTCATGAACCTCCTGTGCAGTTGTTATTTAGAAAGTCAGTGCCTTCTAATATTCTGACAGCTGGTTTAACAATAGAATTATATTTCCCACTGGGCTGCGGAGGTCAGACGGCAGTCGCCCCGTGTAATAACTGAAGTTCAGACAAACATCTGGTTAGACCAGTGAACAGACCCCGGGCCCTACGTTTAAGTGTATGGCAACGGAATCAATACTAGGATATAATAGTAGTAGGAAGCGCCGGCCCTATCAAAGTGAAGACCTTCCACCTGGCGGATGGAAGTGCCAGGAGGCCGCCGCTCGATCGATTATGGTTGGGTATTCATTCGCATCACATCGCATCGCCTGTACCAATCAAGGCAGTGACTGTAGTAAATATATTACCATCATAAATTGAACCTTATTTAGTTGAATTAAGATACAAAACCAATGAATGTTTTTAACATGTCTGATCGTTAAAGGTTTAATCGCTTTTCTGGTGGCGCTATATACTTATTGTAATGCTTCAACACAACGTCCTTTAAAAAATCAGTCACAAATAAAACTGGTCCGATTATCGCTGGTACAGCAGACGTAGCTACCCGCCTTATTTGACCGTGATAACTTAATTGCTAGTACTATATAATAGTAGATACTATCTATCTTTCACATTACATACTTACTTGACTGTGATGGAAGGTTTCCTTAGTGCTACTTTATTGGTTACGGCTTCTGGGGACCCTTTCAATATCTTAAATATTCTCTATGTGTTTTGTATTGTTATATTTGATTGATAATTGAAAAGAGCATAGCTTGTGAGATTCTTGTCAGTTTTTATCAAAGAGCGGTGGCTCGGAACTGGCACTTACATTCACTTACGTTAAATTTTTTGCATGTGGGTGATTCTCACGAGTCCCGAAATTCCTGTCCTTCGGGTTTTAACAAAAATGTGACCAACTTTTATCAATAACTATTATTTCCTTGTAAAAAACATTACTGTGGCTACTATTTACACAAATAATTTCTGAATTATATGTGTAAATAAAAATAATAAAAAATTATTAATGCTCCGAAAATCATTCCCTCACCATGTCCCAAGCTCCCGATTTAAATACTCTCGGATTTTTAAATTAACAATTGCTAATAAAAACTAATCGCAAGTTCGCGTAATCGGTTAAAAATAAAATGTTTTATCGAAAATATTCTGATTTTGGAAAAAACAGTAAGGAATACATTTTTAAATATATTTGTTTAGTGTGTCCCATGAAAAATGATCATTCCCTCACTCCTTTATTGACGCTCGATTTATGAACGCATTTTTAATCATCATACATGAACGTTCCCACTAGTTTTTGATAGTTTACTGTAAATCTGTCAATATGACGAATTCACCTTGTGCGTATTAGAGATTCTGTTGCGGAAATGTTAAAATTATATTTTTTAAAGATTACATTTTTAATCGTCATTCCATCACATCTTATAAGTAGAAGGTAATTAGGTTTATTTTAATATTAATTATACAATGAAATGGGTTTTTGGGACCAGTAAGCTTACAGAAAAATGCAAAGCTTTAATAAGGTTATGTGGCGAGATTTTGTTGGATATGTTTTATTTCGTCATTCTCTCACCGTCATTCCATTTATGAGGGAATGATTTTTTGACTGGACCAGCTTGGCTTTTTTATTTACTCAGTATAGTAATCCTTTAATTTACCGCTGCTTTCTAATTTAAGGGCTTTATTAACATAATAATGCAAAGAAAAAATAAATTAACCGAAGCACAAGCTAAATTAAAAAAGAAGGAATATGATAGGAAGTGTAGAGAAAAAAAGAAAAACGACCCTGAAAGTTTATAAAAACTTTGCGAAAAAGAAAGACTTAAAAAAAAAGAGAAAGGTCAAGTAAAATCTATATTGGTTATGAGTTCCAGGGAAAGAAGGCTACAAAGGAAAAATTGGAAACAATATAGCCAAACTTACAGAGACAACAGAGCTAAAGTGGGTAAGAATCTGGCAAGACTGTTAGATGAAACACCACTTCCTAGCCCATTACCTTCTATAGAACCCGTGATTCAAAATAATAATGAGCGCAGAGACCTGGTAGCTGCTCAGAGAAGGCGGTAACTAAGAAGACGTAGAACAATCCTGTATGCGAAAATGGCCAGATTACAGAAAAATTGAAAGAAGAAATAAGAAAAAGAGAGAAATTTCGTAAGAGATGTCAAAGACAAGCCAAAAACGTTTTGTCATCTGCTGAAGATAAAGTTTCAGCACTCTTAAAAAACGTTTAAGTTCCTGAAGTTGTGAGAAAGAAGCTTATTTTTTCGAAAGTTATTACTAAACAACTAAAAAATAATTATATTAACTTAAAAAAGCATAGTGAGAAAAAACACAAATTGCTTTACTTATCAAAACCAAATCCTGGAGGTGGCCAATAATCAAGGACGAACAATTGTATACCTGGAAAGATGTTCTGCAAAGAATCGAGTCCCCAACATTAATGAAAAGAGGATGTTATTCCGTAAAGGAAATAGATCAGCGTCAGTTCTCTAATTGTTAAAGAGTTTAAGAAGAGTTTTCTCAATAGCAAGATTATAACAGAGATTGATGAAAGATTGTTATTGTATTAACTTTAAAACTGAATAAGTTAAAATAAATCTTTTTTGTTAGTTTTTTGTTGATTACCTGTGAAGTTAATTTTCAAAAAAAATATTATTGTTGATTTTCCGTGCATAGTTTCTATTTGTGATTAAATATTTAAGTGCTTTTATAACTTAAGTAAGTTTTACTACAAGTAATGTTTTTGCAATATTAGTATTACCTACTTTGTGATTTAAATACAAGATAACAGTTATTAGCAATGTAAGAAAATATATTAAGATAATGAATAACAATACATTCTATGAAAATAAACATGTTTTAATGTTGAAGGTACATGAATTACCTCTTAACGTCATTTCCTCACCTAATTCATCATTCCCTCACTTTCAATTTTTTAACTACCCTCATAATTCTCTTAAATCACTTTTATTCTGGGGACCACTATATCACCAAAATGTAGCAACATAAGTACTTAAATTTAAATGTATTAAATTCGTGACGCCTAACGTCAGACAGGCAAACTCTACTATTATGGTAAAGAAGGATGAGTTGACCCTTGTGGATACTACCAAGTTTTTAGGGATTACTTTAGACTCTAAGCTACAGTGGGGCCCACATATTGGTGAATTGTCGAGTAGACTTAGCTCTGCAGCATTCGCGGTAAAGAAAATTCGCCAATTAACAGACGTTGTAACAGCTAGGCTAGTTTATCATAGCTATTTCCATAGTGTTATGTCCTATGGTATTCTTCTGTGGGGTTGTGCCGCAGACATTCAAACAATCTTTGTGCTGCAGAAGAGGGCTATTCGAGCAATTTATAATCTCCCGTGTGGACATTCACTAAGGGAAAAGTTTAAAGAAATTGGTATTTTAACAGTGGCCGGTCAATTCATTTATGATAACCTGGTTTATGTACACAAGAATACTGATCAATTTAGTAAGAAAAGCTGTGTACATAACCTAAACACAAGGAATAAGCATAAATTAGTTGTACCTGCCACTAGGCTCCAAAAGATAAACAAATCTTTTAAAGGTCAATGTGTGCGATTCTACAATAAAATCCCAAGCAACATACAGCAATTGAGCCTAAATAAATTTAAATTAACAATAAAACACAAGCTGTCTTCAAAGGGATATTATTCTATTAAAGACTATATGGCAGATAAAAATGCTTGGGATTAAACTGCCGTTTCATACAGGCTATTCTAATATGAATGACTTGAAAACATAAATATTGTTAAGGTTATGTTATATTGCATTGTATAGCTTCACAGACAAATGAAGATTGTAATTCTAGTACCAAACTAATGGAAATATTTAAAAGAGCATAGCCTGTGAGTTTCTTGCCAGTTCTTCTTACAGAGCGGTGGCTCGGAACTGGCACTTAGATTCACTTACACTTAATTATTTTTTATTTTTAAATTGTTTTGTTGCATGTAAGTTAATCTAAGCTTCGTGATTTAGTGTAATATTATTTCGATTGTTTTTTTTTTCATTTGTGATCATGACGTTTTCAAGTACTATGTATAGGTAATAGTTTATGAAATAAATAATTTTTTTACTTTACTTTACTTTTACTTTACTATGAAATTCACAGAAAATAATTACAAATACATGTCAATATTTTTTATAAATTTTTTAAGATCAAATTTCGGGATTTCGTGAGAATTACCCATGTACTTAAGTGAATCTAAGCTTCGTGATTTCATTGTAGTAAAATTTAGTTAATTTTTTATTAAAATTTTGTTTTGATGTTTTCAAGTGCTATTTGTAATAGTTTATGAAATATATAACTTTTTACTTTACTATTACTTATTTATTTAAAACACGTGCTCTTACTGGCTCACAGTGAGGACCAAAACGCCAGTAAGTTAACTAATTGAAAATACAATCCACAACAAAAAAAGGAAAAATAAATCAATCATCAAGTAATTTAATGTAATAAAAAGACAATACAGTAACAATGTCGAATATATGGTAGTAAATGTCAAAATACATAAAATCTAGGAATATTATTATCAAATAAAATGAAACAACTCAACTGTCACAACAAAAGAAGTTATAGTGTAAAGTCACATTTAGGTCATAAGGACAACATTCAACAATTATACACAAATGATTCGGCTTTAGTACATAACAGGCTAAAGTGATCAGCAAATATGTCGATATCATTGTCATAAACGATCATATCCTCAATAAGACGAAGTGCCCGAGCAGTCGGTGCGTTTTCCGCATACGTGGTGCGCGTCTGAGGCAACCCACAAAAGGCGAGGCCGACGCCGCGGTTGAACTGTCCCTTGTTCATTCCACGCGAAGCATTTGGGAACAAGCAACACTTTTTTTATTTACGTCGGTAACAAAATGCGTTTACGCACTGTCTACCAGCCAAAGGGGGACCGAGAGAGGTGTGTGGGACTCACTACCGGCAGACACGACCGCCAGCAGTAATACCCACTAAAAATCTTCCGACGACGCCCGCCGCTTGTTGAGAAAGAGGCGGGGGGCCAGTACCTGGGTTGCAGCTCTGACACCCCGCGTCCTACCTCCTTGTGCGACCATAGCCTGTGTAGCCGACTTCTCAGAGGGTCCATGGTTAGACAGCAGGGGCCCCCTGACCCCGCTGCCTAAGACCCTCATGGCGCTGCTGAATAGGCCCTTCTGGCTCGCCCTCCACTCTTAGTTTCCCCCCTGGTAGTCAGTACTAAGGGCACCCTACCTTATACAGTACTGTAGGGTTGTCTACAATGTTGTGAATTATAGACAGATAGTACCTAGTTATGACCTAGAGATTAATTTAAAAATTAAACAGTTTCGACATAATCGCAACAGTCAATTGTGGTACATTTTACCGTAATTATGCTCCTAGCTTTTAGTACAATTTCAGAATTACAGTGCAATTTTCTTAAACCAATTAGCAATCAGATTGGTCGCCATCAAACAAAACTTTTAAATTTTGACATTTTTAGTGCAATTTTCTTTCCAAATATGTAAAGTCGAAAAATAGTGTGTTGTTAGAGCTAAGTCGAATCGAAAGAAGCTTTTCATTTTGTGAAGATTTACACATACATACTGCCACGCCTGTTTCCCCGAATGGGTAGGCATGGGCATACAATTTGCGCCCACCACACTACATGTGTGGAGTGTTTTGTTTTATCAAATATTTTTAGAGGTCACGTAAGTTAAACCACAGAGTTTTTACAGTTTTGCTATGTCCGCCATCAATTGTTTGTACGCGGTAAAACACATGTCTATGCTACAAAACTGCCGTCCTTCTAGAAAGCCGCAAACTGTCAGAGGGTAATTTCTGAACTAAAAACTTTATCGTATTACAGCAGGGTTTAAAATCCAAAAATTACTTATTGAACGTTAGCCGCATTTTAGCTAATGGACGGCAGAAAACATAAAATGGCAGCTGAGTCAAAAAGGCTTAAGACGGTTTTTAAAGAGTATGAACGCGCTGGTGATAGCTATTTATATGTGTTGACAACTGTCCATCCCATCTGGTGGGCTGCCTGATCGAGTGCACTTTGTGATAACCTTCAGAATAAACCAAAAAAGGATCGCGAACGTCACTCTCAGTACAAAAATACTGACACCTTATTACTGTTTAAAACCACAATAAAAGTTCCTTGTACACCAACGAAAAAATATGTTCATTATACTTAAATAAATAAATAAATATTTCTGACACTTACACTAATTGTTTAGTTCCAAGATAAGTATCATTAAGAACTTGTGTTATGGATACTTAATAACGGATAAACATACATAAACACTTTTTTTTTTGTAAATACATACTTAATATACATAGGAAAACACCAGACCCGAAAATGATAATTTTATCTCCGTAATTCTGCATTTCACATGATCCTAAACCCAAAACTCACTAACCGGGCTATTAATGTGAAGCTATCTCTTTTAAATAATAAATGAATTATCTATCTATCTATCTTATAAAATTTCATTAGGTAATTCTAAGTAAATAGGTGGTCATGAAAGCTTTTACTACACGACTTGGCCAGATGTCGCCAGTCCCACGCCTACCGCGGCCATCGGTTGTGTCGAAGGCTTTCCGAAGTTGTGTCCGGTGTGCAATTAAGTGGACAGTCTTGTAGAGAATGCGGGGTATCTCACACACGAACTGTTAATACCACTTGTAACAAAAGTCTACGAAATAGCTCAGACTATGGAAGATTAATTCCTGGTGCAAAAGAAATTAAATCATTTTTGATGTTAAAATGTTATTCGTCCATTACTTTAGAAGACACAGAAAAGCTTTGTTTTTAACTTCTTTTGCTGCTTTGTCTGTCACGATAATTCTTCACACAGATTTCTCTCCAGACTTTTACTTCGTACATTGGAAGCCGTTGGAAAACATATCTTGCCATTATATGGAATTCGAAGATATTCTACCTTCAGCTGATGAAGAAATATTTCCAGAGAAATCAATATTTTTCCATGAGACTTCTTGCAAAGGCGGTTTGGACTCCAGGCAAGCTTGTTCAGTCGAGTCTGCTGCGAGAGCGCATCCTGATTGGCAGATTAATGTGCTGTTCACGGCTCCGGGTACAGAAACATCATTAAAAAATAGTAGTTTACTAAGAAAGAATTTCGAAAACGTGAAATTATTCAGAATTCATGTGACAAAGTATGCTAAGAACACTCCCCTGGAAGCTTTCGTCGCTAGAGGTGCATTGAATAGGACAAGATGGAGAATATCTCATGCTTCAGACGTGTTAAGATACCTAACGCTGTACAAGTGGGGAGGAGTATACTTGGACCTTGATGTAGTGGTTGCTAAGCCTCTGTCGGGCCTGGCGAAGAACTGGGCTGCGAGGGAGAGTGGTTACGCAGTCGCTGCTGGAGCTATGGCCTTTTCGAGGGATAAGCTGGGAAGGAAGGTGGCTGCAGCTGCTGTTTGGTAATTACAAACATAAATTCACGCCTGTTTCCCCGAAGGGGTAGGCAGAGGCGTATTATACGCCCACACTTCGCCTATTTCCGTTACCAAGCACTATGTTCGCCAGAGCCTCGTCCGTTGATCGGCAGGTGCACCACTTGTAGGTGAGGTTGGCTTGGACTCCTTAGGTCTTGGTAGGATTGCATTGGTAATTATATCACATTAATATTCAATTATTTTCTTTTACAAGCAACATGCATAGTTACCTTGTTTTTACGAGCTACTTCATGAATGTTATCTGGAGTTATTGTGTTTGTAGCAAACTGGTGTTTTAATTAGGCAACAAAACTGCCTTATAATACCACGACTGTCACTCGCAGACTAGATATGATATGAAATGTTATTATTTAAATTTTTAAAACAACCTGTCAAAATTTGTAGGCCGTAGCAACTTGGGGATAACTGTTAAACTGTAAAAGATACCAGATATTATTTCTTGAGTCTTTCTGTGTCGGTCAACGATTTATAGATTTGTTGGAATTTTGACTGTCGGCGCTATAAAACAAAATCTTGATTATTTTATAACTTTACCTTTCCACGACGCATAGCCCCACAGACATGTCATGACATGTCTGCTTGTCTAGTTAAACAGTAAAAGTAAATAAATGTTTTCTGACAATTACACCAATTATTTAGTTCCAATATAAGTCTCATTAAGAACTTGTGATATGGATACTAAATAACGGATAAACATATACAATTTTTTGTAAATATATACTTAATATACATAGGAAAACCCATGACCAGAACAAATATATATGTTTATGCACACAAAGATTTGTCCTGTGTGGGAATCGACCCAGGACATCAGGACCGGAGTGCGGGTATACTCGCCACCACGCCATATCGGTCGTCTGTGAACAAAATAAACAAATTCCAAGGCCGAAGAAAAAACTACACCTACCCATAATTACTTTTAGGTACTGTAACGTGGTAGTTATGGTTTTTCTGTTTACAATGTGCACTTAGCATTAACAGAGTAATTGTGATATCGATTGGGTCCATATAACGGGCAAATAAACTACGAGAATTATTGTTTGCTGATGATACATCATTATTGTTTAAGTTAAAACGATATCAGAATTCAGACGACGTAAACATTGCAATCTCAAGGGTGGTGCACTGGTTTGACGTCAACAATTTGTTAATAAATGGGACTAAAACGAAATGTACCTATTAAAATCGTGACGCCTAACGTCAGACAAGTAAACACTAATATTATGGTAAAGGAGGATGAGTTGATCCTTGTGGATACCACCAAGTTTTTAGGTATTACTTTAGACTCTAAGCTGCAGTGGGGCCCACATATTGGTGAATTGTCGAGTAGACGCATCTCTGCAGCATTAGCGGTTAAGAAAATTCGCCACTTAACAGACGTTATAACAACTAGGCTAGTTTATCATAGCTATTTCCACAGCGTTAGGTCGTATGGTGTTCTTCTACGTAAACCTGGTATATGTACATAACAATATTAATCAATTTAGTAAGAAAAGCTAAATACATAACTTAAACAGAAAGAATAAGCATAAACTAGTATGTATATATTAAAAATATCAATAAAAGGGAAGCTGTCTTCAAAGATTATATGGCAGATAAAAATGCTTAGGATTATACTGCCGTTTCATACAGGATTGTAGCGACACCGTACAAGCGATGAACGAAACGTTAAAGATGATTACAATCCCGAATCGCGCAAAAACTAAATTCCTCAAGCTCGTTGCTATATATAAGTATATATATATATACAAAACTCAACCAACATCGGTTGGGCCTCAGCCACCGGGCACATCTATCCAGATCCACCAGCACCAGGGTGGCCGATCTTCTCCTTGGTAGGGGTAGGGTATTACCCACTCCCTATAAATCTATTCTAATATGAATGACTTAAAATATTACATTGACTTCAATTATTGTTTATGTTATATTATATTGCATTGCATAGCGTCACAGCAAATTAAGACTATAATTAAAGTACCTAACCATTTGATAATTTAAAAGAGCGTAGCTTGTGAGTTACTTGCCAGTTCTTCTCACAGAGCAGTGGCTCGGATCTATTTTTATACATGCAAGTGAATCTAAGGTTCGTGTTTTTATTTTAGTGTAATCATATTTCAATTGTTTTTTAGATTTATATTAAATGTTGACATTTTCAAGTACTATGTAATAGTTTATGATATAAAAGTTTTTAAAATTGAATTGAATTAACTTCCTATGTTCTAACGTTGTCTTTTTGTGACTTCTAGTATGTGTACACCAGTTGTGTAAGCTGCATTCTAGAGAAACAGTTAACACGAAATTCGAAAATTCAAGTTTAAGAGTAAATATGAATATTCTCGTTGAAACCGAATCGATAAAACACATGCCGAAAGCAAATTAAAGCAAAAATCAATATCACCCCAGTCAGCAGCGTTTCGTGTGGACAATGCCTTGAAAACAGATTTCTTATCGCTTCTTCATAGACTTCATATTGTATGGGGATCCAACCTCACATGCAAGTGGTGCACCTGCCGATCAACGGACGAGGCCCTGGCGAACATAACAGTGCCCGATAAGCGGCAATAGGCTCGCCACTAGGACCACTTTATAATTGGCAGGTATGGCGGGGCGTATAATATGCCTCTGCCTACCCTTTCGGGGAAACAGGCGTGAATGTATGTATGACTTCATAGACTGCATATTAGGACTTATTGATAGACAGCAAAGGCGAGCGATATTAGAGATGCTGATATTACTACCTCTCTTGCGGACTTTCAGCTTTTTTACTGTCTTCTAACGGAATTACATCAAAGCGACGATTGCCCAGTGGCAAGACCCTTTAAATTCAGAGAGTCTCGGGTTCAAACCCTGGTGGCGCACCAATGACTTTTCGAAGTTATGTGCGTAATTATCTCTTGCTTTTTGCCTCGGGAAGCACGTTAAGCTGTTGGTCCCGGCTGTCGTGAACATCTATGGCAGTCGTTTTTTAAAAATCAGTGCCTTCTAACAGACTGACAGCTAGTTTAACCATAGAATGAGGTTTCCCCCTGGGTTGCGGAGGTCAGACGGCAGTCGCTTCACGTAATAACTGAAATTCAGTCAAAACTGGTTGAACTAGTAATGCTAGGATATGATGATAACGGGATTACATTCTAACAAACTTGAATCTCCTGAGTCAAACGAGCTTGGCTTTGTACTTATACTTACAGCACACCAACCAAAATATTTGGGAAGGCAATCCTTTGCAAGACCATGTGTGATTTCCATTTTTTATATTCCCGGGTCTTAAGAGGGGATAATAATCAGATTATGGATTAAGTTGCGACCGTGCATATTTCACAATTTGAAGCGCTTTTTTGTTTGGAATAACTATAATAATAATATCAAATTATATATTTTGTTTGAAGCATCAATTCACAGAGCTTGTATGAACTACGGCTGACACAGAATAAATGATGTTTAACTCTGGCATTGTAGAAATCATTGCTTACGATTAATCGTTTTGACTGGATCTTCTTACCTACAGGGACATAAAGAGTAACTACAGGGGCGACGTGTGGGGACACAATGGACCCGGCGTCATAACGAGAATCCTCAAGCAAATGTGCTCCTCATCAGAAGCCAACGAAATGTCGGCAGCTAATTGTGATGGTATATATATATTCTTTATTGCACAATAACAAATCTTTTAAAGGTCAATGTGTGCGATTCTATAATAAAATCCCAAGCAATATACATAATTAAGCCACAATAAATTTAAATGGAATATAATAAACTAAACCTCTAAAAAAAGCTTTTTTGATCATCAAAAATACTGAGTGAGCATCTAATAGGTGATTAGGTGCTCAATCAGTATTTTTGATGTACAAAAAGGTTAGGTTAGGTTGGCAATTTATTAATTTTGAAGACACGTTAAATAACACCCAATTTAAATTAACAATAAAACGCAAGCTGTCTTTAAAGGGATACTATTCTATCAAAGACTATAATTATGGCTGATAAAAATGCTGCCGTTTCATACAGGCTATTCTAATATGAATGACTTAAAACATGAATATTGTTAATGTTATATTATATTGCATTGTATAGCGTCATTGACAAATGAAGATTGTAACTAACCAATCGATAATTTAAAAGAGCATTAGCAAGAAGCTGTAAGTTTCTTGCCAGTTCTTCTTACAGAGCGGTGGCTCGGAACTGGCACTTAGATTCACTTACACTTAAATATTTTTTGTTTTTTTAATTGTTTGGTTGCAAGTGAATCTAAGCTTCGTGGTTTTAGTATAATTATATTTTAATTGTTTTTTTTATTTTTTTTATAATTTTGACGTTTTCAAGTACCTAGTTACTATATAATAGTTTATGACATAAAAAGTTTTTTCATTTTCATTTTTCAATAACATAAAAAGCCTTAGGTGAAAAAGACGAAGTACAAAGGTAGACTTATTTCTAAAAAAAATCTCTTCCAGTCAACCTTAACAGAAGTGGGAGAGATAGTTAGCGGGCATTAATATCACATTATAATATGATATAAGATACATAATAGATATATAAATGCGATAGCAAGTGCTTCTTTTAGTTTGTCTATGGTAACGTTTTAGTTATTTGTTGGAATATAGTTTCAAGACTTTCAAGTTGGTCCATTACATATGATAGAGAACAGGTAGACGTTTTTTTTTATTTTAATGTGTATTTGTATGTATAATAATGACTAACTTGTCATCAGCAGTAGAATTTAGAAAAATCTTAACGTCGAGTACGCTATTATTTACGCCCCGACAGACAGGATTTGAAACCACCAGATTTTGTAGCAAACCCTCCGACTTTTTCACCAAAGGCAGTCAAACCAATATTTGGACCATTTTTTATATCACTACTCACACACACTGAAACACCAGGAGCATCACTAGCGTTTTGCCGACTCATTAAAACGTTTCACGCCCTTCTTGAAGAGCCCCATACTGTAATCTCTTGGGGAAACCTTGCCAGGGAGCTCATTCCACAATGCAAGGGTACGCGGCAGAAAGCTTTCTTTTAAAACGTACCTACCATACGCGCACCCGTCCCTTCTAATGTGTGAGGATGAACTCCTTGGCGATAGCGAGCGGTGCGATGATAAAATTTATTAAAATGAAGTTGTGTAAAATATCCAAAAGTATGTTACATGTTATTTTAATACTCAATACTTTATTGCGTTCCAAAATGGCTTTATAAGGTGGTGAATATTACAATTTGGTACATTTGTGGACCCTGTCGGGCACAGCATAGTGTAGGAGAGAGGAGGAAGGGCGCCGTATAATTCAATTAAAAGAGAAATTTTCTCTAAAGAGTATTCTCTTGATATAGTGTCAAGCGTACTTGTAAGTTATATCGCATCCTGGGAGTGGTTATTATTATTCCGTCTATTCGCTTTATTTTTTGTTATTAAATTATCACCATTAAATTACCATTATTAAATTACTGTTATTAAATTAGTATTTATTTATTGATTATGTATACAATGATGTCAGTAAATACTAACAATATTATAACATTTTTCATATATATGTATTTTATAGGGCTCCTACCAAGATCTGAGGAGCCCAAGCCAACCTGACATGCAAGTGGTGAACCTGCCGATCAACGAACGAGGCTCTGGCGAACATAAAAGTGCCCGGAAAGCGGCAATAGGCTCGCCACCACGTGGGACCAACAATATAAATAGCGAAGTGTGGGCGTGTATTATGCCTCTGCCTACCCCTTCGCAGAAACAGGTGTGATATCATGTATGTATTTTATAGTAATAATGTTTATTATCTACATTACAGGTTTCGAAGTATATGCTCCGAGATTCTTCTATCCAATCGAATGGCAACGAGGACAAGCCTACTTCGAGCCCGGAAAATTTGAAGACGACACTGCCTACGGTTACCACGTATGGAACCACTTTACTCAGCAGTTCCATATAGCAAAGGGTTCACCATATGAAGCACTGGCCAAAAAATACTGTCCTAGTACTGTTGCAATGTACAAGGAAGATTTTAATTGATTTTGCTTTTTAACTCTTTAACAGGCAGAGCGCATTGAATTTTTTAATTGATTTTCTACCTTAGGTTAACTACATAAGGTTCAATTTATGGTGGTCATATATCGATCACTGTCTGGTAAAGGGTTAACTTTCGACAAATAAAATAGATGTTAAGTTTCGCTTTTCAGTACCTTTGCAATATCTACTTGATTTTGCTTTTTAACTCTTTAACAGGCAGAGCGCATTGAATTTTTCAATTGATTTTCTACCTTAGGTTAACTGAATAAGGTTCAATTTATGGTGGTCATATATCGATCACTGTCTGGTAAAGGGTTAACTTTCGACAAATAAAATTGATGTTAAGTTTCGCTTTTCAGTACCTTTGCAATATCTACGTTTTAGAAAGAGATTACTTGCACACCCCATATTCACATACAAAATATGTATTATTAAATATTTTTACACCAATTATTTAGTTCTAAAATATGTATCATTAATATATATACGGGTACTAAATAACGAATTAACATATTTATATACCTATGTATATAAAGTAAGTTTGACGTGTCTGTTAATCTGTGGCATCGTAACTTCAAAACAAATGAATCGATTACGATGTGCTTTAATTGTTTCAAGACGACGTGACGTGCAATTTTGTTTTATTATTAAAGCTTATATTTTAAAGTCATGATATTACTCAAGAACAAACCTTAATTTCCCTACCACTGTTATCCAGACACAGTTGAAATTCCTGGTTCTCGGAAATACTTATGGATAAGTTTAGTAGGTAGGCAGAGACTATAAGAATCTTCATATCCTAGCATTATCCCTGTTGCCCGACTAAAGCCTAGGACCCAGGGCCTTTTTTTTTTTGGATGGAAAATCATCAAATGACCTTCCCCCGCTGTGGGTGGAGCGGGAGGGTGTGTCAGACTTTTACTGGCTAAAAACCATCCATGTTCCTTCTTGTGCCTGCTACGTCCAGAGGCCGCGGTAACCCTTTCGGACAGTCCCGCAGCCCTGGCAGGTTTGACCCTCCCTGGGGGCCCTCACTGTGCTGACATCTCTTTGAGGCCCAGGGTCTGCTTACTGGTTTAACCAGATTTGGATGAATTTCAATGATTACATGAAGCGACTGCCGTCTGACTTCCGCAATCTAGAGGGTAACATCATTCTATGGTTAAACCAGTTTTCAGGGTGTTAGAAGGCACTGACTTCCTAGTAACGGCTGCCGATGTTCATGACAGCCGGCAGGGTTACATATTGAAATGCATAACGATTTTCGCCATAAACTGACAATTTATAATGTTACTGGACATAATAGTCACTCACCATAAGCCACTATTACATTACTTTATGACGCATAATATCATGTGGCTGAAACCTGTAAGGCATAACATTGAAAGACATAATTTTTGAAAGGCATAAGAATAAAAAGCATGTTTTATATTTGCTATAATCATTAAAAAAAGACATACTATTATTATACTTTTATTCCACAGAAACAGTTTTGAGGGGACAGCAAAAAAAAACCTCGAACCTAATCTTTAAACAAAACCATACAAGTTATTGCATTGTAAATTTATTTGTTGTAAAGTATGCTTAGTAAAATTATGACAAACTTAAGTAAATATGAATTTTATGATAATGGTTTTGCGTATTATATATTTCAACAATCCTGCGTCATAATGTTTATGCCTATAAAAATGTAACTTAAATGAAATAGCAAATTTGCTTTTTGTTTTTATGCCTAATGATGATGTAAGTATGTAAATCGAAATTATGACAATCAACTGTATCCGCTTCAATGTGTCACAGGCAGAGACGGATAGAATGAATAGTAATTATAGCCTGAATAGGTTCACCGTTTCTAAACATTCACTCATTTCCTTTTTTAAGGATTTAGTTTCATTACCATCATCTTAGCATCATTTTATTAAAAAAATCAGTAACTAATGTTGAGGACCTTTCAAAATGCTATTTCGTTAGGTGTAATTATTTCTTTCATCGAATGTCACCTATTTTCAATATACCTACACTACACTACTAAACAACTATGCGGCGTGCAGCGAGATATTGCGATGAGTATAGAAAAAGAAAAGAAAAATTGTCGGCCCGAGTGAGAACCGAACTCACTACCACGGTCTACTGCTCTTATATATTTATTTCATAACTTTTCATTACTCAGGTGAAAGGTAAAATCGATTTGAAAATACGTAGAGTAATTTAATAAATAATAAATAAATATTTCTGACACTTACACCAATTATTTAGTTCCAAGATAAGTATCATTAAGAACTTGTGTTATGGATACTAAATAACGGATAAACATAAATCTACATACATACTTTTTTTTTAAATACTTACTTAATATACATAAAAAAACACCCAGACCAGAACAAATATTCATATTTATACACACAAATATTTGTCCCGTGTGGGAATCGAACCCACGACCTTAAGAGTGGAACGCGGGTATACTTGCCACCACGCCATATCGGTCGTCATTTTTCGATTATTTTTCCCAATTTTTGCCAATGCCGCCAATTTTTGAGTTGACGTTCAGCGCACAATCAAATCACACACGAGGTGATTTGAGTTAAAAATATTTGAAAAAAAGCACATCTTTTTTTTAGTAGTACCGGATATGCGTACTGATAACTGTGAGATAGAACTTCCTGCTCATACATCGACAGCGAGTTATTTAAACTGTTACTGAATTCATTGGACGATGTTCAAAACTCAATTGTTTCAATGTTCAATAGTTTTAAACAAATATAGTGCTTAGGTTGAAAGTAATAAGTACCTTAGCTAGGAAGTGCTCTATCAAGTGTTTAAAGTTTGTACAAAATTATGTATTTCCGTGTATAAAATCATCTAAAACAAATCTACGCACTGTTATGTGGAAGACATGAACAAGAAAATCTTCTGCACGCAATCGTGAAGCTTATACATGAGGTTTCAATCTAATAGACGCCTAAAATGTTTTGTCACACATCACGAGTCATCAAAAATGCCTGCAAATTGTCTGCTATAGTAGGCTTGAGTGTTGTACTGGTATTCATATTCATAACCAAAGTGTGGTTCAGACCTTTTGAAATGTATGTCATACGATGGAATCTCACCGAAGATATATCCTGCCATCAAAGATTTACTGACGATGCATTGCCACTGGTAGACAACACATTTTTTCCGCCAGAAAAGTCTATATTTTTTCTGGAAACTTCATGCAGAGGCGGTTTGAACTCGCGACAAGCTTGTGCAGTAGAATCTGCAGCAAAAAACCATCCCAGTTGGGATGTGCATGTGCTGTTCACTGGTCCAGTCACCGAGTTCATATTGGAAAATAGTTGCCTCTCTCAGTTGCGTAGTTACAAAAATTTAAAGCTGTTAAGAATACATATAGAAGATTATTCAAAAGGAACTGTCTTAGAAAATGTGGTATTTACAAATCAGTATAATAAAAGTAAATGGCGAATAGAGCATAGTTCTGATTTCTTGAGATACCTGACATTGTACAAGTATGGCGGTGTGTACTTGGACACCGATGTGGTAGTGGTGAAACCTCTGGATTCATTAGGCAGCAATTGGGCTGGACGGGAGAGCGATTGGGCCGTAGACGCTGGAGCGATGTCGTTTTCAAGAGATGCGGTTGGAAGGAAAATTGCAACGGCAGCCATAAAGTAAGTATCACAACTTGAACTCGAATAGGTCCTAGTTAGCGCTTGAATGGGGTTTATGAACCTATCTGCATCAATTCAAATTCTTCTTCTTAGATATAGATATAGGGGCAGTCGTGTGTCCTAAGACTCACGCCAAATTGCCCTCACGCGATAATTTGGCTTAATAGTTGCCACGTTATCCCTACAACACTGATAACCAAGTTAAATAGCTCTTGACTTGCCTATTGATCAGAAGAAAATAAACTTTTAATGTGAAACGAAACATCCAAGGATTAACCAGACCTATTATTTTAAGCAATGTACCTACTTATATGTCATCGTAGCAGTTGAGCAAAGTTTTGAGCAATTTGGTGGTAAGGAGGTGGAGGTGGGAGGCTATAATTATTAATTACCAAACTATTTATGTGTCCATGTTTATATGCCAATTTGCGTGACGGATTATGATATAAATACGTCTCGTCTCATTACCAGTCAAACGGTTTTGTGGGATATGTTTTTATATAACTTGTATTATTTAAAAGAAATAAACGTTTTATCTATCTATCTCAGGTGGGGTACTTATGTTGAGAAGAGTCTAGTAGATACAAACTCAGCTCAGTTTTAGGCTAAATGGCGGTGCAATGACAGAACCTACGGTTATCAATTGCTATTGCGCAATTTACTAAAGTTGATCTCACGATTTATTATTATTACCACGTGTGGTTGGCTAAGTTAGCTAAAACAGAATAACGTTTATTATTCCAGAGACATCAAGAAGAATTACAGGCCCAATGTGTGGGGATATAATGGACCGGGTGTAATCACCAGACTGATCAAAAATATGTGCAAGGGGAAGAAGTGGAACCAGGGATGTAATGGTGAGGTCCTTGCTGCTATAGCGTTAGCCTTCCTTTATCGCAACTGTCTGAATTGAAAAACAAAAAAGGCTTTAGGTATTCAATATGGGCTTTCGGAGCCCACTTCTTACTTATTCTAAATTAAAAGATTTACAATAAATATATTCCTCGGCCAAAATGAATGTACCTAAATACAAAAAAAAATGATGCCCCATTTGCATGTAAAGTTCGGATAAATCATCCATAATTTACATTTCGATAGATATATTCGATTCAAAAGACTTACTGAGTCTTTATTATCAATGAATGTCTGTCAAGATCACTTACAAACTATCGAGCCCATTTACGGGCAAGTGTCAGATTTGAAACCATTGATACAACCTACTTGCAATAATGGCAACAAGCAGTATACATTTACAATTCTTAAAGTATCTGATCCCTTAATCACTGGTCTAAGCTAAGAGCACAGTAAATATCATTATTTACATCTGATAGTCTGGCAAATATCTTGCTCCACTTTTCTCTTTTGATCTTTCATCTCCAGTGTAAGAGAATATAACCTACATTTTGTTTCCCAAAATTTAAGAGAAAATTCAATAAGTATCTGCATTTCAAAATTTTAGAAAGCATTTGATGCAGCAAAAAAAAGACAGCTCAATTTCGTAGCATAAGCAAGCGCACCCACTCAAGACGGCCTGATAAATTTCCTTAAACTTAAGAAGGTAGTTTCAAATTACCAAGACTTAATTTTCTTTTTAATAAACATACTTACACAAAAAAGTAAGAGATTCTATGTCTATATGCATCGTATAGTATCGATACCTTAGTGAATCGGAATTTCTTTTGTTCGTATAGGTAAGGTATTCCCATAAAAAAATTCTGTAGATAGATAATAACATTATTCTATGCAATGTTATTGACGTGACAACGTCTTATAAATTGGTTTGCCGGGTGACACTTCAAGAAACTGCGTTACACTCCGCTCACGTTATGCGCTCACAATGAGAGCGAGTGAGAGGCACGCGTCCCTTCCACTCGGGCATGGTTATAATTCTCAAATATAATTCTTTGTATAAATAAATGTTTTAAATTGTTACTATTATTTCATCCTTCTTCCTACTATACGAATGAATATTCACATTAAAATTATTTTACCACTCAAAGTCGTTGTCACGTAAAACTTTCGCCCGTATACCGACTTTACAGGCAACCAATTTTTCCATAAAAATACCTCTTTTTTTAGATTATTTAGATGCTTTTTGTATAGAGTTTGTGTATTTTGATCTTCAATCAGTCATATCAGCCCATTGACGTTCCGCTACTGAGAGAAATGGCCTCTTCTCACTAACATAGGTAAGGATTCAGGTGATTACGCCGACCCACTGCAGATTGGCAACGGAAGGTGTGTGGCGTCCTCCTGTATGAGTTTTGCAAGCCACAAAATAAGGCCCCTATCTCGGTTTGTCGACTATTATAAGTGATAACTGGGCACAAATAACTTAGCGTGCCCCTAAGGCTGCGTTTACACCAGATATGTGCTAGAATGCGCAGCGAGGAATGTAATAAATAAATATTTCTGACACTTTCACCAATTATTTATTTCCAAGATAAGTATCATTAAGAACTTGTGTTATGGATACTAAATAAGGGATAAACTCACATAAATACTTTTTTTGTCCTATGTGGGAATCGAACCCACGACCTCAGGAGTCACCAACCACTCGCCACCACGCCATATCGGTCGTCTGTGAACAAAATAAACTAATTCCTTGTTCCATTCTAATGTGTTTGTTAAGAACCAATAGAACCGCTGCACTGAAGCTAATTGAATGAAGCGATTCTCTCCCCCCTCCCTCCCTCGCACATCTCAGGGGGCCTACCGGCGAGTTCTATGGATTACCGGTAATCCATCTAGATCAAACTTTGTTTACGTTCATTAATCCGTACCGGGGAATCTGCCGGCAGCCTCCTGTAATTCATGACCTTCAGTCCGTGATCTGTCAATAGGTAGTCTAGTGAAGTGACAAATTTAATAAATGATTATGTTTTGCGTTTTGCTGACACATTTTTATTTGAATATTAACAATTTGTAATATAATAAAAACAAAAACACAGATAGAGTTTGTATGTGGCTTTTGTTAAAACAATGTTATTTTATACTAATCACTTTGTAAAGTCTATAAAACGTAACAGTAACGGATAACGAAACGCAGTTTAGATCTAGTCTCAAGTTTAAAAATAAAAATTAAAGAGGTTATGAATAGTAAACAACAATAAACCGACGGCGTATTTATATACTTGTATTTTACTTATTTGAATACATATGACTTCAGTAACCAGCAACACATAAAAACAAGTGAAATTAGACGCCGCATAAAGAGTAACAATGTACTTAGGTACCAATAAATGATACGCAACATTTCGGCGACGCTATAAGACGGAAGACTAATATGTAAGGAAGCTATGTTATTGTGTGCTTCATCACTAATCATCCCTACACATGAGGATCTAGACCCTGAGTCATGAGGAATACGAATAAATAGAGATTTAAACGAGCGAACTTAACAGTACTTCATATTTCCATAATGTCGCACCCATCGCTAATTTATTTGGAAAACCCTATGTCCACAAATAAGTTTATTGAAGTAAGGAGTTGGACCTATTTAATGTTGTAAGTAATCGTTTTTTGTTATTATTGAACCATTTAATGTACATAGCTGAATAGTGAGTTGGTGTTTGAATCGTCATGCTTGATTTGTTTCAGATGCCAGTGCAATAACATGAGTCAGTTGAGTAATGAAGAAGTTCACTTGCAACATAATTTTGATTTTGCCAACAGTTGCTTGAGATGTCAAGCTCAGTTATTACCAAAGCATTTGGACATCTATCTGGGACTCTGTGGGATCCCAACTAAAAAGGCTTGATGTAAGTACTTACATATTGTCAATTTAAGAATACAGAAAGTGAAAACAACACATACACTTTTTTTAATTTAATTGATTTGACTTCAAAGGACTATTACAGACCTTTTGCATACATCTAAAACTAAACATCATAATTTTGTTTCATTATCTTACTCGACTGCAATGAAAACTCAATAATCATACAAATATGGTGCATGAAGTCACTGATCAATTTAGACAGAATGAAAATATGTGGTGAGGCAGAAAGTAATTATATAGGTGACTAAGCATTGAAAACCAACATTTACTATAAGTGACTTGAAGGATCATAGTGTTCTATGCCTTATCACTTTATTGTGTAGTGTTTAGCATTTTTAATTTTACTTATTTTTAAAATATATTTAAGAAGCATAAACATCTTGAATAAGTTAACAAGTTTAACACCAGCAGTCCCAGTCCAACCCAGATCAGCAGGACCAATCTTTCTAGTAATTCTATTGTTTGTCGATCACTTACTGTTTAAAAATTTAAAATTGTTTTTTTCTTTTCAGAAAACCGACTTAAAATGCATGCCCTTTCTTGGTCTTTTCATGGAGATGGAGCAAGCACTTGAACCTTGGAAGCCGTTATCTTTTCGCTTCAAATAGAAAACAAGAGAAATATTATTCGGGTTGTATCACTAAATTGATTGTATCTTAAAGGATCTTTGACAATAATAATAAGGCAGATAAAATGTAATTACTATATTAAAGAGCATACCTATGTTATAAAATATAATACCAGACTTTTATTTGAAATGTTTAGTGGTACCTTGTTTAAGTACAACAATTGAAATAAAACACAAAATAATTTGTTTAATTGTTAATATCAAATTAGCAAGAACCTTCTGGAGTTTGCAATTATTTACTCGCATCCAAGTGAGGGTTTCAAATGGAATTTTGACATAACTTGGAGCCATGAGTAAATCATAAGTATTGAAATACATTCAACATTAACACCATATACATAGGAGCTTAATACATAGATACATTTTCATAGCAATATTTCAGAAATATTATAAAAAATTACATTTGACGTGGCTTAAATACCAGAATTCACCTAAAATATTTCATCCTAATTATGTAAAGACAAGCTTAATATATAGCAACATTTTTAATTGAAACATTACAGGATCATTACTTACATACAAAATCTTGTTAATTAACATAATTCACCTGAAGTATTTCAGCTTAAATATTACATAAACTTATTAAATACATAACATTTAATTTAATTATTTTAACTTGGATCGTTCTGCCTTCTTGGTATTTCATGAAGGTTTGTAATAATTCTTTAACCTGTAAGATAGCACATAATCAGACATATAATTTTAAATTTGAAGCTTGATATAGCATGGAACTATAAATAAATTGTTTAATATGAAATTAATAAATAAGCACATAGCCATAAAAATAATTCTGTACTTGAAACTTGGTATAACATGGAACTATAAATAAATAGATTAATTCGAAATGGATAAATAGGCACACAGACATAAATATAATTTTGTACAGGAATTTAGGTTTAACAAGGGGCTGTGAGTACATTGTTGTTTGGAATTTTGACATAACCTGGAGCCATGAGTAAATTATAAGTATTGAAATACATTCAACAATAACACCATATACATAGTAGCTTAATACATAGATACATTTTCATAGCAGTTTTTCATAATTATTATAAAAAATTACATTTGAAGTGGCTTAATTACCATAATTAAACCAAAATATTTCATTTTAATAATGTACAGACAAGCTTAATATAGAAAAACATTTTAATTGAAATATTTCAGAATCATTACTTACATACAAAATCTTCTTAATTTACATAATTCACCTGGGGTAATTCAGCTTAAATATTATATAAACTTATTAAATCCATAACATTCAACTTAATTATTTCAACTAAGATCGTTCTGCTTTCTTGGTATTTCATATAAGGTTTGTAATTCTTCTTTAACCTGTAATATAACACATAATCAGACATATAATTTTATATTTGAAGCTTGTAAAAGCATGGAACTAAATTGTAGTATGTTAGTAGTAAGTAATTGTAGCATGGAAATAAATGAACTGTTTAATATGAAATTAATAAATAAGCACACAGATATAAACACAATTTTGTACAGGAATTTAGGTTTAACATGGTGCTATGAGTAACTTGTTTAAAAGTACATATAAAAAGTTCTCCCTATGTGTAACATTAAGTGGTTCAATTGTGTAATAATGAAAACTTACATACGTAGTCTTACATTTCTATTGGTCCTGAAACATATCCTCAAGTCTTTTGGCTCATTTAGGGCATTTGTTATCTCTGCTAGACCATTAGAAACTGTCAGCTTAGTTTATAGTTGTTGCTGACTGTGTGTTTCTAATTACTGAACAGATAGTACTGGAGATCAGCCAATATCTGCAACAAACACACACAGGTATAATATGTTATAGTAGCACATAATTTTATTTCCAAGTTTATGAATCACAGGTGTATATTGAATTTAATTTACTATGATACCTTGATCTCTAGTTGCATTTCCGCAGAAAGTTGGCCCTATGTCAAGTATGGCCCTAAATCAAAGCATTATGTGCGAATTGCATCTTTACTTAAGCGAACATTATGTTAAAACTTACCTCTAACAAAAAACAATAAACTTGGAATACAACGATCAGAAGGTTTGCTGGCCAAATTAATGTTACAAATCTTATTAGGAATAGCTGTGTGTTTACCTGTGACTCATGTGGTAAGCATAGGCTAGATAATATCTTGCAGTATTCTGCGATTGATTCGCCCGAGGTTTTGAAGATGGTCTTCTTCAGCAGGAGCCCACAAATTGTTATGGTGAATCCTCACACGTAGAAATGATTGAATAGTTAAAAATGTTATAGTTTTAACACAAACAGCAACAAAATACAGCAGAAAACATGAAAAAAATATTGAACTCGACTACTACAGAACGCTCGATAACAACTGTCAGATCGCGCGGGCGTTTTTTGCTAAAAACGAAACCCATGTAACTCGGCGGTACCGATGTACTGTCAAATATCACGTAAATCCTTCAAAATTTGTGTCTAAATCGAGAACGCCATTTTGTTTCGATTTCCATGAGTTCGGCGGTACGACAGAATCGATTCGAAATCAATTTTGCCTTATAATCGATTGCCATCAAACTCGGCGGTAGGCCCCCTGGTGCCACACAAATAGGCACCTATCCAAGAAATGGCTTCTGTGAACTCTGCTTTACACCGGTTATTGTTATTGGCCACCTAGTACCGCGAAGCGCTTCCACAAGTGACAAAGTATGTGCCGTGTGGTAGACGTAGGCAAGTAGTGGCCCACATATCGTGTCTTATCAGAGGGTGTCGGAGAATAAGATCGTCTTAGTCTCAAAGTGGGCTAAGGGCCATGCTTCACCACTTGACACGTTTCATTTAACCAACGACCTCTATATTAAAATGAACTTGCTCAAACTTTATAATACCTTTACAATAGTTGTAGCAACATACTCAAAATGGTATGGCAATCTTGTTGCTGCATACCATTGGCCCTGGCGACTATTACGAGAAGATACAGGATAAGACTCTTTAAAAAAGGGCGTGAAACGGGTGTTAATTGGCCAGTCGTTGGTGCCAGCGACCAAAGGCTGCGGTGAACAGTTTCCAACACGTAGGCCGCATGCTTGAGTCACCTTGTAGTATAAAAATAAAACTATACTTGAAATAATACAAAGATTTTAACTTACATTACAGGTTTCAAAATCTACGAGCCTGCAGTCTTCTATCCAGTGTACTACAAACAAAACAGCCTATACTTTCAAAAAGGCGCGAAACTGACCAATGAGAAAAAAGCATACGTTCACCATCTATGGAACGCATTCACTAAAAAGTATGCAGTCCAAAAAGGCTCACCATATGACAGACTTGCAAAGGAGTATTGTCCTATTGTTTATAATTTGTATGGTGAACTCTTTGGTGTGTAAGTCATGCCGATATGCAATTATTTTTATAATAATCAATTGACTTGTTTCCTAATACATCTTTTGCACAAAAGTGGAAAGCTGCAAAATTTTAATGTTTTACGCATTTTAGGGTTTTCTTGCCGAATGCCTTAAAACTTAGTTTTAGTGAATACCTATGGTGCGTTTGGACATTCTTATATTTTACCTCTTCCATGTCCATCATCTACCTCAAAGAATAATGAACATAAAATAATAATCTTTTGTATTATGTTAAATTATATAGTTTATTTCTATGACATAATGCAGACGTCAGTATCATCTTTGCATCAATGGTTATAGATTCTATCTTACACAGGACAATTATTTCTTTGCATGTGTAGACATTTGTCTAGGCCCAAGTGTTTTCTTTATATTAAAAATGTTAATCTCTTTTCTAGTAACCATAGTATAAGTTAAATAAGCCTAGCTTGGGACTAGAAAATCCTGTGTGCAATTCCAGGGGATATTATTATATTATGGAATAAATAAGGACTATTTATAATAAATTTTCTGGTCATAACACCCTACTTCTTTTTTTTACCTACCCAATAGCATAGACTTATATAGGTAACATCATCATCTTCATCCACTGCTGGACACACTCACCGCATCCACTCCATGACATGACATGGTATTAAAATAATTATTTTGTAGTAACAGTTTATGCATGTTTGCTATGTAAAGGTGCCATCACTCCTATTCATTTATTAATTGAACTATTTTGACCACTAGCAAGAACTGTAGTTGCACTGCGTTATGTCTGCTTGTAGGGGGAAAAGATGTGCTGAGAATTTTGCAAACATACACATCACCAAAAGGAATGACACAATGTAAAGGAGGCCTACTTAGCAGTGGATGAATATAGGTCACTTTTAGTGAGCTAAATTAGTCTAGCAGGGCTGCAGTAGTCCTAACAAAACCCATCAAGTTTCTTAGTGAAAAATAAAATCTAAGATTATCTTTAGATTTGAAAATTAGTCTACACAGACATGTACTGACATCAGAAACAAAATATGAAACTTTACTGACAGCTGAAACATGTCTAACAAAAATTACCCAAGTGATGTAAAATAAAATTGCAGATTAGTCCTGCTTTAGGTCAGTCGTGTATAGTTGTACGGACTGAAGTTTATTTTAGTGTTGTATGTATAACATATCCAGAGCAAAGAGTCCTTAGTAAACTACACAAATCCTTATTAGTACTTACTTATTTTATCACTATACGATAAATATTTTAAATAAAAAGAAATTAAATTTCATGGTATTTAGAAACAAATAAATCTTTTTTCTGTAATTGTTAAAGAAATCTTATTGAAGTTGTAGCGATTAATTAGAATCTTATTTTTAATCAAAGTTCAAATGCTCAATGATAAATTGTTCTAGCCACAAGTTACCACCTCACACTATTTAGCAGCCAGCTGGATATTAGCAACTCAGAAAAGACATGAACATACATAAAATAATATTTAAACTAAATGCTATGTAAATCTCTATTCATATAAGCTCTGGAGTTAACATCACAGATATAATTCAATTTATAAGGGGAAACCTAAACAATGTTAATGTTTTTCTGTAAGCTTACTATCCCATAAGCTTACAGAAAAACCTTAAACAATTTCAGTAGACACACTTACTCAAACGTAAAAACTTTAACAATATTATCGAAAAACATGTGCAATCTGTAGGTAACACTTTTAAAATGCTTCTCTAATGCTACATATTTCATCAAAATTAAGAGGTGGATTCACAAAAACAACTAATTGGTTTTTTGTATTTTTATTTACTTACAGTTAAAAAAGTCACTTTACTTCTTAGCGGCCGCACCTACTTTGGATTTCTTGGTACCACGTACCTTCTTCATCCTGTTCTTGCGTTCCTTACGCTGTTTGCGGGTTGGTCGCTTCTTCTCATAGAGACCGTGACGCTGTAACCTGTGTTTGGGCTCGAACTTCTTTGCCAAGTCAAGGGTGTCGTAGATCAGGCCAAAACCAGTGGACTTTCCACCTCCAAAGTTTGTCTTGAATCCGAACACGAACACTACATCTGGTGTCACCTTGTACATCTTGGCGAGCTTTTCACGGATCTCGGTCTTACTGACCGTTGGTTTACCAGGGTGGAGGACATCGCAAACCATCTGCTTGCGAGCCAACAACCTGCAAATTCACAAAACGTTGTCAGACATAACCTGTCACGGCGAGCTATCGAGGCTGTCAAGCACTAGCAAATAGGATAGGTCAAATTTGATGACATGAATATTTACCTGTTGGTCATGAATTTACGAGTGCGAATTGTCGCGGTTCCTTCGGTCATTTTTATTTATTTTTGAGATTGCGGCGTTTATGTCGCACGTGTCTCCAAAGACATTCGGGAGTAAAAGAAAGATGAAGGAACGTGTCTAATGTTGCCAGTAATTGATTCTGTTTTATATACCAACGCGTGGTTGCTGCCAAATTTTACTTTTGAACATTTTCTTTTTTTATATTAAATTTACTTGTTTAACATTTGTTTGTAGATAACGTCAATAACAGGTAGACCTATTTTAAAAAGCCTTCCTACATGTTTGGCGGTTAATTTCTTTAGGGTAAAAAAAAGTGGTCACGTGTAATAACAGCTGGATACAGGAATATCAAAGATACATAAATACAAAAAAACCTTACTTTACATAAATTATCCAATTAACTTTTAGCATACTAAAAGAAATTAAATTTCATTTAAATAATTTTTAATAAATGATTATTATTTATTGGTGCATCATAAATTATATATATTTAGGAACTAATTACAATTATTCTACAATTCATTATATTATGATGCACCAAAATTACCCATCTCAGCATTTGCTAGGATCATTTCCTAGCGCTTGTTTCCAGCTGGTACGCTGGTACATTTTGGGTGCAATTTCTGTTTTAAATGTTATAGCCATTTTCTACCATTGTCTAATGATATTTTTGGAACTGGTAACATTTTATTTTTTTTGCTTAACCGAAGAAATAATTTTGTTCTGCCTATATATTTATGCAGCCTAGTCTATAGTAAAATTTTACCTAATATTGCAAATTTCTTGGCACACTTCTTTTTGAAACACATTGCCTTTATTTAATTTAAAAAAATATGTTTCTGTATACTCACTAATTATAAATAATATACTCACAGTATAATATTTTACTCACAGTCAAGCTTGATAATGATTCTCAATTTATAATTTACTACTTATAAGAATTAATCTTGTTTGTCTTTGTGGTATTTTGACGCAACATTAAGAGACGCAAATGCAAAGCTGTACAATTTGACGTTCGACTTATTATTAACTACACGACATCCTGAGGGAAAGTGTAGCTTAATATTTGCAGTTTTGTATTACCTATTATCTAAAACTTGTAATATTTCAAACATTAATGTGTAATAACGGTGTTAAGTGTTTTTGAACTTACCACTCATGTAGGTTCACTGGTATTTGTAAATTAAACAAAACAGTGCAACATGTAAAGTTTGATAAAATATCCAGTAATTCTTCTTTTAAAAAGTATCAATTATAACAAAAGATTTTCCGTTTCCGCCATGCAAGCTGTCAAAGTAGCTATTAAAATTTATTGATAATATAGTTGTTATTTTTATTTCTATTGAAATGTACTTTTTATTAATAAGATTGGTTTGTTTAAGGTATTTAATAATATTTTTAGTTACAGGAACTTCTTTTTTTTTTATGGCAATATTTTTTCAGTAAAAAGGGTATCTATTGACTTTTGAATCGGCATGTGTTACGCCATTTTTAGCATATTAGAAAAGGTGATCGGCTGCTTGGTCATTCAATCACCTACTCTACACCCGACATACCAGGTTTAGACCTGATCGCTCACTACAAACACTCACGTCATCCTGAGCCGAGGTTCGGGTCAATTAGAGATCGCCCTTAGTATGTCGCACTTCAATTGAAAAACTTATAGTATTTAATCTATAATCAGCTCGGCGAACCTTGATCCCTATGACACTGACAGTTACTGTTATTCCCACGACACAACCTTGTAGCCGTTTCCGTTTGGAAGATATCGACTATAACGATAACTTCCAAACGGAGTAACTTTTGCAGGACGTCAACGTAAAGTCTGATTGAGATAATTTCTTGTAAGTGTTAATAATTATTATAATTCCAACGGGATATTCATATAATTGCATATATCTGCCTAAAATTAATAAATATCATTTTTAGACACCGCCAATTCGATTATAATATAACGGTGACGCTACTACAAGGTTGAGTCGTGGGAATAACTGTCAGTGTCATAGGGATCAAGGTTCGCCGAGCTGATTATTAGTTTGTGGCCCTCAGTCTCGTTTTCCCCTAATCCATTCGGTTGCGCTGTATAGGCCATCAGAGGCAGGCAGCATTCACACACATAGAGTTTAGACAGTCGCCAACTAACGCCACTATATAAAAAAAATTAGAAAAGTAGAGGTTTTGATGCCCACGTGGACTTCTTGGCGGGAAAGTGAAGCGTCATGTCTGCAGTTTTGTTTTATTTTCTAAAATTTGTGATATTTCTAACATTAATGTTTAATAACGGTGGATTATTAACCGTTAAGTGTTTGTGAACGTACATGAGTGTTGGTAAATTAAATAAAACAGTGCAACATAACTTTTCAAAATCTCTCAAGAAGTCCATGTGAGATCTCAGTATAGTCCCACATCTTTACTGAGGACTCAAGGGGCTTAAGGGGAGGGGATCTCATTTACCATTTATCACCACTCATTCTCATTTACTATAATTTATATGATATTAATATATCTCTAACTTGACACTGGCTAACTGTGCAAACCGCACGAAGCCATTATTTAAAAGAAGAAGAGAAGATACCCACGCGGGATAAAATACAGTACGGCAGTATTTTTTTTTTCAGACACAGATAATAGCAGTTTTATTTTGTAAGGAAGTATTTATCTGAATAGTGTTGTAGTAGTGAATTAAAGAGAGCCTACAACTTTAGTACGAGCACTGTGTTGCACTAACATGTATTGATTGGAGAAGAAATATGTAAGGAGGTATTTATTTGGACTACGTGTAACGTTGGCGGCCAACGTCCCCCGGACCAAAACCGGGAGGACCTCCTCAGAGAGAAGCAGTGGACGCGCCTCTCCTACCTCCTTGTGCGACCATAGGGTGTGTGGCCGACTTCTCCATAGTCAGACAGCAGGGGCCCCCTGCCCCCGCTCTCTAAGTCCCTCCTGGCGCTGCTTGACGAGCCTTCCTGGCCCGCCCGCTGCGCCCTCCACAGGTCCCTCTTAGTTTCCCCCCGGTAGTCAGTACTAAGGGCACCCAGAGTCGCCAATCTCTGGGTATTACCTTTTCCCAAGCGCCCTCTTCGCCCTACCGGGAGGTATTCAGCCCCCCCGCCACGACAAGGTGGAGACCAGTCGGGGGGGGGAGTGTATGGGATCCTACCTAGACCTAAGGAGCCCAAGCCAACCTCACCTGCAAGTGGTGCACCTGCCTATCAACGAACGAGGCTCTGGCGAACATAACAGTGCCCGGTAAGCGGCAATATGCTCGCCACCTATTACGTGGGACCAGCTATGTAATTGGCGAAGTGTGGGCGTATAGTATGCCTCTGCCTACCCCTTCAGGGAAACAGGTGTGATATTATGTGTGTATGTATGTATAATAAGCGTCACCAAAAATACTCATTTATTAGTTTAATAAAAGTGCCATAACTACCTACAAAGGTAAATGACTACAACGTTTTATGTCCGACCATTACGTTAGTCAGGAAATGGTACCTTAATTTCTTTAGCTAAGTGATTTGTAGGCATCGCGTGCCCAGCGCAAATGAAGATTGAAGTTTTCTTTGTAACTTAGGAATTTATTGGCGTATGGAAAATATTTATATTTTTGAGAGAACAGGGAAAGGAACAGACTTAATAATATTTAGACTTATTATACTACTATCGCTACATTTATAGCACGCAAATTTATAAATAGTTCTGTCTAAAAATGCATATTAAGCCTATTCCTTTTCGTCTTTCTTTCGTCGTATAAATATGAACCAATGATTGATTGCACTGCACTGGCCGCTACGGATGCGCTTTCCAAGTAAAAGCTGCAGTTGTGCCAAACATGCTCACACCATCTCCGCTCGGAGCTGGTTTATATTGAGCATTCTCTCTCATCATCATCCTAGCATTAGTACCGCACCCTAGATATGGCGTGGAGGTCAGTACCTATACCTGCACTTCACTCCAGAGGTCGTGGGTTCGATTCCCACTGAGGACAAAGCTTTGTGTGCATGCATATGAATATTTGTTCTGGTCTGGGTGTTTTCCTATGTAGGTATATTAAGGATTAACGTAGGTATTTTTGATTAAGGTAGGTAGGTATTAACGGATAAACGTAAATTTTTTTTTTTACGTTTATCCGTTATTTAGTATCCATAACACAAGTTCTTAATGATACTTATCTTGGAACTAAATAATTGGTGTAAGTGTCAGAAATATTTATTTATTATTTATATGCGCAGTAGATATACCTGACAGCAGATTATAGGACCGAGGGTCTGCTACCTGGTCTAACAAGCTTATTCACGAAGCGGTTACCGTCTGACCTTCCCATCCCAATCAATTCAATCAAGTGGGACCACCGGCTAGACGTGCTTTTACAGCCACGGAGTAAGCGATAATATGGATGGAGTAAATGCTTCCTTTTTATGAAGGCACGATAAGTCGTCAGTTAATATTACTAAATATAGAGTCGTCATTTAGCCAAGTAAGTAAATCCACACTAAGTGCGTAAGGTGGACTATTATATTGTATACTGCTCACCTTGGTTCATAAGAGAAGACCCGTGCTGAGTTATAGCTAGGACTTTAGCGGGCAGAGATAATAGTTATGTGTGAGAATAAAACTAATAAAATTAGCTGTAAATAAGTAAAGTGCTGCATTGTATCTGTGGCTGACTGTATGTGACATTATATTCTCGTACTCTTAGGTAAACTTCAGGACTTCTTGGCGGGAAAGTGAAGCGTCACGTCTGCAGTTTTGTTTTATTTTCTAAAATTTGTGATATTTATAACATTAATGTGTAATAACGGTGGATTATTAACCGTTAAGTGTTTGTAAACATACATGAGTGTTGGTAAATCAAACAAAACAGTGCAACATCACTTTTCAAATTTTCTCGCAAGGAGTCCATGTGAGATCTCAGTATAGGCCCACATCACACGGGCTTAGGGGAGGGTATCTCATTTACCATTAAATTTTTTTTTTTTTTTTTGTTTTAATATTTTCTAACAATTACACCAATTATTTAGTTCCAAGATAAGTATCATTAAGAACTTGTGTTATGGATACTAAATAACGGATAAACATACTTAAATACTTTTTTTTTTGTAAATACATACTTAATATACATAGGAAAACACCCAGACCAGAACAAATTGTCATGTTCATGCACACAAAGATTTGTCCTGTGTGGGAATCGAACCCACGACCTCTGGAGTAAAGTGCAGGTATACTGACCTCCACACCATATCGGTCGTCAAAAATCACCATATCATTTATCATCTTTATCACTACTCATTCTCATTTACTATGAATTATATAATATTAATATATCACTTACTTGACACTGGCTAAATGTGCTAGACACACGAAGCCATTATTTAAAATAAAGAAGAAAGGTAAACTTCAATTTATTTTAGTACCCTTTATAATGTGTTTACTTTACTTCAATACGAGCATTATCATAATACTTACTTGGACACTTATCATCTTTTAATGTTTGCTGAACTTCTTTCAGTTACGTCATTATGTATGACAGACATGTCTGTTTTATGTAGACACTCGAGCGTTTAACGTTTTCCCTTTTGCGACTCCACTTTGTTCTGGCTTGGGGGAGGGTAAGGGGTCTTGTTGAAATGGTGGGGGGGTTGTAGGTGGCTCCTTGCACCCCTTATCGATCGGTGTTTGGCGCCAACCGTATATAGAGTTGGGCTGGCATTGTGACAGGTTGTCCCGGGATATTACTGGGTTATTCCTAAGGAAATTTTGCAGTAACAAGGGTGAGTGAAGTTTATTTTATAAAAAAAAGTTATAATGAGACAAACAAAATGCTTGTAGCTCTTGTGAATTGGACAACAATTTTATATTTATACAGAAATACAAATATGGCTCAAAACGGAATCTCATCTTTATAATTAAAGAGTTCTACAGATATATGTAATAATAATGCAAGAAAGAAAGGAAATGCTTTCAGCTCTTGTAAATTGGACAATAATTTATAAATAAATACAAATGTGGCTGAAAACGGAATCTCATCTTTATAATTAAACACTTCTAAATATATAAATACTAAAGTTTTCCTGTTGTTTAGTTAATTAATAGACTTTAGCTGTTCAGTTATATCATGACATTTAAATAATCAATTCATTGTGTTATTGATGTGATATTTATAAGTTCACGAATTTAAAACTGTTGTAAAGCTATTACTTACTTCAATTGAATTACTGGAATTATGCTGTTAATTATTACTTGTCAGATAAATATGCTTGGATATTAATCCACTCGTTAATCTTTGCTGTGTGTTTGTGTCAAATTTAGAAGTAAATACTTTTTAGGTTTTTCTGTGTCAACCCTCTGTGATAATCAATTTAGTTCCGTATTATGTTAGTCCTTGGCTGTAATCAAAGGTTTCCGTTTGAATAATACATAATCTTGTATGTTTGAAAGCTCGCCATAAAATTCGTTGTATCGTGTTTATGTATAAGAGCTGATAATGCTATTTAACTGGTTACAGTTTCTAAAACAACACTCGATCTATTAATATAAATGTAACGGCGGGAGACAGAATATTGGCGAAGTATTTGCCAACATTTTCTAATAGCATATCCTTGTAAAGTGGTGTTCCTACATTTTGGTGTCTACTATACTATACTATACTAAATTCAAATTCATATTCATTTTCATTTCATTCATATTCATTCATTTGGCTCAAAAGAGCTCTTATGAACGTCAAAACTTAAAAACTAGCGCGCCCATTCACTGCGGGCGGGAGCTTGATCGTAAAAGAACGGGCAAGAAAATCGTCAAGGTTAATTTTTTCTCCCGCCAGTTACAAGAAAATGTACTTAGTAGTAAAACAATTTGACAAATCTACAAAAACCTGTGTTCTGCAGTCACAAGATTTAAAATAAAAGAAGAAAATAACTTTTTTTGTTAAGTTATACGAGCATGAGTACGAATAAACATAGTAGACATGAGCAGACCAGTCCCCACTGGCGGCACCCGTTCACGAGTATGACGCATGAACCAGCCATCGTTTCGCTCAAGCATATTTTAGGGAACGTACTATACTATACTATTCTTTACTATACTATACTACATGGTTTAAAACAAAGTCGCTTTGCTCTATATGCCCTTTTGTATGCTGTTAAAACTTCGCAATTGATTTTGATTCTGTTTTTTTAATAGACAGAGTTTGATAGAGTACGTCAAGAGGAAGGTTTATATGTATGTCACGCGGACGAAGTCGTAATCGACCGATTGTAACTGATAAAAATAATAAATGAATTTAAAACATAAATTTATCAAAAAATATTTATTTTATAAAAATTGATCCACTAATAAAAATTGTACAAAACGCAAATTTTATGCTATATATATATATATTTTGGCTAACCATAAAAATATATAGGTAGGTGTAAAGAGATCCTTCAAAATCTAAGGAGCCCAAGCCAACCTCACTTGCAAGTAGTGCACCTGACGATCTACGGACGAGGCTCTGGCGAACATAAAAGTTCCATACATTAAAATCGGCAATAGGCTCGCCACCTATTACGTGGGACCAACAATATAATTGGCGAAATGTGAGCGTTCCATATGTAATACCCCTTAGGGGCAACATGCGTGACATGTATGCGTGTTTAATATTTCGTATCGCTGTATATTAGGTCGGGGAAAAAGTCTTTTCGCATAACGTAGGTATAAACTTATTATAAAAATTTTTTGACTGTACTATTTGTGTCTGGCTGGTTTTGGTAACATTAAAAAGGTTCCATTATAAAGAAAAGAAAAAAATAAAAAAAAGTTGTTTCCCGCTATTTTCCATTTGTTTTTCTCTCCGTAAAAATGAGTGAATCTAATGAAGAAATTCGATACATTTTAAAATTTTATTATAAAAAAGGCAAAGCAACTCAAGCAGTGAAAAAAATTAGTGATGTTAATGGACCTGATGCAGTGTCAGTAAGAGTAGCACAAATTTGGTTCAAACGTTTTCAGTCCGGAAATTTTGATGTTAAAGATGCACCTCGCTCTGGTCGCCCTGTTACGAATAAAATGGACGCCATTTTTGAAAGAGTGGAGCAAGATCGGCATATTAGTAGTTACGATGTAGCTGAAGAACTGGGAATTGACCACAAAACAGTTTTGACCCATTTGAAGAAAGCTGGTTATACAAAAAAGCTCGATATTTGGGTGCCACACGAGCTCACTCAAAGAAACTTAATGAACCGTGTACTCATTTGCGATTCATTATTGAGACGTAATGAAACCGAGCCGTTTTTGAAGAGATTGATAACTGGCGATGAAAAGTGGATCACGTACGACAAGAACGTGCGAAAAAGGTCGTGGTCGAAAGTTGGCCAGGCTTCACAAACTGTGGCCAAACCTGGCCTAACACGAAATAAGGTGATGCTGTGTGTATGGTGGGATTGGAAGGGCATTGTTTATTATGAGCTTTTACCGCCCGGCAAAACCATCGATTCTGATCTTTACTGCCAGCAACTGATGAGATTAAAGGAAGCAGTCGAGAGAAAACGGCCGGAATTGATCAACAGGAAGGGTGTGGTCTTTCATCACGATAACGCTAGACCACACACATCTTTAGCCACTCAGCAAAAATTAAGAGAGTTCGACTGGGAGGTCCTAGTGCATCCACCATATAGCCCTGACCTTGCGCCTTCAGATTTTCACCTGTTTCGGTCTCTGCAGAATTCTTTAGGTTCTGTAAGGTTGACCTCAAGAGAGGACTGCCAAAACTATTTGTCCCGTTTTTTTGATCAGAAGTCCCAAAGTTTCTACAGTAACGGGATAATGTCTCTGCCCACAAAATGGCAGAAAGTTATTCAACAAAACGGTACATATATATTGTAAATAAATGTAAATAAACTTTGAAAAAAATGTCTTGACTTTTCATACAAAAATACGAAAAGACTTTTTCCCCAACCTATTATATATCTCTTTTTTTTATCAAAGTTATTTCTGTTGTCAAAGTGTGAAATAAACCCGTTATCTATCTATTGTTATTATTTTAAACTTTATAGTGATGGCTTTTCTGTTAATTACGCGTAAATTGTATGGAGAAATTAATAAATAATGTTCTCTAGCATTATTTATATGTATTATTTATAAAGGCCATACTTGACGTAATTCAATAACGTCTAGGTTTTTCGTAATGTGAAAATAATTACATTTAACTCCATTCAAATTCTCATTCAATTCAATTCTCACACCCACTTATCCTATTTGAGGTGGGCCTAAAATTTTATACGACTATTTAAATGGGATCGTTGTGAAGCAAGATTTTTTTAATTTACTATATTATTTGATTTTATGTAGATATTAATTATTTGTAAAAAAAACTTTTAATGTCAGGAGGTGCGGTTTGCGGTGTTTGCAAATATTGGTATGCATTTTTTTTTTACCTGTACAAAATACTTTCCTTTTTGAAAGGAGGTATCTTATATACACTACAATCTAGCCAATCTAAAGACTAATTAGTAACTTTCTTTTATCATAAACTACTAAGTATTTCAAAAGTAAGAATTTGTCCAATAACACTATTCTTATTGTTTCTATTAGGGCGAATACACTTTAGTAATGTGTTCTTAGTCGCAGTATTACACTTCACTGACACTAAACTAAACTAACTCAAAAGGTTTTGTCCTTCTCAGTCTTGGTATGTCATATTGGTATGCATGCTCTCAAAATCTCGTCAGATTGTTGGTCAATGAGGCCGTCCTGTATTATTACGTTTGCTGGTTCGCTTCGCCATTGAAGTACCTGAACGCTTGATTTGTTAGTGTTAAGTTATGTGCCCCCTATGTGCACTATCAGTATTATCTACTTGAACTTGTTTCAGACAAAATGGAATGAGATCAGTCAGACCAATATAGTGCCCACTACTATTTTAGCATTTGCAACCTTAGCTTTCATTATTTAGAATGTAATTTTGAATAATTTTCTTCTCTGAACTCATGGCACAGCACGATAAAAGCGACATAGATACGAAAGTACATTTCTATACAGCGTTGCTTCCATGCTTATTCTGCGGTATATAGCGCTCTTACTGCCTTTGGACTAATCCATTTGCTTATCATCATGCAGGACATGGTCATAATGTCACGTGTCATAATTTTTTTTAATATTAAGAAATATTTTTAAACCTCATACTTTGTTTTAATTACAGATAAGTTCCGACTCAGCAGTAGCAGCGTTACAGCAATAATCAATCTGCTAACCAGTGTCGCAAGAGCTGCGACACTCCCAAACACGCGTGTATGGGAGGCTGTTCGACCAACACTGACGCGCTGACCCCAGCCTTGATGGTCCTCCGTCAAAACAAGCCCAACACCCTCAAACTCAACAGCGTGGCTCGCCAAGCCAGCCGGTATTCCGCCAGAGATCCCAGATTAAGATAATTTTTCCCAGATTACCACCAAACATACAGTATTATCCGGTATTATCCACTTTAACTTGTTTCAATCAAAATGGAATGGGATCAGCCCAATATAGTTATCAGAAGCACCAGAACTCCGAAGACGGAAAGAAATAAAGATGAAGCTGAAGCTTTTTTACCGTCGGGTACCACGTCTGGGCTTGGCAAAGATGCTCTCCTTCTGCTCCAGGACGATACAAGTGGCGATGAATCTAATTCCTTTTCAAGTCCGGAGCAGGAGTTTAGTACAAAAACACAGCTTCTTGATACAGCTAAAATTAACACCAAATCCCACAGCAATTTACTCAATGAAAATGGTAATGAAGAATCACGTTTATTGAAAATTATTTCTAAAATAGATTTTAATAAGACTACAACAAACTCAAGTGAGGATATTAGCGAGCCAGATATGGAAAATAAAGTATCTATCCCTGATGGTGGCTGGGGCTGGGTGGTTGTCTCATCTTCCTTTGTTATTTCTATGATAGCAGATGGCATAAGTTTTTCATTCGGGCTACTCTATATCGAATTTCTGGAAGAGTTTGGAGCAAGCAAATCGACTACTGCTTGGATTGGCAGTCTTTTCATCGCCGTGCCCCTTCTGTCAGGACCTGTAATGAGTGCACTTGTTGATAGATATGGATGTCGTAGTATGACAATATTAGGTGGATTGATCTCGACACTAGGTTTCGTACTAGCCTCTGTTTCAACTAGTTTGGAAATGATGATGATAACTTTCGGGGTCATAGCCGGACTGGGACTTGGATTAGTGTATGTTACAGCTGTTGTCTCAATAGCTTATTGGTTCGAAAAGAAAAGAAACTTAGCTGTTGGTTTGGGGGCATGTGGCACTGGTGTTGGTACATTTATTTATGCACCTATGACTCAATACTTTATTGAAGAATATGGCTGGAGAGGAACTATTCTCTTGCTCGCCGGTACGCTCCTTAACTTATGTGTTTGCGGGTGTGTGATGAGGGACCCTGAATGGTGGACAATAGAACAACGCAAACAAAACTCCAAAGATGATGGGAAACTTTCAAAAGACGACGATAAATCCAAAAATTCCAGTTGTGCATCAATTTCCAATCCATACGTTATGGATTTTGAAGTTCCAACTAGAGGAAAAGTAATGGATGGCTTGGTGAAAAGAGGAGTTTCACCCGATAAAGTTATTTGTCAAGAAGCTGCTAGTATTCGTCGCCATCAAAATGTGTCACTACTGAAAAAGAAATGTAGCATGAAAAAGAGGTCTCAGTCCCTGATTGGCTTACCCTCATACTTAACGTATAGTGATAATGTAAGTTTCCTTAATACCATTTACATAGCAATGTAGGCATATTTGAATAACCTAAATAACCTTCTCTTTTCTTTCAGGTTTCCTTAGCAATGCTAGACAGTCTTATTAAAGCGACAAGCAAAGATTATGGCATCGAAATAAAGTACCCAAAGTTTGCTATAACTGACTACAATAAACCTAAAAAATTTACTGTTACTATAAAGGACGAACTTGACCTACCTGTAGTGACCTATCCAAAACAACCTCTCCATCGAACACATTCTGACAAATATGACGATAGTAATGACAAGCTTCTTGGAGAATATCAACTGAAAGTTGCTAGAGAAAAGTTCGCATTCAGAAAGTCAAAATCAGAATCTAGAGAAGACAAAGAGCTGGTTAAACAGGATAGTAAGGAAAACAAACGCGATTGGTTGAAAAAGCAACTCTCAGTAAACCACCACTATTTGAAAGATTTAAAAATGCCGTTGAATTCTATAAGTCACAGAAATGCGATGTTGAACATAAAAAAATATAGGCTTAAAGCTTCGTCATGTCCAGATATATTTAAAAACTCAATGATAACCATTGTTGAAAAGGAAGAAGTAAGTATTTTTTCCCATCCAAAATCAAATCCTTTTATATTACATTTAAAACCTGACTAACTCAGTATAGCTGAGATGAGCGAAGCATCCATATGCTTCTTCACTATCACTGAGACGGTTTTTCTTGGTATAACACTAGACTCTAGGTTGCAATGGGGGTCTCACATCGGAAAAGTTTCGGGCAGACTGAGTTCTGCAGCCGTATGCCGTGAAGAAGATCCGACAACTAACGGACATTAAAACAGCTCGTCTAGTTTACTTCAGCTACTTCCACAGTGTTATGACATATGTCATAATGCTGTAGGGTAATGCTGCAGATATTGAATGAATCTTTGTGCTGCAGAAAAGGGCTGTCCGTGCTATCTATGGTATGAGATCTCGCGACTCATTGAGGGATAAGTTTAAGGAGATAGGCATAATGACTGTCCTTATGTACTTCTAAGCTTAGATCTTTAAAACTACGCAACGGATTTTGATGTGGTTTTAAAAGATACAGTGAGTGATTTAAGAGAAAGGTTTATGTGTAGGCAGCTAGTTACTAATAAAACTACATTAATTATTGACTCATCATAGTTCAGGTAGCAAAAACTATTGCATCTAAATATATATTTGACCAGTAAGGTCTCCGCATTACTTAATCTCTATTAGAAGGATGTTTATTTAGAATTCTACTTTTAATGGAATCAGTAGTGCGATAAGAGTTGCCAGTTTTACAACCTACAATTAATTAAACAATACCTTATTCATATGTATAAATTAATAAATAAATAAATATTCTCTAACAATTACACCAATTACTTAGTTCCAAGATAAGTATCATTAAGAACTTGTGTTATGGATACTAAAGAACGGATAAACATACTTTAATACTTTTTTTTTTGTAAATACATACTTAATATATATAGGAAAACACCCAGACCAGAACAAATATTCATGTTCATGCACACAAAGATTAATCCTGTGTGGGAATTGAAACCACGACCTCTGGAGTGAAGTGCAGGTATACTGACCTCCACGCCATATCAGTCGTCAAACTTATAAACAATGATAATGTTATAAATACATTTATAAGTTTTAACAGTGCATAGTTTTAGTCAAATGTTCTATCGATAAATCACAAATACATCTAGTTCTGATTTCAATGAATATTATGGCGTTAAGGAGTTTTTCGCCAGTTTCAATCACCTGCTCTATTGAACTGGCACTTCTTAATTTAAGTAATATTTACTGAAAAAGTCATCTTAATCTCATCCTAAGTACATACATCCCCTCATAAATCAGAGTGAGATGGAGTCAGGTCATATTCCACCTTGGAGACCTAGTGCGGATTGGCTAAGAAAGCTTCGGAATAAAGCATAGCTTCAAAAGATGATATGTTGTTAATTTGCTTGAAATTTACAAAAATGTTTTTCATTTTCAGAACTGGTATGATGACTGTGTGGATTGCCTCTCCGATATGTTCAACGTTAACTTGTTGAAGAAGATGACCTTCAACTTCCTCTGTCTCGGCACCATTATTCTTTTCATCTGGTTTATAGTCCCGTATTTCTACTTGGCTGAGCACATGGTACAGAAAGGTTTTACTGAAGATGATGGGGCTTTCATACTAAGTTTGATCGGAATTACTAACACTATTGGAATGGCAAGTATATAAGTTTGAATGCTCTTTAGTTAGTTTCTTTGTTTGAAACTATTATTCAGATCCTGGGCAAAATTGTAAAAAAGCGATACGAATTCCACATTGGGCAATATTAAGCGGTAGGCGGTGTTTTGGGTGTTTCTGTAATAAAGTTGAGAAATAAATATTTTTGTACATATTATGTGGCACAAGTTTTGTTAAGGTCTGGTTGAGAGGTGAAAATTCAGAGTACAATCAACTTTATTATAACAGAAAAAGTTATCTTACATTGTTAATATCCTGTTACATAACAGAGCAGTAGGTAAGCCAAAATTTAATAATCACATGACTGAGGCGGATGCTCTCAGATTCTAGTTTACCTACTTATAGCAGCTGTTCATGGCCCCGTGGTGTTACCAGTATGACTGATGTGAAGACAGATAACCGGAGTCCAGAAATAGACAGGCAATATCCAGTTTCCAAATGTTTGGCGACGATATTCGTTCTTGTGCCAAATTCTGTGTGAAATTCTAATTTTGTATACGTAAATTTGAATTAGTGTTTTGCTTTGTTGGCGAAGAACTTAGTTATTGTATTATCTAAGGTTTATTTGGATGCAGTTACATAGAATATAACTGTTTTTTTTGTTTATTATAATTATTTAGTTCCGAGATTAGTAACAAGTAACTGGTCTTATAGAAACTACATAACGGATAATCATATATACATACCATTCTTTTCTTCTTTAATTTTTTTTAACATTTATAGGTAATACCCCGATCAAACCATAAATAGTCATGTTCATGCACACAAAAATTTGTACTGTGTGGTAATCGCACCCACAACTTAAATAAAATTGTGCACATGAAAAAGGTAGATGACATGAAAAAATTGTAAACAGCATTGCATGTGCACGCGCCTGACCTTTATAAGAACATTTCCACCTTCTGGAAGAAATTTCTCTTGGAAATCAGCATCACCATTTTAAATAAGAATATAATAAACTGAACCTCCAAAAAAACTATTTTGATCATCAAAAATATTGATTGAGCATCTAATAGGGGAATAGGTGCTCAATTAGAATTTTTTGATAAGCAAAAATGTTAGGTTAGTTTGGCAATTTATTAATTTTGAAGACACCTTTTAATATAAATTTTTGTGTGTTTACATAAATTATTAAACAAATGTATTTACTAAAAGAGGTGTTGTAAAAAAGCTTTTTAAAATAAGCGCGAGTTGAACTTTTAAGCGTTAAAAGCTCAACGAGGCTGCGTTTCCCCCAGAGATTTCCGAGGATGCATTGCGAGAAATGTGATTAATAAGAACCAATGGAATCACTTCCCTAGCTGAGCGAAGGTAGGTCAATAAAGCAATAGGATCACACACAATGCATCCTCGCACTTCTCTGGTGAAAAAGCAGCTTTGGAGCCGTAAAATGCATATTTTTAAAACAGATTTTTGGGAAGTAAAAATATTTATTTGTTTATTAAATTCCAGGTCGGCCTAGGCTGGATCGGTGACTTCCCATCAGTCTCCATTGGGAACCTCTACGCCGTGTGCCTGGTGCTCTGCGGAGCCTCAGTAGCTGCCTTACCCCTAGCCGTTACCAACTTCTGGTTCCTCGCCGCAGTGTCTTCAGCATTCGGGCTACTCTTCGCAGCCTCCTTCACATTCACTCCCAGTCTTCTAGTGAAGTTGGTGTCGTTGGATGACTTTACATCGGCCTATGGACTTGTGTTATTGGCTCAGGGTATTGGACATCTTATTGGACCACCCCTGTCTGGTAAGATTCTCATCTATAATAACTTTGAACTTAACTATCCAAATATGGATGGCCTTTCGGGAGGTGGTGAAAAGTAAAAGAAAAAGGTCTTTATTTCATAAACTATTACATCGCACTTGAAAACGTTAAAACAAAATATTAATAAAAAAAAAACTAAATATCACTAGAAATCACGAAGCTTAGATTCACTTACAAATTTAAAGACAATTAAGTGTCACTCACAATTAAATTTAAGTGCCAGTTCCGAGCCCCCGCTCTGTGAGAAGAACTGACAAGAAACTCACAGGTTATGCTCTTTTAAATTATAAATCAAATATAACAATACACATTGAATATTTGAAGATATTGAAAGAGTCCCCAGATGCCGTAACCAATAAAGTAGCACTAAGGGAACCTTTCATCACAGTCAAGTAATGTGAAACTGAGCTGAATTTGTACAATAGGGGATGGTCACGACAATGATCTGATTGAGTTTTTATTTTAATTTACACAAATACAAGTAGAAAAAACATTTTCTACTTGTATTTGTGGCTTAACAAAGCCTAAGCTTGTTTATTCGATAAGTAATCATTAACAGCATAATACCTCTTTTGAAGAAATTGATTTTTAACTAGTTTCAAAAGTTGGGAGTGAAAAACAGTTAAAAGCGATGGTCCAAAAAAAACCCAGAGTCGATTTAGACAAATCTGGTATCAATAGCTTTATTAAAATGCACAATTTACCCCACCGAAAAAATTATGCCCATATCCATGGGGTATATGAGTTATAGACGAACAAAGTATATATGGAAAAATCGTGAATAACTTGTTATTTTTACCAGTTTTTTCTATGGTCGCCGCACATTGGGCAGTTGTGCCCATATAATAAGCATTATATATTATCTGGCCTGGGCCAGGTACAGGGTTTTTGGTCCATACATTTTTGGACCATCACCTTTAATCAAATCTTTTCGGCCACAGGTCTTCTCTTATAAACCAGGGTAAGAGGGATTTAGGTCATTCTCCACCACGACGCCGTTGCGGATTAGTCTAGGCAGGAGTGTGGCATTCTGCTATTAGGCTTCTTTATGCCGGAACTCAGGAGATTAGGAGCTCTAACTTGACTTAATTCTAGCCTCTAATTATTTCTGTAGATCTCTTTATTTTCTCTATCATCATCAACATCTTAAATTATTTTCTACCAAGTTGAAGTAGGGTATATGACTCTTTTTGATGACCGATATGGCGTGGTGGCGAGTATACCCGCATTCCACTCCTGAGGTCGTGGGTTCGATTCCCACACAGGACAAATATTTGTATGTTGTATAAATATGAATATTTGTTCTGGTCTGGGTGTTTTTCTATATATATTAAGTATGTATTTACAAAAAAAAAGTATTTATGTATGTTTATCCGTTATTAAGAATCCATAACACAATATCTTAATGATACTTATCTTGGAACTAAATAATTGGTGTAAGTGTCAGAAATATTTATTTATTTATTATTATTTATTTCCATTACTCTTTATGCCGCTTCTAGTTGTTGGAGGACCTAATGAATGAATTATGCCAATAAGAAATAGTCAAGCATTCCGTTTATTCAAGTTTACTTAGCTGTATCTATTAAACTCTTAAAACTCTTAACAGCTCTGTGTTGTGTCTTTCATCTTAATTTAGATTTATTTAATTTACCTAATTGTAAGTATATACAAGTGAAGCGCTCGTAGCTCTGCGGTGCTCGGTGATCGGAAACGATCACCAAAGTACAGCAGAGTTTACAGAGGTCAGTCCTTGGATGGGTGACCGTTTGTGTGGCATTTGATATCGAGCGCTTCCGTGCTTCAGAGGGCACGTTAGGCCGTTGGTCCCGGCTATCACTAAATGTGGTAGTCGTTAAGCCATGTTAGAGGCCTCATGGGCGGCTTGATAAATTCTAACAGCAGGACGCCATACACCTGCCTCCGCCAAACCGCACTGGGTCAGCGTGGTGGAGTATGACCCAATACCCTCACACCTTGATATGTGTTAATGGGCTGAGATGATGAAGTATATACCTACACATTTATTTTTTCTCTATATATACATCTTATTTTTCTTTTTCTGAATACCTTTATTGTATTAACATATTTCAACAGAAACTATTTATTTCTTTAAAATATATTAAAATATTGTGCTTTAATATTACCTTCTGAAAAGGTGCCCACGGAAGATCAGCGTCGCCACATCTCTGTGATGTTCGACAATATGCTTAGTGGGCACCATTATAATACAAGTTGAGTTCTTCTTTCACTTGAGTTCTTATTATTCTTAATTTGTATTAACTATATTTTGTACTTATTTTATGTTATTTTTTTTTTGCAACTTGTATTAAATAAATATATTTTTTTTTCTTTTGTAATGATTTTTTTTCTCTTTATTTGGAATAGCAAACAACTACATAGTACAATGTTTTACAAAATGATGTTGATTTATGTAATAATAAGGTAAATATGTAGTCAAAAACACTATCCACATATTAACAATTTTGAACTTAACTTAAACAATATATAATTATAACATATTACTGAATTTAAAATGATGTGTGATTTCCAGGCTTGATTTACGATCTCACTTCTTCATGGGAGCTGGCCTTCTATCTCGCCGGTGGTTGGATCATCGTCTCCGGAGTGCTCATCTCCTTCATACACCCCCTGAGGATGTACCAGCAGAGACGAGAGGAGATGGACGAGATCAGTAGCAACTACAGTTCAGCCTAAACTAATCAATCAACACACTTGTTTACTATCTTCGATAAAAAAGTAGTTGAAGCTTTTTAGTTTTAACATTTTAATCTATTAGTCTTTAGTTTGGAACAATTTGTTCGCTTCTTGGTGTCAGTGGAGTGCCTATAATGCACTTAAAGAACATTACATACATACTATTACTCCTGTATCCCAAAAGAGTAGACAGAAGCATATTATACGCACACATTTAGGCAGTTATATTGTTGGTTCTACGTAATAGGTGACGAGCCTATTGTTGCGTGCCGAGAATCGAGCCTCGTCCGTTGATTGGCAGTTGCACCAATTTCAGGTGAGGTTGGCTTGAGCACCCTTGAGTGGGATCCCTATATACCCAGCATTGTATTGCATTTTTATTGCAAAGAAACATTGCATGCACCAAACCGGTTTCTCAGCCCTACAAGCATAACACACTAATGATGCCAAACAATATCAGTGGCATCACCACACAAACAAGACTACAACCACTACACCTAGCTTTTGTTCTGGCACCAGAACTGTATACTAGATGGAAAAATCAACAGGCCAACATCGGCAGACACTATCACTTCTATCGTTTTTGTAGTTGCATCTGTCGCATAGAGGAATAATATTAACTACACGTATAAAAAAAATATTGAAATTCACTGAGCGGTTTCGTAATTGTAATATTCTGAATTATATTATACATAGAAATTAAGGAACTACTATGATATTATTAAATAGGGCATTTATTATACAATCTATTATACTATAACATTTTTATATATAATATGTGATTTATAAAAATGTATATTTTATTTCAAAAGACAGCTGTTAACTACCATTTTAAAATAGCAGCTTAATAATATTACCGATACTTACAGTTATTTTGAATGTGTTCCAAAAACAAAAACTATGCCATAATAATAATTATAAAAACCGTTTTTGGCCCTAACGTAAAATAGCATTCGAAACATTTTTTACATATAAATTTTACACAAATAATTTCCACTAATCAATAAGTTTTTAGACAAAGTCTAACTTAATTAGAAAGTAGTAAGACTCATTTTACACTAAATTATATACTATGCACAACGGATATTGTAATGATTAATAAACTTATTAGTGAATAATTGTATGGTAACTATTTTATATAGCGAATTATTATTATAAATTTATATTATTACTATTAGCTAATTTTAATTGTTAATAAAATGTATTTACTGGAAAACTGTTAAAAAATAAAATAACTACTCTTTCATTTACTTTTTATTGCATTTTCCATATGATAAAGACTTTTATGAGGAGGAAGACCGCGTAAGATTTCTTTCTTTCCATAAATCCAGAACGTTTTCGAGAAAGGGCAGGTCAAAAGTACCCTAAAGTGATGGCAATGTATGAGGAGTTTAGCAAATGGAAGTATATGTGATCTCTGTCCATGCCTACGGGAATAGGGCATATTTATTGTATGCATTAATTCAGTTTAATTCAATTATGTATTGCATGCTACACTGGGTAGTTACATAATGTAATTGAAGTGTACATAGAGATGTTAATTACAATGTAGCGCTACTACCTGTGAGGACATAGCAAATAATTGTTTATTACTAAATACTTCCTATTATCATAAATATTTATAAATCAACATATAATCATTGCACATTTATCACTTATCTGTTTATATTATATCTAAAATCAAGATCTAGAATACAATATTTTTTAAATTGTTATTATATACACCTATTATTATACTCATAATATATTATAAACTTAATGTGAATAATTTATTAGTCTTCAAAAAAATATTTAATGCTGTAATACATTTTTGTAATTAAAACTGTTTTAGCTGATTTTCAAAACTAGTTATTTTTTAAATATTTTTAATTTTGTTAGGGATATGATTATATAGGTATATATTTTTTTTAGACATTAGGTTGTATATTAGTAAGATATTTTTTCACCATCAAAAAATGAGGAGGGCCTCCAGTCAGGAACTTATAGGGAGCGGAAAGTGTTCTCACCACTAAAAGGAAGATTGTCCATTGGGCGGATGGAAGTACTCGGGGGCAGCGGTCCTACCGATGATGTTCGGGGTGTTGCAAATATAGCGACGAGTCTGAGCAATTCTGTTTGCGCGATTAACGATTTCATTCGCCTGTACATTTCATTCATTGCTTGTATGGCGGCGCCACAGACTGAAGATCTGTACAAGGGCTGCCAAACCGAAGCTCGAGAACAATCAATGCAGGAAACAATTGGGAACGCCTATGTTGATCAGTAGACTTCTTCTGAGATGATGCTGATGAAAATTCATAGCGTTCGGAAAGCTAAAAGGCAACACAAAACACATGTCCTTTTCAAGGTATGCATTTAAGAATTATACCAACTGCGTACACGCACGTAATTTTGTGAAGGGTAGAGTTCTCATTTGGGAGAACTGTTACAAAAGTGTAAGCTGTAATTCATGATAGTTCTTTACTGAGCATAAGCCTATTTTCAAAAATCATAATGAGAGGAATTCAGATCTTCCACCAAGCGGACAAAGTGCAAATTGGCGGAGGCAGATGTGTGGCGTCCTGTTGTTGAAACTTTTCAAACCATCAAATACTACTGTGTGCTGACTGGGTGGAAGTTTATATATGAAGCTAGTCATATTTTTACAAGTCCAGCTTTTAATATTCCTATTCATTTAATCCTCTTAAATTTACAACAGAAATAAATACATACAAGATGTTTGAGTTAGTGGATGTTCCAACATGTTATAATTTTCGTCTATATTCCCGAAACATTATCTCGATATCATGTAGTTAAAACCGGTAATGCAATATACTATAATCTACACGTGTTTCACGGCACTTGTAACGTAACGACTGTTTTAAAAGGCTTTCTCAGAAGTTACTTCTGGGACAATATATTTCGTAATATGATCAGTACAACTAGCACGAATCAACTGTGCACCCCGTTGGAATGCGACCCCTCTCCCGCTTCCCTGCGCAACGCCCCGCATTCGCCGTAAGCGCTCAGTAGCGATAGCATCTAACGATTGCATGCATCTGAAATAAAATTGTGTGCACGGACGAGCAGCGTCGCATTTACTAATTATTACATATAGAAATGATCTTAGACTATTAAAAATGTCACCGCAATGAAAACATCTAGTGCCGTCATTTTTGTCGTCTCTTTATTGTCAAGCTGTTATAATATATCAATCCATATGTATAAATTTTATAGCGAAACGTCAAAAGTAAATTGACCTAATATTGTGACGCCTTATCATCAAATCGACCTTTGATTAACATATTAAAAAAATATATATATTTTTAACAAAATTCTCTTTTTTTTTTTGCTAACGTACCCTTCCAAATTACGTCACAGTGCGAGGTGCACAGTTAATTCGTACGAGTTATAGGTACTTATTGAGATACATTCTTCGAACTTATAAGACTTCGATGTTATCATATCATACAATAATTACATGTAATACTTACACCAAATGAGCACGAGTAGCTTAGTAATTTTTGGTTTGATTACATTTAAAGGTTTTTTCTTAAAAAAAATGGCAAAATTTATCACATAACGTAAACCTTTAATATCTCATTTACATCAATGAGTACGTATTTATAATGGCGGATTATAGGTACTTATTAGTAATAAATAATTAATAAGCTTCGAAACACATTTTTAATTAGCTCGTTAATTTGGGTAGAGCGGGAGAATTGGAGTTAGTATAGGAAAATTTTGATGAATTCCGTCTCACTGTGTTATTATTTTTATATATTTTATTTTGAAACAATACTATGCTGTAAGTTATTATAAAGGTTTTATAAAGATGCCTACTGCTCCAAATGCGGGTAAGTTAAGTTATATTCTTTCACAGAATAAAAAGAAAATGAGAGGTGTCAAGAGACACCCGGATGGAACGAAGTCGACAACTTTTCTTAAGAATTTTTTCCGTCTAGCCCCCTTTCACAACGCGTGATAAGGAACTTCGTTCAAATAAAAATAAAAAATTAATTAGAAAAATCATAATAAAAAATTATCTCTCTCTCTCTCTCTTTTATTGTTGTTAAATAAAAAAATCGAATTAAATTTTTGAGTAAAAATTTGACGATTCTAAATGGTCCTGTTGATCTTAAAGACAATAAAGTATTTTTTTTTTTCTTACTTGAAATCTTATTTATTCTCAACAATAAAGGTCATACACATTTGAAGTCTTAGCGATTATAAAAATGAATTGTGTCAAACAAATACTACTAAATAAAACTTGAAATATGAAATCATCGAAAGACTGGACCGTTAGTGAATTAATGAAAAGAAACAAATATAAAAGAGCTATTGTTACCGCAACTTTTTTTTTTGACTAAAATTTTAAAAATTGAAATGAGCCAGTTGTGTGTTTAAGTTTTTTTTTGAAATGCACAATATTGAGTGACTTATCATGTATTTTTTTGACTAGTACCCGTATTAATGTGGTAAAAAGTTTCGGAGTTTTTTTTTTTAACTATCTGAAAAACTTATTTGAAAATTATAGGTCTCTTTATAATTTGTTGAGCCTTTTACACAAATATATTTCTCCCATGGAGTGTCTACGTAAAGTGTGATAATCACGTAAATAGCAAACAATATACTCAGCACGTTTGTTTGTTTGAGTCGAATGAGAATTGCAGTGCATTCTTCAACAGCAACCAGACTATACCTAATCAGTACAAGTACAAAGTCAAATACCTAATAATCAGCCACAATTTGTTAGCGGCGTCTATCAGCCCGCTCGTTGTTAATTGGACCCGATATGCAACCTTAAAATCGCCAATCAACCTTCACTTCACAGGAACTGACAATGTCAAGTTAATAACCTCAAAATGATATGAAATAATGTTAATGTTGAACACAAAAATCAGTGAAGCAAATAATGTAATATTCCACTGATAACACGGATTTGCCGTTGTAAAGTCAGAACGAGAGCAACATGTTATCTTATTAATTGTTATTGTAAACATTATTATCATTAAAAGTGTAATGAGACTTAAGGCATTCTGTGTAAAATTTATTTGGGAAGAAGACGTGTTATTTGTAGAGTTATTGTGTTACAAAAAGAGAAATAGTGTAGAAATTGCAGTGTATGAAAATGCGGTGTTTTTGTGTGAGGCGTGACGGGCGGCGTCTCGCCTCTAGCTGAGCTGTACTGGAGTCAACTAACTCCACAGCCGGCAGTCGCAGACCACAGATGTGTCACGCCGGTTCACTGTACCGCACGTGTATTAAAAGTGAATTTTCGTTTACCAGTGATCAGCTGATACTTTGTGACTGTTAACTTTCGAAGCACACACCCGACAGACGAGGTATGTGCCAGTTATCATGTTGTGTAAACAATAGTATTATTATAGCCAATATATAACGGGTGTTTTGTTTGTGGTTATTGTTGTTATAAATAGAAGGTTATATAGGAGCGCGTCATGGAATCCATGAATGAGTGATTGTGAATCGTTGCCTTTTGGTTGAGTTTATACTTTATGAAGTGCGAGTACGTTGCTCATGATTGACTTATTATTATTATTTTCTTTGTTACTGATAGCAACTTTTCGTCTGTTCACCGGTAAATGGCGAAGAATTCCCTATTTTCTACATTTTACCAGTAGGTAGAGCATCTTAAAATTATGCATTCTAGAGCAAGTTTTTTAATAAAAAAAACTGGTTTATCTTTTATAACTTAAGTAAGCAGGCGATCTTCATTTTCATATTTTGTGTTTTCATTACAAGTACTTCAAGTGCGACGTATTTTACAGTTCCCTGTTCTAGTTTATCCCGGACTCTCGAATATTTTACACTAGAATTGGAAATGAATCAATGTAAACTCTGTGTGATTTATAATACCGTCAGTATAAAATAGTTAAGTCATAGATTGAAATCGATAAAATGACTTGTATTGATTAAAATGACTGTGTTTTTATTAATAACTAGGTATTTCTAAGTGTTGAATAACTCTACCATTTAAAACTTATAAATATTTATGTTCGAACAAACCTTACTAGCTTCTTTGTTGCTATTATCGCCTGTGATTCTGTGTTCTGTCTTAGGAGATATTTAAAGGGATTTAGAAACAAATAGTAGACAAAAAAATATTATAAGTACTTTAAAGAAAATAATATTATCAACCCGGCTACATGGCCGCATTACAAGTGGCATCGTGAACAAGTCTAGCAACTTTGTAGAGGCACTGTCTTGTCTATTTTTAAAACAGGTAAAAGGATTGGCGGCCTTTGGTACTTGGTTCAGTTATTTCTAACAAAGAATTCTATTTACCCTTGTGTGTGTGAAGTCTCTGATCTTTTTACGACTTGTTCGAATTATCAGTGAGCACTCTACATCACTTCGTAGAGTGTTTAAGTACAATTTTAAAAGTTCAAGAAGAGCTTATGTTTCCTTTTAGAAATTTGTTGAGTAATTTTTATCTTTTTAATATTTAGCTTTTTGATATTTAATAGACCTTTGTGAAGTAAATCCTTTTTTGAACACTCAGTTGTTTCACGAAAAAATTTTTTTTAAATAGTTTTTAAATTCAGCTTGTTTTAAGAAATAGCATGTTCTTCGATTTCATATCTTGAGATAAACAATTGTACTGGCAATAACAAAACACTTTTAAATCCAGCAACATTGCAATTAATAACCGTAAAACGCAAACGTGAAGCTGATAAAAGCAAACTCTACCATAAAGAGCCAATCCTTACTGTGTACTGTATTTTTAAACTCTCATACAAAAACGTCTGAAGCTATAAATAAGTATGGCTGGTAATTTTCCTTGAGGCAAATCAGGTTTAAGACACTATAAAACGAATTCTCTCTTGACATTCATCTTTATTCCTCGTTTTGTTTGCCGGTTAACCCGTGGACCGATATCTTGAAAATAATTGATGGCGGACATTCTTCAATATGCATACTTTAAAAATGACAGTCGAAATCAAATCTTTCTTTGCATTTTAAGTGGATATATCAGGTGTTACGATAAAATAGGGAATATAATAAACTGAACCTCTAAAAAATACTTTTTTGATCATCAAAAATACTGATCTAGCATCTAATAGGGGATTAGGTGCTCCATCAGAATTTTTTGATGTACAAAAAGGTTAGGTTAGGTTGGTAATTTATTAATTTTGATGACACATTAAATATGAGCCATAAAATAGTACCTGGACATAAAACTTAGTTACCCCAGACAGGGCATCGCAAGAATTTATTCGTCAGTCAGCAATATAATTTGAAATTTACATCAGAACAATTTACATACAATTTGATTTAATAATTTACACATAATTGTTAATTTTCGCTCGTAGCTCTGCGGTGTTCGGTGGTCGGAAACGATCACCAAAGTACAGCAGAGTTTACAGAGGTCAGTCCTTGGATGGGTGACCGTTTGTGTGGCATTTGATATCGAGCGCTTCCGTGCTTCGGAAGGCGCGTTAAGCCGTTGGTCCCGGTTATCACCAAATGTGGTAGTCGTTAAGCCATGCTAGAGGCCTCATGGGCGGCTTGAAAAATTCTAACAGCAGGGCGCCACACACCTGCCTCCGCCAATCCGCACTGGGTCAGCGTGGTGGAGTATAACCCAATACCCTCACACCTTGATATGTGTGAGGAGGCTCGTGCTCAGTAGTGGGACGTTTATGGGCTGTGATGTGATGTGTGTGTTAATTTTAGTATGTAATATTAACAAAAATTTTACAATTATTATTTCATTTATAAATTACGTTCACAATACACAGAAGTCAAATTAGAAGTACTTATCACTAATATTTTACATGTCATTTGTCATTGTAATAAGAAAGAAAGAAAGAAAAATAATTTATTCTGTGACAACATTAAAAGAAAACAGATACATTATATTTAAGTAACAATTTGAAGAGTGTCACAGAAAAGGTATCCACTCAGCATAAAGCCGAGGTATCACGAAAACACCTCGACGCTGGTCTTCCGTAGATACCGTTTGTGAGAGCACTTACAAGTCAGTCAGTAAGCAAATCAGGTTTAAGACACTATAAAACGAATTCTCATTTGACATTCATCTTGATTTATCGTTTTGCTTATCTGTAAAGCCGTGGGCCGATACTCTCTTAAATATAATTGATGGTGGACATTCCTCAAAACTGATGCATTGAAATGTCTGTGTTTGACCTAAAATAGTGGTCATATTTCAAAATTTATCCTCAAATTGACTATGTTTGAATTAACAAAATATTTGTTTGGGTATGTTGTTCCGCCCTTCGGAAGATACGGTAAGCCGTTGGTCCCGGTTATCACTAAATGTGGTAGTCGTTAAGCCATGTTAGAGGCCTAATTGGGCGGCTTTAAAAATTCTAACAGCAGGACGCCATACACCGGCCTTTTTTTTATTTTTTTATTATCGTCTGTAAAAAAATGCTGCTTACGCACTGTCTCCCGGCCAAAAGGGGGAGACCAGGAGGGGGTGTGGGGCTCACTGCGGCCGACGCGACCACCGCAGTCCTACCCACTGAAAAACTTCAGACGACGCCCACCGCTGTTGAAAAGGGGCGAGGCACCAGTGCCCGGGTTTGTAGCTTCTGGTACCCCGCCCGCGGCCAACGTCCCCCGGATCAGAACCGGGGAGACCTCCTCAGGAAGGCGCAATTTGCAGCGCCCCCCCTACCTCTATGTGCGGCCATGCCATACACCGGCCTCCGCCAATCCGCACTGGGTCCCCGTGGTGGAGTATGACCCAATACCCTCGCACCTTGGTATGTGAGAGGAGGTTTGTGCTCAGTAATGGGACGTTTATGGAATGAGATGATAATGTTGTACCAGGAAAAACGAATACTTTAAAGTTTTTTTCGTTTTGTTCTGGTAGTAAGAGACACGCCCACACTCGTACCTACATACAGTAGTGTATCAGTACATTGTTATCAAAGAGCCCAGATTGAGAATCATGAGTTATAGATATCACTTACGTGTCTAATAATTTTGCTAGCCACTTCATCATGCCGGTTTTAAAAACGTTCCCAATAATCTTTTTATTTACATACGATGACGCATGTTTTCCGAAGGGGTAGGCATAGGCATATTACGAGTATACGCCCACACTTCGCCAATTATATGGTTCGGGTGACGAGCCAATTGATCGGAAACTTTTATGATCGCCAAGGCATCGTCCGTTGATCGGCAGATGCACCATTTACAGGTGAGATTGGCTTGGGCTCCTTAGATCTTGGTAGGATCCCTATTACATACGAATATTTATTTATGTAACACACAGAGAACTATAAGAGACAAATAATTGCTAAGGTACAATGGTGCTTATTTCCAAAATAAATTTCTTCCAGCAGACCAGAAGGTGATTTATAGAAAAGGATGGTTATTTATACGAGTATTACTTCGTAACAGAGTTATTAAGCTCGTATATAATCTTTAATGATTTTAATATATTACCAGCATTGCACTGCACATTGGCACACTGAGACTGAAGTCGAAGAAAAGAAATCGTATATGTTTGTAGTTCTACAACACCGTACCGGTTTTCAGAATGTTTCCAATAAGTTATCTTTACTGGTGGTAAAACATTGTTGACATATTTTACATTATTGAGCTACGTTATACGAATACCAGTTATAAAATAAGAACTCATACCCAGTTTAAAACTTCAGAACCAAGAAGAGACTTAATGATCTATTACTAAGAAAATGTTATTCTGACAGACAATCTGAACGACAAATTATCTAAATTAATTTATTGTACCTATTTAATGTCTTGATTTCAATTGTATTAGTAGTTATATTTTGATATATCCTTACATTTTGCTATGTTTTGTTGTAGTAATATGTACAATTTATCTTGTAGTGTGTTTTGCTGTCAGGAAAATAATTTAATAATCTATTTAAATTTTAATTTATTGTGATGTCTTACACAATTTTAATCACTTTAATATGTGGTCATTTAATTTATTATGACATTTATTTGAATTAAAATAATTCAATGTTAATTTTGTATGCCACTGAATTCTGGCCAAAATACTTGTATTTCTATATAACACCATTTGTCACAGTATTTCAGCAAATAAATACTCTGATTCGGATTCTGAGAACCTACACGAACTCTCGGGACTATAGCAATGTGTTTCCAGCGTTATTTATACGAGTATTACTCCGTAACAGAGTTATTAGGCTTCCTAACTTTGTCCATGAACTTTGCTATCGTTCGTGCAACAATAAAAAGATAAGATTCTCTTTCATTCGGAACTGATAAAAAAATTGTAACATCACAATGGGCTGAGAGCACGATGCTTAGATAATGTCTGCGCTCTTTGTCGAATTGGTTTGGGATTTGAAATGGAAACTTCTAGAGAATGCTTTGTAAGCGGCCGCTCGGGGCTTCGTCAGTATGATGTAAGTAATATATGGGATAAAAATTAGTCTGCGTCTACTATAATAAATATTAGAAATTTAACGTAGGGATGGATTTTTTTTCAAGGTTCATATTATTTTGGTCATATCTGCCTGTAAAATAGCAGTCTATACAATCTAAAATAGATCAATCTAGCATACTATGGAACAAGCATAGTAAGTAAACTAGCCTATGATTATGCTATGATAAAAAAATATTCGCCACTTACACCTAACACACGACTATATGTCATAGAGTCGGTATATCAAAATTCAGATTAAATACTTTTTTTTGACAAAACTTTACATCTATCACACGAATATATGTCAAAATCAAATTATGTACTTAATTACTTTTTAAAAAAATAAAATATTACATCTATCACACGAATATACTTCAAATATATGTCAAAATCAGATTAATTTTTATTCTTTGATAAAATATTACAGCTATTACACGAATATATGCCAAAATCAGATTAATTACTATACAATGTCATGTCATTTGGTGTTCATTGAGTGTCTTCAAAACGGTTACATTGAACATCTGTGTGATACTTAATTTAAGTTTAAGATACACTATCGCATTGGGATTATTGTACAAATCAACCTGTAATAACAATTGTAAAAAAAAAAAATAACACAAAAAATCACGTGTACAAACATGACAAAGTAATAATCAGAGGTACTTCTGCATTTTTTTTGCTATAACTTTTCATAAGTAATTAAAAAAAAAGTATAAATAACACGCTACATAGCCCTACACATGAGGTTACCTATCCAAAGACTGAAATGTGCTTAACATCGGTGATCATTACCGACCTAGTTCTCGCTCCAAACATCACTAACAACTAAACCCAACACGTCTTTAAATAAATCAAACAAACATAATAATAAATAAGGGTAGGCAGTTATCTATTAGTTAGAATATACTTACATAAACATACATTTACGCCTGTTTCCCCGAAGGGGTAGGCAGAGGCATATTATACGCCCACACTTCGCCAATTAATAGTTGGTCCCACGTAATAGGTGGCGAGCCTGTTGCCGTTTACCGGGCACTGTTATGGACGCCAGACTTAAATATTACTTTACGCTGATCTCGCTAGTTATATAATTTATTGATTCAGGCGTTACTTTGCGGAAATCCATTGTAAGCAAGTGATGGATTCGACCAACGCTGAACTTCTCTCGTTTCAGCGTTGGTCGTGAAGACATCGTTGTTCTGAGGCTCCTATCTTACCTGAAGATACCCTGTGTAAGGGCGAAACACGTGTCGTGTTGAATAGTTTCTCGATTTTTCGGGAAATTATAGTAGCGCGGGAATTGTTACAAAGATATTTTTAATCCATCACTTGCTCGCTAGTTATTTTAATTGTTCTCGATGCTGTGTTTGCCTATAGATTTGTTTACTATACTCGTAAACTAACTACAATACCTAATCTTAGTATTAACGATACCAAATGGCGCCGGCCGGCGATAAAAGTTCAACAGATTCAAGATACTTTAGTTACCTAGAGGATGTTTTGTGATAATTCTACATGTTTTAATATGATGTTTCATTTAGTGATTATACATAATTAACGGGAATATTAATAATATAATGTTTACTTACTTAATAACTGATATGATATTTTGTTTTAATTAAATGTCATAAAACTGTAAAGACGGCTGTCGGGATATAGAAAGTTACAAAAAGGCATGTTATTTGAAATGAAATGAAATTGAATTGATTTGAATTGAATTGAATTGAATTGACTTGAATTGAATTGAATGAAATGAAATGAAATGAAATGAAATGAAATATTTTTTTTATTTTGGTAGCTTATTTCTTTAGAAAGAAAACTACAGAGAATAAAGAGAATACGAAATCCATTGAGTGAAATCTGACTCGCACTTAGCCAGCCAGTCAGTTTTTTGTAGCAATCGTATCAATCAGTAAACAGCCGTACACTTAACCTCATTTCCCCGAGGAAGGCCGACGCTCGTCCAAGCCAAGGCATCTCAGCTCCGATCCGGTGAGAACTACTTCAAACCAGATTACCTTATATTTGTATATAAATAACAGCCAGAGAGAAATTTTGTATAGAAACTTGCTATGCTTTTATAATGTTAAAGATTTTTAAACGACTTTTGACGAAGTCTGACTTGTTAGTATTATTTTAAAATCCCTAAATATCTGATTTAGTGCTATATGAAATCGCAACTCATTATACGTCCATGAGGCAAACCACAGCTAGATCTAAACCTGTACTGTAACCTAACCTGTAACCTGTGTTCGCAATAACCGATTTTGTTTGTTTGTTTGAACTTGTTGGGAAAAAATCATATCAATATACTTTGACTCTGAAACGTATGAAGCTGGCTTTTCACTATGTGATTTATTATATTATTGGATCTTGAGTATACGTACGTATACCCACTATTGAGCACGAGCCTCCTCTCACATACCAATACTTAACCCCATAACGTGTCGATAAAATTAAAAATGAATATCCTGTTGAAGTATAGCTTTTATAGGTCATAAGACAATGACGACGCTTGAGTAGACACGAGACTAGAGTCAATATGAAAACTACACTCGGCGTGTCTCAAAACTTGCACAATGTAGGAATTCTGGGACAAATCCAATTGCATAGATGTTGATGTATAGGGATCCTAAGATCTCAAGAGTCCGAACCATCCGCACCTCCAAGTGGTGCACCGCCGATCATCGCACGAGGCTCTGCCAAACATCAAAGTTCTCGGAGAACGGCAGTAGGGTCGCCAACTCGCCACATATTACTTGGGATAAAAAATATAATTTCCAAAAGTGGGCGTACTAAAAACTGTTTCGGACAGACTGGCATGAAAATACAGATAAATGTATGTTACCTGACATATTTTTGATATTTCTGATATTTTTACCGTACTATCTCATCTAATCTTGACTTGCATCCCTTATCGTACCATTATCTACTGCTATGTTAATAATATGATGGTACATCGATAGAATACGTTTGCAGAGTAGTCCATTTTAGCAAAAGCCGTAGTAATCTAATGTTATAGTATATATTATTATAGTAATCTAATCTATGTTCACCAATGCCATAATTAAAACAAAATATTGAGTGCATAACTCTGCTCGTGTCGGGTTAAATGGCTTTGTGTCTGGAATTATTATTATTATTTTGAATATGTGAACGAAACAGGAAGCTGGCCACATGAAGTCAAAATAAGTCAATCATTTATTTAAGTTTGGCTCAATAAAGCTCTTAAGTCAATTTAAAATTCAATTTTGCGCGCTTGATCGTAGAGTAAAAGACAAGAAAATTGTAAAGGTTAGTTTTTCTCCCGCCATGAGTTATAGGTACACCAATTATTTAGTTCCAAAATAAGTATTATTACGAAAAATAACGGATAAACTTACTTAAATACTTTATATTGTAAATACACACAAGCTGAGAGAGATATTAACATGTTTTATACTGGTCCTTTTTAAGAAAATGTAAACTTATTTATTTGATAAGTAGAATTGTGAACTAAGCGTGGTCCCCTAGCACATATTTCCCATAAGTACATCTCAGGGAACAGGGGTGGCTGAAAACCAGCGCCGTCTAGTGTGTATACGCTGGACAGCACAAGCTGAGCCATCACCTTTTGCTCTCTGCACCTTCGTAATCAAAATTAAATTAAATTCTGATTGTAATTTTAATATGTAGAAACTTTTTTTTAATCGTATAATCGTATACATAGGATCCTATGTATATAAAATAAATAAATAAAACAAAAAAATCATTTATTGCTTCCCTTTACATAATTTACATTATACGATTAACAGAACAAATATTCATATTCATGCACACAAAGATTTGTCCTGTTCGGGAATAGAACCCACGACCTCAGTAGCGGAGTGCCGGTATATTGACCTCCAAGCCATATCAGTCGTCAAATATATTACAAAATAATTATGTATAATAAATTTATGATAATGACACATTGAAGAAATGCGCTATTTTACTTAACGACAAGGCAAAATATATGGAGTATGGGGTTTTTGTTTATACAGTTTGTTTAATTGTTACTTATTATGTTTTGACCCCGGTTATCACTAAATGTGGTAGTCGTTAAGCCATGTTAGAGGCCTAATGGGCGGCTTGATAAATTCTAACAGCAGGACGCCATACACCTGCCTCCACCAATCCGCACTGGGTCCGCGTGGTGGAGTATGACCCAATATCCTCACACCTTTATATGCGAGAGGAGGCTCGTGCTCAGTAGTGGGACGTATATGGGCTGAGATGATGATGTTTTGACATTATGTGTCTTGACGGCAAATGCAATAATTGCACAAGGTTACCTAAATAACTTACGAACTGCTTTGGGAGTCATTTGTTTATAATTAACATTAAAAAAAATTAAGTACAATTCTATCACAATTTGCCTTGTTGTCTTCTTGGCGGGAAAGTGAAGCGTCATCTCTGTAGTTTTGTTTTATTTTCTAAAATTTATGATATTTTGAACATTTATGTACAATAATAATAATAATAATAATAAATTTTTATTTCAGAAATTCCATATTTTGTTAGTAACAATGTTCTTAGCCTAGTGTTAGTAAAAATGAAAAAGAAAATAAAATGAAATAAAATTAAGTTACAGGTCTCGCATGTAGACCTATCCAGTGTGCTACTAATTTAGAGTCCCACCGGGTGATACAGGCAGTCAGAATGGCGCTGGCGCTGCCGCGTACGCGCGTCTGCATCGAAGCACAGCGCTTACGCATGATCGCGTGGAAACCGTCCACGCGTGACTCCGCGAACATACCACTTGCGCTACAGTACCGCGGCAACCCCATCAACACCCTAAAAGCGTTATTATATTGCACACGCAGGGCGTCACATGCTCTCTGCGTGTACTTAGCCCACAAACTGCACGTGTAGAAGGTCTGACAGAAAGCTCTAAATAGTGTGACCTTCACTTGTTCTGTACATCGTGCGAATCTGCGGGCCAACATATTACATCGAACAGATAACGCCCTACGCTCCCTCTCCATGTCCATGTCATCTTTAAGGTCCTCCGTGACCCAGTGGCCCAGATACTTAAAATGGCTGACGCGGTTTAATGGTGTGCCATTGAGAAAAACAGGAGGTATCTCTGAGTTGTCTTTTTTCGGAACTTTAAAAACCATAAACTCACTTTTGTTTACATTGTATCTGAGCCCGTAGGCCTCCGCGTACCCTTCACATATACGGAGTAGCTTGCGCAATGCACTGATAGAAGGGCTGAGCAGCACCATGTCATCAGCGTAACTTATATTGTTTATGCAAATTCCGTCTATGTGACAACCAATGCCGGTGCTGCCCAGCTCCTCAATCAGGCGATCCATATATAAATTAAACAATTTTGGAGAGGTTAAGCCCCCTTGCCGCACCCCACACTCTAAAACATACTCTTGTGTGTAACTATTCGCCCACCGAACCATATTTTTCTGATTTTTGTACCAGTACTGAAATAAAGATACAATTTCAGAGGGCAAACTAGTGTCGTGATACATTTTTTTCCATAGCAGCTGGTAAGAGACCAGGTCGAAGGCCCTGGAGAGGTCCAAGAAACACGCGTACACAGGTGTTTTACGCGCGGTGTAATATTGCACAGTCTGCTTGAGGCTCAGGATTGCACTTTCCGTGGATAGACCGGTTCGGAACCCGAACTGTCCATCGTGCAGGTTTATGTGCTTTGTTAAATGACCATCAAGCAAACTGTCCAACACTTTTGCTATGACCGTTGCTAAGGATATAGGTCGATAATTAGTCCTATCTGAGACATCTCCAGTCCTGTTTTTTACGATAGGAACAACAATGGTACACATAAGATCGTCCGGCAGGTAGGAATGTCTAATACACATATTAAATAACATCGCTAATACGTCTGGCAGGTGAATGCCAGCATGCCGCAGGTGCTCAATGCTGAGGCCATCGTGACCTGGTGATTTCCCTCTTTTCAATGACTTAATAGCAGTGTCCACATCATTTGCTGTAAAAGTAACGCAACAATCCCCAGGGATAGCCTCAACAGCAGGCACCGATGACATTTCAGACCGCATAGGTTTAATAAGCGACTCAACTCTGAAATGCTGCTGAAATAGTCTCGCGATTTCACGTGGGTCGTGTTCACCTCCTACGCTAACGGGCAGGCTCGGCTTAAGGTTCAACTTATTTGTTGATTGCCAAAATTTTGAAAAATTATTATTTGAGTGGTGTTGTGCTATCATGTCCATTTTTATTTGTTGTTGATTGTTTTGACACCATTTTAGTTTCACCTTAAATAAACGCCTAGACTCAGCCATGTCATTATACATCTGCCCAGAACTAGGTTTACCATAGAACAGCCAATTCTGATAGCATTGCCGTGCCCTCCCGTGAGCCTCTCTTACATGTCTATTCCAGCCTATAATGCGCTTGCCCCTACAGTGATTTACAGTCACACTACAAGAACATTTCGCTCCTTCTGTCATTATACAGACCAATTTTTTATACATATCATTAATTAATGATTTATGATTTGCAATATTACAGTTTTTATTAGAACAGGAAGTCAATTCCGCTTGTAAGTCAATATATTTTAATTTTGAGTGACAATAGCTACAATAACGGTGGATTATTAACCGTTAAGTGTTTGTGATCGTACTCATGGTAAATGAAACAAAATAGTGCAACATCACGTTTTAAATTCTTTCAAGAAGTTCATGTGAGATCTCAGTATAGTCCCACATCTTTACTAAGGACTCAAGGGGTTTAGGGGAGGGCATCTAATTTACTATCTTTATCACTACTCATTTTCATTTACTATAATTAATATGTTATTAATATATCTCTTACTTGACACTGGATAAATGTGCAAACCGCACGAAGCCATTATTTAAAAGAAATGAAAATTTGGCGGTAGGCAAAGAGATTTAATATAGTAATAGAGCGGCTATTAGAGACTATTCCATACAAAAAATTTGAGCTGGCGCGGAAGTAGCGCTATCTAACGTTGAAAAGCAAAACAGCATATTAAAAACAATTTGAATAAGTTTTACCTACTCCACGGTAGGCGTCGCTCTGCAGTAGGGATGTTCCGTTTAGAATTCGACGTATCAATAATTTTGAAGAAGGTTAACCAAAATCGGTATAAAAAACATATAACATGAATAAGCAAGTGACAATTAGAGTAGTATATAAAAATTCCGGTGTTTTCAATGATTCTTATTATTTATTTAGTAAAAGTATTAACTTATTAAATTCAACACTACTAATTAAAAAATACTATATCAATGACAAGACAATAAAAAAATAAGTATAAGTTAAAGTTATAATAAATTTATTTAAATATGTGATATGACAATTTTAAAAAAATAATGTAAAAATATAAATACATAAATAAAAAATAACACTCTGTGAAACGTTATGGAGTGCAATAAACATTGATTTGAAAGTTTTACTATTACAGTGTATAACAGTCCCCCAACGCAATGATTATTGAATCAGAATATTACTACTTATATTAAACTTAAACTTACAATTTAAAAATATTATTAATTACATTAATCGATAAATAAAACGACATCACTTGAACATCACTAAATCATCTACTTCCGCATCGACAAGTGTGGCGAGATCCTAAAAGTAGTGCTTTTGCTTTTCACCGCTAGAGGTCGGCAAAGGGCATAGGTAATGTTCTAGAATAATTTATTGAAAATTATTATATAGTCTGATTATTGAGTAAATATAAAAAATATTTACGAAAATAAACTGTAATGACGTTCAGCCTTTTTACCATAACGGGATTTGCAATATCCCAGTATGCAATTTGGCATATTTTCTATAAAATTTGTCAAATCTGTTCACGCACAAACACGACTACACTAGAGGGCGCATAAAATCATACTGAGCGACTTGTTACCACTTGGTAATAAGTTGTGGATTACAGAGGGCCTACTCTAATTCAACGAAAACGAAACTTCGCTATACCCATTCCTTTCACTCGATAATGATATACCCAAGGAGTGACAGAGATAGATGCAACGAAGTTTCGTTTTCGTTGAATTAGAGTAGGCCCTCTGTTTTGATCTCAATGTCCTGTCTATAGTAATAGTTAAATGTCTTTGGCGGTAGGCTTCTTGGCAGAAAAGTGAAGCTTAATATCTGAAGTTTAGTTTAATTTTCAAAAAATTGTGATGTTTCGAAAATTAACTTGTAATAACGGTGGATTATTTACCTTTAAGTGTTTATGAACGTATATACACGAAACCATTATTTAAAAAAAAGTAGAGTAAGTGGTGCCTACGCGGGAAAGAACACACCACGGCATTTCTCTAGTTTTATATTTAGATATAATGGATTTTGGACATAACTTCTTTAACAACGTATATAAGTGTAGAAAATTGGTATATTGCAGTGAATAGTGAGAAAAAAAAAATACCTTGTCGTTTTGTAAAACGACAGTTTCCACAATCTGCCTGCGATATGTTTATGTTATAAGGGAAAATATACTTTGACACCGATGCACCGTCGCTTGTGGACCTTAGACCTGTTAGCTGCCAGCAAGGGCATTCACCTGTCTTGAAGAGTTGTTTTGCAACTATCTATGTAGACTTAGGTACCTGCTTTACTCAGTTCGACTTCTAGTGTTGCGGAAAATTCCTATGTTAGTTAGAAATATATAATTTTCGTACTATCACAGTCATTCCAATCCAAGTTCTAAGACAAATTAACATTAAGAATTTACTTTATGGGAGGTACTAAATAACGGATAAACAAAATAAAATAAACCAAAATATACTTTATTGGATTTTGAAAAAATGGAAGTTTAATAGTTTTTTTAACTACAATTAAAGAGTTATGAGCGGTATCATTATTAAGAAATAAAAGCAAAAAAGATTCATGAATACTTTTAGCCTGATTTACTTTAAGGAATTCAAAAATTATTTTGCGCTTTAGCACATTGATTGAATTACCTCGTAATTACCACATGACACAGTAACTCGGTATTGATTTGTATAAAAATATGGATGACATATTTTTATATAATATATTGGGTGCATAGAGATCCAATCTAAATCTAAGGAGCCCAAGCCAACCTCATTTGCAAGTAGTGCACCTGCCGATCAACGGTTGAGGCTCTGGCGAAAATGAAAGTACCTGGTAAGCGGCAATAGGCTCGCCACCTTTTACGTTGGACCTACCATATAACTAGCGAAGTTTATGTATGTATGTATATTTAAGTTAATGCTCGTAATTGTCGCAGAGCCTAAATTATGTACATTCAGAAAAATCTTTTTACAACCAGACATAGAACATAATTAATGAATTATATAATATGTATTATGATTATTATGAATGAGCCCAAAATTAGTTGAAAAAATAATCTTAGCATTATTTTATTTTTATTTATTACATTTAGGGCGACTAACAAAACATACACCAAAAATGAACATAACAAATACAGTTAATACTTAAAAGCTAAGTGCTGTTTTACTTACAAGTCACCACGGCATGCATTGACACAAAAATAAGAAGATACATACAAACAATTTTACTTATAAAAACACAAATAAAAAAACAACAAAGCTATACTCGTATGACATGACCGATTGACCTCATATTATATTATTAAAGGAGTCAATGATGGTTTTCCGATGTATGTTTTTTGTTTGTTTGTTTTTTAGTATGTTTTTTTACCTTCCTCTGTAAAACTAGATCTATTGCAGATACGCGGACGTTACGTATGTTAGTTTCGCGGATTTGCACTATCCCGACGATATTTCAAACAGTAAATTTTATATTACTAAAATTTTTTAGAAAATTATGTATGATGATGTTTTATTGTATCTTAAAATTAACATTGCTGCAATATTTGAGGTGATCCCGGTATTTACAAAAAGAACTTAAGAATTATTTGCACTAACTATTTAGAATTTCCTGGCCATTTTCCGATGAAAAACAGCAATAGTTAATTTCAATTCAAATAATTGTATGTGTCCATTGCTTATTGGTATGTAATACATAAAGTTCATTACATATTAAACAAGAAACATCAAGTAAGGGAAATACCCAGATGTAAATACAAAGAAAAGACCAGTAGCCCGTGGCGACTGGGCGCGTTATTTTTTTTAAGTCAAATTCACATTCATAACAGTAAAAAGTAAAAAGTTCTTTATTTCATAAACTATTACATAGCACTTGAAAACGTCAAAACAAAATATACATGAAAAAAAAATTTATATCAACCCTGAAATCACGAAGCTTAGATTCACTTACATGCAAATAAATAAAAATTAGGTGTAAGTGAATCTAAGTGCCAGTTCCGAGCCTCCGCTCTGTGAGAAGAACTGACAAGAAACTCACAGGCTATGCTCTTTTAAATTATTTTTATTACATGACACACACAGTGTAAATTTGATGATACTGAAAGGGTCCCCCGAAGCTGTAACCAATAAAGTAGCACTAAGGGAACCTTCCATCACAGTCAAGTAAGTATGTATTGTGAAACTGAGCTGAGCCTGTACAATAAGGGATGGTCACGACAATGATCTGGTTGACTTTTTAATCTTATATACACATACAAGTTGAAAATGTTAAGCCCAAGCTTGTTTATCCGATAAGTAATCATTAACAGCATAATACCCCTTTTGAAGAAACTGCTTTTTAACTACAGTTTTAAAAGTTGCCAATGGTAGATCAATTATTTCCTGCGGAATTTTATTAAAAAATCTGATACTATTACCCAAAAATGAATTTTTTGTTTTGTGAAGTCGACAATTTGGCAGAGAGAGCTTATTTCTATTCCTAGTATTAAAATTATGTACTTTTGAATTTTTATCAAATGTATTAATGTTTTTGCGAACATAGATTATATTATCAAATATATACTGAGATGCAACCGTTAATATGTTAATTCTTTTAAACATCTCTCTAAGAGAATCTCTGGACTTAAGATTATAGATAGCTCTTATGGCGCGCTTTTGTAGTACAAATATATTATGTATGTCCGCAGCAGATCCCCACAATAACATACCATATGACATAATGCTATGAAAATAGCTAAAATAAACTAATCTAGCTGTTTCTTCGTCTGTTATAAGTCTTATCTTTTTGATGGCATAGCATGCTGAGCTAAGCCTTCCGGACAAATCCATTACATGGGGGTTCCACTGCAATTTAAAATCAATATTGATGCCTAAGAACTTTGTGTCATTTAATAACTCGATATTCTTGCCATTCATTTTCAAGTTAGTTGAGACTTTTGTAACATTAGGCAATGAGAACTTTATACATTTAGTTTTACTTGCGTTAAGAGATAGATTGTTAACCGTAAACCAATGTAAAACCTTCGCAAAAGCATTATTTATCACGTCAGAATGATCCTTGCCTCTGTTCACTTTAAATATCAGAGATGTATCGTCAGCAAACAAAACTGTTTCGCACAGATCTTTAGTATAGAAAGGTAGATCGTTAATATAAATTAGAAACAATAAAGGGCCTAAAATCGAACCTTGTGGAACTCCCATAAGCAATGGCGCGCCAGAAGACTCGACTCTATTAATAACTACTTTTTGAGTTCTGTCACTCAAGTAAGATTTAATTAATTTTAAAGAATTACTATTAACACCATAATATGTCAATTTAGCTAACAAAGTAGGATGGTCAACGCAATCGAATGCCTTCGAAAGATCACAAAATACTCCAATCGCATCCTGCCTGTCCTCCCAGGCGTCAAATATATGCTTCATTAGGGCTACACCAGCATCTGTAGTGGATTTACTCTTAGTGAAACCATACTGCTGAGAATGAAATAAGGAATTCAGAGAGAAATGACAAAGTAATTGATTAAAAATAACTTTTTCAAATATTTTACTAAGAGCTGGTAGTACTGATATTGGTCTATAGTTAGTAGGATCAGACTTCTCACCAGCTTTAAAAAGAGGTATTACTTTACTGTATTTCATTAAACTTGGAAATGAACCATCATCAATACATTGATTAAAAATGACTGCCAACTGAGGAGCAATAATATTAATGATAGATTTAATAATGTTGGTTGAGATTCCCCATTAATCCTCAGTTAATTTTAAATTTATTGTATTAAAAGTATTAACTATTGTAGAGCCATCAATATGTCTAAAACTAAATAATTCACTACAAAGAGGTACATTGTCTTCAAGAAGAAAGACTGCACGCTGAGTAGAGGAGTCAAGTGCTTGAGTTGTCTCTAATGGTAAATTTACAAAGAATTTCCGAAATGCGTTGGCCACCTCTTCTTCTTCTACAATATCTTTATCATCGACTTTAAGAGGTATCATGCTATGATTATTCTTGTATTTTCCAGATTCTTGGTTTATGACATTCCATGTAGCTTTAATTTTATTTTTGGAATTCATAATTTTATTTTTAAGATGCATTGACTTAGCAGTGGTGCAAACAAGTTTGAACAATTTTGAATAATTTCTAACATATTGAATAAAATTTGAATCTGTTGAAGTACTTTTTTCTCTATATAAATCAAAAAGTTTCTTCCTACTTTTATAAATTCCGGGAGTAGCCCAATCACAAAACTTCCTTTTGTTTGAAATTTCCACACTTTTCAGCTTAAAGTTATTCTTAAATTCTTGTTGTACAATTCCGAACAATTTATCATAATTTATAGCGGAATTGTTTTCTAACGTGGTAAGCTTTTCGTTGACATTGCTTTGAAATTTCAAAACCAGATTCTTTGTTATTGGTCTAATTAATATTTTTTTAGTTACATTTTGAAAATTATATTCAAAACTAATAATCTGTCCACTGTGGTCGGAAGTTACGCCATACTCAATTGATTTATATACAATAGTAAAATTACAAAAAATATTGTCTAAGCATGTTGAAGACGTAGGCGTAATTCTAGTGGGTTCAAGAAAAAAATTAAGTAAATTAAAAGACTTGAACAAATTCAAAAACCTAACTGATATTGAGGAAGATTCCAAAATATTAACATTAAAGTCACCACATACTATAACTTTTTTATTACTTTTGCATAAGGTTGCTAAAACATCCTCCATTGCAGTTTCAAACTGTTGATAATTGCCACTAGGCGGTCTATAAACACATAAAACAATAAACTGGTTAAGCTCTGTACAAGACAATTCTAAAACACGTTCAACTGAAGATGTTTCAACATCCCTACGAGCCCTATTGTTTAAACTATTATGTACTAAAATAAGTGATCCACCTCTTATAGATTGTTTCCTGTGAAATGCACTAGCTACTTTATAATTTTGTAGTCCCAGTAGAGACTCATTAACATTTAGCCAATGCTCAGTTATACACATTACATGGATATTTAATGACTCTAATAACAAACTTAATTCTAGATCTTTGCCTGAAATGCCTTGAACATTCTGATGAAATAAATTTAAGAGCGGCTTTTCATTGGTCAATCTATTGCAAGAGAACTCCTCTATTGTCTTATGAGTAAATTTAAATTATTTGGAATAGATTCCAAGTTTGAATTATTAATAATGTTCTGCTCAATAAAAGCAGGTTTCACAGCCAAGTTTTTGGCTAAGTTAAAAAAGTAATAATATAGCGTAGAAGCTAATCGTTTTTTAATATATTTAGGTATGTAATAATTACCATTTTTCAAATAGAAATTAATACCTAAGTTATTTATATCAATAACATGAAATTTGTTATTGTAATAAAATGTCAAACTATCAATTGATAGATTTAAATTATATCTAACATAATTTTCTTTTTGAGATAAGCTCTTACTAAAAGGAAAAGAAAAGATAACTATTTTATTACAAGTGACCATAGACAATTTTTCTATATAGTAGGCAACAGTTTGTTTTGTGACTGTACCCCTATTAGCTATACAAATTATGACATTGGTATCCTTTGAAAATTGACTATTGATTATCTTTTCCATAATTACTTTAAATGAAGCCCCTGGCATACAATTGTTTGTTATATGTGATCCGGACTTGTTATAAAATAACTGACCAATGTCCTTTCCAGCTTCATCAGAAAACATTACATACTTTTGTGTATAGGCATAGCTTGAATTGACATTATTTAATTTTATTTCCGTGCTATCAATTTTTTTAAAATCTATATTAGTTGGCTTAATATTAGTTACCGCTAAATCACTGAAGGTGCAAACATGTTCTTGAATTGTTTTTTGAGCAAAGTTATAATTTTCTGTAATACTATCAAGAGAGGCTTGCAAATGCAAAATGTCAGACTGTAATTGTTTAATATCCCTTTCATGACTAGTTCTACTAATGTTTAACTTCTTCGCATATATTTCAATAGTGTCTAACAGGTCTAATCTTTCTTTCTTCCAAGCGACATTTTTCTTAAAACAGTTACTGTTTTTAACCATTCTCTCAGTTTTTCTTATAAATTTATTAACATTAATATACTTTTTAATTTTATTATGACTAAGGTGCCTTAAATTTATTACATTTTTATTGTGTATTTTTATAGTATGGATCGGACCCTAAATTTAACAAAGTTTAGCTAGCAAATAGCTTAAAGGTATACACATTAAAGAAATGCGTACTTACGTACTTATTAAAAAAAAAGTGATTTAAAGTTAATACAGTTTATGGTGATGGAGCCCAAGGAAGTCCTGATGGGCTGATACTGGCGATGAGGATGTATTTTATTTCAGAACATGTTCATATTTTGTCACCAATAGTGTTGATAAACTCAGAAAACCACTATGACTATTGTCTCCTATTTTCTCCAGCGGTGCAGAGCGTTACTATCGTAACTCGATAATAAACACAATGGCCTCACGTTATGTCTGAAAACGTGACAGTGATAGTATCTGAACGCGAACATAGTTTGTTGACATTGTCAATTAGGTTCCTATGCGATTCATGAATGACCATTGTCACTCATATTAAAGTGGCAGTATGTTATAAAAATATGATATCTCTTTTTATGACTCACTTGTGTTTGTTTGCTTGTCGCATTCTTGTGACAGATAGGTGTTACATTTATTTATACGTCTCAATAATAATAATTATACATTTCTTTATGCAGTATATTTTAAGGTGGGTATAGACTACAACATTTTCTGGAGCATTTCTGTGTAATGTAACGTTCTTTCGAATGGTACAATACAGGCAAAAGCTCAGTTCCCTAATCATTTCCATGTAATGTAACGTTCCTGCGAACGCTCGGCGTTTTGTTCGGGTAAATCAGGACCGCATACGTCTTTCATCCCTCTCCCTCCGCGTCACCCCGCAACCGCGCATCGCCCGCACTCGTGGCTCGACGAAATGTTACACCAATACGCTTGACGAAATGTTACACCAATATGCTCGTTGGTTTATAACAAAGAGGCAAACGTGCACAACGTTTAGTTCGTAAAAGGATGATACACTAGACCATTCATAGAGCGGCTCGTTGTTCTGTTACAAGTAAATGTTGTAGTCTATACTCACCTTAAGTCTACAGAGTATACAACTGAGATTTCTATAAAGTGCAGTGTGACTGTGCGTGTGTGCGAAGTGTGTGTGAAGAGAAGTGTAATGCCCTCACATTACACCAGTCCAGTAACACTGGACTGTAATGGGCTAGCGATATCGTCTACATTATTCCGGTCATTTAAAAGCTGTCGAATCTTCTATACCAGCCATACCGTATTGGTCATCATAAAACTCGAGCATTATACTCTAAACCAGATATCATGAGAAACAGCAATTAAGAGAGTTGACAAAATCGTATACAGGTCAATGTTGTCGCGCCTTACATCACGTGCCAGGATCATAACACGGATTTAATGGCGCTTAATCTGCCATTCCGCACCCAACCGAGCCGTTTGGCAGCAATTGACTGAAAAACTCTGACGGCCTCTGAAAAATATGTAATTTCTAATGACCAGGCTGCGGACTATGACTATGTCCGCGCTACCAACGGAAAGTCTGCATTACATTTAGGCTTATTTCACGGTATGAAGCGCATTGTTTTGGATTGCATCGACTGTTTACCATCAGGCAGGATGTAGACATTATAATGAGTCACTTTAAAAAAACAAAAAAGAAACTGTATTTATTATGCAGGTTGTTATGAGTGGTGGGCTTGTTATCGTGCTGGCTCCACACAATAGAGCGCCCAATTTTTTTTAATGCGTCAATTGCTTTCTCTAGGGCTCGATGTGTTTATTTTGATGTGTCACATTAAAAAAAAAACATTTTATTTGTTTAATTGAATTTGTCTCTCGACTCCTTGGCGGGGAAGTGAAGCGTCATGTCTGTAGTTTTGTTGCATTTTCTAAAATTATTGATATTTAGAACATTAATGTGTAATAACGGTGGATTATTAACCGTTTAGTGTTTGTAAACATACATGAGTATTGGTAAATGAAACAAAATAGTGCAACATAACTTTTCAAATTCTCTTAAGAAGTCCATGTGAGATCTCAGTATAGTCCCACATATTTACTGAGGACTCAATGGGTTTAGGTGAGGGCATCTCATTTACCATTTATCGTCTTTATCACCACTCATTCTCATTAACTATGATTTATATGTTATTAATATATCTTTTACTTCACACTGGCTAAATGTGTGAAACGCACGAAGCCATTATTTAAAAGAAAAAATTATATTGTCTCTCCTTATATACGAGTAAACATAAAAATATGTCTGGAAAGAAACGTTTCTGGCTAATGAAATGGAGTGGGACCAATTGTGGCGAGTGTTGAGCGCGCACGAATATATTCCAACGTTAATTGGACAATTTAAAGCGTACACCCTAGGGTTGTCCCTTTTTTTGTTACATTTATGAACAATAATAATAAAAATAATAAGGAGAAACTTTATTTGGTACAATAAAACATACAATTTTACTTAAAACTAATAGCAACTTAAATCTAATGTAAAACCAAATAGGCCATACATTTTATTCAAATTCCGAATGAAATGTAAAAGGTCTGTTTTTATAAACAATACAGGTTCATAAGTTTTGGGTAGTAACTCTTTTTAAGCGTGAAAACGTCTGTACCAGGAGGAGCCTCTCTCACATAGGTTCAATACATACAATATTTTATAATGATTTAAAAAAGGATGGTATGGTTACATGGAGAAAATGTAACACAATGTACAATGATGGACTTATCTCTAGAAGAGATGTTTTCCTGCAATCCTTAGTTGGAGTACCTAGACAAAATTGTACTGCGGACATTACTTTAAACATTCTTGCAAACCCAGGAGCAATTGACGTTATCAATATTATGTTTGTGTTTTATGTACAAATACAAAGCTTTTACCCTTTATGGCACCTGCCGATCAACGGACGAGGCTCTGGCGAATATAACAGTAAGCGGCAATAGGCTCGACACCTATTACGTGGGACCAACTATATAATTGGCGAACTGTGGGCGTATACTATGCCTCTGCCTTTCCCTTTGGGGAAAGTGGCGTGAATGTGTGTCCCTTTAATACTAATTAATCCCTTTAATACCTCTTATGTGTTTCTCAGCTTATATAGTTTCGGATTTTTAATTCCAAGCTGCAGATTTATTGATTTTTTTAAATAAAAGTGACAGCTTCCTTTTATTGAACATATCGTCAGACCCTTAATGTGTTATATGACAAAATTTTAAGCATTACTTTTTAGATAATTTCTAAATAACAGATTCGTGAGTGTACATATTCGCTATATATGACAGTTTCGTGTTTGAATATTACAGGATATATTATTCCTATTTATTAAATATATGTTTCCTACAGGTGACACATAAAACAAAAGAACTTTAGCACCAAGAATAAAAATGTAAATATAAAACACTACAACAAGGGATCTTGACTTCAGCATGGTTTTCAGCTAGACGCCATTTTGTTTCAAGTGACACCTGTATATGACGTATAACTCTAACAAAAACAGAGAATAACGACAATATAGAAAATAACAAGCAGAGAAAATTTATTTTATTATATTTAGGACAACAAACAGTTACATAATGTACAATATTAAAAAGGCTAAAACTAAATTTGATTCATAGCGTAACCAGCGACGTTATCCACGACAGAATGTTAAACATATGAAACGAAACTTAACTTAATCAATTATAGACATATTGCTTTATTTAATTATAGATACAATAATATTTATCCTGAGATTCAAGAAGGTTGACAGGATTAGATTTATGTATGCTTTTAAAAATAAATAAAGCCAAAATAACACATATAGAGAATACAAATACAGAAATTATTAAGCATAGTCGTAAATAAAGGGAATAACAAATGGCTACCTATCTAAGGAAAAAAAAAAATGTAAAAATACGTAAAGTGATGTATAGTTTGTGATGATGACCCTATCGCCAACATTTATTAATACATACGATGGTGGCTGTCATTGCCTGACAATTGACTCTTTAATCTAAGCGCTTCTGACCTCTCCTTTGTATTTCTTACTATAAACTTTCAACTGGAAGGTACAGTCACCAGCTAATTGTATTCATGAACTTATCCCATCAACGTCCCACTGGTGGACTCGGAGATAGGATCGGACCTAGGTAAAAGAGATGCAGGTCGTAAATTACCACAGACGTGTACATTCACCATCTCAAGTCTTTATAAGCTCAGCCCATTACCGTCCAACTATTGGGCTTGATCACAGAAGATAAAAGTTATATTGAACTTTCTCTCCTGTTTGTAACCTAGGTAAGAGAGATTCTGGTCGGAAACTATTTACAAACATGACTATTAGTTTTTCAAATGTGTAATGTATGTTTATTAGCATTTTACAAGCCTTTTACTTCGCTCCACGAGTGATATAAATAAATGTTCTCTTACAATCACACCAATTATTTAGTTCCAAGATAAGTATCATGAAGAACTTGTGTTTTGGATACTAAAGAACGGATAAACATACTTAAATACTTTTTTTTTGTAAATACATACTTAATATACATAGAAAACACCCAGACCAGAACAAATATTCATAAACTCACAAAGATTTGTCCTGTGTGGGAATCGAACCCACGACCTCTGGAGTGAAGTGCAGGTATACTGACCTCCACGCCATATCGGTCGTCGTAATATCATACGACATATAAACCTTTCAAGGATTTTGTAAAAGCTGCTTACCTTTACTGATAGTTTTAACTAGCCTAGTCTTGCAGCAACACGGTATTTATACAACATTGACTAGACACAACACAACTATCAGTTTATCTACAATCAGAGGTACATACACAATGTCAGTTAATGTGACGTCAACAGTGTAGGGCTACGCATAATAAGTAGTTTTTTTTTCTCATTTCATATATAAAAAAAACATTAGCAGTGGCATTCTTAAATAGGCGGATTGAATAAAGCGCCTTTTTATAAAACGACTAAGCAATTGTTCAAACAGAAAATATGTGTCTAAAAGACCTATATAAGTGAAACTTTCGAATGATAATTTAAAAGAGCACCAATTGATAATTTAAAAGAGGATGCCTTTGAGTTTCTTGCTCTTGCTAGTTCTTCTTACAGAGCGGTGGCTCGGAACTGGCTGAATCTAATTCACTTACACTTAAATATTTTTTGTTTTTTTTATTGTTTGGTTGCAAGTGAATGTAAGCTTCGTAATTTCAATATAATAATATTTTGATTGCTTTTTTATATTTGTTATAAATTTTGAAGTTTTTAAGTACTATGCAATAGTTTATGAAATAAAAAGATTTGAAGTTTGAATGAGCGAAGTGTTTCTCAGTACCTATAAACCCGGGTGTTTTAAGCGGGGCGCGAAACGGCATTTTAACAGGCCGTCATGAGTGGGTTCGCTTTGCTTTGATACCGTGCTTATTTAACGGTATGAAGCGCCTCCATTTTTTTGACTGCATCGACTCGGTCAGGCAGGATGTGTCACATAAAAAAAAAGATTTTTCGCCAAACTTATTTTGACTCTTTCTGCCATCTATTATTAGGGAGAATATTTTATGAACATAATGATTTTATCCCACTTTCCCCTTTCCTCTCTTAGCTGCTGGTGTCAGGAACTATTTTTAGCAGTCTGTTATCGATGTATGCAATTAAATAGAGTCTTCATCATCACCACAGGCTTCGTCTCACGAAGCAAGGTGAGAGTATTTCAGATCATATATACACTATGTGATCCAAGTGCGAATTGTCTTAGGCTAAAAAGTATGCTTATCATATTTTTTTAATGTTTTGTGATAACAACTTTCTATTGTGTATGTGTTTTAAGCGGAACATTCTTAAAAGTATAAAATCTAATCTTTGCAAGGCGATACTGTAAAACCTATTGTTCCGCAGATATTTTATAAGTAGGTACTTCTGTCACACATGCAACGCCTGCTCTTTTTTGTTTTTACTTCGGTTGCAATATTACGCGGCATTAACGCATTGCCTCCTGGCCAAGGGGGACCGAGATGGGGGGGGGGACTCATAACTAGCAGACGCGACCGCCAGCAATAATACCCACTAAAAACCTTTTCTTGGTTCTCAAGCCAAGCAATCATCAAGCCTTCTACTAAACCTACTATACCTACTATAGGGCGTCAAGGATCCCCAAAGGACACGGGTCCTTTGCTTGACTTCGTTAATCATTATGCCTCGCTGAGCTCCAAGCGCTTCATGATCATCATCATTTCAGCCATTTGAAGCTCTTTGCTGAAGATAGGCCTCCCCAATTGTTTTCTACGTTGAACAATCTTTTGCCGCTTGCATCCATCTTTGCCACAAGCGCTTAATTCTAATGGATTAATAACAATAATATTTTTTTATAATTTCTTTATTTTACATATTGTACACAATTTTCTTACAAAAACACTGGCAGAGTTTCGAAAACTAGTTACTTATATAATTAAATATCAGCAGCCAGTTTCTTCCCAAATATTTTTTTTAAATATATAAAGCAAAATCTAAATGAGTTGATATTTTGTTTCTGATGTTGGTATATTTTTAACGAAAGTCCCGCACATCTGTTGCAATAAGTCATTCCGAACGATCACCCGTTCCAGAGATTTTGGAGCGGTGCCGTCTCAAGGTTTCCTAAAATAGCGTTCCCCCCGTCATGACGTGCTCATACTTCACTTCATTCGCGTCATGGAGTGAATTTCGATGGTCACGTTTCCCTTAGTCCTTAGAGGCTTATGGACGTTCAAGTAATTTGCATGTGACAAACGAAGACGAAATTCGAAATCAAATGTACTAGATAAACCAACACACACGCACCATGAAGTGGATTGGGATATTCAAGGAATATATATAATACGTTCAAGGAATGTCAAAATGACAAACGAAGACGAAGTTCGAAATGTATAAAATGTACTAGATAAACCAACACACACGCACCATGAAGTGGATTTGGATAAGCACGGGTCTAGAAGGTGATTATTACATATGACAAATGTAGGAGAATTTTGATTAGTGTAAAACGTACGGATTTGGATTAAATGGGTTTTTTCTTAATCCTAGAAGGCTTGGCAAACCAAGTATAGTTTCCTGAAGAATAAAATATATCCCCTTCTCATCTCACGGGAGTCGTAAGAGTCGACGGAGAGAAATCCTCCAGGATGATGGGCAGCAGCGACATCCTGCGTACTGGTTGAAACTGCGAGCACCGAACGCCTGTCCAGCGTGGTGCATGGTTCATGCTTCATACTAAACTTTGTCGGTTTCATTCCACTCGAATTCCACGGAAGACCAGCGCTTTGTGTTCCTCCACTGCAGCACATGCTGTTTGAAGTCCTTTTTAGGCGTGCTGTAATGTTTTCTGTTCTTATGTATTTATGTCTAAATAAATGTGTGTCATTTCATTTTTATATATAGCTATACTCTATTCAGCTATAAGATGAAAAGGTATTGTATCGAAAGGTAAGAAGTAACTACAACAAGACCTTAATTCTACTAATTCAAGCAATATGAACACCAGTTAAGCATAGTGATGAGTAAAATAAGCTGTTAATGTATATGATTTTTTTACCTTCTGTTGTAAAATTACCAATGGAAAACAAAGAGCAACAAACAAACTTTTTTTATATCGATCGATGACTCCCGAGTCACCCGTCCAATTAAACAGCGTTGCTCTCATAACAATAAAATTTTGGCGATACGCCGAGACGCAATGGAATGCAAAGCAAAAAAAGTGTTTATTAAACGTATTTTCGTCATCATTTCACTATTTGCATTTAACATTCCTACTTTGCTATAAGGGAATTTGCCCTCTGGTGTCATGGCGACCGTATAATGTTTTAGTCATCATAATCATCATCATCTCAGCCCATTAACGTCCCACTACTGAGCACGAGCCTCCTCCACATACCAAGGTGCGAGGGTATTAACGACTACCACATTTAGTGATAGCCGGGACCAACGGCTTAACGTGCCTTCCGAAGCACGGAAGCGCTCGATTTTAAATGCCACACAAACGGTCACCTATTCAAGGACTGACCTCTGTAAACTCTGCTTTACTTCGGTGATCGTTACCCTCCACCGAGCACCGCGGAGCTACGAGAATGTTTTAGTGCAGACTCATAATGCTCGAGAGTTAGTGGTCGGTGCTTTTTTTTAAATAGCTCAGAGCAATACTAGTGGAAAATTAGTCAAAAATATTGCAAAAACGCTAAATATTATTATTTCGTTACGTGTCCTTTGTAAACGGCATATGAATTATATGTCCTTAAATAAACGCGGTTGAAACTGCAGGCACAGCTAGTTAAGGATAAATCACAGAGTAAGCTCGGTATCTATTGGTGTTAAAAGGAAAATACGATACCAAAATTGTCAAGCATTGATAATTCTTAAACATAGCATACAAATAGAACCGTCACATCTAAGACATTATATAGAAACGCAATGTAAGATATTTATTTGATAATAATAAGTACTTAAAAGAGAAAAAGCTTGTTCATGACGTTTTCGACTGAACCGACTTAAATCACATGTTTAAAATAAAGAAGTATAAGCATAAATAACATTGATAATAATGCTAGTCATATAGTAGACAATATTTATTATCCAGAATACTGTTACAATTGATTTCAAAACTAATTTATATATTTACCAGCGCACCAGAATCTATTTGGTTTAATATGGCCCCTGATATACATAAATTTTAAAACGGATTGGAATCTAATAAATTGTCAATAGACAATTAATATATTTTACGATTATGACAACATTTCTTCGAGTTAATAATAAATATATAACTTAAGTTCCTAGATCTATATCGTTGCTAAATTAGTCGGTAAGCGTGAAAACGTAGCATAGAATCAGATGTACCTAAGCCTTGCAAGTGCCAAATAGACACACTGTAGAGATCATTACTGATGTGTTGACATAATTGAATCTTCTCTATAGAATATGTGTTTGATGTAGTCACATCCTAATTCCCATTAACACATTTTGTTGACAGAACAAGTCATTCTGAATTATGAATAATCTGTTACTTATTCATGCAAATTTTACTCAAGTCTGGCACAATACTGACTGTTAAAGTAGGTAGTGTTTGTATATAATTACTGAGCTAAGAGGACTGTTACACTATTTACACTAATGGTTGTATTTCGTGATGAAGGCAAGTTTTTGCAGGCCTGTAGCGTGCACACTGTGATATATCAGCATTTATTTTCTCATCATCAAGAGTCTAATGAATACATGTGCTGAATAAAGACCTCCCCTACAAAGTACCAATGAGACTCGTAGTCAAAAATGAGCAAATATCTATGAATTATTTAATAAACAAATAGATTTAACTAACAAGTAATTAAACAGCGTCCTTCCTCCTCTCTCCTACACTATGCTGTGCCCGACAGGGTCCACAATTGATACTTTTGTACCTAAACTACCATCCTGTAACACATTGTTGGAACGCAATAAAGTATTGAGTATTGAGTACCGAATTTAGGCGGCCTGCTTTCATTGTGATCCAGCGACCTTTATCGGATCGTCCGTCGATCTGATTATGATCATGGTGATAATATATTGCTAAGATCAGTTGGTTTGTTAATTAATTTATTTATTCATTGAGAAAACCAACAGCGTTGACATAAGAACTTATAGCTAGTATAGCCAATAACAGGTTTCCCTAATATACCAAACATGTGACTGGTAAACATATCTAGAAACAATAATAAGTAATAAAATATAAAAGAGGCAGTTGCTGTATATAGTGCTAATAACTCCTGGTAATTCTGGCAGATATGTGGTAATTAAAGAATATAAAACTGTTATAACACTAATATAATTAAAACAAATAAAATAATAATGTTAATAAAAAGGTTATGGAATAATGTTAATGATAAAACAATAGTAAGGCATTGCGAAAGCTAAAAAGACTTAATTTTGTTCTTTAGCGTGGTCTGTACATAGTGTTTGAAGGATCTTTTAGAATTCGAAAAGATATAAATGTTAATAATATAGCAGTTTGAAGCCTTTTCTTTCACTACAGTATTGGTTGGCTGTGATGTGATTTCTATACAACGTCATAGACAAATGAATAAATATCGTAATTTCAGTACCTTACCAATTGATAACTTAAAAGAGCCTAGCCTGTGAGTTTTTCGTACGAAGCGGGCGGCTCGGAACTGGCACTTAGATTTGTTTTTTGTTGCATGTAAGTGAATATAATCTTCGTTACTCATATTACGATTGTTTTTTTCACGTTTTCAAATTAGTACTTACTATAGTAGTTTATGATTTTTTTTGAAGTTGAAATATGTCAATTTTATTTCACATTCATCATATCAGCCATCTGAAGTCCACTGCTGAACATAGGCCTCCCCAATTGCTTTCCACGTAGATCGATCCTTTGCCGCCTGCTTCCACCGGCTCCCCCCGCCCTGACCAGGTCATCGGTCCATCGCGTGGGGGGCCGCCCTCTACTACGCTTGCTGATTTTTCACATTACGTATTTTTTATATACGAGTATAAGCACCGATACCTCTACGGTTCGTAAACTAGTAGCTCGCTGCTAACAATACAATGACTAGTGTGTAAGCCTCCTAAGAAGTGTCCTTCGATTTTGTGCTAAAAATTAACTAAAATAACAATAGAATTGACGTGTCGTTAATAATCACACAACTTATGAAATTACCATTATAGTGACGTGACAAATCGAGTACAAACGCTTAGCTTCATTAAAAATTCATATTGTTTTATATTGGTTTATTTGTGAATATTTATGCTTTTTGAAGTATTAAAATTACAGTGTTTAGGGATCCTACCAAGACCTGAGGAGCCCAAGCCAACCTTACCTGCAAGTATCAACGGACTAGGCTTTGGCGAAAATAACAGGGCCCGATAAGTGGCAATAGGCTCGCCACCTATTACGTGGGATCTACTATATAATTGCGTGTGCCGACTTTTCGGAGGGTCTAACCATAGACAAGTACTTGACGTCAAAAATAGTTTTTTCTTTAGAAACGCCTTATCTTCATGTTTCTTTTTCTTGCTCAAAATAATAAAATATGTATGACATGGAAATATTGAATATATAACTTATAAGAATTACTTTACGTAAATCTTTGATGAATCATTTGAACAATGATTCATAATTATCTAAATTTATTTGTTTACCCAAATTACATTTACAATTACTACAATGTAATGCAATAGCATGGTAGCAATAAGTAGGAAGGTTAGATTATGGTTTTCCTGCCAACTAGACCGTTAACTACACGCTAATTACTAGAGTTTAATTCTATTTAGTTAAGTAAATATTTATAAAGCGAACACAATAATAATCGTTAACCCACAGTTAACTTTTAATTATGTTTTTAGTTGTTAATTCAAAATTTTTAATTATTTTTATCGGTCAGCTGTATGTTGTTAATCTTCTCAATCAATCAACTCTTTAACAATCGTAGGATGAAAAGTTGCAGATTTTTCAGCGGTGTATTCGAGTAATAACATTTTATAATTTTTTTAAGAAAGGGGTTTCCCACTAGCTCGATTTATACATATGTACATAACTTCACGCCTGTTTCCCCGAAGGAGTAGGCAGAGGCATATTATACGCCCACACTTCGCCAATTATATAGTTGGTCCCACGTAATAGGTAGCGAGCCTATTGCCTCTTACCGGGCACTGTTATGTTCGCCAGAGCCTCGTCCGTTGATCGGCAGGTGCAGCACTTGTAGGTGAGGTTGGCTTGGGCTCCTCAGGTCTTGATAGGATCCCTATACACCCTTGATTTATTTCTAAAGCTGTATAGGTATGCTACTTGGCGTGTGAAGTTAAAAAAAATACCTTTAATAGTCACACCTAATACTTCATTTTATAAACGTGCATACCAAGGTACTTATGAGATGAGTTGTTCTAAGAAAGTGCAACAAATAATATTCCAAGTAAGTTACATATCTATTTGCGTACATAAATGTCAATTTAGGTAATAAGAATGTATGTCAATGTTCGTTATCTCTGTGTCACTAAGTGTTCAGTCATTATTGCAGCTTGTACTAGAAATAGTGTAATTAGATATATCAGCATTCTGCTGCCCTGCTCCCTGTTTATCTGGTGTCGGGGCATGTCTGTTCCTTGCTTTTCACCTTGAAACCACTAAACAAAACAAACAGCAGAGAATGAGAATACCTCCAGGCTTCACTTTGGGTACACTCATTTTGAGAGGTAAGATGAGCACATACTGTGAAACTGAATGATATTGTGATGGCAAAGTGTGAAAGGGTGCGAAAAAAAATGTTATTTAAATTATATTATAAATGAATTAGATCTGAAAAATGAATGAGAGTTAAGATGAGTACATACTGTGAAACTGAATGATATTGTGAGGGCAAAGTGTGTGAGGGTGCGAAAAAAAATGTTATTTAAATTATATTATAAATGAATTAGATCTGAAAAATGAATGAGAGTTAAGATGAGTACATACTGTGAAACTGAATGATATTGTGATGCCAAAGTGTGTGAGGGTGCGTAAAAAATTGTTATTTATATTATGTTATAAATGAATTAAGATCTGAAGAAATGAAATAAATAGACACTTTTAACATTTTAAAAACATTTTTTAAACTATAAGTTTGCATCTACAGCTGTGTTCGCTATTTAATCTTCTATATTGTAATTACGTGATAAATACATAACTATCTACATACATTCACGCCTGTTTCTCTAAAGGGGTAGGCAGAGGCTTTAGTAAAAATTTACGCTCATAATAATTTTTATAGATTTTGATTATTAGACAATAGCCAGTTTATATGTGTCGCGGGCAGGCATTTTACAAAACGATAAGGCAAATTGTGAATGTATGAAAAACATGTATGTATAAATGCATACAATGCAACTTATTATGACATCTAAATTGAAGAGGCTTTTAGTTTATTGCGAAAGGTATTCTAACAAACCAAAGAATTTCTTTGAGAGCAACTTGCATTCAATGATATTTAAAAATTGGTCATCAATCATACTTTACAATTCACCTAGTCGTTTTGTGAAACGACTCATTTTACAATATGCCTGCGACATATGCATTTTAATGAAATAAACCTATTTATAAAGGAATGTTTTCTTAGGCCGTTCACTAATTCTGTTTAGTGCTAAATCTATTTAAAACTTCGCTCTGTCCCTCTCTATTTCAAAAAAATTGAAAGAAATGAAATGACATTTTAATTTAAATATAGTTTAAGTAAAATTAAGAACTGTTTTACAAGCTGGCCTCACTGTATACTTCCTACTGTAAATTAAAGTAAACAATTATTATGCAACAAGTTCGTCGCCTCTTGTCTGAATTCCGCAACAGTGACAGTCATTAGCATGCGCTGGTTTTCTGTGAACTGCACTTTTGTTACAACTTGTATCATCAGAATGTTTATTTCGCAACATCTTTACTTTATTTTAATAACAACATTAAACTAATTTAAGCTAAAATCGCGGCTTAACAAATTTTTTCGGAGACACAAAGTAGAAGTAAGAAATAACATGTTTTAAATTAAAAATACGGTATTAATTTAATTTATTTATTACATTGAAATATATGTGAAAAGGGCTATCTTACTAAAATTAAATTTTTCACACTAACATAAATTATTCTTAGATAGAACTTTTAGTAAAGGTTTTCTGCCTTCTAAACCATATCGGTTGTTATATTAGTTTCTACAATTCCTGTAAATATATTTAGCTTTGAATTGGTTAAACCTGAGGTTTGAGTTAGTTAAGGTCCGTAAAAAGCGTAGTTATAAAAATTGCGCTCTTTCTTTTAGCTATCTGCGGCGAAATGCGCTTTTTAAGAACTCTTCTACGATGTATAAAATAAATTTATGTTAATTATAAATAATAATAATAAATTAAGTTAATCATCATTTCAGCCATTTGAAGTCCACTGCTGAACATAGGCCTCACCAGTTGTATTCCACGTTCATCGACCTTGTGCCGCCTGCATAAAGTTCAATATTTGTTTTTTGTCTTAGCATTACCCCGGTGTCCTAGACTTAAGCTTAGGGCCCAGGGTCTGCTCACTGGTTCAACCAGATGTGATTGAATTTCAGTCATTACGTGGAGCGACTCCCGTCTGACCTCCGCGACCCAGAGGTGGTTTATTCCAAACCAACCTGGTTTATTCAGTATTATCCAGTAAAGGTAGCAATGAAGTAAACCCATCATTACCCGATTATAGTACTACTAAGGCTTCTAACCTTGAAATGTCTAAGTAGATAAGCGTGGTCATTAAACTTCTTTACAGTGCCGTAATTACACGAGCTGTAATCTAAGTTTATTTGACATGAGGATGCCTATTTATAAGAGGTTTTGTCTATATCATCTAAGTAAGACTTCGTTAGATTTTAACTTGATTTTGATCGCATCCTTGGAAATGTGTCTGAGATTACAAATTATCTTATCGATACAAAAGGATACCTATCAACTAGATTTGTCTATGAGAATAGTCCAAGATCCCAGGCTTACAAGCAGTATTGAACAATTAAGGGGTCGGTGGATGCCGCTGAACTACAGAAGCCTAGCAAGGCGTGTCCGCGCTCGCGGCAGAGGGGATACCAGATGAATTTCGTGCACCGATTACATATAAAAATTCATGAAAAATAATAAATTGTCATGAAACAAACGGTCTCTGTATTTAATCTACTAATAATCCGAAGTCATTAAAAATACTTGCGATTAATAGCTTAGAAGTAAAATGGCCGAAAAAAAAGACGAGACGCAATTTTACATATGTAATATTGTGAAACTAAACGGCTTCTTTTATTTTTGACCACACGTTCTCACGTGTAATATGATATAGATTTATGTCAATTTTTTTCATATTTTTTCCGTACAAGGTACAATAATCAAATTAAAGAAGCCCAATTTTACCGATCTCACATAACTCCCCACCTTAAGTCTGAGGAGAGGTTTTGCCTCCTTGCATGTGTTTTACCGCTTGTATAATGGGGTGTGTTCTGGGAAACTATTTGAAATGATGCCAATCGGCCTCTTTTTATCATCGCATCGCTTGTCATCGGCAAGGATTTTCCATCAGATGGGGGGCATGCTTCAGTGCCATCTAGTGATATATAAAAAAAACGATCTGTGTTTTGTCTATATCATCCAAGTAAGACTTTACATGTCCCTCTATATCGCACCTTTCATACTATAGGAGACCAAATTGAAAATCATGATTTTTGAAAAAACGCGTTTTTTAAGATTTTTGAGCCCCTGTAATTTCAATCGATTATAACTAAATTACATTTTTTTTAGATGTACCTCTATAACAGGAAAGCTGCGATATGTTCCAGTCATCTTTCAGCTTTATTTGATTTAATTTTATTTATTTTATACCACAAAGGTTGGTCCCGATAGAGTTTTTACGTACCTAATTGCGGTCAGGTTCAGTTTAATGGTCTGATGATGAAAATCACTGTCACATGAGATTCCATTGTCATATCCTTTTTTTTATCGTCGGTAAAAAAATGCTGTTTACGTACTGTCTCCCGGCCAATGGGGAGGGGAGTGTGGGGCTCACTGCGGCAGACGCGACCGCCGCAGTCCTACCCACTAAAAAACTTCCGACGACGCCCACCGTTGTTGAAAAAAGGGCGGGAGGCCAGTGTCTGGGTTTGTAGTTTCTGGCAACAACGTCCCCGTATCAGAACCGGGAGGACCACCTCAGAGAGGCGCAGTGGGTCGCGCCTTTTCTACCTCCTTGCGCGCATTTATCATATCCTTGCACTATCCCTGTTACTCCAGACCCAAGCACAGGGCCCAGGGTCTACTCACTGGTCTAACCAGATTTGGCTGAACTTCAGTTACGACATGGAGCGCCAGCCATCTCACCTCTACAACCCCGAAGAATCAGTCTATAGTTAAACCAGTTATCAGAATATTAGAAGGCACTGACCTCCTTATAACGACTGCCATGTTCAAAAATGCCGGGACCAATAGCTTAACGTGCTTTCCGAGGCACGGAGCAAGCGATAATTCCGCAAATAACTACAAAAAGTCATTGGTTTGAACCTTAGACCCTCTGAATTAGAAGTCTCTGTCGCTCACATGAGATTCCATAAGTACTAAATAATATTCCCAGAGGAAACAGTAAAACCTACCTTAATGGTTCCATATATTTTTTCCATGACGACTGGGAATATATTGTTATCCTCATTTGAATCATAATTATTACAACACAATGAATTAACTTCCATTATAGCCAGTGCACAATGCTCGTGCACTGCGACGATAAATGCGTACAGCAGGCTAATTCCACTAAGGTTCGATTTCACAATCTACTGATATGATATTTTATTATGTTGTATTGTGTATAAAAAATAGGGCTCCTACCAAGATCTTAGGAGCCCAAGCCAACCTCACCTGCAAGTGGTGCACCTGCCGATCAACGGACGAGGCTCTGGCGAACATAAAAGTGCCCGGAAAGCGGCAATAGGCTCGCCACCTATTACGTGGGACCAATGACCTTCTATACACATGGACTAATCACGCCATACAATGACAAAGCAATAATAAGGCACATGTCTCTAATTTCACCATATTATGCTTCGACTGATCTTTTCATACATTGCGCTAAATGAGCAGCAATAAGCTACATAAGGTGAATTTAGAAGCGGATTCGAACAAAAATAGCAGTGGAGTGGCGTTGGCTGTTAATTTTTGTTTTTTATTTATGAGAGATAGATTTTTATACTTTTGCGAATATCGTGATTCTAGCCCGTAATAGTCCACAGGACGACTAGGAGTGGCAATACTGTGTTCCGGTACCACACGGTTTCCGAATGTGCCTATTATTATTATAAACTGCCGAATTATAGATTTTTTAAAGGCAAACGAGCAACGTGCCGATGCGTTATCAACCTAGAGGGTTAAGATAGAATGCCTCTTATGCCAGTTTTTTCCTAGTAATAAATATTATGAAGATAGCTGATGTAGGATCACTTGTAATTAGTAAAAAATATTTTAGGGGGATATTTTAAGGGGTATTGGCATCACCCATAAATATGAACAAATTTTTATTACTAGAAAATCGCAAAAATATCAGCAATTAACGTTTTTATCTATACATCCAAAAACTACTGTTCGCTGAATACATATAAGCTTTGTGTATGTAAGAAAAACCAACACTTTAAAAAAAATATGGACTTTAAAGTAGTAATAGTAATCGGTAAAACTGGTATCAAAAATCGAAAATAATCAAACATGTTTTGGAGCTTTAAACATCGATTCGTATTTTATACATATTTTTATATTAATTTATTTTATATGAATTTTATACGCGTAAATCGTTTAGGGGTGTAATATAAATCAGATTCAAGGAAATTATTTGAGTAAATGACGCTTAATTTATGTGGTTTGTAAAATTTTTCGGACCTTTCTCTTGCTACTTTCTTATATCTTCTTATACATATCTTGCGCCATTTCTCCCTCAAAATCTCGTGTACAGGAAAGCTAAAAAAAAAGCATCAGCAAGCAACAGGAAGTATGTTGGTATGTATTAACAGATAAATACAGGATTTATATGTATTAACAGATGAAAGCAATGTGGCAAAAAATAAAGGTCTATAGCGATTCTATTGCTTTCTTTTCTGACTCTGTTCTTGTGGCGTCCTTACACCTATCTCTTTCTAACGCGCGAGAGTGAAAAGAATGGAAATACTTGTCAATAATTTATGATAATTATTGAAAATTAAATGGTTTTACAACATTATTTACACATTTTCGTGTGTTATCTTTCAGAAATAAAATTAACTTACCGGTGGTAGGTCACACCATCTTTTTTTTGAATCGTTAACGTATTATTTGAGCACTTTTTTATGACTTACTTCGGCATCCTTCTGACTTTGCTGTCAAAACACGACTAAAGAAAAAGTGTGCTTATATCGCGTTTAAGCACACTTTTGCCGTGCCGTTTACAGCGCGCTGATGCGATGTCCATGTGTATAGAAGGTCATTGCGTGGGACCAAAAATATAAATGGCGAAGTGTGGGCGTATAGTATGCCTCTGCCTACCCCTTCGGGAAAACAGGCGTGATATAATGTATGTATGTAATAAAAAATATAACTAATTAATATACCTATTTTGGACATAAAGTCATGCATTTACCGACACATGATGACGAATGATGCGATCGCTTTCTACTAGCGGCCGTCTGCGACTCCGTCCGCGTGATTTACATATAAACATTCCTGTTGAATCACTCTATTAAAAAAGAAGTAGTTTTAAAAATCAGAGGAATGCGACTTTGCTTTATACTAAGTAGTGAAAAATCACGCAGGGCTGGTTAGCCAGATTTTACATCTTTTGTTGATCCGTCAACCAAACATTTAACACAGAATTTATGGTGATAGTTTCAAAGTAGCTAAAAGACTAGCGGCGCTGTTATTATAGTAGACTTATATTAACATTGTAATTTTTAATTTGAACCAAAAGCTTAGAGCATACGGTCATAAATACTATACACGGTAGACAGTTGTTCAAAATTAAAATTCATTTATTCACTTTAATAGAGGCTCAACAGAGCTCATAAGAATGTCATACTTATAAACTGAGCCCATTCACTGCGGGCGGGAGCTTGATCGTAAAAGAACGGGCAAGAAAATCGTCAAGGTTGTTTTTTTCTCCCGCCAGTTACAATAAAAATACATAATATTAAAACAATTGTGTTCTGCAGTCACAAGATTTAAAATGAAAGACGACAAAACTGGTTGAGTCGACGTCTTTCTGCCCAAGGGCACTTGGGCTATGAAATCAGTCTCTGGTGAGGTTTTCCCAACAGATAGCATGGGGTTTTTTAGAACGAGCGTGTAATTGTTAATGTTTTATTATATTGCAATGTATAGCTTCACAGACAAATGGAGATTGTAATTAAAGTACCAAACCAATTGATAAATTTTAAAAAGCATAGCCTGTGAGTTTCTTGCCTGTTCTTCTTACAGAGCGGTGGCTCGAAGCTCAGCACTTAAATTAACTTACACATAATTATTTTTGCTTCGTTAATTGTTTTGTTTCATGTAAGTGAATCTAAGCTTCGTAATTTTAGTGTAATCATATTTCGATTGTTTGTTATATCGATATTTATTTATCGATATATATTTACGACATCGATTTTATTCATATTTAACAAATAGTTTTAGTATTTATTATTTTTAAAGTTTTTGTGCTCTGCCTACTGCTTTCCTGTTCTCTCCTTTGCGTCGGGTTGTCTGGAAGAGGTCGCTTTTAGCGATAAGACCGTCTAGATTGGCTTTTTCATTGTGTTTCAATATTCATTGTAATCTGTAGTTTTTAAGTTATTTTGGTCAATAAAGAGTATATCTATCTATGTAATAGTTAATGAAATAAAAGTTGTTGAAGTTTATAAAACCATTGGCAGCTATAAAAAAAATAGTTCTTGGTACTGCAAGTGTCCAAAGTCTGCGTTGACCGCTTTTCATCAGCAAGGCCGCTTAAAGGTCTCAGCACACATATGGGATCGGAAAGGGATCGTAACCGTAACGCCTTTCGCCTCGCTGTCAACCAGGCGTCAACCTACCGTATGCACGTAACGAAAGCGTATTAGCAGCGCCTGTACGTCAACTCGGCTACGGCTAGGCGACACCGCGCTTACGCCTCGCCGCCCCCTGGCTGACCTGGTTGGCACCAGATCAGTTTGGAAAGGGGAAAGGGTGGACGAAGAGATGTGAGCTCGGGTACGGAGAGACGTAAGCGCGGGGACGGAGAAACGTAAGCGCGGGGACGATGAGCCGTAAGCGCGGGAATTCAAGTTCGGAGCCTGTTCCGAGGCGAGGCGATTACGTTATTATTCCGATTAGTGTGCGTTGCAGTAGGGAGTTTAATACAAACCATTCTGAACGGCTCGAGGCGATACGGTGACGATCCCTTTCCGATCCCATATGTGTGCTGAGACCTTAAGTGCCGTCTCGTAATACTCATAATATAAATTCGTCGAAACTGTTTAATATAGTGGAATTGAGCTCCTGATGTCACTGTTATTGTTATGTGCACACACATGCACATCCGCCCGCAAAACAATGGGTAGAATGTTCAATTTGTACTTGATAGCAGTTTAGTTACGGCCATTGAACGCCTGTATAGCTTGTCAAGTGGTTTTAATACTGCCCAGACTTTACATAATACAACGGTTACATAGGAGGCTCTGATTATGGATCTGTTTCGTCTTTATAATAGCTTAAAATCATGAATATTTGAATATACCTTTTATATTTACGTAAATTGTTAGATACTTTGATCCGTACTATTAAGTTAAAACAAATAACGACTGATATTAAAAACAACATAACATAGAAATAATTCAAATTAACGTTATACTATGTTATATATAATCTACAAAATCTCATGTCGAACTCATACGAAACTGCCTGACCGATTTTAATATTTTCTTTTCATTGATACCTGACTGTTTAAAACCTATTCTACTACTGAGAAAAAGTCATAAATAGGTAGTTACGTATTTTTCATGCTCATGCCGCCACCCTTCTTTTTCTAATTGCAATTTTAGTATTAAAAACATTCATATGGCAGAACAACGTTTGCCGGTTTAGCTTATTTAACGAAGTTATCGAAATATTTCATTATATTATTTTGCGTCTCCGACATCTGGATCAGTTCCAGGAGTTTGTCTAGTTTAGCAGAACGTGTAACACGTTTCTTACGTAAATCGAAGTCTGCAAATAGACTAGACGAGGTTCCATTGAATCATGTTTCGTCACTCCCTTCAGCGAGTCCTTGAGCAAAATTATTAGTTTGTGGAATGAATGTTGTCTGACGTATGCTTGCTTTGATTAATCAACGTTGATTGTTGCGATAAGCCTCACTTTACACACAGACGTATGTAAGCTTATTTCCTTTTATTATGTAGGTAAAGATCTGACCTAATATTGCAAAAGTAACTGGAAAGTTGGGTAAACTAAACCAGGAGAATGACTGCTGAGAGATTATGAGACTTATGTCCGCATTAGATATTTTTAACGATTTGATGTTGATGGAATGATGCTACAATCTATAACTTTTTGAAAGTAACCTGTTTTGCTACACTGTATACCTAAATCTATATTAAATTTGTCCAAGTCTATTATTAATTTTAATAAAGGTGAATTTTCACTATAAATCTTCCACGAAAAGCCTCTTTTCCTTTATTATCAAATTACTCAAATGAAATTCACAGAACCTACAAACAAATTGGATCAGATTTAAGTTACAGATTTTAGTTTACAGATATTAAATTGTGATTATAATATTGTCTCTGTTGAATTAACATGAATTGAATTTAGGTTTTACTTATTAAAAAAAATCTCTTGTTTCAGATTTTAAATACGCTCCTGTGAATTTTGGAAATGTTACTCAGAGGAAAAAAACTTTAATCCATATGTCAAGAAAGAACTCAAATTTTACGAAGCCGCAGCGTCACAACGTAGATAGTGAAGCTTTTGAAACTGTGAGATCGAGGACCCGCCTGTCCTTGATGTACTCCACAACTTACAATCCCAGCGCCCTAACCCTTTGTATTTCAAAGAGACCTTGTCGCTACTCCGCTAGAGATCCCAGGTTAAGAAACTGGTCGAGAGAACAAATTGTTTCATCAACATAGAGGAAACATTTAAAGAGGACTTTAAAAATCCTTGCAACTGTCTCTAAGAGGAAGTAATCAGAGATAGTCAAGTACGAATTTCAAGAATCGTACTTCAACAGAACTCCATTTAAAAGACTAATGGACACTCAGAGATCCTATGCAAATGGAATTCCAGGTAACGAGAAGCCAGTCAAGTATGAATCAAAAGTACCGTCTGAAGAGGAGAAGACTACGTCTCCTCTTCTCGATAGAACTAGTGATATCAAATACATAGACTCACAAGACGACAAAAATGACGAAGGGGAAATCGTAAAGCCTAGTAACGATCTCAACACTGTGAACTCTATGAAAACGGAACGGAGAAACAGTCTAGATGTAGCATATCACAAAGGTGACGATGATGATGCTGTTTCAACAAATGAAGGAGTAAAGTTTTTTGGATTAGGAGATGCTGACAGCATTTGCTCGAGCAGACCACCTCCTGAACAAATTCCTCATATACCTGATGGGGGATGGGGGTGGGTGGTCGTTGCAGCCTCATTTCTAATAGCAACGGTGGCCGATGGACTTGCTTTTTCTTACGGTTTGATTAATGAAAAGTTTGTTTCATATTTTGAACAAAGTGAGGCAAAGACATCACTAATCGGAAGCTTGTTTATATCAGTACCCCTTATAGCAGGCCCGGCTATGAGCGCTCTCGTAGATAGGTATGGGTGTAAAAAAATGACAATACTAGGAGGAGTCTCGTCTACAATTGGTTTTATTGCCGCCTCCTATAGCAATTCAGTTGAAGTCCTATGCGTTACCTATGGACTAATGGCTGGATTAGGAATGGGATTACTTTATGTTACTGCTGTAGTATCTATAGCGTATTGGTTCGAAAAGCGAAGAAATTTAGCAGTAGGTCTAGGGTCTTGTGGCGTTGGTTTTGGCACCTTTGTATATTCACCTCTAACTACTTATCTTTTGGAGGAATTTGGATGGAGAGGAACTTTGTTACTTCTTGCTGGTACTGTACTTAATGTTTGCGTTTGCGGTGCAGTTATGAGAGACCCTGAATGGTTAATAATGGAACAGAAAAAACAAAGAAAGTTAAGTAAAGCAAAAAGGGCATCTAGTTCGATATCGATATCGGCAAAATCTGGTGGTGGAGAGTCAGTATATCCCGGTGTGGAAGAGTTAAAAATATTAATGAAAAGTGGAGAAACACCAGAATACATTCTAACGACACTTGTAACTTCAATAGCAGAAGCTGAAGATTTAGAAGCAGCAACAAAAAGAAACGCTGATATGTCGCAACATAAAAATAGTTCTGTTATCAACTTACCGACCTTTTTGAGACAGAGCGAAAAGGTATAATTTCTTATTTATAATCTTTATGATTTATATTTTAATTAACTTTATTACTATGAATGTTAATTATGTGTTTCAGGTGCCAGCCGAAGTATTAGATCAACTAATCACAAACAAGCGTCTGTACAACATCATATTACAGAACTATCCTTCTCTTCTTGCTTTGAGATCTAATTCAGAGCAGAAATTGCCAATTGAACCAGCGCCATCTAAAGGGAAGGCGATTAAAATGTCAATGAAACTAAAACTAAACAAGAAAGAAAAGAAAGAAGAAAGTAAACTTGACCAAGCTAAGAATAAGCTCCTTCAGCCAATACCGGAAAATAAGACTGCTATTATTCAACCAAGGAGTGACAGACAAGACTGGTTAAGAAAACAATTACATACAGATCATCACTATCTCAGAGACATAAGAGTACATCGTAATTCTATTATGCATCGAGGTGCTATGATGAACATTGCCAAATACAAACTCCGAGCGTCTTCATGTCCTGATATTTATAGGAATTCTATGTGGTCGATGGAAGATCAAGAAGAAAAGGTAATTATATTTATTAATTGATATTTACGCAATTGCTTATCCCAGCGTGTGATTGAAAAAAATATACGAGTATATAGTTATTTTGGAGTCAATTGGAAAATTTTTATTTAGAGTAGACAGGGCCAGACTATAAAAAGTTTAGAGATAAATATTTAAAGGAAAACTGTTTCGATTGACTACTGTTTACTTACAGTTATTTTTCTTGGCACACGAGATTTGTAATGTAATATTTGTATTATAATAATCAATGAAATTAGTTCATATTTAGCGGACCCAGCAATTCTTTTTTTTTCTCTCTTAAATATGAACTTACACGTTTAGAGTTTCATAGTCGAGTCAAGTCAGAGTCAATCCCCAGTAAAATAGTGGAAACGTTACTAATAGCTTGTAGGAATAACACGGAAAATCACAATTCACAATATTACATTACTTTACTGCTTTTGTGTACATTGCCAAAGAAGTTATATTGAAATATCCATTTTATTCTAATATTCATATTTACACTTAAAACTCGATTTTCCACTAGTTTTAAAAAAAATGTCTTTTTCTGCATTGGCCCCAGCAATTCTTCTTCTTCCATTTAAGTAATGGCTTCGTGCGTCTAGCACATTTAGCCAGTGTCAAGTAAGTGATATATTAATAATAGTATAATATAATTCATAGTAAATGAGAATGAGTGTTAATAAAGATGATAAATCGAAGATGAAATACCATCCCCTAAGCCCCTTGAGTCCTCAGTAAAGATGTAGGACTATACTGAGATCTCACATGGACTCCTTGAGAGAAAATTTTAAAAGTGATGTTGCACTGTTTTGTTTGATTTACCAAAACTCATGTATGTTCACTAACACTTAACGGTTAATATTCCACCGTTATTACACATTAATGTTAGAAATATCACAAATTTTAGAAAATAAAACAAAATTGCAGACATGACGCTTCACTTTCCCGCCAAGAAGTCCAGTAATGATATTTACGTATAACTAAAAATTGAAGTTTTTTTTTCTCAGCAATTCTTAAAATTAATGTTAAAAGATTATGTTCTTTATGTTTTCCAGGCTTGGACTACTCGCCTCCTAAACTCCATATCCAAGACATTTGACTTCAATATGTTCACGGAGTTCCATTTCCTGATGATGAACTTGTCCACACTGGTATTATTCATTTGGTTCATCGTGCCGTACTTCTACATCTCCAACTTCATGACCATGAGCGGGTATTCAGAAGCCCATGGAGCCTGGATGTTGAGCGTCTTCGGAGTTGCTACTATTATTGGCATTGTAAGTAGACTTTGCATTGGCATGTCATTTCTTTTGACATAATACTTCATATCTTAGCATTATCCCGGTTGCCCTAGACTTAAGCTTAGGGCCCAGGGTCTGCTCACTGGTTTAACCAGATTTGACTGCATTTTAATTATTACGTGGAGCGACTGCCGTCTGACCTCCGCAACCCAGAGGTAAACATCGTTCTATGGTTACGCCAGCTGTCAGTCTGTTAAATAAATAAATAATAATAAATATTTCTGACTCTTACACCAATTATTTAGTCCAAGATAAGTATCATTAAGAACTTGTGTTATGGATACTAAATAACAGATAAACATACATAAATCCTTTTATTTTTGTAATGAAATGACATACTTAATATAAATAAAATTAAATAAATAATTTCTAACAATTACACTAATTATTTAGTTCCAAGATAAGTGTTATTGAGAACTTGTGTTATGGACACTAAATAACGGATAAACATACTTAAATACTTTTTTTTTGTAACTACATACTTAATATACATGGGAAACACCCAGACCAAAACAAATATTCACATTCATGCACACAAATATTTGTCCTGCATGGGAATCGAACCCACGACCTTAGGCGCGGGGAGCGGGTATCCTCGCCACCACGCCATATCGGTCGTCAAATTATAATATTATCTGTCAGACGTTTATTAGTATGTAATTACATTTTGTTGCAATGCATTTTAACGATACAAAAAATACTCGTAGTTAAAGTTGACAATAACCTAACAGGAAATAACTATGTCTATTGAGTACGGCATTGTGACGGTTAACGAGCCAGGAATTACAAGGCAATGCCAGTAGGTAAACTAGGTAGGTACTAAGCAATGTGATTGAATTGGCATTTTTAATCAGATTTTACAATATCATGCTTTGTGTTAAAGATTTTATTACCTAATAGCAATTACCTACCAAGTGTACAGAAATTTGGTAGGTTTACGGGTTTATATGACATTTTGAATCTTTTGTGGTTGTTCTTGGTCTCAGGGAGACAATACTCTGATTTAGAAATGAAAATTGTGTTATTATTAAATATGCAGAGTAATCGCGTACATTACATGAAAACTAAACGAATTCTGTCTATACTATCGCATCATCAGAAAATGAATATTAAAAAACGATTGACGAACGATATGAAACGTGGAGGTCGTATACTCCGCTCTTGAGATCTTCTTCTTCCATATTAGACTCGTGCGTCTAGCACATTTAGCCAGTGTCAAGTAAGTGATATATTAATAATATATAATTCATAGTAAATGAGAATGAGTGGTGATAAAGATGATAAATGGTAAATGAGATACCCTCCCCTAAGCCCCTTGAGTCCTCAGTAAAGATGTGGGACTATACTGAGATCTCACATGGACTCCTTAAAAGAAAATTTGAAAAGTGATGTTGCACTGTTTTGTTTGATTTACCAGCACTCATGTATGTTCACAAACACTTAAAGGTTAATAATCCACCGTTATTACACATTAATGTTAGAAATATCACAAATTTTAGAAAATAAAACAAAACTGCAGACATGACGCTTCACTTTCCCGCCAAGAAGTCTCTTGAGATCTTAAATTCTATATAGGACAATTTTTTTTTTATTGTGACACCTCATAATGACTACATCCTGCATGAAGGTAAGCAGTCGATGAAGTCCAAAAAAAAAAGAATGCGCTTCATACCGTGAAATAAGCACGGTACATGTGCTTGACCAAGAATATTATTTGTTCTGGTCTGCTTTGATAATGTATTTCCAAAAAAGCATTTCAGAAGGTTCATACGTTATTTAGTATTCATAACACAAGTTCTTAATGATACCTACTTATGAGGGAACTACATAATGTAATTGCAGAGTACTTATTTATGTATATATACTTAGTACTTATTTATTTATTATGTCAGTATACCTGCACTTCACTCCAGAGGTCGTGGGTTCGATCGATTCGTTCCCACACAGGACAAATCTTTGTGTGCATGAACAAGAATATTTGTTCTGGTCTGGGTGTTTTCCTATCTATATTAAGTATGTATTTACAAAAAAAAAGTAGCATGTTTATCCGTTGTTTAGTATCCATAACAAAAGTTCTTAATGATACTTATCTTGAAACTAAATAATAGGTGTAATTGTCAGAAAATAGTTACTTATTACTTACTTACTTATGTATATAATATATTTGCAGGTCGGTCTCGGTTGGATGGGAGATCTGCCTTGGGTCAACGTCACCAAAACGTACGCTCTATGTCTCATAGTGTGTGGCATCACGATACTTTTGTTCCCGATTCTGATCAACATCATGGATCCGAAGGCTCCACACAGCTTCTACATACTGGCCTTGAACGCTGTCATATTTGGCCTGATGTTTTCCAGCTCGTACTCGTACACTCCTAGTATTTTGGTGGAATTGATAGCGTTGGAGCGTTTCACTATGGCCTATGGACTTGTATTGTTGAGTCAAGGAGTCGGGCATTTAATTGGACCTCCGATGGCTGGTGAGTTAAATTGATTATCTTATAAATCTTAGTTCACGTTGTTGATTTTTCTTCCAAACTAAATCAACTACAACCGTAAACAGCAGCAATCATTTTAATTCTTATTGTACACCGACAACTTTATTGTACATAAAATAATAGGGAAATTCTTAAACTTGTGATCTGGTTTGTCTTTAGGTTGCTCTTATTACTTACACCTATTTATTTATTTATTTATTTTATTTAGGTACACGGACAGATTATTATCATTAAAAATTTAGTACGCTAATTAAAAGAAAAGAAAAAATAAGGCTAGACAATAATCCACAATTAGTGTACACAGCATGACTTATAAATTAACAGTAATTAAAAAAAAAATGCTAATATTAACAATTAAATACTAACGGGAAAATATAACAGACAATATAATATAAACAATAACTACACACGGGAAAAAAAAAAAAAAAAACAATATTAGGAAAAAACTATATTAGGATTTATGAGAGGAGGATGCTTGGTCTGTGAAAAAGTTAGATGTCAACTTTTTGTACTGCGCAAAATTGGGATCAAATATATCGATATCATTGCCACCACACGTTACCTCATTATATAAACGGCACATCCTGACTAGAGGGCTGTAGTAGGACGTATTGTTTTTATAGACTCGCATTACGAAAGTATTAGGACTGCGCGACTTGTATCTAGTGTTGATGTTTAAAGATGCAAGCAGATCAGGCGCGTCAACAGCCGCATGAAGCAACTTATGCAAACAAAGAAGGTCGTACCGTTTACGCCGCGATTCCAAAGAAATGACTCCAAACTTAGACAACCTTTTACTGTAACCTCCAAAAGACCGACCGAGGTTACACTTGAACGATAGGTGTCTCAAGCACCGCTTCTGGACCCTTTCTAAATTATCGGCATGAACTTTATAATAAGGAGACCAAACAGGACAACAATATTCCATAGTACTTCTCACAAGGCTGTAAAAAAGACAAAGAGTGCTTTGTGGTCTTTTAAATTCTTTTGTCAATCTCAGAATAAAGCCCAATAGTCGATTACCTTTCTTCGTTATATATTCGTAATGCAGACGGAAAGATAGTTGTTCGTCAAATATCACACCAAGGTCTCTGACAAAATTAACTCTCTTTAAAATATTGTCATTTATATAGTAGGAATGGGTGAGCTTATTTTTCTTCTTCCTAGTAAAAGAGATGGTGCAACATTTATCGATATTAAGGTTCATATCATTAGATAGACACCATTGTGAAACAATCTCAAGATCTTTTTGAAGGGCAGTGCATTGCCTTAAATCGTCGACGTTGGTAAATATTTTAAGGTCATCAGCGTAAAGGAGGGCAGGGCATGACAGTCGACCAATTAAATCATTAATAAATACAACGAAAAGCAACGGCCCAAGATGCGATCCCTGTGGAACACCTGAAGACACTATAATAGGTGATGATGAATAACCCCTGATTGTAACAATTTGTGATCGGTTGTTTAGATACGATTCTATCCATCTCAATAAGCTCCCATGGATCCCATAGTATGCTAGCTTAAGACATAGCAAAGGGTGGTTAACTCTATCAAAAGCCTTGCTGAAATCCAGATAGACAGCATCCACTTGGCCCCCAGATGCAAAAACCCTGCACAGGTAGTTTTTGTACACAAGTAAATTACTGAGTGTGGACCGTTTCTTCACAAAGCCATGTTGTTTACTTGAAATCATTTGCATGAAATGGTTATAAAGATATGGATACACAAGCGACTCAAAGAGCTTGGCTAAACATGAGAGTATACTGATCGGGCGATAATTAGCACATAGGCCTCTGTCTCCAGCTTTAAATACCGGCACAATGTAAGCTTCCTTCCAACGAGAAGGAAAGGTGCCTGTAGCTAAAGATTTATTATAGATTATGGCTAAAGGCTTGGCCAGTTCACCTGCACAAAGCTTAACAAACTTAGGCGGTATTTCATCTGGACCAGAACCCTTGGACAAGTGTAGCTGTTTAATTTTTAGGCAGATATCATTTTCACTAATATTAAAGTGTTGCGAGGAAAAGTTTTGAGTATAAAATAAATGTGCCTGGTCCTTTGTCTCCCCAGGTAAGGCGTAGACCGAACCAAAATACTGGGAAAACAATTCGCAAACACTCTGACTGTCGTGACTAGTCTTTTTGCCGTATGTCACTGTGTCGGGGAAAGTGGCTCTACCATGTTTATCGTCAACATAACGCCAGAATGATTTAGGATTATCAAGTAACGTGTCCTCAACTGACGATAAATAGGTATTGTAACACTCTGCCGTAAGCGCTTTGCATCTGCGTCGAAGAAGTGCAAAAGTATCATAATCACGAGGATTACCAAACATTTTGTAGCGCTTGTGTACTCTAGCCTTTTCTTTTGTACAACGTATTAAGCCAGGGCTGTACCAATTGGGATACTTTTTGGAGCTGGTCCTAGCATAAGGTGTGTGACGCGATATGGTTTCATTGATTTTGTTATAAAATTCATCGACACAACAATCAACATCTGCAGATGACAATACCTCCTCCCAGAAGACACTGCCCAAATCGGATCGCACCCTAACGTAGTCGCATTTGTTGTAGTTGTATCGTCTCCTGCATTCATGTTTCATGGCTTTATATGGTGCTTCAGTTATAATGTCTACCTCGTATGCTAAGTGATGGCTATCTAAACGACATACAGGTTCGGCAACTTTCACCGTAACGGAAGAAGCAGGTAGTGAGGAACAAACTAGATCAAGGAACCGACCATAATTATTGGGATATGCATTATGTTGAACTAGATTACAAGTATGTATCGTTTCCATCAGCAGAGTTGCCCTACGATCCCGAGGATCTGACGGAACAAAATGAGTCGATGAATCGCTTTGTTCCCATGTAATATTAGCGGAGTTAAAATCTCCCAGGATAAGACAATCGTCTCTGCAAGAAGACTTCAGAATTACCCTCTGGCTGTTAATGTGAAACGCCACAATATCTCCAACTGGTAAATCAGGTGGAAGGTAGCAAAGACAAATGTGCAGAGAAGGTTCCCCATGTTTAAAGGGGAGAATAGTGAGCCAAACATCCTCGACCCTACTTTCCCAAGACATCTGACGTACAGCATTAATACATTTCTTGATAGCAATTAAAACGCCTCCGCCTGCTTGTTTTAATGAACACGTATGCACACGGTCTCGTCTAAAAATTGTATATCTATTGTCAATGGATTCACCATCATAAACACTGCCATCAAAGTTGGTTTCAGTCAGACAAATAATATCATAATTATTGCTAAGACTATTAAGGAAAATATCTTTCATTTTTGACTTTGCTCTTCCTACATTCTGATAAAAAATATTATATATAAATAATAGCAAAAGAGTACCAATTATTATGAACTAAATAATAATTAAAAAAAAAAAACACTTAACTATTACCCAGTTTCACTGACGCAGTTTATCAAGAGAATCAAAACTATGTATGAGAATAGCACCTGCTGAGTCATTCTTACGAACATAGATTTGACCGTATTTAACCCAAACATATTTGTATTCATTTTCTTTAGCTGCTCGTCTTGCTGCTGCATGTAGACTCTTTTGCTCTGGAGACAGATGCTCGGTGACAAATATACTGCACGATTCTCCGGAGATATTCAAGTCACATGATCTCAAACATCCATCAGACTGAGCCCTCCTATGTCTATAAGCTGCAGAAAGTATCAGATCTCTCATGCGTGGCGTGGATAATGTTACGACTATATTACGGGGTCTCTTAGAAGCAGCATTATGTTTGGCAACCCTGCGGCATGCACTGATGTGCCCATCTTGAAGAGGAACCTTTATAACCTCACAGAGTTTCTTAAGAATAGCCAAAGGGTTCTCATTCTTACGTTCCGGAACCGCTTGTAACTCAATATTGCAGCTACGCGAGATCTTCTCTATTCCAACCAGTCGACTATTGAGCCTAGAAACCTCCTCTCGTAGCCTAGATTTTTCTTGCTCAAGTTGTTTTATGGTCTCAGCATTGTTTTTTACATCAGATTGTATCGACTTCTGTTCTTCACAAATAAAGTCCGTGGTGGCACTGAAGTCGTCTTTTAAATTTTTCAGGGCTGACTCCACTTCCGTGTGAACCATTTCTCGAACATCGTCCCTTAATGCTTTGCGGAAGTTTTCCATAAATACTGTTAACGATTCACTGAGCTTTTTTTCCAGCAGTTCACTAATCTTATCCATAGTCACATTTGTGGCAGCTTCATCAATAGAATCTGTAATTGGCGAAGATAAGGACACACTCATGTTCTGATCAGACACGGCTTCGCAAGACATGTTCAAGGGATTGTTTGTGCGTAATAGTTGGCCATGACGCGCAGGCGTGTTGTCATTGGATCGCACGCGCCGTGTGACATTAACACATGTCGGACATACCCAGTTGGATGTCTGGTCTTTGGTTAGAGCAATAAATTGCTGTCTCTCGATATTGAGACACAGAAGATGGAAATTTCCCACACATAAGCGACATTTTAAGAACTCCTTTGCACTCAAAGCTTTTCTACACGCGCTGCAATTCATTTTTCTTTTATCGTACACGTCCAAAAATATTCTCCCAAAACAGGGCTAATATTTACTTCTGGCAGCACTGGTGATACGTCAATTACAAGTTTGACGATGTCAGGTTGAGTTTGGCAGAATTAAAAGAATTTGTTGAGGGTACTTGTAAGTCATATAGTGACAGTTCGTGATAATGTAAATAAGTGGGTATAAAATTATCACTTATCTTTTTGATTTCTATTGCTTGCAGCTGGAAATAGTTCTGGATAGTAGTTCTGTAGGGTGATTAAGTTACGCACTACACTCTTATAACACTCCAATAGAGAATCCGTTAGTATTAATCGAGATATTAATAAAATATACCAAGCGCATTGTGTACTGAATCTCTGGGGTTACCAGAAAAAAAAAAAAAGAAAGAGAAAAAAAAAAAAAAAAGAAAAAAAAAAAAGGTGTAATGTTAACCTATTGAGGTGTAATGTAATGTTTAGGTGTTAGCCGTTATTTTTACAACTTACAAGTCATCAACATTTGAAGTATCTAGCTATTTAACTTGTCCTGACAATACGTCCTGGGGCCAGGGCACGGTAAAGTATGACCTCGATCCACCTCACCTTGGTATGTGGAAGCAAGTTCGCGCCCAGAACTCCCCAGCAGTGGGACGATTGGGCCGAATCACTAGACTGGCTTGTAGGACACAGAAAAAGTATTACTACCAGCGAGATCTGCTTATAAAATCATCATCATCGTGGTAATGTCAGACCATTAACTTCCCACTTTTGTGCATGGGTCTGCTCTCACAAGTCAAGCTGAGAGTGATTCAGGTCATATTCTTGTACGCGGACCTCGAGCGGATTGGCGGAGTCAGGTGGGTGGCTGTTTTTTTACAAGCTGCCCATTAAAGCTTCTAATATGTCTTAACGACTATCACATATAGTGATTACCAGGGCTAACCTTAACGTGCGTTCCGAAGCACGAAAGTGCTCGATATCAACGGTCACCCACCCAAAAACCCTCTGTGACTCTTTGCTTAATTTTAGTACCGCGGAAGCTACGAGCTCTTAGAAAACACCTATTTTGTTCCAGGTGCTCTAAAAGACTCCACAGGCTACTGGGATGCAGCCTTCTACGTTTCGGGAATATGGGTGATAATCTCGGGTCTTCTGGTCGGAGTCATCCCATATACCAAGAATTTCCGAATTTGCGGCACCGCACCACTCGCTAAAGATGTCGCTGGCGAGCCCGACCCGGGTGTTAAAATTATTATAGCACATTAATTATGTCTCTAAAGTAATTTTCGTAATTTAATATCTATTGTCAATCATAATAGTAAAGGTAGATACGTTCTGCACGCAAAAAACAACAAAAAATGTGTTCTAAAACGGTGCAATTTGTCAGTTTTACTTACATTATATTTTATTGTTCATCAAAATGGCGGGACTAATAACGTAGACAAAATGAAGACAGGTTTAAACGAGTAGGTATAGAACGCGGGGCGTAGGTATATTAAACAGTGACCCTTTTTTTTTTTTTTTTTTTTTTAAACGTCAGAAAAATGCATTTACGCATACCCAACCGGTCGGGGGTCCGGACAGCGGTTATGTGGGGCTCCTGCAGGAACTTTTCAGCCTACCCACTAAAAAACTGACGACGCCCGTCACTAGTTGGCAAAAAGGCAGGACCATGGTCTCTCATCAGCCCATGGCCTCGCCAGTGGCAACGACCGCTCCTGTGTTGGGAAGGTAGCGGACCTCCTCAGAGGGGTGCAGTAATTACACCCACTCCTACCTCTCAGGCGTAACACTACCGAAGTGCATTTAATTTCTTTAATCCCAAATTAGGTGGCAGGTGCCCCCACACCCACCCCCTGAGACTCTCTCGACGGAACATGCTGGACGGCAGGTCCACGAGCCCTCCTGCCCCGAAAACGACGGATCCGGAGAGACTGCGGATCTCTCTCTCTTTCTCGCTCTGCGGCCTCCTTTAGTGACATGATTTCTTCGCAAAAGGAGGCCATTGCCTCCCAAGCCCCTTCGCTGTCAATCATCTTTTCCATAACGGTTGGCAGCGAAAGATCCTCACTGCTCAGAGCCGTTTCCAGGGCTGTTCGTTGTCCCACCCACGCAGGGCAGACCACCATTGTATGATGTGCGGTGTCTTCCTCACAGTTACAATGGTGGCACCCTTGGGTCAATTCCGCTCCAGCTATGTTGCACAGATACCTCCCGAAGCACCCGTGCCCCGAGAGTATCTGTGTCAGCCGAAACGACATCGACCCCCACCTCCGGCTAAACAGTGACCCTGGATGTGCAGTAACATATTATCAGGTCTCAAACGAAGTGCGGCATGGGGGGTGGCGCGTAACTATAGCAACGCGACGACGACTCGCAACGCTGCTCTTGCGCATGCACTTAGTCACTGTTTGTCCCTTTCCTTATTTTGTCAGCGATTTTATGTACCACTTGTGTTCAGTTCACGTGACTTGTGTCCTGCCGTTTATACTTATTATTATTCTAATTCGTTAAAAGGTACTGATTACTACTATGTGCCAATTAGCTTACTTAGTATTAACGTTGCGGTGAGCTAGTAACGTATCTACCTCTTTATACAGTTTTCTTATTGTCGAATTGATTTGGCGCCCGCCCTTTTAATTTGGGTTTTTAAATACGTATGGAGTGAAATAAAGAATTGAGAATTAATAATTGTGTGTAAGGTCATACTGACAGCATACAAAATAACTTGTATGTGAGAAAATACTTCATATTCTATTTTATTAATAATGATATTAGAATATGTATTTTACTATTTAATGCACACATGAGTCGGTATGACAGAGGCTTTAAAATACAGCCAAAACCTCATTTTACGAGCGGTTTATAAAAAAAAAAAAATGTTAACATGTTTTTCTTATCGATTCAACTGCGTTGGAACGTTGATTTAATTTGAAATTGTTGATATAGTTAAAGGTACTAAACGAGACAAAATATATTTTAGCTATATTGATGCGAAACTCTTTTATTTATGAGTGAGGTGATGACTTTATGAATAAGAAGGTAACCGAATGTTTATGTCATAAATCGTTTTCAAAATTGACGGTTGTATGGCATTTGACTATATTTAAGATATTTTATTTTATAAAGTATATTATTATGATAATTGCATGAAGACAGAGTGGTTTGATATTAGGCTATTTTATAGAATTTTATACTTTCAATAATAAAGACAAATTTGAATTATAGAAAGTAGTTTCTTTTATGAAAGGGTATTTTAAGTTTAACTTAATCAGAACTTGCCACGCGAAGACACTGATATATTTAACTTACTTAACTTATCTTAATTAAGTAAAAAGTATTGTAGGAAATAAGTTGGTTTGTCTACTTACTATACTTACATAGTTTACATAAGCCGTGCTTATTATTATTATGTAAGTAGGTACTTACTTTATATAATTACTTACTAATTTTATTTTGTAGTAGAATAGGTAACTTTGTGGTAAAATGATTAATAAAATTTGATGGAATATAAATGTAGTGTTTTATTTTATTTAACTAACGCACCTATGACTTATCGATAAGAATTTACTTATGTGCGTAATTATCGCTTGCTCCGTGCACGTTATTAAGCCGCGTTTGTCCCGCCCGCCGGCTTTCATGAACATATATGACAGTCGTTTTTTTTCCTTTTGAATAATGGCTTCGTGCGTTTAGCACATTTAGCCAGTGTCGAGTAAAGAGATAATATTACATATAATTCATAGTGAATGAGAATGAGTGGTGATAAAGATGATAAATGGTAAATGAGATTCCTTCCCCCTGAACCCCTTAAGTCCTCAGTAAATTATGGGACTATACTGAGATCTCAAATAGACTTATTGAGAGATGTGAATGACTCTTGATGAGAAGTGGGACTTCTTGGCGGGAAAGTGAAGCGTCATGTCTGCAATTTTGTTTTATTTTCTAAAATTTGTGATATTTCTAACATTAATGTGTAATAACGGTGGCTTATTATAATATAATATAAGTAAGATTAATATACATAAGTGTTGGTAAATCAAACAAAGCAGTGCAACATCACTTTTCATATTCCCTCAAGGAGTCCATGTGAGATCTCAGTATATTCCCACATCTTTACTGAGAACTCAAGGGGCTTAGGGGAGGGTATCTCATTTACCATTTATCATCTTTATCATCACTCATTCTCATTTACTATGAATTATATTTTATTAATATATCACTTACTTGACACTGCCTAGATGTGCTAGACGCACGAAGCCATTATTTAAAAGAAAAAAAAAGTCCCAGTGCCTTTAACCTGACAGCTGACAGCTGGTTAAAGCATAGAGTGCTGTTCCCCTCTGAGTTGCGGAGGTCAGACGGCCATCGCTCCATGTAAATAATTTTTGTTCTTTTGTTTTACGTCGGTAATAAAATGCATTTATGCACTACCTTCTGGCCAATGGGGGACCGAAAATGGGGCTCACAACTGGCAGACTGCCAGCAGTAATACCCCATAAAAATCTTCCGAAGAAGAACGCCGCTTGTGGAGAAAAAGGCGGGGGGGGGGCCAGTACCTGTGTTGCAGCATCTGACATCCCGACTGCGGCCAACGTCTACCGTACCAAAACCGGACGGCCCTCTTTACAGAGGCGCAGTGGATGCTCCCCTTCTACCTACTTGTGCGACCATAGCCGACTTTTCGGTGGGTCCATGGTTAAAAAGCAGGGGCCTCCTTCCCCCGCTGCCTAAGACCCTCCCCAGTAGTCAGTACTAAGGGCACCCATAGACGCCAACCTCTGGGTGTTACCTTTCCCTAGCGGCTTCTCCTCCCTACCGGAAGATACTCAGCCCCCCACCAAGACAAGGTGTAGAGAAGTCGGGGGGGATGCGCCAAAAACTTTTTTTTATTTATGTCGGTTACAAAATGCTTTTACGCACTGCCTCCCGGCCAAAGGGTAACTGAGAGGGGAGTGTGGGGTTCACTGCGGCAGACGCGACCGCCAGCAGTTTTACCCACTAAAAATCTTCTGACGACGCCCACTGCTGTTGAAAAAGGGTCGGGGGGCCAGTGCCAAAGTATAAAGCTTCTGACTCCCCGTCCGCGGCCAACGTCCCCCGGACCAGAACCGGGAGGACGCACGCGTGTGGCGCCCCCCCTACCTCCGTATGCGACGGTAGGGGCCCCCTGCCCCCGTCGCCTAAGACCTCCCTGGCGCTTCTGGGCGGGCCCTCCTGTCCCACCCGCTGCGCCAACGCCGTAGCAGGAGAGAGAGCGGATCCCGCTCCTTGGCCTCCTTCTGCAACATCACAAAACACCCCACAACACGAGTTAACTCGGGTTATGAAGTCAAATTGACACATCTATACGTCAGCACTCTTTTAGACCAGTGTAAAACACTGCAGGTTTTTAAAAAGTCGTTTCACGCCAGTTTCACGCGACTAAATCTTGTAGTTTTAGTTTTTTTTCCCGGTAATGTCATGGATGATCTTAAATTAACGTTATATATAATGGTAACTTTATAATAATTACAGAAATTACTTGTAAATTAAATTTAAGTGTTGGATAGTGTACATTAGTTGAAGAAGGCTTTGGGCTATCGAAAAATGGTCGACAGCGAGACGGCATGGGAGGCGATGGCCTCCTTCTGCGAAGTGGTGATGTCGCAGAAGGAGGCCGCGGAGCGGGAGAGGGAGCGGGACCCGCTCTCTCTCCGGCTACGCCGTTGGCGCAGCGGGTGGGCCAGGAGGGCCCGTCCGGCCGCGCCGGGGGGGTCTTAGGCGGCGGGGGCAGGGGGCCCCTTCCCTCTACCTATAGACCCCCCAGTAGTCGGCCAGTCACGTCATGGCCGCACAATGAGGTAGGAGGGGTGCGACACACTGCGCCTCGCCGAGGAGGTCCTCCCAGTTTTGATCCGGGGGACGTTGGCCGCGGGCGGGGTGCCAGAAACTACAAATCCCCTGGTGCTGGCCCCCGCCCCTTCTTCAACAGCGGTGGGCGTCGTCGGAAGATTTTTAGTGGGTAGGACTGCGGTGGTCGCGTCTGCTGCAGTGAGCCCCACACCCCCTCCCGGTCTCCCCCTTTGGCCGGGAGACAGTGCATAAATGCATTTTGTTACCGACGTAAATCAAATAAAAAAAAAGGCTTTGGGCTATGGCTAGTTGGCCAGTGCCAAAATCTCTCTGCTATCCAACTCTTGGGCAACTGTTGCGACCCGTAGTTACAAATAATTATGGTTTTAGTTGCCACTGCCGGACCATAGTATTAATATTACAAATAAATTATATTCATAGTCATAATAATCAAAATATAACAAATATACCTGAGGACTTACACACGGAGTCAAATCAAATGAAAATAATTACAATTTAGACTGATCGTTAAAATAGTAAACGTCAAAAGTGCATTTTTTCCGGCGGAGTCCGCCGGGCAGACAGACGACATCAGACATCCATTGTTTGTTTGTTTTCATTTTCTCCGAAAAGATATTTCTTATTTAAATATAGAAAGAAAGTGTTTTATGGGTCCCCAATTAAGTTATATATAAAACGGTAGTTGTTTCAGAGAATTATGAACGTAATGGATCGGTAATTACTTTAATACAACGCATCCAGCTGTTGCATGTTGCAGTAATGACGTACTTTATATATTTTCTACATATTTTGTGATTTGTAGGATTGTTCATTTGGATTGCAAAGGCGCGACGCCTGGAATCCCTTATATTGAAAAGGTATGTATAATTATTTGTAGTTTTTCTGACTGTTTACATCAAATTTTATTATTTTCTATATGTACTAGTTTATTATTTGTACTCTTTAATTATTGCAATTTAGACTCTATTAATATCCATAAAATTAAACAAAAAACAACTATAATCTCTTATAAAAAACAACTGAACACTACAAGTATATCGCCCCCCACATGGCATCTTCAGATAAGAAACAAACACTCTGCTCTACAGCAAACTCTGAAACTAGTGTGAGTGGTGGAGTAAGATACCTATCACCTAGATATGTTAGGTAGTCAGTGGCTAGTAGAAGGACATCTAAAAGTTGATGGTTATATGTAATTTGTCTAGCTTAGTCTATCATCATCACCTCAGCTCATTGACGTTCCACTACTGAACATGAGCATTGTCTTACAAACCAAGAATCATGAAAAATCATGAATACAGCTCCTCAAGTAAATTTACATGTCAGAATTTTTTTTTAGGCCTTTAACATGGCATAAGTAAATTACATTGTATACGAACAATTGTGATAATCATTAATGATTTGTCATTATTTAGTTGCTAATAGGCTTCAAGTCATGGGGAGCCACGGGCGTTTTGCTGGAGTGGGAAGACACCTTCCCTTATATGTGGCAACTGATTGAATTTGGCAGCCAATTTGGGTGTGGAGGAGATGGCCATTATTTAAAAGATGAAATAAAACACATTCTTAGGTTTTCAAAAAATTTGGGACTCAAAGCTGTAAGTAAATTTTATGTTTATAATCTTATTATTTGCCAATTACAAGTATACACTGAGTTGACCATAGTATTACAAAGTTTATCATAAACAAATAGTGGAATTAAATAGGTATATACTCAGTAGATATTAAGCGAACACTAATAGTTAAAATTTCAGCTTTGTGCAATTACGTTAAGTAAAGCTAATAAAAACTTGCTTAGACATGGCCGACCCACTTACCTACCGACCTACTTCACTTGTGTAGGCAATATTTTCTACAACTCATTATGTAATTTGGCAGACATCTCTCAAAGTCCCACAGGAAAGCATTTAATATGGGGGGTGCAATTGTTATGTGTCTTTCCCACTGTCCTAATTGGCAGGATACAATTGGTATTGATACCTTAATTTGCATTTTTTTTTTAAATGACTTATGAATGCATTATATTTAATTTTCAATGCTTTATCTACTGGTAAAACAGAATAACCCAGAGGACCGTAAATACAAAGATACCTTAGTTAAAAATGTAACCTACAATGAAATAGCAATAATCATTCAGATAAACTGAGGTAAATCACCTTGCCATTGATTTCGAGCTAAACTGTACAAGTAAGTGATGATATATCACTTAAAGATTTTTTCATTGTAGGTGTGGTGTTTACGTAGCTGTGAATATTATGTCAGGCTAAAATATGTGAAACTCGTTTATATACCTTTGTTTCCTATAAAATACAGGTAAAAAGATATACATGCAGTCAAGGGTACTAAAAAGCAACGCCAATTTACAAAAAAATGTGTCATTTAACAGGATGGTACACATCAAGTGTGTCAAAAATATTTCTGTTACATTTTATCGATTTCTCCCACCGTTATAAATAGTGCTATTGAAAAACGCAACTAATGTGGTCTACGTGACGGCGAAGGCCAAAGAGGAAGAAAAGAACCTCCTAACAAAACTAATGAAGCTGCTGTCGATTACGTCAAAAAGCATATTGCGTCTTTCCCTACCATGGACCACATTAAATACGTAATTCATCGAAACGTTTATATTTAGATGCCTTGTTGTCTACTGCGAAAATGTATCAGCTTTACCAGTTTAAGTGAAATATGCACAGGTTGCTAGTAGTAGACCAAAATAGATCATAGAACAACTGCATGAAACTAGCCAAGTACGTCATAAAAACTTTATTCTAAGGCTTTGCCTAATACCTTTTTTCTGTTATAATGCCTAGCTTTTACCATTAGTTTGTTGTTTCCATTCAAATTACTAAGATTTTATGGCAAACATGGGTGTTATCTCTGTTTTTTCGATTACAGCTAAAACCAGTTAAGTGCATGCCCTCCATAAATAATAAATGATTTATTGCGTAATTTTGTGATACTGGTATTGTTTTAAATTAATAGAGATAAAGTGTAATACTTTACCTATCAATTGGCATAAATGTATTTTACAAAATATAATTTTAATGAGAGTAATAAATCGATTGAACTTTCAAACCTTATTATCTCAGTTCAAGGTAATATGCAAATATGCAATTAATATACTTTACCAGTAAGCAGACGATAGTACAAATTTATAAGGAAACAGAACTATAAGTAATATTAATTACTTTTTGTATATTAAATATAAAAAATAATATTTGAAATGTTATTATGTCGGCAGTATTGTTTTTGAAAACTCCAAATCATTTGCTTGCAAAAATATTTTCAATTAAATGTAAATTGGCTGGTTTCCATATGATGGTATTGTTTTGTATGTATAAGAAATCTCAATCAGATGTCAGCAAAAAAGTATTATTTTACTAATCCCCAAAGCCCTGTCCCAAACAACACATGCTTGTGGTAGAAACCATCCACATACTGTGCAGACTATCAGCACTCAAACTAAGAAATTTTGTTAAGTCGTTCCAGTGTAAGACCATTAGGCTTTTTAATTTTCTGCCAGCGCATGCGTTTTCCTGCTCCCATAAACTCGGGTTGTTTAAGCGGGGCGCAGAACAGCATTTTTGCTGGCTGTCCTAAGTGAGTGCGCTTGTTATCGTGCTTACTCCACAATATGGAGCGCCCTCATTTTGTTGGAATACTTCACTTTCAGTTAAAAAAAAAAAAATTTTTTATTGCAGATTCAGCTTGTCCAGACAATCGGACACATGGAATATGTCCTCAAACACCCGAACTTCCAGAGAATGCGAGAGGCAAGGCAGTCACCATCTTCTATTTGTCCCTCGAACCCAGACACATTGATGCTGGTAGAAGGCATGCTGAAGCAAGTGCTGGATGCTCAACCTAATGCCGAGTATGTGCATATTGGAGCGGATGAGGTACTTTTTTTTTTCTTTTTGACAGGCAGGTAGTTGAAATCGTATTGGACAGTAGTCGTAGTGTAGTCACACAATTAGGGAATGCAATCCCGATCCCGCGAGATCTCGCGTAGTTTTTCGGGATCAATCCCGAAGCATAATAGGACGAAATCCCGTTCGGCAGTGGTCTGCAACGCCATTTATCATTCATCATATTTCATTTGTTTGTTTACGTACGTCATAATTATTGTGCAGTTGTAATCGTTATTTTTCTTAAATTACTCATTTTTATTGTTTACGAAAGTTAATGAAATATAACTTTACGTTTCATGGTTCGAAAGCTAAGAGACCTGAAAACTCCTCTCTCAGAAAAGTTGGTCTCTTTGATGAACAATCGTACGAACGGTGCATAAAAGCGACTGCAGTGCTGTTATATTTGAAAAATCCAAATAATTATCAAGACTTTTGTTTTCTGTCAAATAATATCTTATTCTAATTAACCTCATAATCAGAAACAAGCAACTTTTATCGTTTTCAGTTATCAGAACGTAACTTTTTTTAAACTAGACGGGATCCCGAAAATTTCGGGATCTCGCGGGATTGATGTTTCTAATCCCGCGGGATCCCGAATTTACGATCTCGAGTCGGGATTGCATTCCCTACACACAATACGCCCACTATTGCAGCCATGTGTGAATTTCAAAAGTGACAAAGTCAAGTCTCGCCAGTTTCTTGAGACCATTGCTTACCAAAGGTGATTTTATTTCTAAAGATGATTACTTGTTTGGGAAAACTATCGAAAAGAGTTGCTGCGGTTCCGGAACAAAGAACTTAAGAAAGAAAATTACGGTTTTCAGTCAATAAAAGTCTGATACACCGTTCCGAAGCCTCCACATTAATTTTATGATATTCCATTTATACAAGATAAGGCTGTTGAAACAGCTGATGGCAGTTTGTATCCTGTTAGTTCCCGTTCATGTTAACCCTTCTTCAGATTTGTATTTTTTTATGTAACGAATAAACTCAAAAAGTACTGGACCTATTTTAATAATTCTTTTTTCATTAGAAAGCTACATTATCACTGAGTAACATAGGCTATATTTTAATTTGAAAAAATAGGGTATTGTAAGATATTTGGGTTTATCGGACACAAAATGTAAAAAATCAACCAGAACAGTTAATCATTTTGCGTACGCTGCCTAAACTATAAAAGATAGAACCACAAAATGTACTAATTAATTTTAGATCTTATAAATATCTACTATAAAGTCCACGACACACTATACCTAACCTATCTATGTCGAATGAGGCACAACAACCATTTTTTTATTAAACAATCTTGAATTTTTTGGACTACATTTAAACGCATTTATTTTACTTTGCTGTTAATCCTTATCAAAATAAATTATTTCATCACTAAGTGCAGTTTATGTAGATAATTAGTGTCGGTGTCTGTGAATTGACCTGGGAATCATTTTGCTGACCGTGTCTTTTCTGGGTAGGCATTTTGCAGCGGTAACCGACATCCACGCGGGCGGAGCCGCGGGCGACCGCTTCTGTATATGTCTAATAGGTTTCCCCCCTCGTTTTCTCGCTCCTTAAAATTCGTAAGTTTTTTTGCCTTTAGCCTTTCCTCATATGGTTTATTTTTTAGATTTCTTCGGGATTTACGAGAACCTTCTTTTTTATTTTAAATCTTATGACTTGTAACACATGTTTTTGTAGACTTGTCAAATTGTTTTACTATTAAGTACATTTTCTTGTAACTGGCGGGTGAAATAACTAACCTTGACGCTTTCTTGTCCGTTCTTTTATGATCAAGCTCCCGCTCGCAGTAAATGGGCGCGCTAGTTTACGTTTTTAATTTTGACTTTCATAAGAGCTCTATTGAGCCAAACTTGAATAAATGACTTTTTTTTTGACTTTGCGGTATTTTCTCGATTGTTTTTTTTATTCTTTAAGTACAGGTTTGAAATTATAAAGGTGTATAGTAAAATCGATTTTCATTCTATGTAATCACTTCTTAGGGCAAAGTGAAGCGTCATGTCTGCAGTTTTGTTTTATGTTCTAAAACTTGTGATATTTATGTAATAACGATGGATTATTCACCGTGAAGTGTTTGTGAACGTACATGAGTGTTAGTAAATGAAACAAAACAGTGCAACTTAACTTTTCAAATTCTCTCAAGAACTCCAAGTGAGATCTCAGTATAGTCCCACAGTCTTTACTGAGGACTCAAGAGGTTTAGGGGGAGGGCATCTCATTTACCATTAATCATCTTTATCACCACTCATTCTCATTTACTATTATTTATATGTTATTAATATATCTCTTACTTGACACTGGCTAAATGTGCAAAACGCACGAAGCCATTATTTAAAAGGAAAAAAGCGACTGTCATAAATGTTCATGAAAGCCGGGCGGGCGGGACAAACGACGGCTTAACGACTTAACGTGCATTCGAGGCACGGGGCAAGCGATAATTACGCACATAACTACTTATCAAAATGTCATATGTTATTAATATATCTCTTACCTGACACTGGCTAAATGTGCTTAACGCACGAATCCATTATTTAAGAGAAAGACTCTGTGTAATTTGTCTTTTTAAACTCTTCAGGTAACCCGACACTAAATTGTCTCCAGGTTTGGCACTTAGGCGTTTGTGCTGATTGCCAAAAGAGGGCGTCAGTTAACGAGCACGGCGTAGCGTCGTTGTATCTCGAACACATTCAGGAGGTGGCCTTGTATCTAAAAAGAAACTATCCTCGCGTCACAATACTGATGTGGGATGACATGTTGAGAAATATCAGCGCGGACGTATTAAGGGGTTAGTGGATTTTTATTATCCTTTTCTTGTTATGTGTTTTCTTTTCTTACATTCAGCAAGTTTTTTTTTTACAATTACACCAATTATTTAGTTCCAAGATAAGTATCATTAAGAATTTGTGTTGTGGATACTAAACAACGGATAAACATACTTAAATACTTTTTTTTTGTAAATACTTAATATACATAGGAAAGCGACCTGGTCTCGTCCTGATCTGGTCTGGGTAGACCAGAACAAATATTCATGTTCATACACACAAAGATTTGTCCTGTGTGGGAATCGAACCCACGACCTCTGGAGTGAAGTGTAGGTATACTGACCTCCACGCCATATCGGTCGTCAAAACCCAAAACAAGTTGGATCCAGGACTTAAGACAGATGGCTATGAATAAGTTCTGCAGAGGACCAGTATGCTTGGCACTCTTTGGGGGAGGCCCATCGGCTTATGTTCATTGGCTGATTAATTAATTTGTTAATATCTTTGTTAGCTTTCATAGTCATTTTCTCTTTTGTTTTGTTAAATTATGCAAGTGCCATCGAAGTACATATAAGCTAACATTACACCTTAGGCCTAGTTTAATTTATAAGCGAAATCATAGCAGAATGCCAACATGAAAACATACTTAAAATATATACATACAGTCATGTAAAACATAGGACACTGTGAAGCCTGAATAAATATATATGAACATACCCAAAAAAAAATGTTAGCGTCAGGATGGCCAGTCACTATACATATCCATAGCAATTTTTATCAAAAAAGTTCAGCACTTTTTTAGAACTGTAAACTTTAATTAGTTGAGAAATCAAAACGCTAGCCCATAACCTATTCAAACATGAACTTTTGGTTAACGACTGATTTTTATAGAACGTCATAAATTTAACATATGTTACCAGAGATGGCGTCAGTAGTAATAGCCAATTGCCCAATTGCTTATTTTTGGCAGCAATTATTGGTTATAATTTCAACGATGAATACGTCTAGTGACCGACCATCCTGACGCTAACCAACATTATTATATATTAGACATGGGCGTTTTCGTTTTTTTACCAAAACCGTTTTGAAACCGATATACAGTTTTCATATCGATATGGATAACCGTTTTTAAATATCGATATCAGTAGGTAGAGTTTCATAACTTAAATGCGTTTTGTTATTTTATTAGTTACGGCAAACTAATAACAAAACTTAACGCGCATATTATCGAGTTATTTATAAGCATAAATATGTTATACAGATCCCACTCGCTTTTAGTTATGGCGTTTTTCCTTTGTCTTTCGCGACATTGTTAATAAAAATATCGATCCTATAAACCTACTAACCTACCTTAGACTACGTTCAAACTAATTTACCTATTTACAAATTCGTAAAATAACGAGTCATTAAAAGTATCATAATAATTATTTATAAGTAATCCTTTTTTTATAACACTATAACAAATGCAAAAGTTGCACAAAACGCACTGTTTACTTTCTTAATTTCACGGCACGTGTCACCAAGGTCAAGGGCGCATAAAAACTATTACAAAAAAAACTCAAACAAATCATAACTAGGTACTAAAACTAATATTAAGCAAAAAAATCGCTTTAACTCTTTTACACCTCTATAAGAAGACAGAGAAGAAGCGAATATCCTCATATTCGCATTATCTCTTTTACACCTCTATAAGAAGACAGAGAAGAAGCGATTATCCTCATATTCGCATCATCTCTTTTCAACCGCTATAGTAAGAAAGAGAAAAAGCGAATATCAGGACATTCGGTTGTGCACGGTTTGCGTTTTGGACAGTTTTGGTCAGTTTTGGTTATCTTTAGTTATATCGTTTCAAACATCATAACTAACTGTTTTGATATCGTTTCGATATCATAGTTTTTGCAATAACCGTTACGGATAACTGTCATATCGATATGATATGGTATAAAACTCAAAACGGTTATTAGTTACGTTTTGATATATCGAACTCATGCCTATTATATATACCTAATAAAGAAAGAAAAATATCACTTTATTTAACACACACAAAGACATACTTCATCATCTCATCCATCTGACGTCCACTGCTGAACATAGGCCTCCCCAATAGATTTCCACATTGAGCGATCTTGAGTCGCCTGCATCCATCGGCTTCCTGCAGCCATACAAGACATACTTAAGAAAAAAAATATTGGGCTCTTTGAGTAACACTACCTATTGGTTACAGCTTCGGGGGACCCTTTCAGTATCTTCAAATTTACACTGTGTGTGTTTTGTAATAAAAATAATGTAAAAGGGCATAGCCTGTGAGTTTCTTGTCAGTTCTTCTCACAGAGCGGAGGCTCGGAACTGACACTTAGATTCACTTACACCTAATTTTTATTTATTTGCATGTAAGTGAATCTAAGCTTCGTGATTTCAGGGTTAATATAATTTTTTTTTTTCATGTATATTTTGTTTTGACGTTTTCAAGTGCTATGTAAAAGTTTATGAAATAAAGAACTTTTCACTTTACTTTTTACTTTACCTGTTTTATATTTTCAGAGTACGACCTAGGCACCTTAGTGCAGCCTGTCGTCTGGAACTACAACATCAAAGAGTTCTTCAACATACCACCCCATCTGTGGGATAACTACCGACAGGTGTTCCCCGTAGTGTGGGCTGCGTCAGCGTACAGAGGCGCCAATGGCAGCTGTCAGGTAAGTGTCAAGTGAAATGTCACAATCATCATCATTATGTCAGCCACATAAAGTACACTGCTTAACATTGGCCTTCGAAATAGTTTACGTTACATTGGGGTTATTTGTCCATAAGTTATGGCTAAGTAAATAAATAAATAAATAAACACCACTCTGGGAGGCAACATTATAGATTGTGATATTTATGACAAAACAATTTAGGATAAATAATATTTAGGGATTTCGATTTTAGGGCAAGTGATATTATGAGACATTTAGTTAGGGCTAATTATCATTCGGACAAAAATGATGATTTCCAACAAATCAACAACAATTATGGCGAGTGTTCTGAGGAGCTTATCGATCTCATCCCGCCCTCTCCTTTCCTCTCCCGAGCAACACGTGCTGGTCTTAGAAACCATCCTCATACTGTGCAGACTATCAGCACTCGAACCAAGAAATTTGGGAGGTCGTATCTGAGCAAGACCACTAAGCTCTGGAATTCGCTGCCGGCTCATGTGTTTCCTATTTCCTATGATCCCGGGTCTTTTAAACGGCGTGAAACGGCATTTTAGCAAGCCGTCATGAGAGTACAAAGCGCATTGTACCGTGCTTATTTCACGGTTTAAAGCGCTTTCATTTTTTATTGGACTGCATCGGCTGCTTACCATCAAGCAGGATGTAGTCATTATGACGTGGCACATTAAAAAAAAATGTTCATGTTGTATATTTCCTACAAATGGTATATATTTTTCTTTTCCAGATATTGTCCCCAGTGAACCGTTATGTGAGCAACCAGGAAGCTTGGATTGAAGAGATAAAGAAAGAGTCCCCTAAAACCACATTTGCTGGCATCATACTCACTGGCTGGTCCAGGTAAAGTACCTGTATTTGAGTATACTTTGGTACGGCACCAATATAGATGTCGCAGGCCGATTGTAGTATCTGCGGGACTGTCCGAAACTGCGGGACTGTCCGAAACTGCAAGACTTTCCGAAACTGCGGGACTGTCCGAAAGGGTTACCGCGGCCTCGCGACGTAGCAGGCACAAGAAGGAACATGAATGGTTTTTAGTCAGTCAAAGTCTGACACATCCTCCCGCTCCACCCACAGCGGGAGAAGGTCGTTAGATGATTGTCCATACGAAAAAAAAGCCTGATTGTAGAATGCGACGTTTTATAAAACGTTAAAGTAAATTGTGAAGTATGGTAAACATTTATGAAATTTCATTTAAAGCTGGTGTGGCTACAAGAGCAATTCGTGGTTTGTTAATTTAACCTGCGCATTTCACCAAAAAGCCCCCTTGAGGTGTTATAATAACTTGCATTGTATGATATATAAAAAAAACGATTCGCTTTGCAAAATGCCGCATTTTTTTAATCTGCCTGCGACAGAGACTATAGTCCGTCAATCTCATGCGCGACATTCCCGCGGGGTGACAGATGGTGGCGGGGACGAGGTAGCGGGTAGCGGGGAAGGGGGAACTTCTCTTCGTGTGTTGCCGTGTGCTAGAATGACACCCCGCCACCGTCTTGTCACCCCGCGGGACGGTCGTGCACGAGATTGCCGGACTATAGATAGATCTAGATTTCAACGGCCAAGCTGCGCTGACTCGGCCACATTGAATTAATGGAGTCGAATCGAGTTGTTAAAAGAGCATACCTGAGTCAGTCAACCGGGAAGCGTCCAGTGGGACGACCTTGCTATCGTTAGATTGACTAGGCCAAGAAGGATCTCAGCCAGCAAATAAGTTAACTCGGGCCCGAGCGAGCGATATTGGCCTAAACAAATCGAGCTTATAGTTCATTCGTTGAACGTTGATTAATAAATAAATAAATAATAAATATTTTTTGACAATTACACCAATTATTTAGTTCCAAGATAAGTATCATTAAGAACTTGCGGTATGGATACTAAACAACGGATAAACATACTTAAATACTTTTTTTTTTTTTTTTGTAAATATATACTTAATATACATAGGAAAACACCCAGACCAGAACAAATATTCATGATTGAGCGTTGGCTGCGGGCGGTATTATGTTCAGCGTCGTAGCCCAACTATTCTTTAGCAGCAATAAATGTGTTACGTTTGAGTGCGCTTACGTACAAACCGTGTTCGGTGCGTTAGTGTGAAGACAGAGATAGATAGATATGTATTTGTTTCTCCTATGACAGAGGCAATCTCGTATCGTAGGCCAAGATCCAATTCGGTTCGCTAAGCCAGCTTTAATTGATTTGATATATGTAACATATGAAATGCTGAACTGGACAATCATTTCTTACTACCGTGGGCCACTTGACAAAAAATATTTTACTTCAATTATTGTATACACCTGCTGGTTTTTGGAATTTATACCTATGCATGCTTAATGTAACATGGACTAATTAGTAGATAATGCAATTTGAGTTACCTACAGATCCCAACCAATATACAGCAATTGAGCCTAAATAAATTTAAATTAACCATAAAACGGAAGCTGTCTTTAAAAGGATACTATTCTATCAATGACTATATGGCAGATGTTTGGGATTAAACTACCGTTTCATACAGGTCATTCTAATATGAATGACTTAGAACATGAATATTGTTAATGTTATATTAGGTCGGGGAAAAAGTCTTTTCGCATAACGTAGGTATAAACTTATTATAAAATTTTTTTGACTTTACTATTTGTGTCTGGCTGGTTTTGGTAACATTAAAAAGGTTCCATTATAAAGAAAAGAAAAAAATAAAAAAAAGTTGTTTCCCGCTATTTTTCATTTGTTTTCCTCTCCGTAAAAATGAGTGAATCTAATGAAGAAATTCGATACATTTTAAAATTTTATTATAAAAAAGGCAAAAATGCAACTCAAGCAGTGAAAAAAATTTGTGATGTTTATGGACCTGATGCAGTGTCAGTAAGAGTAGCACAAATTTGGTTCAAACGTTTTCAGTCCGGAAATTTTGATGTTAAAGATGCACCTCGCTCTGGTCGCCCTGTTACGAATAAAATGGACGCCATTTTTGAAAGAGTGGAGCAAGATCGGCATATTAGTAGTTGCGATGTAGCTGAAGAACTGGGAATTGACCACAAAACAGTTTTGACCCATTTGAAGAAAGCTGGTTATACAAAAAAGCTCGATATTTGGGTGCCACACGAGCTCACTCAAAGAAACTTAATGAACCGTGTACTCATTTGCGATTCATTATTGAGACGTAATGAAACCGAGCCGTTTTTGAAGAGATTGATAACTGGCGATGAAAAGTGGATCACGTACGACAAGAACGTGCGAAAAAGGTCGTGGTCGAAAGTTGGCCAGGCTTCACAGACTGGCCAAACCTGGCCTAACACGAAATAAGGTGATGCTGTGTGTATGGTGGGATTGGAAGGGCATTGTTTATTATGAGCTTTTACCGCCCGGCAAAACCATCGATTCTGATCTTTACTGCCAGCAACTGATGAGATTAAAGGAAGCAGTCGAAAGAAAACGGCCGGAATTGATCAACAGGAAGGGTGTGGTCTTTTATCACGATAACGCTAGACCACACACATCTTTAGCCACTCAGCAAAAATGAAGAGAGTTCGACTGGGAGGTCCTAGTGCATCCACCATATAGCCCTGACCTTGCGCCTTCAGATTTTCACCTGTTTCGGTCTCTGCAGAATTCTTTAGGTTCTGTAAGGTTGACCTCAAGAGAGGACTGCCAAAACTATTTGTCCCGTTTTTTTGATCAGAAGTCCCAAAGTTTCTACAGTAACGGGATAATGTCTCTGCCCACAAAATGGCAGAAAGTTATTCAACAAAACGGTACATATATATTGTAAATAAATGTAAATAAACTTTGAAAAAAATGTCTTGACTTTTCATACAAAAATACGAAAAGACTTTTTCCCCAACCTATTATTATATTGCATTGTATAGCGTCAATTGTAAAGCGACAATTGAAGACGTTAAAAAAAACATAGCCTGTGAGTTTCCTGCCAGTTCTTCTTACAGAGCGGTGGCTCGGAACTGGCACTTAGATTCACTTACACTTAAATATTTTTCGTTTTTAATTGTTTTGTTGCATGTAAGTGAATCTAAGCATCGTGATTTGCAGTGTCATCATATCTCGATTGTTTGTTATATTTAATTTTGACGTTTTTAAGTACTATGTAATAGTTAAATGAAATACAAGTTTTTGAAGTTAAAGATACAGTCTCTTCAGTTATTACTGAATTTTAACAACGTTAATCAAACGTTCGAAAAACAAGCAGTAATAATTAATTAATAAATCAGTTTTAATTGAATGCGGCAAGTAGAAGTCTTCTTAAGAAAAACTTCTTTTGTGACTATCCACATATCGTCTTTTCAAATTAAGCCAGTATTCCATTAAGCATGCGATATGTTTATTTTAATGTCTTCTGTAATATAAAAAATAAGTATTTGTGTATCCAAAATAGCGGTTCTAAGCTGACATAAGTTAAAAAGGAATAATAAAAAAATGGTTTGCTTTCAGATACGATCACTACGCCACCCTGTGTGAGTTGCTACCCGTGGCAATGCCAAGTCTCGCCAGTTGCTTGAGACTGCTCACTAAAGATGATTCAATTCCTAAAGGTATTTATTTGTTGCGGAATTCTTGTGTAGGTCAGACGGCTCTCGCTCTGTGTACATAAATTAATAATAATAAATATCTGACAATTACACCAATTATTTAGTTTCAATTATGAACTTGTGTTATGGATACTAAACAACGGATAAACCTACTTAAATACTTTTTTTTTGGTAAATACATACTTAATATACATAGGAAAACACACAGACCAGAACAAATATTCATGTTCATGCACACAAAGATTTGTTCTGTGAGGGAATCGAACCCACGACCTCTGGAGTGAAGTGTCGGAATACTGACCGCCACGCCATATCGGTCGTCAAATAAATTAATAATAATAAATAACTGACAATTACACCAATTATTCATTCATATTCATTTTCAAAATATCACGCCTGTTGCCCCGAAGGGGTAGGCTCTGTCCATTGCCGCTTGTGCTATGGATACTAAGTAACGGGTAAATATACTTTAATACTTTTTTTTTTAATATTGTTAAACATGAATATTTTGACGGCAATAGGTTCGCCACCTATAATGTGAGACCAATATTGTAATTGGCAAAATGTGGTCGTATAATAATAATAAATAATAATTAAATTCAAGTATTTGACAAGAATGGTCCAATTGTTAGTAATTTACACAACTTAAAGACTAGTATTAGTAAATACAATAGTAATTTAAAAAATAAACAAAAATTTAACAAAATCATAGCCGTGGCTTTTGATGCACTAATACAGACACAAAGTGCCTAATAATTGGTGCATCAAACTTATTGACTAACATGTTCAGGATTCTGTTGGGACTAGATCTCATTCTGCTTAGAAGTGAGCCCGTCTTTTTGCGAATTATCCTCTGCCTACCCCTGCGGGGAAACAGCGTGAATGTTTGTATGTGTATATATGAATATGTATCCTGGCACACAAATATTGGTCCTTCGAATGGGAATCGAACCCACGACCTGAGGAGCGGAGTGCAAGTACTCGAACACTCGCCACTACGTCATTTCAGTCGCCAATTTTTGTCAAATTAACAGGTTTTTGTTCGCATTGTACTTAATATATAATAATTAAATGAGTATTTTGAGACTTTCGGCACATTTTTTTTGTTTTTTATATACACAGAAGCGGTAGTATGTGAGACGCTGCCTTCGGATCAATGGCCAGCGGAAAATGTGGCGCGAGGAGTGCATACATTAGTATTGCTGCGACAACGGGCGTATGGCTTCATATACGGGGATCAGTAAGGCTAGAGATGTTCTTTTTTTTCCACGCCGAGGAAGGGAGATGAGATAATAAATATTTGTAATTCTTTTTATGAATATTTATGTCCTCTTATATTTTTAATTATATCATCATCTCAGCCCATTAACGTCCCACTACTGAGCACGAGTCTCCTTACACATACCAAGGTGCGAGGGTATTGGGTCATACTCCACCACGCGCACCCAGTGCGGATTGGCGGAGGCAGGTGTAGGCGTCCTGCTGTTAGAAATTTTCAAGCCGCTTAATTAGGCCTCTAACATGGCTTAACGACTACCACATTTAGTGATAACCGGGACCAACGGCTTAACGTGCCTTCCGAAGCACGGAAGCGCTCGATATCAAATGCCACACAAACGGTCACCCATCCATGGACTGACCTCTGCAAACTCTGCTTTACTTCGGTAATCGTTTCCGACCACCGGGCATCGCGGAGCTACGAGCGCTTCTTTAACGCTATATGCATGTAAAATTACTCACTGAGTTAGTTATTGTAATTGGGCCAGACCCGTGTAACTAAAACAAATAAATAAATAAAATTGTAGTCTGATGAGGGCGGGGAGTTTTAAAGGCCGAAAATCTGAATCCTTGTAACATCACTTTGTTGTCAGTCATTCAAGAACCTTATCCGTTTGTATTGCTGCGGCATCGGAACTAGGTATATGGTTATCAGTAAGTCTATTTATTTATGACTTTATTACTGACAAACCTTGACAAATTCTGACAAAGAACCCATTTGCTTTTATTTCTTTATTATTGTACAGCTCATATCTGTTTTACTGTTGTTAAAAAAATATATCGACTTTCAATTTTGTATCTGAATGTTTGACGAATCTAAATGATCATGTTGATCTTAAAGACAATAAAGTATATATATATATATATTTATATAGCTCAACCACATTAATTAAGGAATATAATAAACTAAACCTCTAAAAAAAGCTTTTTTGATCATCAAAAATACTGAGTGAGCATCTAATGAGGTGATTAGGTGCTCAATCAGTATTTTTGATGTACAAAAAGGTTACGTTAGGTTGGCAATTTATTAATTTTGAAGACACGTTAAATATGATCCATTAATTAATACCTATTAATACCATTAATACCTTTTTTTAATGGGCTTTTTAAATACCTGATATACTTAACAATTACGGTGTACACAACATTTACTATAATAAAGTATTTTTAAAGTGCCTATTGCACTATTTTATATAAATATGGAACTATAAACTAGTCCAGAACTAGTCTACAAATTTTATTTGATTTTGGACAAACGAATTGTATAATAGTACAACCAGCATAATTACTAGTGATATTAGCAGTGTCCCCTGTAAATTAATTAAATAATTCCTAAAAATACTAGAAACCTAGAGATGTTCCATGTAAGTAATCTTATCGATCATTTCGTTTTCCGACTCAGCCAAGTGAAGACCCTTTTTCTCCAGAACGTCTAAAAATTTTATTTGATTTTGGACAAACGAATTGTACAATAGTACCAGCATTATGACTAGCGATATTAGCAGTGTCCCCTGTAAATAAATTAAATAATTCTTAAATAAATGCCAGAAACCTAGAGATTTTCCATGCAAGTAATCTTGTCGATCATTTTGTTGTCCGACTCAGCCAAGTCAAGACCCTTTTTCTTGGGAACGTCAAAAATTTTTATTTGATTTTGGACAAACGAATTTTACAATAGTACCAGCATTATGACTAGCGATATTAGCAGTGTCCCCTGTAAATAAATTAAATAATTCTTAAATAAATGCCAGAAACCTAGAGATTTTCCATCATCATTTTGTTGTCCGACTCAGCCAAGTCAAGACCCTTTTTCTTGGGAACGTCTAAAATTTTTATTTGATTTTGGACAAACGAATTTTACAATAATACCAGCATCATTACTAGCGATATTAGCAGTGTCCCCTGTAAATAAATTCTGAAATAAATGCTAGAAACCTAGAGATGTTCCATGCAAGTAATCTTATCGATCATTTTGTCCGACTCAGCCAAGTCAAGACCATTTTCTCGGAAACTCTTAGACTTGATGCACTCTGTATATTTACCATTGCTTTGTGCACAAAACCGACTTAAGGACTTTGTCTGTTTCAGAGTGTCAACCTGGATGAACCCCTGGCAAATAGCAAACTGCTACACAAATCCGACTCAAGTCTCTGTGATCGCCTTAAACGCTAAACAGTAAGAATTTTTTTACTTTAGAAAGAGAAAAGAATATTTTCTTCAGCACCTCAGAATGTAGAACATATTTTATCAAACATTAGGTCGTGGGTTCGATTCCCACATAAAGATAAAGATTCATTTATTTGTCAAAACATGAGTTGGTAATAATAAAACATACATATTAATGCTTACTTTAGGATGTTAAGATATAAAGTATATAGTTTCAACATGTTTTACCATAACTGGTGTAAGACACATATACATATACATATAAGACACATATTCGTCTCTCAAACTCTTGGCAAGTAGAGAACTGCAACTTAGACCCAACCAAGTGTCTGTGATTACGATCGTGACTCCATTTCTAAGACTTCGTGTTCAATATGACCTATAAATAAATCGAGATATAACCAATAGGTGTTTAGGGATCCTATCAAGACCTAAGGAGCCCAAGCCAACCTCATCTGCAAGTAGTGCACCCGCCGTTCAACGGACGAACTGGCGAACATAACAGTGCCCGGTAAGCGGCAATAAGCTCGCGTATAATATTCGTTGCTAACTTCACTTCGCCGTGCGGCCGAGAACCGGTCGGCTCCCGCGATACGTGGCCGATCGCCTACATTCAGCCTACTCACTTACGACAGACCGGCGCGCGCGCACGGCTTTCATCTTAGAACCATCAACAATGGAAATACAGTTTAACTTATAACCGAACATGAGTTTAATTTAAAGCAGAGATTCCCAACACCAAACCTGGAGCTTGACAATCAACCGATGCCTCTACCTACCCCTTCGGGTAAACAGGCGTGATGTATGTATATATATAAATTATATATGTATATATATATATATACATCACGCATTTTCACGGTTTTGCATTCGTTGGAAAGGTCTCGGGCTCCGTGAGGTTTATAGCAAAGAAAATTCAGGAAAAAATTCAACAGAAAAGAGGGATAATCTTTTTTTACATACAGCGCGATCTCTGATACATTGTATATGTACAAATAATTAGTGTAATGTCAGTATTCTCTTTTCAGGCTAGTGACAGAATTCGAGACACTCTACGCAGAGATAAAACCAGGCCTGTATAGTATAGCGGGTCGTAGAAGCGTCGACGAATGGCTGCACACATACCTATTCCCACTCATGAACAGGCTGATAGAGCTACTGAAGATAGCGGAGAGCAGGAGCGAGGTAGACGCCAGTATTATACCTAAGAACATGCCGTATTTGTGGATTAAGAATTTGCAACAACAGTAAATAAAAATAATAAACAAATCGAGGGTTCCGTGCTCAAACCCGATAAGTGACAACATTTGCGTTTTTGGGCTTAAAGCAGTACTTAAAAGAATTTATCGGTTAATTAAAAAAAATAAACTTAAAAGGTTTACTTATTGGATTATGAAGTCCTCAGTTTTCAGTCTTCTTTTCTGAAATCGACTTATTTGATAATATCACAAGAAAAAGCGGCAGAAATTATGTATCTGATGTTGTCACTTATCGGGTTTGAGCACGGAACCCTCGAAATATTCTCTTCACTCACACCAATTATTTAGTTCCAAGATAAGTATCACTATGTGTTATGGATACTAAAGAACGGATAAACATACTTAAATACTTTTTTTTGTAAATACATACCTAATATACATATAAAACACCCAGACCAGAACAAATTTGTCCTATGTGGGAATCGAACCCACGACCTCTGGAGTGAAGTGCAGATATACTGACCTCTACGCCATACCGGTCGTTTAAATGTACAGTAGACGTTTAAATGTTATTTTTGATACTAGTTAAAGCAGTGGTTTCTAACCTTTTCAGTTCTGTTATGTCAATATTGATGTGTCTGTTGTAGGGGGTCATCCATAATTAACGTCACACGAATTTTGACCTCCCCCCCTCCATTTTTGTCACAGCTGGTCACACTTGTGAGACTCCCTCCTCTTAGTGTGATGTTACATATTTCGCAATAGTAACCCCCTCCCAGTAGTTTAACTTGTGACGTAATGTATGGATAGCCCCTTGTCTGAAATTGTTAAATTGGCCGAAGCCCATTGAAATACCAGTTTTACCATCCCCAAGTTAGGAACCCAAGATTTAAAGAGATATAAAGACGGGTCATGTGTATATCGATGTCAGTTGAAAATTTACAATTTTTTTGCGTTAGAAGAAAAATAAACACTCTGGTAAACACATAATAAGTAAAAAATAAACAATAAATCCAATACAATTAGAAATAAACACCACAGCCTCGTGGTGTCACCTGGGTGCTTCCCGTTCCCGTGGAATATAAGGGTAAAAAGTATCCTATGTTTTAAGCTAGCCTTCCATTTCAACTACCAAAGTGCCAAATTTCATCCTAATCCGTTCAGTACTTTTTGAGTGAAAGAATAACCAAACTCGTAAAAAAATAATATCACGACTGACCCCCGAAGGGATAGGCATATTAATAATAATAATAATCATTTATTTCAGAATAATAATTTCCATAGCATAACAAAAACATAAATACGGTTGAAACAGATACATTAAATAAAATCAAATCAAATACATTAAATACATTTAAAAATACATTAAATACAGTAAAATCGTTAAAAGTAAAGTAAAGTAATATAATTATAATATTATACGCCCACATTTCGCCAATTTTATTCTTGGTCCCACGTAATAGGTGGCGAACCTATTGCCGCTTATCGGGAACTTTATGTTCGCCAGAACCTATTGTGGTTCGACATGGGCACCACTTGCAAGTGATCTTGGTAGGGTCTCCATACCTTGGAACCACCTTGAAATAAAAGACGCATTAAATAAATATAGTTGCATTTTTACAATTGTCACCGTGTTCATTCCACGGTAAGGAATGCTCTGTTTTTTTGCGGTTCGAGTGCTGATAGTCTGCACAGTATGAGGCTGGTTTCTAAGACCAGCACGTGTTGTTCGGGAGAGGAAAGGAGAGGCCGGGATCGAAAAGCTCCTCAAAACACTCGCCATAGTAGTTCGGGTAGAACACACTGAAAGATGCAATGTCTCTACGCAGCTGTAAATCCTCGAGTGAGGCTTATATGAAATAAAAAATAGTAGTGGAGTTTGACTTGAATTTCTCTCCCCTTGTGAAAGGGCATTTTTAAAACACTTTTGCATAGGTACCTAACAAATTTTGACTTGTCTTAGCAGGTGCGATGTGTTGTATGATTTTGTGTAAAAATTATGACAGTTGGCAACATTAAGTAAAAATAAATTTAAAAAATAGGTATATTTGTACCTAAAGGTGTTAAATTGGTTAGTATAAATGGCTACACAGGGTCATTCAAACTATTTATAAATACCAAACCAAAGATACGTTTTTATACATTTGAATAATATTTTATTTCTTTTTGAATTCGTTACCTATTTATTTTTTAATGTTTAAAATAAATTGGTAACGGATCTATTGCATCTTAATACTTATATTTAATGTTATATTCTTGTTATTCATAGAAATTCTATAATTCATGGAAATTAAATTGTTATTAAATTTTTATACAAAAAAAATCTGCTTAAAGAAGATTTTTGTAAACTTTGTTGTTTTAAATTAAATTTTTGAGTTTTTTTTGTTGTTTTTATATTAGGTGTCGGTAGCACCTACTTGTGTCAAAGGCAAGTGACCAATGCGTACGCGAACGCAAGCGTACAAAACTACGTAGCAAGTACGTTCAGAGGCGCATTTTATGCAAGTCAGTCAAGTTCCTATACTATAGGCCACGCCTCTTAAGGTGCAGCGCAGACGACAGACTATCTGTGACCCACTTTTCAATCAGGAAATAGAACGTATTTAGTGATATGCAGTAAAGCATGTGCCGCTGACTCGATAGCACAAAAAGTGCGTCGTCTGTGCTGCGCCTAGGCTCACAGTGAGCGTCTGACTGTTAGACTACGGAGTAGTTAACGGAGTTAAACTTAGTTTACGGAGTGTCCGACAGTATTGTACGCAGTTTGCGTGCATTTACTGGGGGTGCGCCCTATTTGGTAGAAACTTGATACTCCGAAACCTATTTGGGATAACTGACTTCGCAGAAACTTCTTTAGTCGATCATTTATTAGGCATAAAAAATATTTGACATAAATATTTTTAGGCATAATGTGCTTATGACCGAATTTAGAATGGCATACATTTAAGATAGTAGAATTTTTATTGGCATAATTACCTTTGGCATAGTTAAAATTTTGTATAATTTCATTTAGCATAACGTTCATTTAGAGTACAGATTATTTGGCATAATTTGACTAGGCATACTATGAAGATCATAGAATTTCAATTAGAATAATATAAATTGGGTTACTTTCTTCTTTAAAAATGCGTAGGTTAGGTTAGGTTAGAACTGTGACCTCTTATGCACGAGCCGAGCGAGCGAAGCGAGCGTGCCGCGGCAGCGGCCGGCGAGTGTCAGAAACGAACATGCTCTCATGGGCAAGCCATATTTAATATACTTTAACTTGTTTTGATCAACACAATATCGATATGACAACTAAGGGTACCCGACAACTAATAATGATTCATGTGATTACTACCTCCAACAAATAGCAATAGTAAAAATGATAACGCCTGATTAGAAAAGTGTTGCAATAATCATAAAAGATGATTCTTGCTGTAAGCATTATGTGAAATGATGGTTCTACTTTTAAATAGTTATGGATAAGAAATATATGCCAAAAGGTGAATCTGGTTTTGAACTTTCTGCGATGTGATGATTATACATTGTGATTATTATGGATACCAAAATTATGCGTACAGATGATTCTGACTTACAAAATTATGGGTTTCAATGTATGCTAAATGAGTTTATGCCAAATGATATTCTGCGAAAAGAGGTTTATGCTATTAGTTGTTATGCAATATAAAATTATTACTTAAAAAGTTCTACCATAATAGGTGTACCCATTTACTGGCTGTGACGAGAACTATGCTCGCTTCACCAGAATATTTATCTAATATAGCAATTATATTGGTTCTTAACAAACACATTCCTTCTCTGGTAGAAACGTAGTCTTTTAAGCTCTTATTCGGACAGTCAGCCGCTCACTGTGAGGCTAGTGGGGCCGCGTTCTTCAGTTTTAATAACTATATACGCAAGTACCACACTCACATATTTCGCTTGTGTAGTGTCAGTAATTAGGTGCACATACGCACAATTAAAAGTATACCTGTCTTTCTCGCACGTTTTTGCAAGCTAATTCTACTAACATAAACAGTGACAACCAAACGCACAATCAAAAGTGTAGCTGTCTACTATATCTTGAATAAAAAAAATTCTTGCACGGCTAATACTACTAAATTAAACAGTGTTTTCTGTAAAATCGTTGTATAAACATAGCATATGCGTTTTTGACCAGTAAAGCCATTTAGTGTAAGATTGAATGTAGTGTGATGGCGAGCAGCTGTTACTGATACTATTGCACTGTCATTCCGAATTCGACTTAAGGTACTAGACTAGAGTTGACGGCTTGGTTAATGTAAGAACTGTTTAATTTAATGGAATTAAGGTCCTGTTTTGAATTTAACAGATTTTTTTTTCGCTTTTACTATACTAAGAAATGGAATGAAATAGCTTTATTTTGTACATTCCTGTATATCTTGTTTGACGTAGGGAGCCAAATATCATTTGATTGTCGTATTACCCAATAACTGGTTTAATTATATTATTTATATTGTGTTTTTTATACTACTACTACTATTAAATCACATGTTATTTTACACACTGTAAAATAAATACAAAATTATTTTCTTAATAAAAAAAGGGATTAAAACACTATACAATGTGTTGTTTTCATTTGTATTTAGTAAATATGTGTATTTAGAGCAGTACAGAGTTAATAACAATTGTAGGCTTAGAATGCTTTATTATTTTTTTGTTTAGAGATGTAACAATTATAGTAGAGATAGATTTAAACGTAACAAAAAATAGGTCAAACTAAGGCACTTCAGCCACTGCAGCGCTTAATCGATTAGCGCTAGGCTACAAATTTTAACGTTGTAACACTGAGGAAGCAACTTTTCTATACATTAAAATCTACCTTCCTGCGCTACGCAACTGATCGCTGTGAAGTGGATAAACTGCCTTAGCCATTAGTAGCCTGCTGGTAGATAACAGAAGTAGTAGCAGAACTTTGTCACTCTAACTGTAAGAGTAGTTCGCTAAGTTATAGCCTTAAGATTCGAATACAATTATTGGTGGGACATGGTACTAGTTAGTGGTAGGTAAGTATTCAGTTAATTCTGAGGCCGACACAATCATATGCTATGCTAGTGAAAACGTAGTCACGACAAACGTCATGAGTTTATCATCTCAGCCCATAAACGTCCCACTACTGAGCACGAGCCTCCTCTCACATATCAAGGTGCGAGGGTATTGGGTCATACTCCACCATGCGAACCCAGTGCGGATTGGCGGAGGCAGGTGTATGGCGTCCTGCTGTTAGAATTTATCAAGCCGCCCATTAGGCCTCTAACATGGCTTAACGACTACCACATTTAGTGATAACCGGGACCAACGTATTAACGTGTCTTCCGAAGCACGGAAGCGCTCGATATCAAATGCCACACAAACGGTCACCCATCCAAGGACTGACCTCTGTAAACTCTGCTGTACTTCGGTGATCGTTTTCGACCACCGAGCACCGCAGAGCTACGAGCGCTTCAGTTACTCTCATAAACTTTTTCATATGATATTAGATAAATGCATTAACTTCCGATTCAGACCAATGACCTGGCCAAAGCGGCGGGAAGCCGGTGGTTGCAGGTGAATGGATCAACAGTAAACCTATGTTCACTAGCGGACTTCATAGCTTTTATACCTGAAATGATGATACTGATAACATTCACAATTTTTTTTAAAATGTTTTCAGTAAAATTGTTTTCATACATTATTTGCGCTTGAAACTAAATTTAAGAATTAATTAGGTAAAATATTGTCTGTTTTGACAATTTACAATTAATTACAATTTTTAACTGTTTATACTTATTCTTTATCGCTAACACGAGAACTGGCTTTGTCATGAAAAAATAATTGATTTTTGTATTTGTTCCAAATCGATAGTTGATTATCTCAGAGTAAGAATCTCCCTGTTTGTAAATTTAATTATTATATTTTTTACATATGCCAAATATATTTCGTCCGGTCGATATTACTTTAAGTATTGTAATTTCATTCTAAGTTAATATTTACCAAAAATTAGGAACTATTTAAGTGTAAGCAATTAATATTAAATAACTGTCATATTTTATATATCAATGTTGTGTTTTGATGTGATAAAAATAAATAAAATATACAAAAACCGTGTTTTTATTTACTTTATCATTTTTCGGATAATAATAGTATGTATCACGGGACATCAATAAAGTATTTTTACGGCGAGGCCGCTACATTGAAACCAGAGCGAAAAGAAGGATGCTTGAGTAGAATTCTGATATAAGCGAGGGATTTAATATGCATCGGCCAAATTCGAAATAATTTTGACGTTGAGTGATACATTCTGCTTTTCATTCCCCCTATGAGGAAAATAAAGAGTAATACTTCGTCGCTTTCACTATCAGGTAAACTCATTATGTAAGGGGTTTTTGTTTTATAAAATAATAATTGCTAGTGAAAAATAAAGCGAATGACGACTTTTTGGCGGGAAAGTGATGATGAAGCGTCATGTCTACAGTTTTGTTTTATTTTGCTACATTTTGTGATATTTGGAACATTAATGTGTAATAACTGTGGATTATTAACCGTTTAGTGTTTGTGAATAAGTGTTGGTAAATAAAACAAAACAGTGCAACACACATCTTTACTGAGGACTCAAGGGGCTTAGGGGAGGGCATCTCATTTATCATCCTTATCACCACTCTTTCTCATTTACTATGATTTATATATTATTAGTATATCTCTTTCTTTACACTGGCTAAATGTGCTAAACGCACAAAGCCATTATTTAAAACAAACAAAAAAGTGAATGACGTAACGAAAAATTCGCGCCTCTAATTTTCTTTGCCGCCACGGCACGACACGGCGCCGCGCGTCGTCTAGCCAGCCAGTAACTTTATCATACAATATTTTGATTTGATGATTGATCTCCATTGTCGCGTGCTGGCGTATGTGGTGTATTCATTAACGTTCCAAATTCAAAAAGCGGGCGGAAAAGTAACGCTTTGCTCCCTGTTTTTAGGGAAACAGTGACCGCTTTCCGAATAGGTGGAATTAAAAATGTATTCCTTACCTGCTATCATTGGTTGTTTTAATAATAACATAATTATCTGAAAGTCACCTTAGTGTATGGACTTTTCATGTAACTTTTGAAAGCCAGAAACTAGTAAATGTGCTGAACTTTATTAAGTAAAGGTATTTTTTAACACCTGTATGATACCCACATTTGTGCAAATAAATTATTTTATTTGATTGATACACGCCTAGATGTATATTTCATATTAAAAAACCTTTGCACTAATAATTAATGTTATTAAAAAGGTATACCTTAGTTAGGGCATTTTATGCTGGGCGTGAAACAGTCGCTGCGACTACTGCGGCAAAAGAAAAATAAAAGGTGCAATAAAAATACTTTTTGCTAAACCCCAGCATAATGAACGATCCCTAGTTTCTTTAGCTTCAAAGTTTGCACAGATATTCTCCCTCGTACCAGGGTGTAATTAAGGAGCTACTTACATGACTTGTTCCGCGATACAATAAATCAAAATACATTAAAACTGGCTTTGTAATAATCCGGGCTATAAATCAGGAAAGTTCGCAGCAGGGAGACATCAACTGCAAAGTAAGTTTTGTATAAGGCGATCTTGTGGGTTAAGGGGAAATTTTACTAATGTTTAAGATTTTATGTATCTAATTAAGCGTTAAGCGTTAGTAGCTCTCAAATACTAGTTCGTCGGAAACGATATATATATATATATATATATATATATCCTTTATTGCACATAAACATTCTTAAAAAACACAGTAACAAAAAACATGTACAAAGGTGAGCTTATTTCTATAAGAAATCTCTTCCAGCCAACCCTAGCAGAAGTGTCAGAGATTAGTGTGTGGGATCATAATAAAAAATAATAAATTAATATAATAATATTGGGGGGAAAAATAATAATAACAACTAAACTAAGAAAAAAATATATACATACAATTATAATGTAAACATATACAAATAACATATATTAACAAATAAATACATTCTAAATAAGTGTTAGCTCTGTTCTAAAAGGGAACGTAAATAGAGTGGAAGCTGTGGATGAAAGAGAATTTTATATAATAGGCAGAGGATGTGCACATTCCTGCGGAGCCTAACTGGTAGCCACTTAAGTCTTGTTCGGTACTCAGATACATGGTCGTACTTGCGAAGACCAAATACAAACCTAAGGGCCAAATTTTGTAGGCGTTCCAGCTTGCTAAGTAGTGCTTCAGTAGCATCCAGATAACAAATGTCAGCGTAGTCAAGAATAGGAAGCAGAAAAGTGTGAGAAAGCATAACTTTGGTACTAAATGGCAGAAAATATTGGAGCCGCTTGAGGGAATGATAAGAGTAATGCATTCGACGACTGACTTCGTTGATGTGTGCAGTCCAAGATAGGTGGTGATCAAAAATAAGCCCTAAGTTTTTGGTTTTGTCTGTGTACGGGATACCAGCACCGCCATACTCAATCCCAGGCAAGGAACTAATGGCAAGCCTACCCGACATCCTATTGCTGCCTATCACGATAGCCTGCGACTTAGCAGGATTAACTAGTAGCCCATATGAGTCAGCCCATGTCTTTATTGACTGGAGATCAAGGTTAATAGCCTCAACAGCAGAGTGGGCATCGGCTGCACAAAAATGTCTATATATCTGCAGGTCGTCAGCATATAAATGATAGGAAGAACTGATAATTTCTGTTATTTTATTAATAAAAATTGAAAAGAGTAATGGAGAGAGAACACCGCCCTGTGGGACACCAGTAATCAATGGGCACCAATCAGAAAATGAATCGTCACTCTTGACTCGCTGCTGGCGCCCTTGAAGGTAGTTGGCGAACCAAGCAACCACTGGTGGAGGAAAGTTAATAGTGCGAAGGATCGAAAGGAGTATGTCAAAGTCAATCGAGTTGAAGGCGCTGCTAAAATCAAGTAACACTACTGCAGAAAACATTTTATTGTCCAAGGCACTGCGAATATCCTCAGTTACATTTAGTAGTGCAGTAACGGTACTGTGCCCTGGACGAAAGTCAGATTGAAAGGGGCTAAGGATTTTGTGCCGGTTCAGGTAGGTTAAAACTTGTTTATGAACAGCGCTCTCAAGGACTTTAGACAGGAATGGTAAGATGGAGATGGGGCGGAAGTGGGAGTTAGCATTAGGATCTTTAATTTTGGGAATGGGTACGACATGGGCAAGCTTCCAACAATCCGGAAAAATGTTGGCCTTTAGGGAAGAGTTAACCAAATGAGTAGATAATAAAAGGCACAACATTATCCAAAATGGGAATTAGCATGTCCCGACAAATGCCATCATTTCCTAGTGCTCTGGAAGTAATGGAAAGGATACACTTTTTTACTCCCCCCCAGTGACCTCACGAAAAGCGAACGACTCATAATTCGGCAGAGGGGTGTTCGCTAGTGCTGATAGCGTGGCGGCTTTATTACTATCAGTAACAAGAGCTGGCGAAGTACAAAAAAAAATATTGAGCAAGTTAAGGTCAGGTAACTGAACAGTGCTTTCTAAAGTTGTTCCAATACCCAAACCATTTAAAAATTTCCATGTCTGAGCAGGAGATTTATTTTCTAAAGAAGAATGAATATAGCGACGCTTGGCGTCCCGACATAACCTGTTACAGATATTTCTTAAACGCTTATACTCAAGTAAATTTTCCTCAATTCTTTTCATTTTGAGTTTAGACTTAGCCTTGTCCCTACGCTGCATTATCTTTTTTAATTGCAGGTGAAAGCCACGTCGCAGGGAAATGCTTGATACGAACTTTACGAAGAGGAGCATGTTTATCAAATAACCCAATTATGTGCGCATTAAAAGTCTTTACTTTTTCGTTAACACAGCAACTAATGAAGAAACTAGACCAATCGATTGCAATAAAGTCCCTCCTCAAGCGCTCAACGTCAATAGAACCAAAACTACGCTGAAGAATGACCTTGGTTTTACGTTTAGGAGTTCGGACCCTGTAGGAAAGAAATAGCAGATCATGATAAGAAAAAGGAGCCGTCATTTGCCCATGTGATATAACAGAACTAGAATTAGAGACCGCTAGCAGATCAATAAGAGAAGGTTGGCAATTTGGGGAGTGGTGAGTGGCATCAAGTGGCAACAAATTATAATTAAGCGCATTAAAAAGAGATGTGAGACGAGAAGAGCGATAATCATTCTTGAGCAAACACGTATTAAGGTCTCCCATTATTATGACGTGGTCATAAGAAGGGCCTAAGGATTCTAGAATTGATTCAAAGCTATCAAAATAATTAACTTTAACGATCACCAACATAAGAACCGAGTTCACAGAGGTCAGTCTATGGTGACCGTGTGTTGCGTTTAATATTGAGCTATTCCGAGATAGTAAGACAAAAATGGAGTGAATTCATTTGCCGAGTATAAAATTTGCGTGGGTAATAAGCTTTAACACACTTTTTTGATGCATGTGTGGCATTTGTAGCGAGCGCGGTGTGTTGAGGTGATCCCACCGAAGAAAGGACCTTCCACCTGGGCGGATGGAATTGCTTTGTCACCACTTACCCTTACCCTCCATATTTTAAGGATCGTAAAAACGTAAAATATTACGCTTGACCTGTTTTTGAACATGCAGCTAATTAAAGAAGAAAACTAACTGCTTAGCAAGTGATGGATTTAAAATATCTTTGTAACAATTCCCGCGCTACTATAATGTCCCAAAAATCGATAAACTATTCAACAAGACATGTGTTTTGCCCTTACACAAGGCATCAGGTAAGATAGGACCCTCAGAACAACGATGTCTTCACGACCAACGCTGAAACGAGAGTTTCTCGATTTTATGGTTAATTTTAGTAGCGCGGGAATTGTTACAAATATATATTTAATCCATCACTTGCTTACAATGGATTTCCGCAAAGTCTGAATCAATAAATTACTGCTTAGTTATTTTTGTTTTTCAAAAACATACGAAAACCTAGATTATACTGATTAGACGACCGACACGCCGTGGTGGCAAGTATACTCGCACTCCATTTCTGAGGTCGTGGGTATATTAAGTATACATTTACAAAATAAGGTAATATAATAAATACGCTTTCACTGAATATATATCTGACTTGCAATGGTACTCTGCAAAAGGTTAGCAACAAAGGCCTGGTAATGGCGAGTCATTGCCTGTGTAAAACCTCTGCCGGTTAATTATTACTGGCAACTCAGGCAAGCGATAAACCCGCACAATAAACTCGCGGGGTCTATGCCACTCCGGCTCATTAATTTTAACTAAATTCAATAAAATTTACCTTATTTTTTATTCTAGTAAATAGAAATGAAAAAACTTTTGCTTGGACAAAAGGTTTAGTAGAAAAACAGCCATGTTTTTCTTTTATTATTTTTATTAAAGGTACTGTAGATAGATAGATATACTCTTTATTGACCAAGAAACTTAAAAACTACAGATAACAATACAAAAAAAAAATTAAAGCCAATCTAGGCGGTCTCATCGCTAAAAGCGATCTCTTCCAGACAACCCGACGCAAAGGAGAGAACAGGAAAGCAGTAGGCAGAGCACACAAATTTTAAAAATAATAAACACTAAAACTATATGTTAAATATGAATAAAATACACAAATATATAAAATATATATATGCATTTAATATTTCAAAAACTGATTCAAACAACTTATCAGATATATTTAAAAAGTAAGACTTCACCCTCTACTACTGTAATTTTGGAGTTTGCAAGGATTGCAACTATACCCAATATATTTATTATGGAAATCTGTTTTAAAAGTAGTAGAAAAAGATATTAACGACGCATTATTATCACGCTTAACCTATTTCTATTAAATTCGATGAAAAGATGTAACTAGTTTGTATTATTTTAGTGGTAAAAACAGGTAAAACCCTCAAGAAAGTTATAGAAAGTCAGAATTGAATGAACTTAAAAAAAATGCCTATTAGGTGAGTCTTTGAAGGTAATATGCATCTACTTTTAATGACCGATTGTAAGTTTGCTAAAAAGTAAGCAAAAATCCTAAGGAAAATTACTAAGTTTTATCCCGAAAAATAATTAAGTCCTTTTTAGCTTACCCTGACGAAATCGCGGGGCTATGAGTAAACAATAGGATTTTTAAGAGTGGATCGTAAAGCCCGATAGCTCTGATGCTGAACAAAAGTCTTTTGTTTTTTCAGTAGTATTGTATTAAGTATCTTATATTAAGGTAATGTAATTAAAAAGTTTAGGTACGGTTATTTTGGTAAAGGGAGACCGCGCTTAGACCATAGCGGATCCAACTCGCTCCACAATAGCTGACATGGTAAATTGGCCTTTTGTACAACACAATAAAGCATTAATTAAGATAAAACTGTTAAAACGTTACAAGTCATTTTCTGGAAGGGGTCATTGCTGTTGCACCTGAAGGAGAAAAGCTTAGAGAAATGTTGGTGTAACTTATCTGATTAGATATTATGAAAAGCCCAAGGTCTTTTAACGTGTACCTATTTGAGATTGAGGGTTCGTTGGGAAATAGGCAGGGTACATCGGTCGAAATACCTATCACTGGTGAGGAAATAAGGTTCTTCAATGGCGAAGTAAATCAGTAATGTATAAGGACCCGATGTATAAGGATCCTTTTTTTTTAATCCAAAGAGGGACCGAAAGGGGAGGTTAGGGCTTACTGCGGCAGACGCGACCAGCAGTCCTACCCAAAATCTTTCGATGACGCCCACCAATGTTGAAAATGGGCGGGAGGCCAGTGCCTAGGTTTAATGCTTCTGGCACCTCGTCCACGGCCAACGTCCTCCCAGGTCAGTACCGAGAGGACTTCCTCAGAGAGGCACGTGACAAGGTAGACTCATGCCTTGATTAAATTTAACTTCATTATAAAAGTTCAGTCATTGTGGTAATATCTGGAGAGGCTTACAAAACGTAATTTCTCATCAACTTGACGATCCAATGCAGGGCAATGATTGGCACCGGGACCAACAGCTTCTCGAACGAACCTTCAAAAGCATGATAACGTATTTTTTATAGCACGGACCATACAGACGGAACTGACTTAATCACTGAAGGTAATATAATCCCTATCTTACATGCTAGGAGAAATTCGCACGCTCTGACAGCGCTTACAGAAAGTGAAATTTTATACTTATTCAACTACGTTTCCATATCAGAGAGAACCTACTACTAAACAAGTAACTAATTTAGTTTTGGTGTAAACAGTTTGGCGAAAAGTTTTTGCACTAAAATTCAATTCTTTTAAGAGATTATTAGAAGGTATAAGAATAACAATAAGAATATTTATTTTTTTGACAAAGCAACATTACATAAACAATTAGAGTTAAACAGTTATAAAAAAGCGTACACAAAAAAATTAATAATAACAACAATATCGATGTCAAAAGAGCGATACATCAGCGTAATGCTGCTGCATCTAATAATACAGCAGCGCTGGTGTTCCTGCACCGCCCGAGGTAGGACACTTTATGAGTAGATTTTAGATTTTTCGGATGGAACATCATCAAATGACCGTCTTCAGTGTATATCAGAGTTTTGCTGACTGAAATCCATCCATGTTACTTCTTGAGCCTGCTATGTCCCGGGTCCGCAATAACCCTTTCGAACCTGCATTTTTTATATAATATCTATAATTTTCATTATCTACTATTAAGACGTTTTAATCTTTTTGTAATTCAATATGGGTGTATAGGCTCCTACCAAGATCTGAAAAGCCCAAGCCAACCTCACCTGCAAGTGGTGCACCTGGCAATCAACGGACGAGGCTCTGGCGAACATAAAAGTGCCCGGAAAGCGGCAATAGGCTCGCAACCTATTACGTGGGACCAGCAAAATAAATGCCGAAGTTTGGGCGTATTGTATGCCTCTGCCTACCCCTTCGGGGAAACAGGCGTCATATTATTATTATATATTTATGAAATTTAATATGTGAAATAATAAATTGCATTGCATGATATATGCGTATTAATAAAAACCGATATTCAATCAATACTATTCCTCCTCGTACCTCTTAAGCTTCCGTTGGCGCTGTGGGCGGGCCAGGAGGGCCCGTCAGGCAGCGCCCGGGGGGGTCTTAGGCGGCGGGGGCAGGGGGCCCCTTCCGTCTCGCCATAGACCCCCCCCGAAGTCGGCCAGTAACGCCATGGCCGCATATAGAGGTAGGGGGGGCGCTGCACATTGCGCCTCCCTGAGGAGGTCTCCCCGGTTCTGATCCGGGGGACGTTGGCCGCGGGCGGGGTACCAGAAGCTACAAATCCAGGCACTGGTACCTTGCCCCTTTTCAACAGCGGTGGGCGTCGTCTGAAGTTTTTTAGTGGGTAGGACTGCGGTGGTCGCGTCTGCCGCAGTGAGCCCCACACCCCCTCCCGGTCTCCCCCTTTTGGCCGGGAGACAGTGCGTAAGCAGCATTTTTTTACAGACAATAATAAAAAAAAAAAAAAAAAATGTACCTTAAGCTTATTTCCACCAAGCTTTTTGCGCCATTATTTTTGCCAGGGCTACAATGAATAGTATTCTTCTAAGTTATGCGTATGATAATTTACGGAAGAGTACGCACCCAGTACGCACGTATGATATTTGTGCGTTGATAAAAGCCGGCATTTGACCTACATCTACACTATAAATACTAGTAAAGCGTACATCTATTAAGCTTAGTTTCGCCAAACTTTTTGCACTAAAATTTCAGGTCTCTTATAAGAGTATTTATGGCGAATGTTAATATTCGAATTAATACGCTCGAATGATATTTGTGTATTAATGACAGCCGGCATTTAACCTACGCCAAATATCAATATCATTGCTTAACAGCAATGCGTGTATAGTGTGGGTAACTACCTTATTTTGCCCAAAATCTGTATCTTCTGCCACAATTATTAGTATCAATAGTTCTAATGTGTATGATATTTTAAGTACGAATTAAACGACTCATGATTTTTGAGTATTGATAAAAACCGGCATTCAACCTACGCCACTAAATCACTGTCAATACTATTAAACCGTACCTATGAAGCTTATTTTCGCAAATTTTTTTGCACTAAAATTATTTTTTTACATCCAGTGCTTATCAGTTATTATTATTACAGTATTGTTTAATATTAACTAATACTATTGAATCGTAGTACAATTATTCTAGCTAAACTTTTTTCACCAAAATTTCAGATCTACTATGACAATGAATAGTAGGTATGTATTGCATATTATTATGATAATTAAATGTACGAGTGATACGCACATATGATATTTGCGGTGTGATAAAAGCCGGCATTCAACCCACTCCCACCTCAGTTGGTTCCTCAGTTTCGCTGCGCCCGCGCCGAGATCACACGTGCCACAAAATGGCTGCTCGCCCAACACAGTGTTTGTTAACATTCTCAAAGCGCTTATACAGCTCGAAAGCTGATAAAAATGTCGCTTTCCTCGGCCTTGGGAACATGGGCGGCTATATGGCGGCAAATCTAGTCAAAAAGGTAAGATTATTATGCTAACATTACAATTTATAAATACAACTGCGACTAAATACTAGTTTGGTTGGTGTGTTTAGTACGTAAATTGTACAATGTATCACGCCGTATCGTAGTAAACAGTTTTACATTTACAATTGGTTGATTTACGAATTAACGACTTTGTCACATTATCTTTACAAGTTCACCAAATGTCATAACAAAAAAATTACATGACATCTAATAATATAACATTGGTATTAAATAATCTTGTTGTTTGAGTAACTTTGAACTAAATTTTATCATTTCCTGTCCTTTCTGAGGTCTTTCACTACATCAGAGATTATCAATTATAGATAAATAAATATTTCTGACACTTACACCAATTATTTAGTTCCAAGATAAATATCATTAAGAACTTGTGTTATGGATACAAAATAACGGATAAACATACATCAATACTTTTTTTTTGAAAATACATAGGAAAACACCCAGACTAGAACAAATATTCATATGTATACACATAAATATTTGTCCTGTGTGGGAATCAAACCCACGACCTCAGAAGTGGAGTATACCCGCCACCACGCCCCATAGTGAATTCAATTATTTTTCTTTTTCTTTTAGTATGTGAACTCACTCGATTAGAGTGTCACACAATTTTATTATTTATTAATTTGACATAAGGTTTTTCGTTATGACGTTATCTCGTCACAGATAAAGTCAAATCAAGTAAATTTCGTCACAGTCGAGTTAAGTCAAAGTTATACCCCAGTAAAATTGTTGAATCTTTTGCATAAAATGTTTGTTAATGGTAAGAAAAAAAATGACCTCAACCTAACCCAAAAAGAGAAGTATAAGTATCTCTTTTTGTGTAACATTTTATTATAATAGTTGCACCTAAATTAGTGTGGACAAGGCCATACTAGTTTGTCCTAAAATCGAGTTTCGCCGGTAAATATAACGTATCAGCACTTAAATACTTGCAAAAGAATGCCGAATTTGCAATCGGACTAAATTGATTGGATATTTAAAAAAAAAACGGTTTTAAAAGAATACTTATTTTCATGGACCTCTGAACTTTAACTCTTGTTAAAGTGTTTTACAACTTAAATCATCACTCTCGGTTAAAAAATAAAATTACATGCTGTTATCAAATGCTCTATTTCAAAATATAACATAGCAATACTTAGATACTTAACATGAGAATGCTGAATTTGCCATTGGACTAAGAATATTTAAAAATAATATTAACACTCAATGCAAAAAAAAACAAAAGCTTATTTTAAACGGCTTTACAAGAATATTTAGATTCATGGATGTCTCAACTTTAGTCTTGTTATAGTGTTTTACAACTTAATCATCACTCTCGGTTATCAAATAAGATAACATGCTGTTATCAAATACCCTGAAAGATAATGATTACTTCGCAATTCGTCTTTATAAACAATTTGATTACATAATACAAAACTAATTTAAATCCATTAAGTGCGTATATGAATTTTAATTAGGCATAAAATTCAAATTCAAATATTTATTTCATCATCATCATCATCATCATCATTTCAGCCATTTAAAGTTCACTGCTCCCCAATTAGGCTTCCCCATTTGCTTTCCACGTTGATCGATCCTGTGCCGCCAATTATTTAGTTCCAAGAAGAAGCGAAAAAACATACATACATACTTTTTTTTTTGTAAATACAAACTTAATATACATTAGTAATAGCTATTTTATATCAACCAGAATTTAATATTTAATTTATGGCAGAGAGAAATAAGCTTAGTGAGAGATTACTTCAAGTTTAAAGATAACACCACTATCTCAGCTCAATAACGTCCCACTATTGGGCAAGGGTCTCCACACACGATTCAACGTCAAATAATAGTAAAGTAAAAAGTTCTTTATTTCATATACTGTTACATAGCACTTGAAAACGTCAAAACAAATTATTAATAAAAAAAAACGAAGTATTACTACAATGAAATCACGAAGCTTAGATTCACTTAAATGCAAAAAAAATAAATAAAGTGTAAGGCCCATAGTACACGGCGTATTTTAAACGCGCCGACGACGCGCAGATGACGCGCGTATACGCGCTTCAAAAGCACACGGGGCGATCGTGAAACGCGCCTCTACTGCGCTTATACGAGCAGATACAGCGCAGATTTCTGTTATAAAGCGGTCCGTGTCGAAGGGTTCCATTTTAAAGTAAATACATGCGCATCACACAAAAAACTATTATTGCAACTGAGGCGCGGGCGGTGGTGCAGTGGTGGCGTAAACCCCCCCCCTACTCTTCTCCTTTGAACGCGCATTTGTATCGCTTCAAACGCGAGTATACTAGCTTCATGCGCGCGCTTGTTTCACAATGTAAACGCAACAAGCAGCGTCTACGGCGCCGAAAACGCGCGTTCCTGAAACGCGCGTCGTCGGCGCGTTTAAAATACGCCGTGTACTATGGGCCTAAGTGATTATAAGTGCCAGTTACGAGCCACCGCTCTGTGAGAAGAACTGACAAGAAACTCACAGCACAGGCTATGGTCTTTTATTTTATTAATCAAATATAACAATACAGAACACACAGTTGATTTTTGAAGATATTGAAAGGGTCCCTAAAAGCCTTTAAATTATAATAATATTTATAGATATAAAGGTTCAGGTTATACTACTCGGACAAAGTGCAGATTGGCGGAGTTTAAGGTATTATGTATGTATTTCGAAATAATGTTTGAAGTACAAGTACAAGTTTGGTTACCCGTTGCCTAATACACAAAAAACCGCCAACATGTTTGTTCCTAAAATTTACGAGAAAAATCACCAACTTACATCTACTGACTTGCTGGTACTTGGTTGAAAACATAATATTTTAAAGCAGTGAAAATAATGACATTTGATTTAATTTTATTTCATATCGATAAAAATATAATACATACATACATACATAATGTCACGCCTCTTTCCCGTAGGGGTAGGCACAGATCACATCCTTCCACTTGCTACGATCTTGGCACACACTTTTAGCTTCATTCACACTCATTAACCTCCTCATACACGCCCGTCGGTTTAGGGTACTTTTGACCTGCCCTTTCTCTAAAAAAAAATACAAGTAATATAAAGCTTGGGTTCCGTGTGGGACCGGCCTAAAATAGTGCTCATCTCACGAGGAATGTAAGAGTAGACTAAGAGAAATCCTACCGGATGATGGGCAGCAGCGTCATTCTGCGTATAGTCTTGAACTGCGATCACCAACCCACCTGTCCTGTCTTTTTTTCGTAAATACATACTTAATATACATAGGAAAACACCAGACCAGAACAAATATTCATGTTCATGCACACAAAGATTTGTCCTGTGTGGGAATCGAACCCACGACCTTAGGAGCGGAGAGCGGATATTCTCGCCATATCAGTTGTCGCCTAATAGAATGCAATCTATTGGGTAGGCTAATGTTCAGCAGTGGTGATGATGGACGCTATGATGATGGTGCTTGGAGATAAGAATAAAAGAGTTCAATAATCATTTCATTATCATCATCATGACCTTGACATTCGTCCACTGCTCGACATAGGCCTCTCCAGGACCTAGTAGACGCCGCTGAGCTCGATTTTCAGCTCATCATCTCCAACCGCTTATTACTTAATAATCATACACAGACATATATAATATCACGCCTGTTTTCCCACACGGTAGGCAGAGGGATACTATACGCCCACACTTTGCCATTTATATTGTAATAGGTGGCGAGCCTATTGCCGCTTTCCGGGTACTTTTATGTTCGCCAGAGCCTCGTCCGTTGATCGGCAGGTGCACCACTTGCAAGTGAGGTTGGCTTGGACTCCTCAGATCTTGGTAGGAGCCCTATATACATATATTAATAATCTTTTATAAGCTGAATATTAACTGCCTATATCCGAGTTTGACATTGTTATTTAACTTGGTGATAAAATAGTGATAGCGCGCTTCTCGTGTTAATTAATCAGAGAATTGTAAATATCCAATTTATTACAGTAGGTATGTTACCTACTGGTAATAGTTCAATGTTTTTGATAATATTATGTAGTAATTATTGCCTTCGTTACATATACTCATACCAATGCGATACGGTAAATAAAGTTAGGGCTTTTCGCAGGAAATTAAGTATAAATTATTTATGAAATGGGGACTCCGATAAAGAAATGTAATATGTTATATTCCGATAAATAAATATAATGTATAATATAAATATCGAACTAACGCGCCCATTCATTACGGGCAGAAGCTTGATTTGAGAATAATTAGAGATAATTGAACATAGGTATTGTAATCAGTTAAGGATAATTGTGCAATAAGTAAAATTCAATTAAATATATCAATAAAAAACAACTTATTACTCATGTCTAGACCCGAATTTGGAAGGGGGAACAGCAGGACGCAACACACCATGCCTTCGCCAATCCGCACTGGTTTTGCTTGGTGGAATATGATTCACCCCATTTACCTTGTTTCGTGGGAGAACGCCCTTGCTCAGTATTATGACGTTAATGCATTGAGATCAATATGATACAAAATAATGAAAGAAGCAAAATAGTGACGAATTTTATTTTCAACTCATAAACCAGCGTCGAAAGAATATTCTCGTTTCTCGTCCAAAAACAACGAACATATTGTGTCGTCTATGTATGCAAATTTAATTCTTGTTTATTGTAATTTTCACCTAAACGACTCTGTACCAGGCGTTAGCACAAAGCCTTTCTTATTTACCATAAATAAACATGCGACAGTATTCTAGGGGCTTGTAATCCTAACCGACTGCTATTGTGATGATATGCTAATTGGTAGGCGTGTCAAAATTTTACTTATACTCATGAGCACACTAAGCTGATGTTTAAAACTGTGATCTTTAACTTTGTGAATTTGCAAAGGTACGTAAATATTTTCTTCCTATTTATTACGTGTTTTTAGAAATATAATACATTGGTTTTACTACATAGTCCCGAAGGGGTAGGCAGAGGCATATTATACGCCCACACTTCGCGAATTATATTGTTGGTCCCACATAATAGATGGCGAGCCTATTGACGCTTATCGGGCACTGTTATGTTCGCCAGAGCCTCGTCCGATGATAGGCAGGTGCCCATTTGCAGGTGAGGTTGGCTTGGGCTAGGTCTTGGTAGGATACCTAGACACCCTACATAGAGTAAACTATCATTTTGTTCTAGAGCAACAGAGGTAGTAACGCTGTCGAACGCGCTGTTTTTGAATAACAAATATGCCTTAAGAGCACACAGAGCATAAGAGATCAAAGTATTATCGTGGTTGCTCTAGACTTACAAATAGGGTAAAAGATAGATTGGCGACTCTGGGTGCCTTTAGTATTGACTACCGGGGGGAAACTAAGAAGGACCTGTTGAGGGCGCAGCGGGCGGGCCAGGAGGGCCCGTTAAGCGGCGCCAGGAGGGTCTTGGGCAGCGGGGGCAGGGGGCCCCTGCTGCCAGGAAGGGCGCGTCCACTGCGTCTCTCTGAGGAGGCTCTCCCGGTTTTGGTCCGGAGGACGTTGGTCGCGGGCGGGGTGTCAGAGCTGCAGGTACTGGCCCCCCGCCTCTTTCCCAACAAGCGGCGCGCGTCGTCGGAATATTTTTAGTAGTTATTACTGCTGGCTGTAGTGTCTGCCGGTGGTGAGTCCCACACACCTCTCTCGGTCCCCCTTTGGCCGGGAGACAGTGCGTAAATGCATTTTGTTATCGACGTAAATAAAACAAAAATTACTTACACATAGGGCCCAGGGTCTGCTCATTGTTCTAACCAGGTTTGACTGAATTTTAGATATGACACACAGAGCAGTTAGTCGGAGAACAAGTAATCACACCTGTTTTTCAGTCGGTCGACAGGAGTTGAAGGCCAGCGCCAGCGCACTATTGGTTCTAAAAAAAATTGAGACTGGGCAGAACATATATATATAAATATGCCATTCCTGAATTACTATTACAGAATAAGATCTTCTTGAGCACCATGTGGTACCTTCTCGGATGGAGACCGAAACGCCTATGCTATCTCATATCTTTGTGTAGTGGCCCATAGTATGCGTAAAGCATCACAACCTATAAAAACGCTCTACACAGGATAAAGCCTATTATTATTATTATTTTTTTTTTTTTATTTACTGTATAATATAAAAAAAATTACAAAAACAAAAGGGTACATTCATATAACCTCAACGGAAACCGCACAGCGGTTTATTTGCTAAGGTTGAGTCGCCACTTAAACTAAGTTTAATATGTTGCCAGTATATGTACTAGCTTTGTATGTAGTGTAAATATAATATAGGTATGTAGTATATAGTAAACGTGTAGAGTGTAGGTTTATAGTGTAGGTATTAATTATTTGCGCTCAAATAATATTCTTTAAGTATTTTTTTAAAGGCCTTGACATTGCCTTTATTTAGCTTTGCCATTAGTTCGTTAGGTAGCTTGTTCAAAATGAAGGGTAGCAAGTATTCCCACGTTCTTTTCCCGTATACATTATTAGTTGAGACTTCAGTCAATGAATCAATTGGCTCCCGGCTCAAACCTCTCTCCATTTACTACAGACTTGAACGCTCTCCTAACATAAGCTTACTATCTGTGGCTTACATATGTTTCCTAAAACAATTTTGACAGTACACTGAACAGTGAGGTATAGTTAGGTAACACTTGACGCCACACGTGAAATGAAACGAAGGACCGACATTGACCCTGAGTACGCCCACTAGTTTGTCCTATCGCGACCTATCGTGATCGCTTTATTAGATAAACTATGCCACAAATTTATTTATTTATTTAATCAGAACGGAATACACCAATTATCTTATCAACTAATTATCAAAAACAGTAAAAGTTAAATATAATATTAAAATCTCACACATAAAAACTTTTTTAATCCATTCTCTCACAATACCTCAGACACACTGACAAAATCTCAGGCCATCCATCCGTTGGTGCTGGAGGATATGGAGACATTGTCTGATCACTGTTACATCAGATTCAGTGTCTCCGCATCGGTGCCAGCGCCCTACGGAGGTGCGGGGGAGCCGCGATTGGACGGCCCACGATGGGCGATCAAGCGCCTCGATAGGTCTTTGCTGCGGGAAGCAGCCCTGGTCGAGGCGTGGCCACGGGAGCCACCGCTGGTGGACGTGGAGAGGGAAGCTGCGAGGGTGTGCGAGGCCATGACGCGAATTTGCGCCGTGGCGATGCCCGGTGTTCGCGCCCCCCCGCGTAGAACCCAGGTCTACTGGTGGTCGCCGGTGCTCGCCCAGCTCCGCCGAACCTGTGCGGTGGAGCGGCGTCGCTACCAGAGGTGTCGCGGAAGGAGAATCCGCGACGAAGCCGAGGTGGACCGGCTCTACGCCGCCTATAGAGAGGCGGTGAGGGTCCTTCGCGGGGCCATCGGCCGGTCCAAAGCCGCAGCGTGGGACGAGCTGCTGGGGGCCGTTGAGGCGGATCCATGGGGCAGGCCGTACAAGATAGTACGGCAAAAGCTCCGAGCGTGGACGCCCCCGGTCTCCAGCAGTCTCGTACCGGCGGTACTCGGTAGGGTGGTTGAGGCACTGTTCCCAGACAGGGGAACCGACTTCGTGCCTCCCACAATGGCGGCGCCAGATGTCACCCATGGTGACCTGGACACGGAGGATGTGCCCGAGGTCACCCAGGAGGAAGTAGGAAGGGCCGTGCTACGCCTGAGGGGCAAGAGCACGGCCCCGGGTCCCGACGGCATTCCGACGAGGGCGTGGGACCTGGTGTTGAGCGGGGAGGAAGCGCCTTTTCTGCCCCGCGTGACTTCCCTCTTTGCTAGGTGTCTGCGGGATGGTGTTTTTCCGCGGCGCTGAAAGGAGGGCCGCTTGGTACTCCTTCCCAAAGAGGGACGTCCGGCCGATGACCCTTCTGGTTATCGGCCCATCGTGCTGCTCGACGAGGTGGGTAAGCTCCTGGAGCGTGTCATCGCCAACCGCCTCGTCGAGCACCTAGAGGAGGTCGGACCGGATTTGTCCGACCTCCAGTTCGGGTTCCGCCGCGGCCGATCGACGATTGACGCGATCGGCCGCTTGCGGGACCTATCTGAGAGGGCGGTTTCCCGGGGTGGGGTGTTGATTGCGGTGTCGCTCGATATCGCAAACGCCTTCAACACCCTGCCCTGGCCAACGATAATGGAGGCGCTCCGATTCCACGGGGTGCCTCCATATCTGCGGAGATTGTTGGGGAGCTACCTGTCGGAGAGGGCGGTAGTCTTCCCAACGATGGGCGGAGGAGGCTGTCGTCGGCGTATGGTGTGCGGTGTTCCACAGGGGTCTGTCCTGGGACCACTCCTGTGGAACATCGGATATGATTACGTTCTGCGCTGTGTGAATCTGCACGGCGTGGACGTGGTCTGTTACGCCGACGACACTCTGGTAACATCCCGGGGTTCTGACCTCCGGGATGCGAGAGTTTTGGCCACCGTCGGCGTCGCGACGGTGGTCCAGAGGATACGGCGGCTGGGGCTTGAGGTGGCACTGCACAAATCCGGGGCTATCGTTTTTCATGGTCCCCGGAGGCGGCCGCCTTTAGGCTCCAGTATTGTGATTGGAGGAACTCCCATCCCTGTCGGGAACACGCTGAAGTATCTCGGCGTCCTTCTCGACAGCAGATGTAAAGGAATATAATGCGTAGTTGTGGTAAATAATTAAAGCTGTTTTACTTATAATCAGAGATTTATTACGATTCTACAACGTGAACAATGACGAACGAAAAACGGAACAAAGACATTGACATCTACGGTGGCGCCACGCGCGCCTAAAAAACAAAACTAATTTGGTTGCGTTCCTATTCACATTAACACCCTCCCTTGGGACGCAACCCCATCTTTGTGACACAATACAAATGTTTTTCGGCAGTAGTGCCTTTAGTTAAGTTATCAGCAATCATTTCCTCGCCCTTAACATAACAAAACTTTATATTTAAATTGTTAACATGGTCTTTTAGAAAATGATAACGAATGTCGATATGTCGTGATCTAGACAAGTAACAATCATTATTAGACAATCTAATTGCACTTTGGTTATCACTAAAAATTACGAGTGGTTTGTTTTCTTCTTGCCCGAGTTCAGCATGTAGTTGTTGGAGCCACAGCGCCTCCTGCGCCGCCGACGACATCGACATGTACTCCGCCTCAGCCGTGGATAGTGCCACAGTCTGCTGCTTTTGGGATCGCCAAGATATAGCACCACCCTGTAACAAAAATGTGTAACCCGTGCACGACTTTCTGTCGCGCGTATCGCTCGCCCAGTCAGCATCACAATAACCTGTGATTTCCTCATTACCATCTTTGGTGTATATCAGCTTCAGGCCTTTGGTACCTTGCAGGTATCTGAAAATTCGTTTGACTGCAGTCCAGTGTGCAGCTGTAGGATTTCTATTAAATCTGCTCAGAGTGTTAACTGCAAATGATATATCAGGTCGTGTACCTTGAGCCACATATAGCAAGGAGCCAATAGCCTGTTGGTATGGACAGTCACGGATTGTTTCATCCTCGTTTTTATCATCAAATTTCATACCAGCTTCACAAGGTGTTTTCACGGGTTTACAGTCTGACATTCTGAATCTTGCTAATATTTCGTTTATATATTTTTCTTGATCCAGTAACACTTTATCCCCATCTCTAGTAATATGTAGACCAACACATTGACTTGCTGGACCAATATCTTTCATATCAAAATGTTGTTTCAATGCCTCCTTGAAAACATTTTTTGTGCTTTCTTCAGAAGTGAACAGAATTAAATCATCCACCCAGATGGCTATAAAAGTATTCTTTTTATCATTATAATAGACACAAGTATCTGTTTTAGATTGAATCATTCCTAGTTCATGCAGGACTGAACTTAATTTCAGGTTCCAGAGTCTGCTGGCTTGCTTGAGCCCATAGATAGACTTTTGTAGCATGCATACCTGTGATCCTTGCTTATACTCTTCAGGCTGTTGCATGTAAATGTCTCTATCAATCTCTCCTTGTAAAAGCATCCTGTATCTGCTATACAGCATCCATCTGATCTATTGCCAGCCCATATCTAGCTGCTAAGGCAAATAAATAGCGTAAAGTTGTATACCGGACCACTGGTGAGTATGTCTCTTCATAATCTGTGCCCCACCTTTGCGCATACCCCTTTATGACAAGCCTGGCCTTATATCTCATAACATTTCCAGTCTGATCTGTTTTTACTTTAAACACCCACTTATATGAAAGAGCCTTTTTACCTGGAGGGAGATCTGTCAAAATCCATGTCTTATTTTTCATGAGGGAAGTATACTCATCATCCATGGCCCTCTTCCATTCTGTAGCTTGTGGTGATGCAAGTGCTTGCTCAACAGTCTGTGGGTCAGTCAAATCAGTAAACAAACACAATAAGCCCATCTTACCATTTTGTGCCTCATCTTGTTTAGCCTGTGACCGTGCTGACCTCAATGTTACATTACTATTGTAATCCTGTCTTATTGGATATGGAGGATAGTAAGTTTCATCAAGTTCTCCTGTGTCAGTGTCATACTCACTTGAGTCTTCACTATTACCTTGTGTGTCTGGGTCTCTGCTGGACATCACAGGTGCAGATGTGGATGATGACTCCTGAGTGTGTATTTTGTTTCTCTCACTGCCTGAGTTTGCATTTTCTAATGAGCCGGAACTTGCAGTGGCTGTTTGGCTGTCCTTTACTGGAACATAAGTTTCACAATCAACTGGTACACTGCCAGTCTTATCATAGTTTTCAATGAAGGCAACATCTCTACTCTTGACAACCTTGTGTGATTTAGGGTCCATAAAACGATATCCTTTTGTATTATCACAATAGCCCACAAATATCATTTTTACTGACTTCTTGTCCCATTTTTGACGTTTTTCTTTTGGTGTAAGGACCATAGCTTCAGAGCCAAATATTTTCATATGAGATAAGTTAGGTTTCTTACCTTTCCACATTTCATAGGGGGTTTTACCTTGTATTGACTTTGTCGGGGAACGATTTACAATATATGCAGCTGTTGCCAGAGCTTCGGCCCAGTATTTCTTCTCTAGGTTAGCAAAAAACAGCATACACCGTGCTCGCTCGACTAAAGTCCTGTTCATTCTTTCTGCCATGCCGTTCTGCTGTGGAGTATATGGAGTAGAGGTCTGATGAATTATACCATGATTAGATAAGTACTTTTCAAAGTTTACATTGCAGTATTCGGTGCCATTATCAGTACGAAGTTTTGTTATCTTATGATTCAATTCATTCTCTACTTTCAATTTGAAATCTTTATATGTCTCTAAAATATTTAACTTATCTTTCAGAAAATACACAAAGACCATTCGTGTATAGTCATCAATATAAGTGATAAAGTATCTCATACCTCCGAATGAAGAATTCTCCATGGGGCCACACAAGTCGGAATGTATTAGTTCCAGTGGTCTTATAGCTCTAGAACCAACATTTGTGAATGGCGTCCTCGCTTGCCTACCTTCCATACAGTGAACGCATGTGACAATACTTTGTTCCTGAGTCTGAGTCACACCATCAGTACAACTGGGTAGCTTCTTCACATCTGGAATGTTCAAATGGCCCATTCGCAGGTGCCACAGGTAAGTGTTGTTGCTATTCTGAGAACTGGAGGGTAAATGTGCAACTTCTTTACTGGTATCTATGACATATAACTTGTTGGTCAATGTTGCAGTGCATACAACCTCGTCCTTTCCATTTCGAACTTCACAACCCTTGTCATTGAAAGTAACCTTATGTCCCTTGCTCACAATGGTGCTAACTGAAAGTAGATTGGCGGCTAGTCCTGGAACATACAAAACATTTTTAACTTGTATTGCTTTAACTTGACCTGTGTGTATATCAACACAACCAACTCCCTTCACGGCTAATGGCTCTCTGTTAGCTACAGTAACACTCTTTATAGATGGCTCGGTGACATTGTAAATCCAATCCTCTCTGCATGTCATATGAATGGATGCGCCTGAGTCAAGAAACCACTTATTATCACAGGTGTTCTCTTTGATGGTAACTGAAAAAGCTGCTACAAAATTGGAGCTCTCTCCTTTGTTTGCCGATTGTTTCTTGGGCTGTCTGCAATTTTTGGCAAAATGGCCAATCTTGTTACAGTTGTAACATCTTGGTCCCTTTGATTTCACCGACTGCGCATCATTTTTAGTCTTCTTAGTGTTTGTGTAGAAAGCAGTAGACTTGGATGTGTTAATCTCTTGTATGAGTTTAGATTTCACTGAGTCAGCGCTTATTTGAATACCAGAACTCTCTAATCCCATTATCATTGGCTTGTATTCGTCTGGTAAGCCTGCCAACATTAAAGTACCAAGCCACTCATCATTGACATCAAATCCAATATTGCGCAGTTTGTGTGCAGTGTTCATAATTTTACTCACATAGTCTTCAACACTATTGCTCGACTCCAGTGTAGTATTTATAAGATCTTTGAGTAGACCCACTCTTCTAGTTAAGCCATTGTCATCAAAAGCCTTTTGTAAATTCTCCCATACTTGTTTTGCAGTCTTGCATTCCTGAACATGTACGTAATTCTGTGGGTCCAACAACAATATAAGCTTCGACTTTGCCTTGACGTCTTTAGCAGAATCCACAGGTTTGTCATCGGGGCGTTCGACACAGCACCACAAATCCTCGTGTTCTAAATATGTTTTCATACTGAACTTCCACGTTGCAAAGTTTTCTCTTCCGATCAGTTTCTCTAAATTAAACATATTGGAACCCATCTTGGTGGATTTCTTCAACAAAATAAGAAATTTACACCGTGATCGTAATTTTCTTAACCTTAAATTCAAATTGTACCGACAATTTTTACTGATTGAAGTCAATTTTTCTCACTGATATTTCCACTGTACCACACCTGAACCACGCTCTGCTACCATAGAGGAATATAATGCGTAGTTGTGGTAAATAATTAAAGCTGTTTTAATTATAATCAGAGATTTATTACGATTCTACAACGTGAACAATGACGAACGAAAAACGGAACAAAGACATTGACATCTACGGTGGCGCCACGCGCGCCTAAAAAACAAAACTAATTTGGTTGCGTTCCTATTCACATTAACAAGATGGGACTTCGAAGCTCACCTTCGGCACCTAGGACCGAGATTGGTGAGCACGGCGGGAGCTCTATCTCGCCTGCTCCCCAATCTCGGGGGAGGTGGCGGCAGTTGCCGTAGCCTTTACATGGGGGTGGTGCGATCCAAAGCCTTGTACGGGGCCCCAATTTGGGCGAGCTCCGTATCGGGTCGCCATCGACGGATCCTGCGACGGCCGCAGAGAGTCATGGCGACTCGTGTTGCTAGGGGGTATCGCACCATCTCCCATGAGGTGGCATGCGCGCTCGCCGGTTCTCTTCCGTGGGACCTCGATGCCGAGGTTCTCTCGGCGGTGTTCTGGCGTGGCGCGCAATCCCGGAGCCAGGGTCTCCGCCCCGCACCGGACACTGTGGTGCGATGGCGTAGAGACGCTCAGACGCAGGCTCTGGGCGCATGGCGGCGGCAGCTCTTGACGAGTGCCGAGGGTGCCGAAGGTTTGAGGCGCCGTATCCTAGAGGCGGTCGGGCCCATCTTGGAGCGATGGGTCGGCCGTCGGTGGGGGTCGATGTCCTTCCGGCTCACGCAGGTGCTTTCCGGCTCACGCAGGTGCTTTCCGGGCACGGTTGTTTCGGAAAGTATCTGTGTGACATCGCCGGGGGGGAATCGACCCGGTGCTGCCACCACTGTGACTGCGCGGAAGACACCGCGCAGCACACTTTGGTGGCGTGCCCTGCGTGGGCGGGGCCGCGGTCGACGTTAGCCGCGGCCCTGGGTGGAGTGGCTCTCTCGCTGCCGACCATCATGCAAAAGATGGTCGACAGCGAGACGGCGTGGGAGGCGATGGCCTCCTTCTGCGAAGTGGTGATGTCGCAGAAGGAGGCCGCGGAGCGGGAGAGGGAGCGGGATCCGCTCTCTCTCCGGCTACGCCGTTGGCGCAGCGGGCGGGCCAGGAGGGTCCGTCAGGCAGCGCCCGGGGGGTCTTAGGCGGCGGGGGCAGGGGGCCCCTTCCGTCTCGCCATAGACCCCCCCCGAAGTCGGCCAGTTACGCCATGGCCGCACAAGGAGGTAGGGGGGGCGCTGCAAATTGCGCCTTCCTGAGGAGGTCTCCCCGGTTCTGATCCGGGGGACGTTGGCCGCGGGCGGGGTTCCAGAAGCTACAAACCCGGGCACTGGTGCCTCGCCCCTTTTCAACAGCGGTGGGCGTCGTCTGAAGTTTTTTAGTGGGTAGGACTGCGATGGTCGTGTCAGACACGACCATCGCAGTCCTACCCACAGCGTATCCATGTGGCAGGGTATCACATACCCGAACGCAGTTTGCACGCGTATAACTCGGGCGCAGGCTGCCGCGATACTGCGATCACGCCACTATCACCTCCCACGTCCCTTTAACTACAGCTACTCAAAGCAACGAGAAGTTTGAAGGTCACGAACAAAAAATACACGCAAATAAGTAGCATGGTGGGTATGTCATACCCTGCCACATACTCCTAGTTACGTTTTTTCACCACACTCTCGCCGGGTTAATGTGTAATAACGGTGGATTATTAACCGTTAAGTGTTTGTGAACATATATAAGTATTGGTAAATGAAACAAAACAGTACAACATCACTTTTCAAATTCTCCCAAGAAGTCCATGTGAAATCTCAGTAAAGTCCCACATCTTTACTGAGGACTTAAGGGGTTTAGGGGAGGGTATTTCATCATCTTTATCACCACTCATTCTCATTGACTATAATTTATATGTCATATATTTCTTACTTGACACTGGCTTAATGTGCAAACCGCACGAAGCCATTATTTAAAGGAAAGAAAAGAAGTCAGTCTTTTGTTTTGTTCATCACAATTTGACTATTCATATTAAAATTGACTATTCATAGAACTTGTCATGTTCGCTGGACAGTGATGGACCTAACTTACTTTACTGTTTTCGTTGTAATTACATAATTAAACTGTGCATCGGATGTATTTAAACCCACGAGTATGTAATCTCAACCACAAAAGCCTTTATCGCCGAAGTTTTTATCGCCGAAAATCTAATATGTCTGTGTAATATTTTTATAGCAGTGACCTTTAGGGAGCGCTCAAAGTTTCTATAAATTGCATCGACTACTTATCATACAGAAAGTGATCATTACGATTAATTATATAAAGTAAATAGTGAGAATGCTAATAGACATATACAGTCATTAGAGCTTAACAAATATCACTAAAATGAAGACTTTTGTAAAGAAAATTAATAAATATCGACTTAAAGCCCACTGGAATCAAGTGATCGATTAAAAATATCTTTGTGACAATTCCCGCGCTACTATAATTTCCCAAAAAAATCGAGAAACTATTCAACACGACACGTGTGTCGCCCTTACACAGGGCATCTTTAGCTAAGATAGGAGCCTCAGAACAACGATGTCTTCACGACCAACGCTGAAACGAGAGTCAACTCTCGTTAACTTGCTTACAATGGATTTCCGCAAAGTAACGCCTTAATCAATAAATTAATTATTCACTACTGGAATATTTCTTCTTTTTCCTTTCAGAGAGTTGTAAAAGGGGATGTAATAAGATATTAATTTAATTTACCGGATCTAGATGTTTGTGTATTTCTGCACTATCCTTGCAACCAAACGTACTCGTTTTATTTAGATATTTTATGAAGATGACATCCATACTCACTCACACCCGTTTCCCAGAAGGGATAGGCAGAGACAAATATAAATAAATATTCTCTTACAATCACACCAATTATTTAGTTCTAAAATAAGTATAACTAAGAACTTGTGTTATGGATACTAAATAACGGATAAACATACTTAAATACCTTTTCTTATAAATAATACTTCATAGGACAATACCTAGACCAGAAAAAATATTCAATTCATGCACACAAAGATTTGTCCTTTACGGAAATCGAACCCACGACCTCTGGAGTGAAGTGCAGGTATACTGACCTCCACGCCATATAAGTCGTCAAAATACGTATTAATAATACTATACGCCCACACTTTGCCCATTATAAAGTTAATCCCACGTAATAGGTGGCGAGCCTATTTCCGCTTATCGGGCACTGTATTGGTCACCAGAGCCTCGTCCGTTGATCGGCAGGTGCACCACTTGCATGTGAGGTTAGTGTATAGGGATCCTGCCAAGACCTGAGGAGCCCAAGCCAACCATGAAGATGACATGACTAGATCCATAGTAATATCTGATCCACAAGCATTTTGCTTTTAATATAATAATAATAATAATAATTTATTTCTGTATGATAACTAGCCTAATTACAATATATTACGAACATAAATTGGGTTAGTAATGCAATTAATTAAAGTGATATCTACCTAAACTAAGTAAACTTAATTACTTGTGTCTTAGGTATCCACAATAAATACGTGTTAGTGCTTATTTGACAAAATTCCTTCCAAATAACAATGGAGTGTGCTTACTAATCAATTAATTAATAATTTGAACCTTATAAGACCTGACTTTTTATATAAACCGTTTAAAATATATTTATGTTTCAGTGATATCAATTTCAAATAAGTTTTTGGGAGCAATAAGGAGTTACTAAAGTTCTGGGGACTCGGTTGTGTTTCTGCCAAGACGAGACAAAAAGTTATAAGACCTCATATTTCTAACTCTATGCGTCTTAACTCTACAAGTCCCTAAGTTCCTAAACTTTATACCTTAGTCACAATATAGGTATTTGGCCTTTTCGTTAAAGAATAGAAATGAACATTAAATACATCTCTCACCTTTACGGCCAAGTGACGGCAGCAAAATGGCCAGGCCTCATATGGCAACTGTTTTTGATGATATTATCTATTAGCTATTTAATAAATTTTAAAGTACATTTGAAACAGTTTACAGGGTAAACTATTACATAGGATATTCTTTATTAAAATGTTATTTTAAAAAACAGTACGAACTCACACATTGTCATTTTAAACGACGTTAAACTATTACATAAGATATTTTTTATCAAATACTTTATTTTAAATAACAGTACGAATTCACAAATTCGCGCGTTTTAAGCAAAATTTGGGGTTAAACCTTAAGTTAGGATAAAATTAAGGCTTCATAGAAAGAAGTTTTAAGTATTTATTAACAAATTTTGTCGTTTTAAACGACGTTTTAAAATATAGATACCTGTTTGATCTGGATGATTCCTTTGCTTAATTTATGATTCATATATCTAACGATAATCACGATGTTCGTTTGCGTTGTAATCAAACCGAAAGTATCAGTCGAGTGAGCTTCAATTTGGGCCGTTTCACTGCCCCGATTCATTGCGCTTCATTGATCCGGATATGCGTTATTTTGAAATTTGAATCCTTGTTAATAATTATAATAAATTATATAACGTATTTATTACATTCGTTAGCGTATGCCCACCTTTAGCTAGATAAAGCTAGGATAAGGAATGAAGTGATAAGGGTTGAAGCTGGTGTAAAAGAAGATATAGTGACAAGAATTGAGAAAGGTATGCTTAGATGGTTTGGTCATGTTGAGAGGATGAATGAAAGTAGATTAACGAAAGTGATTTATGATGGACAAGTGGATGGAAGTGTTGGGAGGGGAAGACCACGTAAGACCTTCCATGACCAAATACAAAAAATGTTAGAGAAAGGGCTGGTCAAAAGTACCCTAAACCGACGGGCGTGTATGAGGAGGTTAATGAGTGTGAATGAAGCTAAAAGTGTGTGCCAAGATCGTAGCAAGTGGAAGGATGTGATCTCTGTCTACCCCTACGGGATAGAGGCGTGACATTATGTATGTATGTATGTATGTGAGCTTAGTTTTATAATTAGGCAGAGAAAAATGACAGTAGATCGTGCGTGTGGTTTTGATTTGTCAATCAATGCGAAAGTATTAAATTGTCGAACCTCAGTTTGGTTTTCAATTGCCAAAACTTAAAATCTATTTACTACTTCAGTAGACGTCTTGAAATGGTTTTGAAACAATGGCTTTAACAAAGTAACCTTGAATATATTATCTTCTTTATTATATCGCTAATTATTCGTCGCTCAGTTAAGTTTGTGTTAGATTTCACACGAAATTTCTGCATAATATGACAATATTATATGATATGACAAATACACTGTCATGAACCTGTCCGTTACCTGCACGTAAAGCCTTAACATGCTTTCCGAGGTACGGAGCAAGTGATAATTACGCACATAACTTCAAAAAGTCATAGGTAGCCAGGGTTCGAACCCGAGACTCCTGTGGTTTTTTTTATATACGATTAAGCAACTTGTGTTTGCCTCTAAAACTGATCAACAATTAAATTATAACCATACATACATTCACGCCTGTTTCCCCGAAGAGGTAGGCAGAGGCATATTACACGCCCACACTTTGCCAATAGTCCCACGTAATAGGTAGCGAGCCTATTGCCGCATATTACACTGGCACTTTAACGTTCGCCAGAGCCTCGTCCGTTGATCGGCAGGTGCACCACTTGCAGGTGAGTTTGGCTTGGGGCTCCTTCCTTGAAGGCTGCCTATACCTCCTATATATATTATAACCATAACAGTGTTAAATTTAAGCAATCATTATTGTAACAACAGTTGACAAACCTCGGTAGGTCTTGCCACTGAGCTATCGCCGCTCGCTTTTTTAGATCTGGGTAGTCACAAAAATTAATAAATTTTATATTTGGCTATGTGGAACTTTTGATTGCTGAAAATATAATCACAAGTCTAAAACCGTAAGCAACGTTTATTCAAATTAAATGAATATTTAAATTAAAAAAGTTCAATTCGGCTATTTAATTAAACATTTACTGAAATTTTAAAGTCAAATTCTTCTCGATTCATTCAAAGATTATGTAAAGTTATGCAGATTGATGCTTTTTCGTTGAACAATCTAAGGTCGAGTTTGAGTCGAGTGAAACACATTAAATTACTTCGATTTAGAAAGTTTTCACGTTATTTCCGGCAACCTTACTGTACCCTAAGTGTTAGAAAATAAATATGCGGGCGCTGCGGGTAGGTACTCAATGCACTGTCACTGTCCGACCGGATAGATTTATTTGCATGTTCACTGAACGAATTCGCAAAAGCAGCATATTGCTTCTGCAGTTACTAGATAATAATGTAGTAGTTTAATGATTAGTAGATAAGAATGATGTTTTTAGTCAGGTATTTATTGTAAGCTCAGCTACTCTATCGTATTAGGTTTGTGCCTGTAAAGTAGTTGTAATTCTTATGGTTGAATAAATAAATATATATTCCTTCGACTCCTCACACTGCGGCACATAGTTTCTAACTAATTTACATCAAGTTTCTATATTAATGGCATTCGGAATTTATATAGTAATCGTTGTTAGTACAAGGAGACTGAGATCTTGCAGTGAAAGCGCCTAGGCGTTTTGTGTGGCCTCTTGTTGTTTTTACTACTGTTTATGTGATTAATAATGGAATAATAATAACGAAGAAGGGCTAGGAGCCTACCGCCGCCATTTAACAGATTTTTGTGAAGTTTGCTACGCAGCAAGCTTGACAACCAGAAAAGTAAAACTATATTACAATTTTCCCGAAAACAAAGCGGTTTCTTATAAAATCGTAAAATTACGGGGCGAAGTTAGCTTATTTATAAACTAAATAAGGTGGTCAACCTTAAACTTAAAAATGCAAAATAGTTTATTCAAATTTGGCCATAAAGCTTTAGTAAATAAAGTCCTTTGTAATAAAATCACGCAGTTGCCGGGATTTAGTCCGCGTGTTCTCTATCTATTTCGTTAGTTTTTGGGTTATGAAGTTGCTTTAGTTATTCCATATGATATTAGCTATCTGCTAAAAAATCCCGTCAAAATTTACCTAGCTGTTTAAAGGTTAGTTACAATACACAGACAGTATTTTTTTTAAAACAGCTTCTTTTGTTAAATGTCTCTCATTACTTTCATATGCATTCAATAAAAAGTTGTTATTTGAAATTACTAACAGAAAACTTCATTTATTTATAGAAAAAAATGTTAAACCTTTTTTGCTGCACGCAGTTGAGATGTAATTAAGATTTTTAGAAAGAAATACTTAGATATTTCACAATGTGTCTTGCTACATCGGTTGCTACGTGCCTCATATTTTATCATCGAAACCTTGAATTTTTTTTATAACAGTTTATAAAAAGATAAAAATAATTGAGGGATTTATGAAATCAGTTTGTAACTTATCTGAGTAGATTATTATATTTTTCATATTATTATTTTGTTCAACTTTGAATTGATTTATTAGTTTCCGATAAAATTTTGGAAAAATACATACTGCACTTTTTTTTAAATAACTGTTTCATATCAGACCTTTTTGCCGACCTTAAAAGCAGATTGTAGATATAATTACTACACGACATATTATTATACGATATCTGTCGTGAAGTAAATCTTGTACTTAGTGATTCAAAGTTAAAAAAAAATTATGTCAAAAAATTAAATATTAATTTTGTACTTCTTGGCGGGAAAGTGAAGCGTCGTGCCTGCAGTTTTGTTTTATTTTCTAAAATTTGTGATATTTCTAACATTAGTGTGTCACATCTTTACTCACATCTTTACTGAGGACTCAAGGGGCTTAGGGAAGGGTATCTCATTTACCATTTATCATATTTAACACCACTCATTCTCATTTACTATGAATTATATTCTATTAATATATCACTTACTTGACACTGGCTAAATGTGCTAGAGGCACGAAGCCTTAATTTAAAAGAAAGAAAATATTAATTTACAAAAACCGACATATGATTACACTGAAATCACGAAGCTTAGATTCACTTACATATTAAAGTGTATGTAAATCTAAATGCCAGTTCCGAGCCTCCGCTGTCTAAGAAGAACTATCAAGAAACTCACAGGCTATTCTCTTTTAAAATATCAATTAGTAAGTTACAATATTTATTTGCCTGTAAAGCTATATAGTGCAATTTAATATAACATTAACAATATTCATGTTTTAAGTCATTCATATTAGAATTACATGTATGAAACGGCAGTTTAATGCCAAGCATTTGATCTGCCCTATAGTCTTTGATAGAATAGTATCCCTTTAAAGACAGATTCTGTTTAATTGTTAATTTAAATGTATTTAGGCCTAATTGCTTTATATTGCTTGGGATTCTATTGTAGAATCCCAAACATTGACAGTTTAATGATTTGTAATTTTTTTGTAGCATCTTATAAACTGGGGTGTTATAATTATGTAATAATAAATGTATTATTATATTAGAATCATTAATTATTTAGTTTCAAGATAATTATAACTGAGATCTTCTGGTATGGATACTTAACAACGGATAAACATACATAAATACTTTTTTTTGTAAATAAATGCCTACTTAATATACATAGGAAAAATCGAGCCCAAAAAAAATATTCATTTTCGTTCATTGTATTATATTTTCTGTGAGGGAATCGAACCTACGACCTCAGGAGCGTAGTGCGTTGTGTATTTTGAGCTCCACGCTATATCGGTCGAGGTCACTATAACTTTAAACTTTGAATACATACACGCCTGTTTCCCCGAAGTGTAGGCAGAGGTATGCTATACGCCCACACTTCGACATTTATTTAGTTGGTACCACGTAATAGGAGGCGAGCCTATTGCCGCTTACCGGGAACTGTTATGTTCGCCAGATTTACGTTTAAATAGAACTGTATTGTTTGTTTGTTTATGTGGAGTAGTTTACCTTATCTTACCAGCATCCGCAGAATATCAGCGTCGTGACAATCTTTGTTGCGACATTATGCTGAGCGGAAGTCTTTTTGGTACTATTTTAGATTTAAGATGCTGTTAGTTTGAGGATTTTTTTATTTTAATTTGTACAAACAAACGTTTTTATTATTATTATTAAATTATAATTTATTCCAAATAAAAATTAAATCCTTATTGTCCCCAGGGATTCACAGTCCGTGGCTACGACCCGTCAAAAGAGGCCTTAAACGAGGCCTTAAAGAACGGCGTGAGCAGCGCCAAGTCCATCGCATCGGCCGTCGACGGCGCCGACGCAGTGATTTCTATTCTGCCTAGCAACAAAGTCGTCCTTCAGGCTTATCTGGGCAAAGATGGAGTTGTGGAAAAAGTATGTATAATCCAAATTCTAGCTTTGCATTGCTGACTCCATTGCTGGATTTTAACATAGCATGGATATAGGATAGAATGCAGACATTCTTTCCAGTAAAAAAGTCCTCTTCCAGGCAAAGCTGGAGTTGTGGAAAAGAAAGTACAATCCAAATCCTAGATGGGCAATCCGACTTCTTTGCAGCAGTTTCACATAACATGGATGTTGTCTGCATCCTTTCCAGTAACAAATTCGTCCTTAAGGCATATCTGGACAAAGATAGCGTTGTGGTAAAAGTGAGTCACTGACTGTGCATAAATAGATAAAATTACTGCACAAACAAAACGCCGTTGTTGTTGTTTCAATTCTGCCTAGCAACAAAGTCGCCCTTCAGGCGTACCTGGACAGAGATGGGGTTGTGAGAAAAGTAAGTGGTTGAATATACTCATAAACGTTCCCCAAGCAGCGAAAAAAACCATGTAAATTTATTGCACAAACGAAATTGTACCTAGGCATTGGAGACTCCGTCGTAGCGGCAGTCGACGGTGCCGATGCTGTGCTTTATATTCTGCCTAGCAAAAGAGTACTCCTTCAGGCCCATCTGGATAGAAATCGGGTTGTGGCAAAAGAGAAATACTGTGTAAAGCTATTCGGTGGAGACTCCATTGCAGCAGTTCATCTCAAACGCAAATGCTAATTCTTTATTGCAAAACCATAACGTGCATGATGGTAGTGACCACATTATGAAAACGAGCACGCAAGTCACGCAAAAAATGAAAACAAAGAGTTCTCAATATCTACCGCGTTCCCGCTTTCACAGATAATTTAAAGTAACATTTTCTTGGAAAGACAATAAATTTACTAATGATCTGCGCTGTTTTTAGGCACCAAAAGGAGCTCTCCTCATCGACTCCAGCACAGTGGACCCCAATGTGCCGAAGGAGATATTCCCTGTCGCCACGAAGTTGGGAGTATGCTTTATCGACGCCCCCGTATCGGGAGGTACGATCTTGTTACTATTTATAGTTCCTAGATTAGTATCATGAAGAACTCGGGTTGTGGACAGAATAACGGATCATCATCATCATATCAGCTTTATAAAGTCTACTGCTGAACATTAGCCTCCCCGATAGATTACATTCTATTCTGGGTATCTGCCAATAATCACCACGCTGGACAGGCGGGTTGGTGATCGCATTTCAAGCCAGTACGCGAAATGACGCTGCTGCTTTCTCGTCGTCGACTCTTATGATTCTCCGTGAGATGAGTCGAGGTGGCACCGTTCTATTGCCGGGAATAGCAGATAAAATACATAAATAATCACGCGTGATTCTCCGGTAGTCAGAGGCATATTACTTTTTTGTCTACGTAGTAGGTTGCGAGCTTATAGCCTACCGCTTACCCTGTAATTTTGATATTGGTTAGAGTCCGCTGACTGGCAGGTGCACCACTTGCAGGTTAGCCTCGCTTGTGTTCTTCAAAGGGTCCCCATACTCCACTACTCCCTACCCCACACTCTATTATCTTTACTTACTTTGCTTACCATAAGAGATAAACTAGCGTATCAGCAATTTGTTCTGAAATTAAATCTGAGTACAGAACAAGTATCAAGAATTATTACCAAATATCGTGCATCAGTTCTGTTACGTTATTTATTAACCACCAGGGCGATTTCTCAATCTTAGACATACATAACTCAGTTTCGTCGGAGTGGCTACCCTCTAAGTCTTAGATGCATTTTAAGACAGCCTTTTTAATGTGCTGCAGTCGAAAGATCGAAGTGTTCGTTTAGTGTTCCCGTTCGCCCGCAGAGAAACCAATCCCCCAAATGGATTCCTACAAGTTGGTGCTTCATCTTTGTGTCTGATGCTCTTTTTGTAGAATCTAGTGCCCTGAGCGCAATAACTTGGGAAGATATTTCAATAAACCATTGTTTCATTCACTGTAGTTTCTGGTACGTGTAAAGAAATGTAGCATAATTATACTAAACTTGAAAGGTGGACCGAGGACTTGGCAAAGTAGAGCGAGGACTTGAGACAAGTGGCTGATAATGGATGGATGAATTCTGCAGAAGACTGGGATAGTTGTGCTATATATATAATATGCTGATTGATTGATACATATGTATAAATACTTTCATTGTTTGGATAAATAATATGCAATTGAAATATCGAGGGTTCCGTGCTCAAACCCGATAAGTGACAACATCAGATACATAATTTCTGCCGCTTTTTCTTGTGATATTATCAGATAAGTCGATTTCAGAAAAGAAGACTGAAAACTGAGGACTTCATCATCCAATAAGTAAACCTTTAAGTTTCATTTTTTTTAATTAACCAATAAATTCTTTTAAGTACTGTTTTAAGCCCAAAAACACTTATCGGGTTTGAGCACGGAACCCTCGATATATTCAAAAAAATTAATAATCGATTTTTCTAGTAATTGTAAAACCTTTCGAACGTTTTAGATGTGGTTAATATAAACAATGAAACGGTAGCACGTTGGTCCGGTATTAAAGTGGCCCTAATAAGGACAGTTTATTTATTATACGTTGGAAAGTAGTGCCGAGTGCCAAGTTGAAACCACAACTCGATTAATGTAGGCATATAAATTGCGGGCAACAAACACTACATTGGAAAAATATCGTCCTAATTAAACCGTTTAATTGAACTTACGTACTACTAGAACAGTTTGAATAATTTTTAAATACGAATCAGTGAGATTAAATTATTAATCTCGTTGCAGGACTGTTCCAAAGGGTTACCGCGTCCCAGGACATCGCAGGCTCAAGAAGGAACATGGATAATTGTTATACAGTAAAAATTTGACATACTTCCGCTCCACCCATAGCAGGAGACTGTGGTTTGATGATTTTCAATCTGAATAACAAAAGACTCTCCAATCATGAACAGGCAAAGATCTGAATTCTTTTTTTTTTTTTTTTTTATCGTCGGTAAAAAAATGCTGTTTACGCACTTGCCTCCCGCCTAATGGGGGGAGAGGGGAGAGTATATATGTTTGTGTATATGTATATATATGTATTTATAATTTATAGTATATAATGTTACATTTTGATTAATGTTAATGTTACTAGATTAATTTATTTAAAGAAAGATAATGTAAACGAGCGTATCTCGCCAACAAGGTTTATAGCTTGGCGAGAAATACAGTTAATGTCATTACTGTATATTTAAAAAAGAATAAATGATTAAAAAAAAAACGTCCTACCCACTAAAAAACATCCGACGACGTCCACCGCTGCTGAAAAGGAGCGAGGGGTCAGTGCCTCGGTTTATAGCTTGTGGCACCCCACCCGCGGCCAACGTCCCGTGATCAGAACCGGGAGGACCTCCTCAGAGAGGTGCAATGTAAAGCGCCCCCCCTACCTCCTCGTGCGGCCATAGCCTGACTGGCCGACTTCTGGGAGGCTCTATATGGCTAGACAAAAGGGGCCCCCTGCCCCCGCCGCCTAAGACCCCCCGGGCGCTGCTGGACGGGTCCTCCTGGCCCGCCGCTGCGCCAACGGCGTAGCCGGAGAGAGAGCGGATCCCGCTCGGCGACCTCCTTCTGCGACATCACCACTTCGCCCACATCTCCCACGCCGTCTCGCTGTCGACCATCTTTCGCATGATGGTCGGCAGCGAAAGAGCTACTCCCCAAAATCCTCTTCCAACCTATGGTATGAGCCCGATAGTGGGATATAAATACGAGTGTTATGATAAAAGTATTTACATACATAATATCACGCCTGCTTCCCCGAAGGAGTAGGCAGGGGCCTATTATACGCCCACATTTTGCCAGTGATATTGTTGGTCCCATAGGTGGCGAGCCTATTGCCGCTTACCGGGTACTGTTATTGCCAGAGCCTCGTCCGTTGATTGGCAGGTGCACCAGTTGCAGGTGAGGTTGGCTAGGGCGTTTCTGATTTTGGTAGGAGCCCGTTATACCCCTATAAAGATATAAAGTATTTACATCTTTTCATTACAGTAAAAAAAAGTTTACAATAGTTTTGCTTGACAAACATATTACGTATTTTCGAATAAACAACTGTGGTTTGGTTAATCTTATCGTATCTTATCAGGCAACCTCTCGTAGTAATGTGTTAAATATTGTCGACAAATAAGCCTTATCATAGTTATACATTAGAGCACATTACGCTAAATAAATAAGCAATATGGCAATAAAAATGCTTGTCAAACTATGACGCTCTATCTGTTGCATAATTAAAAATCTGTTTACGGAACTATATTTTGGGTGTTACTCATTATTTTATACTTGTACTTTGTATTTATATATTCAAATTATTAACATTTTATTTGTAAGACCATGCATTCGATGCTATGTAACAGTGTAACAAACTTGCAGTGTAATCCAGACTAAGTAATTTAATCGAAATACAAAAAACTAAATGATTATAATTTTATTTATTTTAACAAAGGAAAAATGAAAATCCGTTTATTTAGGTCCGGTGAACTTCAAATTTATTGTCTCACAAGAATCACGAATTCAAAGGTTTAAAAGGTCCATCTTTTAAATTTAAGCATGCTTACTCGTATAAATCCACGGAGCAGAAGCATGGAGCGGATGTGTAGTGTTAATGTATGTAAGCCCCCTGCACCCGCTGCCTAAGACCCTCCTGGCGCTGCTTGACGGGCCCTCCTGGCCCGCCCGCTGCGCTCTCCACAGGTCCCTCTTAGTTTCCCCCCTTGTAGTCAGTACTAAAGGCACCCAGGGTCGCCAATCTCTGGGTGTTACCTTTTCCCTAGCGCCCTCTGCGCCCTACCGGGTGGTACTCAGCCCCCCCCCCCCACCACGACAAGGTGGAGACCAGTCGGGGGGGATGTGTGTGAGCCCTAACCAACTTCACCTGCAATTGGTGCATCTGCCGCTCAACACATAAGGCTCTGGTAAACTAAAAAGATTCCGGTAAACTGCAATAGGCTCGCCAGTTATTATGTGAAACCAACAGCTATATAACTGTCGAAATGCTGGCGTATGATTTGCCTCTCACAAAATGGGAAAAAAGCGTTATTTGATGTACGTTTATTTTATATTCAGGTGTGATGGGGGCCCAAAACGCCACACTTGCCTTCATGGCAGGCGGCCGCAAAGAGGACTTTGACCGGTCGTTACCCCTACTGGAGGCGATGGGAGCCAAGCAGTTCCACTGCGGGGAAGTGGGCGCCGGTCAGGTTGCCAAGCTGGCCAATAACATGCTGATGGGGATTACCGGCATGGCAACTGCTGAGTGCATGAATATGGGAATCAAGTAAGTTTAGATTACATCATTTCAGCCACAGAACATAGGCCTCCCTCATTGCTTTCCACGTAGATCGATCCTTTGCCGCCTGCATTCATCGGCTCCTCGCCGCCATGACCAGATCATCGGGTCCATCGCGTTAGGGGGTCGCCCTCTACTACGTTTGCTGATTCGTGGTCGCCATTCAAGAACCTTAACGCCCCATCGGTCCTCGGTTCTTCGAGCTATGTGCCCCGCCCACTGCCACTTCAGCTTGTAAACGCGCTTCGCTATGTCGGTCACTCTAGTTCTCCTACGAATTACTGATTAGAAATACCTTCAAGGCCTTTAGAGCCCAAGCCAACCTCAATTCATTTCAATGTTTATTGCACTCCATAATGTTTTACATAAGGTCTTACATCTACACAAGTTACAATTATGGACCCTATTGGGCACGGCAAACTTAGGAGAGAGGAAGCATACTAGGTCCTTTTTTACAATTTTACATAAAGATTAAATAGTTCACAACACCAATGTCCTAAATCAAAATATAACCATTATTGATAACTTAATTTTATGAGGTAATTATTAGGTACTTTTGTACTACTATCAGAATTGTATAGTTTATTTATCATCACCATTACCATCTGCAAGTGGTGCATCTGTCGTTCAACGGACGAGGCTCTGACAAATATAAAAGTTCCTATAAAAGTTGAAAAAGTTTATTATGTTAGACCAAAAATATAATTGCTGAAATGTGAATATATTACATGACCTCAGAAAAATTCTCAAAAAATGCACAGTGCAAAAATTTCCAAATACCCAGTTAAATTGTGTAGCCGTTTTCACGAAAATCAGGTTTCAAATCGTTGCGGTAACCCGTTGCCGTGGCATAAATTTGAAGCTTAGGGCAAAACCCCCTTCTTTATCTTATTTATGAATCCTTTTTTTAATTTGTTTTATACTTATTTTTTTTTAGTTCTGATTCTACCTTGTTTACTTCGAAAATGCTTGTTTACTCCGAATAACATTTTTTTTCTTCCTGTCAATTGTACCTACAATTATTATACTTATTCCAGAATGGGCCTGGACCCCCAAGTGCTGCTAGACGTGCTGAACAACTCATCAGCTCGCTCGTGGTCTACAGAGGTGTACTGCCCCGTCCCCGGCCTCGTCGCCACTGCTCCTTCCAGCAGAAACTACGACGGAGGCTTCAAGAACGAGCTTATGGTTAAGGTATGAAGGACTAACAAACCCGTCAAGGAGTCTGCCTTAAATTAGGTCACACCTCCACGAGAGGGGGTTAACCAAGTGACGATATATATCAAAATCCAGGTCTTAAGATGATTTAGTTTGTATTTGTTTTTACTATTATTTTTATTGTTTTGTTTTGTACTTTGTCAATTGACCTGCTATTTAAATTTATGATTTCTAGAGAACTTTAATAATCCGAGGGTGACATAACTTTTTGCAAAATTGTAATAAATAAACCGACGAGCGTGTATGAGAAGGTTAATGAGTGTAAATGAAGCGAAAAGTGTGTGCCAAGATCCTAGCAAGTGAAAAGGTGTGATCTCTACCTACACCCGCGGGAAAGAGGCGTGACATGTATGTAAAAAAGCCTAACATCAAAACAAACTAATATTTCCTATTTGTATTCATCATCTCAGCGCATTAAAGTCCCACAACTGAACACGAGCCTCCTCTCACATACCAAGGTGCGAGGGTATTGGGTCATACTCCACCACGCTGACCCAGTGTGGATTAGCGGAGGCAGGTGTGTGGCGTCCTGCTTTCAGATTTTTTCAACACGGAAGCGCACGATTTCAAATACCACACAAACGGTCACCCATTCAAGGACTGACCTCTGTAAACTCTGCTTTACTCCGGTGATTGTTTCCGACCACCGAGCACCGCTATGAGCGCTTCCTGATATTAGTATGATAACAATTCTTTTATAGTTATGTGCTTTCTAAATAGATACTATTATAGGACTCAATGGTGTAATGTAAATTTCTAAATTTGTATTTATTAGGACTTGGAACTGGCCAGCGGCATGGCACTCGGCATCCGGTCACCCATCCCACTCGGAGCCGTGGCTACGCAACTGTACCGCATCGTCCAGTCTCGAGGGTACGGCCAGAAGGACTTCTCATTCATCTACCAGCTGCTCAAAGAGGAAAAGAAAGAATAGAATAAATTGTTAAATTATTATTGTTAAAATATTTTGTTTTATTACAACGGGATGAGTAGAAGCGCATATTAGCTCCCCCGCAAACATATTTTGAACTTGTGTAGTTAACAAATATTAGACGTTTGGTATTTAATTTAGCGAAAAATCACTGGAACAGATATAGGCATACTGGTCACATATCGTTTGTTACAACAAGTGATGGACTAAAATATCTTTGTTACAATTCCCGCGCTACTATAATTTCCCGAAAAATCGAGAAACTATTCAACACGACACGTGTTTCGCCCTTACACAGGGCATCTTCAGGTAAGATAGGAGCCTCAGAACAACGATGTCTTCACGACCAACGCTGAAATGGGAGTGAGCAGCTGAGCGTATTCGAGCGTATTTATACCCTTACCCACTTCCGTCACCAACGTCCGCCACGTCATCGCGGTCTGAGTCAGAGTGACTGTTATGAAATTTCTGAACCATACGTAATAGAGGTGATCTAGAGAACTTATTTTGTTCGTTCAGCAGTAGGTTTCTGTCATTGTGCTTAATTATTTCTAGATTTTCCAATACACACAGCCGTAGACCTTCGCTGAATTACCTTGTAGCTCTTTGGAGTAAATAATGGGGTGTATAGGGATCCTAACAAAACCTTGGGAGCCCAAATCAACCCCATCTGAAAAAGTGGTGCACCTTATGATCAACGGTAATCGGCAAAACGCGGGCATATAATGTGCCTATCCCTTATCCCCAACAGGCATGATAGTCTGTACACTCTCCGGTATGTTTGTAAAGTATATCATCGAAAAACTTTCCGTCGCAAAAGATATTCATGGAATTTCATAATCTGCTCGTTGAAAAGCGTTAAACTAAAGATACTATGTAAATTAGAGGAGGCAGAGTTTAGCAATATGTGTTTTCCACCGAGGTTATTCAAAAATACATGGGACGCTGTGTGTTTTGCATAACGACTGCGCGAGGTGGCCCTGGGGCTGTCGCGCCAAATAGCTTCGCCTCGCAGCTGCTGTGGAAAAAAAAGAAAATTATTCCATTTTAAACAAACTCTTTAGATATCTTCTTGGCGGGAAAGTGAAGAGTCATGGCTGCAGTTTTGTTTTATTTTCTAAAATTTGTGATATTTCTTACATTAATGTGTAATAACGGTGGTTTATTAACCGTTAAGTGTTTGTGAACATACATGAGTGTTGGTAAATAAAACAAAGCAGTGCAACATCACTTTTCAAATTATCTCAAGAAGTCCATGTGAGATCTCAGTATAGTCCCACATCTTTACTGAGGTCTCAAGGGGCTTAGGGGAGGGTATCTCATTTACCATTTATCATCTTTATCACCACTCATTCTCATTTACTATGAATTATTTATATTATTAATATATCACTTACTTGACACTGGCTAAATGTGCTAGACGCACGAAGCCATTATTTAAAATAAAGAAAGAAAACCTAATTGAAAGTTTTCAAATAGTTAACAGCTGCTTGGAATGTTATGGAACCTGAGAAATATTGAATAGTTCCCTTAGTTTAATTTCGTAGACTCTTGCTAAAGACAATACTTGGACGATTTGCTTGTGAGTTTCTTTCTAGTACTGCTTACAGTAGCGGTGGCTCGAAACTAGCACTTAAGATTCACTTACACTTAAATATTATGTGCTCTGTTGTCACTATGCTCTTTTGAAATTATCAATTGGTTTGGCATACATACTTTATTTCCAATCTTCATTTGTCTGTGAAGCTATACAATGCAATATAATATAGCATTAATAATATTTATGTTTTAAGTCAGGACGCCATACAATCCGCACTGGGTCCGCGTGGTGGAGTATGACCCAATACCCTCGCACCTTGGTATGTGAGAGGAGGCTCATGCTTGGTAGTGGGACGTTAATGGGCTGAGATAATGATGATGATTTTTAAGTCATTCATCTTAGAATAGCCTGTATGAAACGATAGTTTAATCCCAAGCATTTTCATCTGCCGTATAGTCTTTGATAGAATAGTATCCCTTCGAAGACAGCTTCCGTTTTATTGTTCATTTCAATTTATTTAGGCGTAATTGCTGTATATTGCTTGAGATTTTATTGATGAATCGCACACATTGACCTTTAGATAATTTGTTTATCTTTGGGAGCCTAGTGGCTGGTACAACGAATAATTGATTTACTAATTATTGATTTCGATTATTACTTTAAATGGTATAAGTAAGGCCAAAATATGTGTTGTTGGGCAGTTTAAAAAGCTCTAACAGCAGTAAAAGGTAATAAAAAAATGTATATGCTTTCGCCAATTCGCACTAGGATTTTATTTTATAAAAATATTAATCTTGTTGATTAACAATAAAAAAAAAGATTAACAATTAAAGAGAGAATGATTAACAACTAAAAAAAATCGTTAAACAATTAAAAAACTGAGAGAAAATTGAATGGGAGACAACGGGTCACAGGCTGTCATCGGTGATCTCAATTGCATGTTAATATTAATTTATTATCAATGAATATGTCAAAATGAATATTGTATGCCAATATAAGTGTACCTAAGTTCACTTTTAGTAAATAGATCTGTAAATATAACGTGTTAATATTGTATAGACCTTTGCCAATATGAATACTGGATTGGTCATTTCCCTCGTCGCTTTCAATTAAACCCACAGACATTATTTTGAGGTCCCAAAAACCCACGTTACGACACACTGATAAAAAGATAAAATTATTGTATAGTAATATTTTTATTTACAATAATTTGGCTGTTGTTGTGATGTCGCGAACATCAGTAAGGTCCCCTTTTACGTTTTAATTACATTTTCACGCTTCAAAAAAGCCATCAATTTCGGTGTGATATTTTTCTCATCAAGCAAATTTTTTCCTGAAAAATTGTCTATGATGAAAGCTAAGAGAAAACGTTTCGAAATTCATTGAGTGCCATCCGTCCAGGTCGCGTTTGCAAATATCGGTGCAGAGAGAGTCCTAATTACGAATATTGCACGAATTTCTTTTGTCAAGTCTTTTACTAGAACAGTACTATACTCGTCACGATATAACCATAAAATATTCGACCCCAGTGAGCTCTATTGCTCGCTCACTCCCACTTATGTGTCTTATAGCAACGCGCAGTGAAGCATAACGCGCCTATCGATATGTCATAGGTATTTTTCATGAAATTTAAATAAAACCAAACACTAAGTTAAATTTTTTTACTTCATAAGTTCTCCATTCAAATTAAACGATACGAAAAACAAAAAGCGTACGATATTTAAAATAACGTTTCTTTCTAATGTTCCTTGGCTGTATGAAATTCCAAATAGCAGACAGAGTTCGCCAAAAAAGGGACGCTTATATGCGCTTGACTTTCATTTATTGCCGGTCACATTAACGGTGAAACTCTTTGTCCAGAGAAAAATATGATTATGACACAGAACGTCCCTCCTATTGTCCTTTATTCGATTTTTTCCCTCCAAAAAAACCCAATATGGCGGACATCTTTTAGCCCTCGTCCGGCGGACGGGGAAATTAAAAAGAATTTGTGAATGGACATCATTGTTGTCGTACGCGGGTTGCACGGGTCACATTCCGTCCATCCCCACATTTCGCTGCAGAAAATTATAAATTTAATTTCTTGGAAATTTTACTTATTTTGCTGGTGCTTTGGGTGTTTTCTCCACTGTTTCTGGCACTGAATAGCCCATTCCTCGCGAACTTTAAATTTAAGGACAAAGTAGGTTGTGGGCGTATATTATGTCCCTGCCTATCCCTTAGGGAAACCGGCGTGATTGTATGTATGTACGTATGTAGGTTATTAAAGTTTGACTAAATAAACAACTTCTGAACACACATACATACATAATAAATAAATATTTTCTGACAATTACACCAATTATTTAGTTCCAAGCTAAGTATCATTCAGAACTTGTCTTATGGATAACAACTTATAATAACAACGGATAGACATACTTAAATACTTTTTTTTTTCGTAAATACATACTTAATATACATAGGAAAACACCCAGACTAGAACAAATATTCATATTTATACACACAAATATTTGTCCTGAGTGGGAATCGAACCCACGACCTCTGGAGTGAAGTGTAGGTATACTGACCTCCACGCCATATGGGTCGTCAAATATTTCGCCCACTTATATCCTATTTTCGGTTATCATATCCTAGCAATATCCCGTTTGCCTTAGGGTACGTTTCCACCAGAGCGAGGATGCATTGCGAAGAATGTGTTTGTTAAGAACCAATGGAATCGCTCCATTGACCTAGCTTCGCGCAGCGCAGCGATTCTATTGGTTCTTAAAAAACACATACCTCGCAACGCATCCTCGCTAATCTATGGTGGACTGAACAGCGGAGGCTAGGATTTGGGTCTGCTTTCTGGTTTTTCTAGCTTAAGAAAAATTTAGTTAATATTTTTTTTAATTATTATAAATAAATAAATATTTCTGACACTTACACCAATTATTTAGTTCCAAGATAAGTATTATTAAGAACTTGTGTGCTATTGATATATATGGATGCTAAACAACCGATAAACATACTTAAATACATTTTCGTAAATACATAGGTACTTAATATACATAGGAAAACACCCAGACCAGAACAAATATTCATATTTATACACACAAATATTTGTCCTGAGTGAGAATCGAACCCACGACCTTTGGAGTGAAGTGTAGGTATACTGACCTCCACGCCATATCGGTCGTCATATTATAATATTCTATTTCCGATGGGCAGAAAGAACAGCTACAACTGTTTAAAAGGGATCTATTAGTATCTCTATTGGCGAAGTGTGGGCGTATAAAATGCCATTGCCTACCCTTCGGGGAAACAGGCGTGAAAGAATGTATAGTAGTAGCACAGTTCACTTCAAGCACATTGATCTCTAAGCGAAACAGGTCAAATAGGGAGCGCCTGTCTCCATTCCTCTATTTACTTATTTATTTTTGTTATATCGGTTTGATAAACCAATTACATTAACAAACATTAAAATGCAGATAATTCGGCTAATAACAATTCATAATAATAGCAATAAACAAACATAACAAACACAAACATATAGGAATACTAAACGTAAGACAAAATTTTGATTATATTGCTTTCGCAGAAGCTAAGACAAATAGATTTTATATTATCAAACTCATGCGCAAACAAATCACAGCTGAGGTGGGCTTCTAAGAGTCTATTGAGAGCAGTTAAAACGCGGGGAACCGGCGACGTCTAGTCGTCTTCTACGATACCCTCAGGCAAGAAGACATGTTGGATAGAATTCGTTGGATGTGTAGCTACCACACGGAACATTTGAACGTCAACGATAATATTTATTCAAACTTCAAAAAAATTTTATTCCATAAACTGTTACATAGTACTTAAAACGTCAAAATTTATTATACATATAAAAAAAATCAAAATATAATTAAACTGAAATCACGAAGCTTAGATTCACTTACATGCAACCAAACACTTAAAAAAACAAAAAATATTTAAGTGTAAGTGAAACTAAGTGCCAGTTCCGAGCCACCGACCGCTCTGTAAAATTCTTTCTATAAGATTGTTGAGTCGTAATAGGTTGGGGAAAAAGTCTTTTCGTATTTTTGTATGAAAAGTCAAGACATTTTTTTCAAAGTTTATTTACATTTATTTACAATATATATGTACCGTTTTGTTGAATAACTTTCTGCCATTTTGTGGGCAGAGACATTATCCCGTTACTGTAGAAACTTTGGGACTTCTGATCAAAAAAACGGGACAAATAGTTTTGGCAGTCCTCTTTTGAGGTCAACCTTACAGAACCTAAAGAATTCTGCAGAGACCGAAACAGGTGAAAATCTGAAGGCGCAAGGTCAGGGCTATATGGTGGATGCACTAGGACCACCCAGTCGAACTCTCTTAATTTTTGCTGAGTGGCTAAAGATGTGTGTGGTCTAGCGTTATCGTGATGAAAGACCACACCCTTCCTGTTGATCAATTCCGGCCGTTTTCTCTCGACTGCTTCCTTTAATCTCATCAGTTGCTGGCAGTAAAGATCAGAATCGATGGTTTTGCCGGGCGGTAAAAGCTCATAATAAACAATGCCCTTCCAATCCCACCATACACACAGCATCACCTTATTTCGTGTTAGGCCAGGTTTGGCCACAGTCTGTGAAGCCTGGCCAACTTTCGACCACGACCTTTTTCGCACGTTCTTGTCGTACGTGATCCACTTTTCATCGCCAGTTATCAATCTCTTCAAAAACGGCTCGGTTTCATTACGTCTCAATAATGAATCGCAAATGAGTACACGGTTCATTAAGTTTCTTTGAGTGAGCTCGTGTGGCACCCAAATATCGAGCTTTTTTGTATAACCAGCTTTCTTCAAATGGGTCAAAACTGTTTTGTGGTCAATTCCCAGTTCTTCAGCTACATCGTAACTACTAATATGCCGATCTTGCTCCACTCTTTCAAAAATGGCGTCCATTTTATTCGTAACAGGGCGACCAGAGCGAGATGCATCTTTAACATCAAAATTTCCGGACTGAAAACGTTTGAACCAAATTTGTGCTACTCTTACTGACACTGCATCAGGTCCATAAACATCACAAATTTTTTTCACTGCTTGAGTTGTATTTTTGCCTTTTTTATAATAAAATTTTAAAATGTATCGAATTTCTTCATTAGATTCACTCATTTTTACGGAGAGAAAAACAAAAGAAAAATAGCGGGAAACAACTTTTTTTTATTTTTTTCTTTTCTTTATAATGGAACCTTTTTAATGTTACCAAAACCAGCCAGACACAAATAGTACAGTCAAAAAAAATTTATAATAAGTTTATACCTACGTTATGCGAAAAGACTTTTTCCCCGACCTAATATTTATTTAAACTTTATCGCACAAACAAAAATAAAAATGTACAAAATGCGAACTTAATGCTGCAAGGCATTCTCTACCAGTTAACCTTTGGGTTAGCAGAAAAGTCTGAGCCAGTACGAATAAGAAAACATATAAACTTACATAGAATTAAATATGTGTTATTATTATTAATAAACTACATATACCTATACACACACTTAATAGTGATTATGATATGTATGTATTATTAGGTTCTGCAATGGCGACCGCGAACCGGTTAACGTAGTAGAGGACGGCCTCCCACGCGATGGACCGATGATCTGGTCAAGGCGGCGGGAAGCCGATGGATGCAGGCGACTCAGGATCGCTCAATGTGGAAATCTATTGGGGAGGCCTATGTTCAGCAGTGGACGTCAGATGGCTGCGATGATGATGATGATGATATGTAAACTCAATCAGATGATAACTCCTCAAGAAAGTATTTTTTAAGCAACCCTTTAAAAGTAGGTTTGCTTTCTGCCATCCTAATATCAATAGGGAGTGAGTTTAATACTATCACGCCGATTCACTACAGGCAAAGGCTAGAATAGAACCGTGCAAGAAACAAAGCATTGAATCCCTGTGTTTTGACCATTTGACAAATCAGTAAAATAAGTGTAAGTGACTTACAACTTGACACATAACCTCACCTGCGAATTTATCGAAACTAACTTTTATTACACTGCATCTAAGGTATAAATTTTAAATTTGTTACACTTAAACTGCGCCCGGCTGTACAACACGAATCCTCCAATCAGAGTCGTTATGGAATCTGTGCGAGTGTTATTGGCGCGAAAATTTGCTCGTAATTGCTACTCGAAAGAAGTTTTTGTGCCAAATTGCCACATTAAAATGTACTATGGATGTAATTATCACCTTTTTTGGTACTTAGTTTTCATTTTATTTCGATAGAGATTTATAATGGAATTACTATTAAAATTTTAATTAAACTTTCAGTTACGAAGTATTTATTTGGTAAAATTTGGATTTTAATCCTCTTTTGAGAGCATTTGAAGCGATAGTGCACAATTTGTTAAATAGGACCTCGGATGTCTTTTATATTGAGTGCTTCAGTATTTCGTATTAACCCCTTTTCCAGACAGTTGTAAACATATTCCTACTATAAATTTAACCTTATCCGTTTAAGGGTTAAGATAGTGTTAAGGGTACATGCTAAAATAATTATATAAGAACAAGCGCTTAGCGCTTAACGAAGCGCTCGTAGCTCCGCGGTGCTCTGTGGTAGGAAGGGATCACCAAAACAAAGCAGAGTTTACAGAGGTCAGTCCTTGGATGGGTGACCGTTTGTGTGGCATTTGATATCGAGCGCTTCCGTGCTTCGGAAGGCATGTTAAGCCGTTGGTCCCGGTTACCACTAAATGCGGTAGGCGTTAAGCCACGTTAGAGGCCTAATTGAGCGGCTTAAAAAAATCTAACAGCAGGACGCCATACACCTGCCTTCGCCAATCCGCACTGGGCCTGCGTGGTGGAGTATAATCCAATACCCTCGCACCTTGGTATTTGAGAGGAGACTTATTAGTGGAACGTTAATGAGCTGAGTTGAATGAATGAATGAGCGGTGAGCCGAGTTCTAGCATTCGGCCTGGATGGAAAGTGGCCACTGCATCTATGAATGACGGCGATACTCCAACGTTCTAAATTGCCCCATGTTGTCATCATAATACTGTAACATTATTCCGGTTGTGTCTAGCATCATTCTATGGTTCATCCAGGATATTACATGACACCGCTTCGGGCGCCTTAAAGTGATGTTAGCACACTACACACCCGGGGAGGAAGCAAAGTCTGCCGGGGTTGCGGGGCTTTTGGAAACCACAGCTCCGGAACATGACAGATAGGAACATGATAAAGAATGAATTATGAATGGTTTTTTAGACAGCACAGTCTGAAACACCCTTTTGCTCCACCCGCTTCGGGTGACAGTCATTAAATGAAATACCATCCGAATAAAAAAGGGTATATGAAGGCACTTACTTCCTAAAAACGTACCATAACCGTATCATGAACATATCATGAATATATCATGAACATACCATGAACATATTATGAACATATCATGAACATACCATGGATATATTATGAACATATCATGAACATATCATGAACATATCATGAACATATCATGAACATATCATGAACATATCATGAACATATCATGAACATATCATGAACATATCATGAACATATCATGAACATATCATGAACATATCATAAACATATCATGAACATATCATGAACATCTGCCATAGATGCGAGCAAGCAGAATTGAACCCGAGACTGGTCTCCCACAATAGCCCTGTGGTAGACCAGTCTGAGGTTCAATTCTTCGTAGCCGACCTGTGACTTTTCCAGTGCCTTGTGTCTTAAAGAATCAAATGTTGTAAACTCTTGTAACTTGCAGAGATACCGAATTTACGTACATTGTTTTCCTTGCATTTTATTGTTGTCATTAATTTTCAAATGCAGATTAAATTATATCAAATTGTACATTACTTTAATTGGATTCTGGAAAACAGTAAGGAAATACACTTTTTAATGGAATTGGGAAACTCCCGATAGACACGGACGAAATATTAAAATTTTTGCACATTCATAATTTCGGCAATGCACGATAAAAATAATTTTATAAATTACTTTCAGCAGCTTCGGCAGCGGCATTACACGATAAACTTACCTACATTTGTATTGTGCTCTGTTTAGGATTCCGTGATTGAAATAAAACTTAATAACGTTTACAATTTTACATAATTATGTAGTCTTTATTGAACATTCAAAAACGGTAAATTGAGTATAAGTTATTACTAGACAAGTTTTTTAGTAAAATAAAATCAACTCTTCCCCGATCAGTATGGTTTTCTTTTTCTAGTAAAAATTGGATCTCGTTATATATAGCATTTCAGTTTTTTTTAATTAGATATTAAATTGAGTAAGTTTCAATGTTGATCTAATTTCTTGCCTGTAAACCTCTTAGTGGGCATTAAATTTGAAATGAAATATCATACTTACACAAATAATGACAAGAAAAACCATATATATAAGTTCAATAGGAAGTACCTACATATTTACTTAATTTCATCTGACAAGACCCAATGGAAAAACTGGAATACTGGCACGAATATCAATTGGCAACTTGTTCCACAACTAGCATAGAAAAAGAGTTAATAATTAACACAATTTATTAAGTAAAAACGCGAAATATTGCTCTATTTTACCAGGCCGCAGCTTTACGAATACTTTACAATCGATCCTGCTCACGTGTTGGTTGAGATGACACCCTCACCTACTTTATTATTACCGTAATTTTTTTGTGAATTATAAGTATAAATATGTAAAAGGTAGAAAAACACTCGTATTAGGCATGAATCACTAATTAATCGTATCTCTCTAAATTAAAAAGTTAGATTGGTATTAGTTTGATTCTTAAGCCCTATTCCCATTCCTGGCACGCTGCTGCTCGGAATTGAGGGCGATTGTGTAGATTTTTTCTATCTTCATCTCCCTCACTCCCATAGGAGATAGGTGAGTACAACAAAATGTATCAGACAAAAATTCAAATCTCATTCTTGTCACGATCGAACATTACTTGCCGACAGTGACTTCCAATTTCCAAGATCTACATATACATTTCCACTTACATAGCTCCAAAGTTGAAGCAAAAATCTACTTTGTTTCTATTATAAATAAAGACGAATACTCCGAGCAAACGTTGAGTGGATAAGTCTTTTTTAATGCAAAAGTAAAAACATCGTAACGTGAAAATTTTAAATTTCGTGTTTAAGTGAATTTTTATTGGGGTTGCCTATTTTTATTGGACGTGATCCAAAATGTTGCTCTCGGAAAGGTATTGGCATATTGAAGATACTTTTAAATGAGTTTAATATAGTTGCTCATTATACCTGGCGCAGTCAAAGTATAGAACTTACCCTTCAGTCAGGTAATTTAAGAGTCATCATTATATCAGCCCACTAATATCGTTTTAATAGTACACAATACTATTGGAGGTATTTGCCCATAATCATCACTCTGGGCAGGCGGGTTAGGGATAGCAGATGACGCTGCTGCCCATCATCCGGTAACATTTCTCTTCGTCAACTTGTACGACTCCTCGTGGTATGAGACGGGGCGGCACTATTCTAGGTCGGTACCATGTAGCACATCTTTGTTTTTTTTTTATATCACATGATTCCGTGCAATAACAGCAATTATGTATCTTTTTCGGGCTTTAATATTCTTGGAGAATATTCTTTCGCAAGGTACTGATGGAGCAGGTATGGAAAATCTTTTTGATATGTACAAATACAAATGGGGATAGATGTTCTTCCTGTCTTGCCACCATTTCAACTGATCAGATTTTCATGCTATCTTCTTTCAAATACCTATCCACTTCAATGATCAGTTGAGCTGTTGAATTGACTGGAACATTTTCCATGATTTCTTTGTCGATTTCACTAAAAAGCTTGTTTTCTTCTGTGGTAGCACTAGTTGCACCATAGACTGGCGCAATATTTTCATTGTTGCCAGTGTCACTAGCAACGGTAGATGACATTTTTCTTCTTATTTATTTCACTGCGCTTTCGTATTTTGTTGTAGAGTTAAAGCAGATTTTTTTAAACCTTGGGTCTAGGACCGTTGCTTTAGCATGTTTAGCATGTAAGACAAATGACTCTTTATCACCAAATCTTTTCATGAAATTCATTTGAAGCTTTTGATTAAGCCTTGTACTGATAAAGTGTACGTATTTATTTCTATGAATTATCTTTGTTGATATAGCTCAACATAATTTTAAAATATACCATTGGAAATTGTAACTATTTTTTCAGCCGATATTTCATTGGTAAGAAAGAGTGGATGACTGTTTCTGTGTGTACTGTAATAATTTATTTACAACAAACAAACTAAAAGCAACACAAACCTGACTATTTGTACTAAAACAATATTATGAAACAAAAATAAAAAAGATTTTACTCGGTTTCAGCAATAAGAATGTTGCTCCAAATTGCCGCAGAAAAGAACTGCCATTCCTATTTTACAACAGTGTAGCTGTTATTTCGAAAGAGGCGACAGCTAAAGCTTACAATGTTTATAGCTAAAGCGTGACCTCTTCTCTGTTAAAGTAGGGGAATCCAGTGATAATGTCGCTCTAACCTCACTTTGCGTTTGTCTGAACTTTCTTAGACCGGACACAATAGTTAAAGTGAATTCAGCATAAAATTGTCAAATCGGAAGTTCTTAGTTTGACGACCGATATAGATGCCACCTGCACTTCACTCCAGTTGCCGTGGGATCGATTCCCGCACGGGATCTTTGAGTGCATGAACAAGAATATTTATTCTGGTCTGGCTGTTTTCCTATGTATATTAAGTAGGTGTTTACTAAAAAATGTTTATCCGTTCTGTAGTATCCATAAGACAAGTTCTTAATGATACTTATCTTGGGAGTAAATAATGGATTGGTTTGATTGTAAGATAATACTTCTTTTATTTTTTTATTTAAGGAACTAAAAAGTACAACGTTTTTCAAAGTAAAAGTATATGCCAAGCCGCGAACACAAATCTATCGATAAATCTAAAATCCAGCTAAAGTATAATTTCAAACCCCGGTCTGGTTGTTTTGATGAAATAGGAGACGAAAGGGTAAAACTGGACACATGGGGAAAGTCGCGAGTATCTGCCTACCCCTTCGGGAAAACAGGAATGATTGTATGTATGTATCATAGATAAACATGAACAAAGAGGAAGTCTTGTACACACGAAGCAAGATCTCGGCAAGCATTCAGATTTCAGCTCAAGTCTAACTTTGCAGCCTGCAACTCCGAATTTAATCAACTTTTAATAAGGTTTTGGGGATCTTCGCACAACTTCTCGCTTAGTTTTCGTCGAGCCGATTTAAGAACAGCACTATAGTATTCTAAGGGTGGGTGCATGTTGTATCAAAATATCTTTTTCATCATCATCATCATTTCAGCCTTACTGCTGAAAGTTGTCCTCACCAATACTTCATTATAATGGGGCTATTTGCCCATTATCACCACGCTGGGCAGCGGATTGGTGGTTGCAGTTCAAGCCAGTACGCAGAATGACGCTGCTTCCCATCATCCGGTAGGTTTTCTCTTTGTCGAGTAGTGAGCTACTCCCCATAAGACGAAAGAGGGCGCTGTTCTAGGCCGGTACCACACGGCATACTTTTTTGTTTTTTGCTATATTTTTTATGAACAACACAAAAAATATAACCTTGAACCTTAGATAGAGTAAAAATAATGAATATAATAATGAAATAATAATAATGAAATGAATGATTCATAATAATGAATAGATGATAATAAATAACAGTATAATAATAACCTGTAATCATTGGCTGGAAAGTGGAAAAGTTAGTTTTATTTTATTTTAATTATTTGTTTTATTTTATTATTATTACAGTAAATAGATACATACATCCACGCCTGTTTCCCCGAAGGGAGAGACAGAGGCATATTATACGCCCACTCTTCGGCAATTACATTGTCGGTCCTACGGTGCTACGTCCTACGGTTATAGGTGGCGAGCCTATTGCCGCTTGCTGGGATCTGTTAAGTCCGCCAGAGCCTCGTCTGTTGGTAAGCAGATGCACCACTTGCAGGTGAGGTTTGCTTGGGCTCCTTAGATGTTAGTAGGGTCTTTATACATTATAGTAAATATGGATTCGTAATAGATTCGAGCGTAGTTAACTTTTTTCAGAGGATTTATAGAAATCCAAAATCATGTCTTATAATAAACGATTTAAATGATAATTATTTTGAATTGGAATGATTGATTGAAACTTTTAAAATCTTTGTTCTGCAAATTGCCATAAATTATTTTATTTAAGCCTTTTCTTTCATTGTCCCTGTTACTATACCCTAAATCTCTATGTTCTAATTAAATACTCCAGTAATCCAGTGCGTACTCGCCTTAAGCTAAGTCGACGCCTCCACTGTTTCGATTGCTCTACTGAGCTCACCAATTTGAAGTTTGCGCGCTGTTTTAATTTACCAGTGGCGTGATTCCGCAGAAGACTTTGCTTGATTTTATTATAATATTTGAATTTGTTTTCTGAGAGGTTGATAAACAGCACTATAATTGAGAACAATAATTATAATTCTTTAACAATCATTTATTAATTTTAAAGTATCATTCGGAACTGTGGATATACGTACTTAAATACTTGTAACTTGTTAAATACTTACTACACCGAGACCAGTGTGAGAATCAACCCACAATTTCAGGAACAGGTATATAACTAGAACTCAGGTACCAATAATAATGTTGGTCCCACGTAATAGGTGGCGAGCCTATTGCCGCTTCCGGGAACTGTTATGTCTGCTAGAGTCTCGTCCGTTGATCGTCACGTGCACCACTTGCAGGTGAGGTTGGCTTGGGATTCTAACCGGTAAAACCCAAAAATTCTACCGTTTATGAATGATATGGATATGGAAACCAGAAACCCCACATATTTAATATTAAATAATTTAATAATTACTGATAATTACACCAGTTATTTAGTTCCAAGATAAGTATCCTTAAGAACTTGTGTTATGGATACTAAATAACAGATAAACATATATAAACATTTTTTTTGTAAATACATACTTAATATACACAGGGAAATACCTAGACCGGAACAAATATTCTTGTTCATGCACACAAACATTTGTCCTGCATGGGAATCGAACCCACGACCTTAGAAGCGGAGAGCGGGTATTCTCGCCACCACGCCAACAGAACACAATACTACATTAGTAGCGAAGATGCATAATAATATATTTGATCTAAATAAAAGGTTCTTTCTATAAATAAATTGTTCCCCACAAATCGATTCCCGAACAAGGACGTATTCCCGTCACGTGCGATTTCTTTACCTGTTCCGTGTTTTTTAGGGGTTGGGAACACACAACGTCCCTGAAAGGAATAGGGTATACTTAATATACGCAAGCCTTACTCAAATATGGCGATGAATACTGAACTAAGTATCGCTGAAAATGCCTCATTGTGATTTCCATTTTGTATGTTAAAATGACGAATCTAAATGATGTTGCTGATTGCAAAGACAATATTTTATATCGTGATCCCGCGACAATACCTGGTCTTCCGTCCATCCTGCAGGTGGACGTCCATGCTACGTTTCCTGTCAATGGTTCTTCAATTGACGACCGATATGACGTGGAGGTCAGTATACCTGCACTTCACTCCAGAGGTCGTGGATTCGATTCCCACACAGGACAAATCTTTGTGTGCATAAACATGAATTTTAATTCTGGTCTGGGTGTTTTCCTATGTATAAGAATATTAAGTATGTATTTTACAAAATAAAGAAAAAAGTACCTAAGTATGTTTATTAGTTCTTTAGTATCCATAACACAAGTTCTTAGTGATACTTATCTTGGTACTAAATAATTGGTGTGGTTGTAAGAGAATATTTATTTATTTTTTATTTATTTATTTCAGGTCTTTTCTGCCCCAACGCTCATCAGTTCTTCGGGTTATGCTATAGGGGGGAAGGCCTATGTTCAGCAGAGGACGTCTTCGAGCTGATGATGATGATGTTAAATATCACGACCTAGATACGCACCACAAAAAGTCAGTCTCCAAACCAAGGAACTATACACTGGACTGCAAATCTAAGGATCATGCTTTTACATATAATTCTGGCGAGCCTATTGCCGCTTCCCGGGTATTTTATGTTTGCCAAAGCCTAGTTCATTGATCGGCAGGTGCACCACTTGCAGGTGAGGTTGGTGTGGTGTGGTTGAATCCCATACTATAGATCAATATATATATTTATCAATGTCTTAAGAAATAAACTGTTGATTTTATAATAAAAATCAAAGCTTTATCTTTCACAAGCATTTTTCTCCAATTGAACTCACTACGATTGAGAGTAGAGATACATCGTCTTAGTTTCATTGATTGAATTGCATTGCAAAAAACATTAATTAAAACTCTATAAAAAATAAAAGTAAAGGTTAAAGTTTCATTGATTGAATTGCAAAAAACATTAAATAAAACTCTTTAAAAAATAAAAGTAAATTAAATGTCAAATGTCAAAAATCTTTCCAAAATACAAGAGTAAGTTCAATCGCATTCGATCACTCCCGTAGACTATAACATTAACCCTTTCCACAAAATAACAATTTTACGCGAACAAAATTTAAATCATCACCGCCCGCCGTCGCTCCAAACTCGTCCGAATAAACATTCCAATTTGAAAAAGTTTGCGAAGCGACTTTTGTGTAATTCCATTCGTTCTAAGCGATTGGTTGCGTCATGGGAACGGCGGGTAGCGGGGCCCATTGCAATAGGGAAAGATCAATTTATTTTCAATTTTTCCGTTCGCAGGATTCCGTTACGCACAAATTGCTTGTCTCGGTACCTTTACTCCAGGAAAGGGTAACTTAATTATGTTACCTTAGAATGATATATACATGTATATAGCACATTGTACTGTACAATGGTGATCCTATCAATAGAAGGGACGCCTTTTAATAAGAATATACAACAGAACATCAGCCATATAATGCTAGCACAGGAACAACATTGAAGCAGATATAATAAACTTTGTTCGTACAATAAAAATAACTCATGCATACATACAAAAATAAGTAGTTGCCCTAAAAAGGCTTAATAACATATAAAACACATCACACAGATTTAGAAATAAACTGCACAATTGTGATAATTTATCACAAGAAGGGATGCAATAAATGGATTTGATTTTAGAGGATACAGCCAAAAATAAACGCCTTTGCTTGTTCAGTAACAGTCTAATTCCAAACAGCTAGTGGAATAACTTATATTTAAAATTAAATGTCTTAAAGAAAATCTCAATCTTATTAAATTACATGTTCAAAATCTCAATGCAGTAGGGTACCACTATAGATCCAAATATTCGCCAAAAGCATTCAAGCCTGATTTCAAATAAGACAGTTAAGGAGAGGCCTATGTTCAGCAGACTTCTATTTAATTGCTGAGACGATAATCTTGTCAAAGTCAAAAGTCAAAAGTCAAAAATACTTTATTTCATAAACTATTACATAGTACTTGAAAACGTCAAAATTATAAAAAAATAACAAAAACAAATAAAATATAACTATACTAAAATCACGAAGCTTAGATTCACTTGCAACCAAACAATTTAAAAAAACAAAAAACATTTAAGTGCAAGCGAATCTAAGTGCCAGTTCCGAGCCACCGCTCTGTAAGAAGAACTGGCAAGAAACTCACAGGCTATGCTCTTTTAAATTATCGATTGGTTAGTAACAATCTTCATTTGTCTGTGACGCTATACAATGCAACATAATATAACAATATTCATGCTTTAAGTCATTCATATTAGAATAGCCTGTATGAAACGGCGGTTTAATCCCAAGCATTTTTATCATCTTGATATTACAATATCTAACAATGTATCTATGGTGGTAGGTGTATAGGGATCCTACAAACCTAAAAAGCCCAAGCTAACCTCACCTGCAAGTGGTGCACCTGCCAATCAACGGACGAGGCTCTGGCGAACAAAACAGTGCCCGGTAAGCGGCAATAGGCTCGCCATCTATTACGTGGAACCGACTCTATAATTGGCGAAGTGTGGGCGTATAATATGCCTTTGCCTACCCCTTCGGGAAACAGGCGTGAATGTATAACTATCTATAGTAAAGTTCCACAATAGCGAATCCGGAGTCCTTTAGGCGCAATCGTCCACTCGACGGGACGTGACAGAATGACGGCTTCAATTTGTAGCAGTCACTCGGAGTGATTGAAACTAGTTTCATCTCTCGCAGTTCGCTGTGTGCATAGTTCAATTATTGTTACCAGCTGACATTAGTTGCAAGAGACATTGTTACAGGTCTACTACTATATGTAAGCCTATGTGCAGCGAAGGGTTAAACTGTGCTATAGCACTAAACTGGAAACTAAAACTGGAATTTATACTAGATTTAGAAAAAAAACATTGTCGCGCCGTGTCTTTTCCCAAGTTGGCGCCAATCACCCCTTTCTTCTATAAATTTCCAACTATAGTTGTAGTATAAATTCCAGTTATTTATGTGTAAATATAGTAGATTTTTAGCGATGTACACAAGTGTAGTGTAGTGTGTATTAATAATAATAATCATTTATTTCAGAATAATAATTTCCATAGCATAACAAAAAACATAAATACGGTTGAAACAGATACATTAAATAAAATCAAATCAAATAAATTTAAAAATGCATTAAATACAGTAAAATCGTTAATAAAAGTAAAAGTTAAGTAATATAATATTTCTCTTACAATCACACCAATAATTTAGCTCCAAGATAAGTATCATTAATAGTTTGTATTATGAATACTAAAGAACGGATAAACATACTAATATTTTTTTTTTTGTAAATACATACTTAATATCCATATAAAACTTACCAGACCAGAACAAAATTAAATATTCATGTTCATGTGCACAAACATTTGTACTGTGTGGGAATCAAACTCCCGATCTCAGGAGCGGAGTGCAGGTATCCGGACCTCCACGCCATATCGGTCGTCAAATGTTATTTGATCGACATCCAGTAGCTGTTACAACATTTTCTTATATCTAAACAAATGTAAATTACAGAAAAGCAACATATACAATACTTTAAAGTGTCACTACACGCATAAAAATTGTTTTACGCAGGTACACATTTTATGAGAACATTTCTTTCTTCTTTCTTTTAAATAATGGCTTCGTGCGTCTAGCACATTTAGCCAGTGTCAAGTAAGTGATATATTAATTATATATAATTTATAGTAAATGAGAATGAGTGGTATAAAGATGATAAATCGAAGATGAAATACCCTCCCCTAAGCCCCTTGAGTCCTCAGTAAAGATGTGGGACTATACTGAGGTCTCACATGGACTCCTTGAGAGAAAATTTGAAAAGTGATGTCGCACTGTTTTGTTTGATTTACCAACACTCATGTATGTTCACAAACACTTAACGGTTAATAATCCACCGTTATTACACATTAATGTTAGAAACATCACAAATTTTAGAAAATAAAACAAAACTGCAGACATGACGCTTCACTTTCCCGCCAAGAAGTAGTCATGAGAACATTTGATGTAAGTTAATTTAATTTGTTTCACAACAGAGTCGTCTAGTCCCCAAATAGACAAAGCTTGTACTATGAAACAACAGGATTTATCCCAAAAATCATGCGGCGTTTTTGAACAAAAGAAAATAAAATTGTTGAGTGCAAACGGCCACTACATGCAAACGCATGTGTCGTTTACATGAATTTGTACTTGTCAGGCTGATTATTAGATGGTTCATATGATGTGGGTGACTTGTATTGGACATACATATTATCACGCCTGATTCCCCGAAGGGGTAGGCAGAGCATATGATACGCCCGCATTTCGCCAAATATATTTCTGGTCCCACGTAATAGGTAGCGAGCCTATTGCGCTCATCGGAAACTTGTATGTTCGCTTGATCCTTATACGTTGATCGGCAGGTGCACCACTTACATTGAATGTTTTCTTTTAAACGTGGCTCGTCATAATGACCGCATCATCCCCGATTATAAGCAGTGGATGCAATCCGAAATATCAAAGCACTCTATGCCGTAGCAAAAAAACGCAATCACATTGGTCGAAGAGAATTGCCGCAGGAAACAGCATGGCTACAGATGCAAAGAAACACTGCACCGTAATAACGTTATCGGAGAGCCAAACATTTTGTTTTTAAATCTGAGTTAGGCTCAGCAGGAATTAACATTTGCCATAAAAATTCCAAAAAAGTGACTGTTTTTACAAAATTTCCGCTATTCATTCGAAACAAAAGAAACGAAATTTGAATCATAAAAAAGTTATGATAATCACGTTCCATTCACTTCATATTCTGGCCAGCGTTTTAGTACTCAATAAGCTATTTTCTGTGATGACAAAGAACGGATATTTCAGTCACGGATTTATAGTTTCCCTTTGGGGAAACAAGGGGGAATTTCGTGGGAAAAATTATAGTTACGTGATGCGACTGGCTCTGAGCACTGTGTTACTAGGACTTGACGTTGTTACGTCAATCACTCATTAGGATGTGACAATATGATTTTTAAGGTACGTGGTAGAATTACTAATATCTTTACGGGTGTTCGATTTTCTCGTTACTCAGTATAGCATTTATAACTATCGTTTTGTGTCGTCGTAATACTTCTACTTCTTGACAAATATCAATCTATCATTTAAAACATAAATTTGTGTTCACTACACCGACTCAGGGTATATAAGCAGAGGCCTAAGGCCCACTATATATAGTGAAAAACTGGAAGGCATGGCAGCACCCGAAGTCAAATGGCACAAAAACGGTCACCCAACCATTAAATAAATTTAAAAAAATCTTTATTTATATCAGTAATTAAAAATTTGAATGACTTCTCGGGGGGAAAGTGAAGCGTCATGTCTGCAGTTTTGTTCTATTTTCTAAAATTTGTGATATTTCTAACATTAATGTGTAATAACGGTGGATTATTAACAGTTAAGTGTTTGTGAACATACATGAGTGTTGGTAAATAAAACAAAACAGTGCAACATCTCTTTTCAAATTTTCTTTCAAGAAGTCCATGTGAGATCTCAGTATAGTCTCACATCTTTACTAGGATTCAAGGGGTTTAGGGGAGGGTATTTCATCTTCGATTTATCATCTTGATCACCACTCATTCTCATTTACTATAAATTATATATAATTAATATATCACTTACTTGAAACTGGCTAAATGATAGACGCACGAAGCCATTATTTAAAAGGAAGAAGAAGAAAATTTTGAAAAACTTACATCCATAACATAATAACACAGTAAAATAATACGATAACACTATGTCTGCTTAAAGTACTACACAGCGATCGCATTACAACCAAGTATAAAAAAATAAAAAAAACGTCTTCCCGCCGAATTAGAATTTGACTGTGTTACGGTCAGGCAATAACTGAGCTCTGTAGGCACTTCTTAGGTTCAAGTCTTCACGAGCACTTCCTTATACTGTTCATTGTGTATCACGTATGTCATTGCACGTTTCACGAGATTAAAACTACTAATATATCATCATCATATTCTAGCATTATCCCAGGTACCCTAGACTTAAGCTTAGGACCCAGGGTTTGCTCACTGGCTTGAACAGATTTGGCTGAATTTCAGTTATTATATGAAGCGATTGCCGTCTGACCTCCACAACCCAGAGGGAAACATCATTGTATGGTTAAACCAGTATGACGTCAAACTACCAAAATGTAATTACGTACTATTTTAAATATGGTCTTGGAAGTAAATAGACAGGTCATTAATAAAAATCGGGTTATATTTAATCCTCATGTAACGAGTAATAGTATCAACGTTATTAATAATGTTTCTCCAATAATAATGTTTACTTAACGTTAAATTGTTTGCGGTACGTGTACCAAGTGGCGTGCTGCGAACTCACCATTCACTAATGAATAATTAATTAACAAAACAAAATTTTACACCACAAAATTTTACCCGAAATAAAGGGTGAAATTTTACAACAAAAATGAAAACAGGGTAATTGGGTACATCTGACGCCTGGGCTCCGTAATGTCTCTCATAATGAGCAATCAAACCTTTATTATGGGCACGTGTGTTAACTTGTAATAGCATTCATTTTATGTTATACATTTTGACTTTTGTAGTAGTTAGCTATTATTTTTGTAGTTTTGGCGTTAAATTATTATTTGTTCAGACAATTTCATAAAAGTAAAGCAGAAATTTTAATTGCTAACCAAGATTTTATCATCATTTGATGACCGACCCAATATCGTCACTTCACTAGGCCTTTTTTTTGTTTTTTTTTGTTTTACGTCGGTTACAAAATGCATTTACTATTTATTTATTTATGCACTGCCTTCCGGCCAAAGGGGGACCGAAAGGGGGGTGTGGGACTCACCACCGGCAGACACGACTGCCCGCAGTAATACCCACTAAAAATCTTCCGACGACGCCCGCCGTTTGTTGAGAAAGAGGCAGGGGCCAGTACCTGGGTTGCAGCTTCTGACACCCCGCCTGCGGCCAACGTCCCCCGGACCAAAACCGGGAGGACCTCCTCAGAGAGGCGCAGTGGACGCGCCCCTCCTACCTCCCCGTGCGACCATAGCGTGTGTGGCCGACTTCCCGGAGGGTCCATGGTGAGACAGCAGGGGCCCCCTGCCCTCCCTGGCGCTGCTGAGCGGGCCCTCCTGGCCCGTCCGCTGCGCCCTCCACAGGTCCCTCTTAGTTTCTCCCCCGGTAGTCAATACTAAGGGCACCCAGAGTCGTCGATCTCTGGGTGTTACTTTTTCCCGGCCTCTGGGAGGTACTCAGCCCCCCCACCACGCCAAGGTGGAGACCTGTTCGGGGGGGGACTTTACTAGGCCTATAACAAACAACAGTGAGAATGATTCTCCACAACAAGATGCATTGCGGATTGAGATTGCCGAAATGAGTTTCTTGATGCATTCTTACCAATCACATTACCTTTTGGAAGCTTCGTTAGAGTCACTGACAGACTGACTGACTGACGGAACATCCTCTCCCCTCTTTAGAATCACGACCAGCTGACTGATAAATCACCCCGATAAGAGTCATCGACACACTGACAAAAGAAAAAACCACAGCAGACAGATTAACTGACAAAACCTTGACAAAGAATCCATTTTTCTTTTATTTCTTGATTATGCTAGAGCTCATATTATTATATCTTTTATTGTTGTTAAGAAAAATTATGAATATCCATTTTGTGTGTAAAAATTTGTCGAATCTAAATGATCCTATTGATCTTAAAGACAATAAAGTATATTTTATTTTATTTTTCATTGGTGCAGTTAGTATTAAATCAAGTCTCTTGATAGGGCCTCCAACTAGCATATATTATGATATACGTGATCAAGGGCTTAATGCGCCTTCAGAATAAATTAGGCCCTTTGTCAAATGTCACATAACGGTCAAATATTCAACCTCAGTTTTATTTATTTATTTAATACAAATGCAGCTTGCATAATGATATTTACACAGCTGTAGAATCATCATCATACTTAAGCTCTGGTTGAGATCAGTTACTAGACCAGTTACTGGACCAGTTACTGTACCAGTTACTATACTAGTTACTGGACCAATTCAATTCAATTCATTTATTTCCAAGAATATGGTATACAATATGGTGTTACAAATAATTATGATGATCGGCATATTCTACCACCGTCGGCGTGGAAATGTTGGATGCACATTCCGGTTTACATTACAATCAATTAATTAATGAATAAATGAAACCAGTTACTGGACCAGTTACTAGACCAGTTACTTGAGCAGTCAGATAACTGGTTAGTCAGAATTCGTCTGAATTTCAGTTATTACATTGAGCGACATAATACACCTGTAGAATGCAAGCCAATAATCGTTTATCTACAGCGAGGCGCCAGTCCAGAAAGTACTTTTTTAAAAGATATCTCTGCTTAACTTAGTTTTTGGTTTCAGAACGTGTTCCAACAGTCAACAGTGATTTGATAGTTACATACAAAGACAAAGACTTTTTATTTCACATAAAATATGGTACATAAGTGGTCTTAATATTTAATACAGTCCGCATATTTCACCAGTAACTGGTATGCAAAAATATAATTAGATGATTCTAATAAAACAAACATAAATTTAATTTTCAAAATATTCACTCAGTGAATAAAAACATTTATCAACAAGCCATTTCTTTAAATGTACTTTGAATTTATTCAATGGCATCAGCTTAAGGTTATTGTCGAGCCTATTGTAGACTTTAATAGACATGACATAGCTGTTCTTGGCATAAGATGCAGTAGACACGATTGGCAGAGTCAGTTTATTCGGATACCTACTTGTATCTCTACGCTCTTTTTGATACAATTCGGGATGTGACCGAACAAAAACACAAATCTCGTATATATATAAGGATGCAACAGTTAATATTTTAAGGTTTTTAAACAAAGGCCTACAGGATGTCATGGTGTCAACATTACAGATTGCTCTTATACAGACTTTTTGGAAAATAAATGCTCGCTTTATATGACAGGAATTACCCCAAATAATAATTCCATATCTAAGTAACGATCCTACATAGCCATGATACGCTCGTATAGCAGATGCTAAATTGCTAACTTTAACTAGTCGCCATAAGGCATAAGTAAATGAGTGCATTTTAATACAAATCCCGTTTATATGTTTTTCCCAGTTGCATTTGTTGTCTAAAACTATACCAAGAAATTTTATTTCATTATTTTCTAGAATTTTTTTATCTCTCACTGTTACAGTTAGGGGATGTTTTTTTCCATTTTTATTTATAAACTGTACGTATGCTGTTTTTTCTAAATTTAATTTTAAATTATTATTACAAAGCCAGTCATCTATTTTGCACATGGTTTCATTGATTTCACAATTATAATTCTTACCATTGTTTTTTGGTATAATTATACTAATATCATCAGCAAATAGAGTGCAATCGTAATCAGTAACATCAGGCAAATCCGTAATATATAATAAAAATAGTAAGGGTCCGAGGATACTCCCTTGTGGTACACCTACATTATTGATTTTAATTAAGGATCTATATACATTAATATTATTATTTAATTCTATTCTCGCAATCTCTACATATTGTTTTCTATTGGTAAGGTAACTATGAAGTAAATTATGAGCTAATCCTCTAATACCATAAAATTTACATTTTTGGAGAAGAATGTTATGTGATACTAGATCAAAAGCACTACTCATGTCAAGAAACATCGCTGTTACTGGCTTTCTGTTATCAGTTTGTTCCAGTAATTTATTGACTAGTGAAAAGTACGGGATGTCTTAGGAGAAGAATTGAAACAACGAAGTTATGATTACGACTGCCTTTTAATTATAATAAACAATGATTATAATAATACAATAACTTAATAAGGTTACACGTGGATAATATATAATGATGTAATGGATGCTGGATACATACACCATATTCTATCACATTTTGCAAATGATATACTGGGAACTATAATAATATGTTTGCCAGAATTTCGTTCGTTGACTGGAAGGTGCACCACTTGCAGGTGAGGTTGGCTTCCCCCCCCCCGACTGGTCTCCACCTTATCGTGGTGGCGGGGCTGAGTACCTCCCGGTAGGGCGCAGGAGGCGCTAGGAAAAAGGTAACACCCAGTGATTGGCGACTCTGGGTGTCCTTAGTACTGACTACCAGGGGGGAAAGTAAGAGGGACCTGTGGAGGGCGCAGCGGGCGGGCCAGGAGGGCCCGACTAGCAGCGTCAGAAGGATCTTAGGCAGCGGGGGCAGGGGGCCCCTACTGTCTATCCATAGGCCCTACGAGAAGTCGGCCACACACGTTATGGCCGCACAAGGAGGTAGGAGGGGCGCGTCCAATGCGTCTCTTTGAGGAGGTCCCCCGGTTTTGGTTCGGGTGACGTTGGCCGCAGGCGGGGTGTCAGAAGCTGAAACCCAGGTACTGGCCCCCGCTTCTTTCTCAACAAGCGGCGGGTGTCGTCGGAAGATTTTTAGTGTGTATCGGCCGGTGGTGAGTCCCACACACCTCTCTCGGTCCCCCTTTGGTCGGGAGACAGTGCGTAAATGCATTTTGTTACCGACGTAAATCAAAAAAAATAAAGTGAGGTTGGCTTGGGTTCCACAGATATTGGTAAATCCCTATTAATAGTTCTTAATTACATAATTTAATCCTTAGTTTTATAGGAATGCTTTACGTAATAGGTGGAAACTAGTTCGTATCGCGTTTAATCCAAAGCACCGAACTCCCATACATTAGCCCCGCGGAGGCCCAGTTCCGAAGTTTTAATTAATTTATGCATTTAGTTTGTTGTCCTGGAAATTCGCCGCCACCACTTCGCTTCGGTTGATCGCAACCTAGGTTTTTATTGAAGTTTAACTATGGTATTAATCGTTGTGAAGCGAAATGCTGGTGGACTAGGTAGTTGGTAGGGATTATTACAGTTAAGCAGAATTAAACAATTGGTTGCTTGAAAGTTTTTAATAGAAGGACGCCAAGCACTTCACCAAACCTTCGGCATTACGCACTGGGTCTACGTGGAGTATGACGTAAAGTCATAACACTTTTTTCTTTTTATCTCCTGCAACAACCCTAGGTTGTGCATAGATACATAAAACTAGAAGTGGAAAGATAATGGGCTGAGATGATGAATGGTATTAATTAACGGAAAATTGTATCTTTAGATGTGAAGCGCTTGTGGGTATTACTGCTGGCAGTCGTGTCTGCCGGTGGTGAGTACCACACCCCCTTTCGATACCCCTTTGGCCGGAAGGCAGTGTGTAAATGTGTTTTGTAAAACAAACAAAAAGACTTAAGAAGGAACATGGATGGATGATGAGCCAGTAAAAGTCTGACACACCCTCCGGCTCTACCCAAAGCCGGAGAGGGTCATTTCATGATTTTATAAGCCTTAATATAAGTAATAGTATAAAGCAACTTTAATCAGCACATCTGGGAGATGAAACAAGTAGTGAAACTTGCTTATCTAAACCTTATCCTTTCTTACTTCAATGTTACTTAGCTTAATGAAGATTGTAACTAACCAATCGATAATTTAAAAGAGCATAGCCTGTGAGTTTCTTGCCAGTTCTTCTTACAGAGCGGTGGCTCGGAACTGGCACTTAGATTCACTTACACTTAAATATTTTTTGTTTTTTTAAATTGTTTGGTTGCAAGTGAATCTAAGCTTCGTGATTTTAGTATAATTATATTTTATTTGTTTTTGTTATTGTTTTATAATTTTGACGTTTTCAAGTACTATGTAATAGTTTATGAAATAAAAAGTATTTGATTGGTTGATTGATTAAGTTATTTTGTAGTAATATTTCTGTGTGTACACACAAATAAATGAAATGGATAATTAATTGTTCCATAGTTTTCTTCTTGACAACCTAGTGAGAATACTAAGAAAAACAAAACCCTTCGAGTAAGTTTAGTGTAGTCTCAGTGAAGTGCAATATTGTCACTCTTAGTCACACACACACATTATGAAAGTGTCTTCGCCTTAACGTAGAGACAGTGTTACAGATATAGTCATTAGACAATTTCTTACTTTAAAATATGTACAAGTTTAAGTTTATAATAAAAATCCCTTATTAGTCTTTACTTAGACTAGATTTTAGTTTAGTAGATATTTTAAAAAGGAAGGTATGACATATATTTAAAATGTTTGCTAACTGTAAAAAGTTATTTATTTTCAGATCTAATAACTGCACAACACAACTTTTGTAGTCCTATCATTCTCCTAAATCATTACTGTGTGTAATATGAGGTAAATTTTGTACTGGTGGGACTTCGTCTTCTTCGTCGTGCAGGCTTTTTCCGCAATCAGACGTCAATGCGTCCATTTTGCGTAGGAGGGTGAGAGCTGGATTACTCCAGCCATCCCAGTTCCTCCAGGAATCCTATCAGCGCCTTAACGTCGCTGAAGGCTTCCGGAAGGCTGCCTGGTGTCTTTAGGAACCTCGCCCGGCAATCAGCCACCACCCTGCATTCCAGCAAGACGTGTGCGGCTGTCTTCTTAGTCTCCATGCATGCTCTGCACAGAGGGATGGTTTGTTATACCTATGTTAAAAAGATGTGTGTTACTGGTGGGACTTTGTTTTTGATTAGGAACGCATAGTATGGTCCGAATGATTATAGATGTTAGGACGGAATTGCTGTAAATTAAATCTGAACATCAAAACGAAAATATTTGCGGTTTGCAGCACCTTTTATTGTAACTAAATAAATAAAAATAAATAAATAAAATAAAAATATATTGTTATTTTGTTAAAATTATTTTATCTTGTAGCTTGAGTATGTCATGCTCACTTAAATGTCTCTGCGGTGGTGGCATCATGCGTAGGGTCATTGCGTTCCCTAAAATATGGTTGAGCGAAACGATTGCTGGTTCATGCGTCATACTCATGAACTGGTGCCGCAAGTGAGGACTGGTCTGCTCATGTCTACTATGTTTATTCGTAATTTTGCTCGTATAACTAAAAAAGGAGTTATTTTCTTCTATTATTTTCAATCTAGTGACTGCTTCTGCAGGTTTTTGTAGACTTGTCAAATTGGTTTTACTATTAAGTACATATTTTTGTTCCTGGCGGGAGAAAAAAACTAAACAATGATTTTCTTGCCCGTTCTTTTACGATCAAGCTTCCGCCCACAGCCCATTCACTGTGGGTGTGGGTGTGTGTGTGTGTGTGTGTGTGCGCTAGTTTTTAAGTTTTGACTTTCATAAGAGCTCTATTGAGCCAAATTCAAACAAATGATTTTGACACTTACTTCATAAACACGTAGAATTTTTAAAAAAAATCTGATATTACATATATTTTATAATATAATATGTATGTATGTACTCTTTGTAAATTTGTAAATGTTAACTGCTGCAATTAGTTAGCAATATTATTTTTAAATGATTCATAATACAAGCACGTGTAGTATGAGAGAGAGGAGGAGATATAGAAGGAGAGGGGAGGGGGAAGTAAATTTAAAAGTTCTTCCCTTACACAAGTCAAGCCCTAATTCATTTATTCAGGCTAGGCTTAATTTCGAACTTCTAGTTTGCGTCACTCAAATCAAGAAGGGCCACTACACTAGAGCAAAATTTTGCTACAAAAAGAAACTGGCCAATATTCAGACTTAGCTAAAGTAGCTAATGCGAGATAATGTATAAAAGTTCCATAATCGCGCGGAATGGTGTTTTTAATCACAATAACTTATAAAGTGACCCTCCACAAATTCGAGATAAGCTTTATTATGCGTATTATCCCAAAAAGATGGCGCCCACTCCACTCTTGGGACAAAAACGACCTTCCTAGGCGAAGTTTTAACTACTCAAGTTTCCGAGTGGGGGCGGTAGTTATGGCTCCGTTATTTTCGATACGCTAGTTATTTGTTCTCACTTTGTATCGGACAGTCCCTTACACTCCACTAGATGTTCTGTTATGTTCCGGTGCAACTTTTGGGTCGCGGGGCGGGTTGCCAAAGTTTTAAGCAAGTGATAAGACAAGAGTGTTTTTTTGGTTGATGGAAAATTATTGTTTTAGGTCTTACGTTAGAGTGAATTTAAGCAGAGTTTAACATTTAGTATTATAACGGGCACTTGCATTCCATTTGATATCTAGAGCAACTGTGCTTCCAAACATGTAGTAGTCATTAGGCCAAGGTAGAAGAGTTTCTTATAAACTTCAGTCAGCAGCACACCGCCCAGAGCCCAAGTCACAGCGAACGTCTGCGTCTAAGAGAGCCGTGCAAGTTGTTGGTACCAACGTGCAGCACCACAAATAACAACAAGTTACAATCTTCATTTTTCTGTGAAGCTATTTAATGCAATTTAATATAAGATTTACAATATTCATGTTCTAAGTCATTCATATCATAATAAACAGTCTGTATAAGACGGCAGCTTAATCCCAAGCATTTTTATCTGCGTCTTTGATAGAATAGTATCCCTTTGATGATATCTTGCGTTTAATTGTTAATTCAAATTTATTTAGGCTTAATTGCTGCATATTGCTTGGGATTTCATTGTAGAATCGTACACATTGATCCTTAAAAGATTTGTAATTTTTTTGGAGCCTAGTGGTAGGTACAACTAGTTTATGCTTATTCCTTGTGTTTAGGTTGTGTATATAGTTATATATATCGGTTTTATAAGTTCAGACTTTGGTTGCCGGTTAAATAACCCACATTAAACTATTAGGTCGGGGAAAAAGTCTTTTCGCATAATGTAGGTATAAACTTATTATAAATTTTTTTTGACTGTACTATTTGTGTCTGGCTGGTTTTGGTAACATTAAAAAGGTTCCATTATAAAGAAAAGAAAAAAATAAAAAAAAGTTGTTTCCCGCTATTTTTCATTTGTTTTTCTCTCCGTAAAAATGAGTGAATCTAATGAAGAAATTCGATACATTTTAAAATTTTATTATAAAAAAGGCAAAAATGCAACTCAAGCAGTGAAAAAAATTTGTGATGTTTATGGACCTGATGCAGTGTCAGTAAGAGTAGCACAAATTTGGTTCAACCGTTTTCAGTCCGGAAATTTTGATGTTAAAGATGCACCTCGCTCTGGTCGCCCTGTTACGAATAAAATGGACGCCATTTTTGAAAGAGTGGAGCAAGATCGGCATATTAGTAGTTACGATGCAGCTGAAGAACTGGGAATTGACCACAAAACAGTTTTGACCCATTTGAAGAAAGCTGGTTATATAAAAAAGCTCGATATTTGGGTGCCACACGAGCTCACTCAAAGAAACTTAATGAACCGTGTACTCATTTGCGATTCATTATTGAGACGTAATGAAACCGAGCCGTTTTTGAAGAGATTGATAACTGGCGATGAAAAGTGGATCACGTACGACAAGAACGTGCGAAAAAGGTCGTGGTCGAAAGTTGGCCAGGCTTCACAGACTGTGGCCAAACCTGGCCTAACACGAAATAAGGTGATGCTGTGTGTATGGTGGGATTGGAAGGGCATTGTTTATTATGAGCTTTTACCGCCCGGCAAAACCATCGATTCTGATCTTTACTGCCAGCAACTGATGAGATTAAAGGAAGCAGTCGAGAGAAAACGGCCGGAATTGATCAACAGGAAGGGTGTGGTCTTTCATCACGATAACGCTAGACCACACACATCTTTAGCCTCTCAGCAAAAATTAAGAGAGTTCGACTGGGAGGTCCTAGTGCATCCACCATATAGCCCTGACCTTGCGCCTTCAGATTTTCACCTGTTTCGGTCTCTGCAGAATTCTTTAGGTTCTGTAAGGTTGACCTCAAGAGAGGACTGCCAAAACTATTTGTCCCGTTTTTTTGATCAGAAGTCCCAAAGTTTCTACAGTAACGGGATAATGTCTCTGCCCACAAAATGGCAGAAAGTTATTCAACAAAACGGTACATATATATTGTAAATAAATGTAAATAAACTTTGAAAAAAATGTCTTGACTTTTCATACAAAAATACGAAAAGACTTTTTCCCCAACCTATTACATGCATTTATGGTCTGTCGCCTTTTGTTTACTGTCTTTTGTATTATGTGTACAGTAAATCCTCAAATTCAATTTATATTTTCGCAGTCAATGTACGTACCCACTCTTTTTTGAGTATCAATTTACTGAGAAAATTATTAAAACATTAATTGTTAATTTACTGATTACGATTGCAACCGTTATATTAATTAGTCGGTTTAATTGGGGTGAAATTATAACGAATGTCTCAGCGATATGGGTCAAAACCTTTCTCCAGACCATTTGTAGGAATTTTGCTGTAATCAACATTTTTTAAACAGTTTTTTGTGTTAAATGAAAACGACTCCTCTTCTACCATTGTGTAAACATAATTGCAACAGGGAAAATAGAACAGGGAGTCAATTTGGGAGAAATACGAAAATATCCGATGTCTTCAATTTGAAAAATAATACTGTCAAAATATCCATTAGTTCCATCGACGATGTTAGTCTTTTTTTTCTTTTTCTTCTTTTCTTCAACTCTATGTTATTGTTTTATTGACTTTTTAGTACTTGCATTGCCTAGCCTAATACTGATAAATTATAGTACTGATACTGCTCGTAATATTTTTTTAATAGGGTCAGCTTTTTCAAGCTTAACTAACCGGTTCAGCTTTATCTTTAACATCAGTTTAGCCACTTTTAATCCAGTAGCAGTCCAGGCTTATGTTCAGAAGCCTCACCAATAGTTTTGCATATTTATTGGTGCTGTACCGCTTGCTATCACTAGCTTACCGCTGCTTTGATCAGATTATCACTTCATCTCTCACTCCGTTCTCCATGATATACGTTTCCCGGTTCGCGGTCACCATTGAAGAAACGGAACGGAAAAAAGGTGGGGACCTTCGGTTTATCAAGCTATGTGCTTAGGTCCCGGTTATTGTATAAACCGGTTTATAATGACACTTTAACTATGGTCAAAACAAAACGGACATTGACGTAAACTCTACAGTAATCCACTTTATTACGTTATACAGGGACTTAACTAGGGAGACATACGAAAGTATCCGATGTTCTAAATTTGAAAAATGATACCCTGAAAATATTATTAGCTATAGTTGCGAGGTGAGGTCCGGCGTCGCGCTGACAAATTCAATTAACACGGGGACAACACGTTTCGTAATACCTTTTAAACTATTCCATTGCATAATTCAGATACAATTTTTCAACAGCTTTAACCAGCTGTGCTTACCGTTTTTGGCTTTCTCATTATCAACGTTTTAGCCATTTGAAGTTCACTGCTGAACATAGGCCACCCTAGTAGTATTTCACGTTGAAATATAACTATGGACAAAACAAAACGGACAGTGACGTAAATTCTACTGCTATCTACTTTTTTATAATACAGAAACTCAATTAGGGAGAAATAAGAAAGTATCCGATGTTCGGAATTTGAAAAATGAAACCGCCGAAAATATCCATTAGTTCCGACGGCGAGGTCCGGCGCCGCGCTGACAAATTCAATCAACACGGGGACAACACGTTTCATATTTTCGTTTCCCGCTCGTCCCGCGGGAAATGTTTCATTATACCACAGTTTTATACCGCAATTTCGGGGGTGACATGCCCGCGCGTAATATTCAAACACTTTGGAGAGGTGTGGGTTAGATCGTTTTTGTGATGGTTACTTTTGGGTTTGAGCATTTACATATTATGGGTAGCTCGCTTCAAACAACTATATGTGAAAAAATATTATGAAATTTTAGGGATTTATAATATTCGAGGACAAGTTACACAGTGCTGTAAAATATATTTTTGTATGTGTATCTGTAGTGTCCCAAATTATGAAGAGTTTGTACACTACAAATACATATATATACATATATAGGTATATGTATATTTATATATATTAATGCTTTATTAGAACTGTCTGGACGACCAGACTTCACGAATATTAAGCACGCAGATAATGGACGTGTTAGTTTTTAATTTGATATTGTTATGAAGAGTTTTTTTTCAAGCCAACGTGAATACACATTGAAATAGAATATAATATAGAGAAAAACCCCAAAACAAGATGAACAACAGTGTTCATGCATTTACTTTTTTTTATTGGGATTCGGGTAAATTAGGTATACCTTCATACTATAACAGTCGTCTAATATATAACACTTGTGCCTACTTTTGAATACTGATACGCTATCAGAATGCGTATGGATAATAGTAAATATATGAGTTAACCAGTAATAATAGTAATGGTCCTACAACTATATCGAATTATTTAGTTCCAAGATAAGTATCAAATCAAATATTATTTATTTCTAAACTATTACATAGTACTTTAAAACGTTAAAATTAAATATAAATATAAAAAAAACAATCGAAATATGATTACACTGAAATCACTAGCTTAGATTTACTTGTATGCCACAAAACAATTTAAAAACAAAAAATATTTAAGTGTAAGTGAAACTAATACAGTGAATTTTAATGTATTAAATTCACTGTTCCAAACGTAAGGAAACTCGAAACAAATATCATTATTGACGGTCAGAAACTAGATTTAGTTGATTCTACTGTTTTCTTAGGCATAACTATAGATTAAAAACTTCAGTGGGGTCTACATATTGATACTCTTGCTGGCAAACTTAGTTCCGCAGCTTATGCTATTCGCAAAATTCGCCAATTAACAGATGTTGATACGGCAAGAATGGTATACTTACAGGTTATGCTCATGTGTTATGAATCATATATTATGGCGAACAGTTTTCTTTTGTTTGTTTTAGACTAATATGCTACTTTTGTATTACCTATATCATGTGCATTCTTTATCGTATCAGTTATAGTCTTTCCACACATTCATTCATCATTCTCCCGCTGTATGTAATTAATCAAATTTCAAGTTCCTACTCCGACTGGACTTTGACCCGTACTACAAGCCAAATCGATAAGTGCAAATTCTTTTCCAATCGATTGAATAAATTGAACCTTCCACGTTGAGTTGAATATTCTGGAACATTCTAACGAAAATGTGAAACATTCCAGTTTTATCGAGTCGGTTTATTGGTTCGATGCTTCGGACGAGAACATCTGTTCGGCGCATACTTCCGAAGCCGAAACTTGGAGTAACTTGACTAACTCGTTTGTGTTCAGCCGAGCAAATTCAAACTTTACGTCTATTGAAACATGGCTCATCCGGTTTGCAGCCGGTTGTGAGGGTAAATGGATAAAGCGTTATATAATAAAGCAAGGAGTTTGAGTTTATCCTTTATGTGAATAAGCAAATCGTATAGTGATGTAGCGGTTTGAGCTTGCTCTGAAGAAATTTTTGTCCTTGTATAACGTTGTGTACACTTAATTTGTAAGTTAGCAATCGAATGCGCGTATTCTGTATTCTGTAAATGTAGGAATTGTAAAACAAGATTGTGGGTACTCCATTGTGGTACTCCATGGTATTATTAATAACAAATTTGACTTGCTGACTTGACTAACAGATTCTGTTATATTCCCATCCCAATAATATCCCAAGAACGGTCCATAGGCAGAAGGTGCGCGTTCATAAACTGTTTGCACCTGCTAAATGTCGTACGAAAGCGGCTATCCGCTCACCTCTGCACCGTATGATTAATATAAATAAATAATAAATAGTTAAATAAATATTTTCTGACAATTACACCAATCATTATTAAGCTTTACATATGTGATATGCTGAACACTTTTTATTTATTGGAATGTTATAGTTGTTTGCAATTTCAAATAAAGAGAAAAAAGATCCCTTTTGCAATTAATTTTGATCTCAAATACGAAGTATCGCGACGCGAAGCTAAGAGCGTACATTACGAACCTTAGAGTTGCAACCAAAGAGACCTTTGTTCTGCAGTGGATGACAATAGACTAATTGGTTAGTTAATTACAACCTACTCACATCTCTCAGGAATTGTAGAATAAAGGGAAATACCTAATTACCACACACACACACAAACACAACCACACACATAAACACACACACAATATACACACACACAAACACATACACCAAAACTTATTACTATTTTTTTTCTTTTTTGTTGTGTTATTTACATAATTACTGTTTTTATTTGTTTTTCAAATTAAAGGGCAAAACCCATAGGCGGAGGCCAGGAGGCCCATAGCACAGGGTTTACCTAGTTTGGGCTCTCCTGTCTCCACTGTTAGTATTGTATTCAATATTTTTGGCCCTACATGATAAATTACTAGATATTAAGAAATATGCTAACTGTTGGAGAGAAATAAATAAATTATTATTATTATCTCTGATGGGTTAAAAAGCGATAAATCACCAATAAGGTCGAATTTAAATCGCCTTAATGATTTTCGTGTATTTTGTTTTTGAAGTCATGTCATACTTTTTATGTGTGTGTTTTTTATTAACGTCATCTAGGATTTCTTGACGGAAAAGTGAAGCGTCATGTCTGCAGTTTTGTTTTGTTTTGTTTTGTTTTTTTAAATTTGTTATAATTCGAACGTTAATGTGTAATAACGATGGATTATTAACCGTTGAGTGTTTGTAAACGTACATGAGTGTTGATAAATGAAACAAAACAGTGCAACTTACTTTTTCAAATTTTCTCAAGAATTCCATATTTGATCTCAGTATAGTCCCACATCTTTATTGTGGATTCAAGGGGTTCAGGGGAAGGCATCTCATTCATCATTTATCATCTTTATTACCACTCATTCTCATTTATATGTGAACTTAGATGTTTAAGTATATGTAATTTCAAAGTTTTCAACAAAATTACTCCTTATTCATAGTTTTAAGAATATCCGTCGACATGTCTTAAAGACCAATAAATTTAGCTTAGAAAAATATTATTTATTCATGCTTCTGATTCCAATATATTAGATTTTTAGTAACAGTCGCCCATTACTTAGGCATAGTAATTTTTTATAATAATATGGTATAATTTAGCTCGCTTATAATTTTGGGTAAATCACAGTATTCTAGTGGTAACTCCGCGCAAATGTGTTAACTTAGAAGATGGCTAAACCTGCAACTATTGTAATAAAATGTTTTTAAATGGTAAAAAAAAATAACCTCAACCTAACCAAAAAAGAGAAGTATGGGTTAGGTTCAGGTTATTTTTTTTTACCATTAAAAAACATTTTATGCAGCCCACCTAAATTAGTTTGGACTAGGCAATACTAGTTTGTCCTAAAATCGGGTTTGGCCGGTAACATATATAACTTTAAAGTTTTCGCGGTTACTCCGTTGCAAAATGTACAAAACTAGACCATACTCATAGTTTTCAGTCGATCCATGTCACTCGTCATATGGACCACTAAATTGAGCTTAGAACAATATTATTAATTAATGCTTCTTATTCAATTATATGAGTGTTTAGTAATAGTCGTCAATAATTAAGGCATAGTTGGTTTTTATAATCATCATCATCTCAGCCATATGACGTCCACTGCTGAACATAGGCCTCCCCAATAGATTTCCACATAGAGCGATCCTGAGTCGCCTGCATCCATCGGCTTCCCGCCGCTTTGACCTGATCATCGATTCATTGCGTGTGAGGCCGTCTTCTACTACATTTGCTGGTTCGCGGTCGCCATTGCAGAACCTTGACTCCCCATCGGTCGTCGGTTCTTCGAGCTATGTGCCCCGCCCCTTGCCACTTCAGCCTGCAAACTAGCCTCGCTATGTCGGTCACTCCAGTCCTCCTACGGATTTCCTCATTTCTGATTCGATCACGTAGGAACACTCCGAGCATAGCTCTCTCCATTGCACGCTGAGCGACTTTGAGCTTTCTAATGAGGCCCATAGTCAGGCACCAAGTCTAAAGTTTTTATAATAATTTGGTATAATTCAGCCTCACGCAGAAACATCATTTCAGACTAATTGAACAAAGGAGTCTGCTTTCAAATTCCCAGACGACGAGGGACGCGGCGACGGCTGTTGTTTTGTTTTCTTATTAGTCTTTACGAAGAATTTAATTTACCAGTCTGTTGAATGTTCATGAAACTTCATATTATTGTTCTCATAGTATTTATTCAATTAATCAATCAAGATCATTTATTTCATAAACTATTACATAGTACTTAAAGACGTGATTTTTTTTAATGAAAACAATCGAAATATTATTACACTGAAACCACGAAGCTCAGATTTACTTGCAATAAAACAAATAATAAATAAGTGTAAGTGAATTTAAGTGCCAGTTCCGAGCCACCGCTCTATAAGAAGAACAGGCAAGAATCTTACAGGCTATGCTCTTTTAAATTTATAAATTAGTTTAGTACTTCGTATTAATTTTCGATATTAATGGTAAGTGAAATAATTATGCTTTTAAGGCTTTTTTAAGGTCGTGGGTTCGATTCCCACACAGGACAAATCTTTGTGTGCATGAACATGAACATTTGTTCTGGTCTAGGTGTTATCCAATGTATATTCACCGTATTTAAGTATGTTTATCTGTTCTTTCGTATTCATACATAACACAAGTTTTAAATGATCATTGTTTTAGTAAATATAAATAGTAAAAAAGGTATGAATGTGTATTGTAGACACATGTGTGATACACACGAAGGATGATAGAAAAATCTTGAGTATAATTGAAATAAAGAAAAGTGTTTTATTTAGTGTGATTGCAGTACGCAACTTTTTACAGTTTTGTAAGCCCTTAATCCTCTCTTAGTCTGCTCCAAGATTAAGCAATTTCGTGCCAGTACCGAGCCACCGCTCTGTGAGAAGAACTGACAAGAAACTCACAGGCTATGCTCATTTAAATTATAAATCAAATATAATAACACACACACTGAATATTTGAAGATATTAAAAGGGTCCCCAGAAGCCGTAACCAATATAGTAGCACTAAGGGAACCTTCCATCACAGTGAAGTAAGTATGTAATGTGAAACTGAACTGAAATTGTTTAACAATGATCTGGTTGACTTTTTATTCTAATTTACACACATTACAAGTTGAAAAGTTAAATCCAAGCTTGTTTATTTAGCAAGTAATCATTTACAGCATAATACCTCTTTTGAAGAAATTGCGTTTTAACTACAGTTTTAAAAGTTGATAATGGTAATCAATTATTTTCTGTGATATTTTATTATGAAATTTAATATGAGATGAAGTAATGGAATGGAGGGCAAACTTGATGAGTTTTTGCTCAATTCTTCTGTACTGGTATCAGGTCATTTCACGGCGGGCAGGTGTGATGAGCGAATGGCAGTTCTTAGGAAAATTATTTAAGTGTAATAATGCCTGTGTTATTGTGTTAGCTGATGTTGCCTAATACGCACACACAGTATTATAAAATAAACTGTTATCTAAATTGTGTTTAGATATTTAATAAGTTACCAAATTCAATGAGACAGCTTAATTTTTCCATATTTAAAAAGAATACTACATTTATGGCTAAGTTTTTATTCAGTCGAAAATATTTTAATGCCAAAATTGATATTATATGATTTAATCATAATGTTGACATGAATATTATTTTATAATGATTATTACAATGACTATCAATTCCACTTATTTTACATTGACTTACACACGCCCCGCGCTTGGCAAAATAGATGTCCTATTAAATAACCTAACAACCACATGTTACTTTATGTGAATACATTTATTTCATTTTATTTAATACTAGTGGTCGCCCGCGGCTCCGCCCGCGTGGATGTCGGTTACCGCTACAAAATTCCTGCCCAGAAAAGACACGGTCAGCAAAATGATTCCCAGGTCAATTCACAGACACCGACACTACGACGACGCAGTCATTATCCGCAGGCTGCATAGATTGTCTTTATGTGGATGTTAAAGTTGTTAATGATGAAAATATTTAAATGTAATTAATACTAAGTTTTCACTCCTACCAGCCCGGAGTGCAACCCGTTGTTTTGGGATAGATAACTAAAGCGATTATTGTAAAGCTTCTCTATAAACAACATTTGACGTAAAATTATTTTCAGGTAACAAAATAAACTGATGGCCGGGAGCCTCGACCCGTGATAGGGCGCCGTGCAGCAGAAATCGTAATAATTTAATTTCGCCATAACTTTAAAACCAAACGTCAAATTTTGATCATTCAAAGACTAAATATTATCTACATAAACTGCACTTAGTGATGATGATTATTTTGATAAGGATTATTATCATAAGTAAATCAAATGCGTTTAAATGTAGTACAATAAAAAAATGGTTGTTATGCCTCACTCGACATAGATAGGTATAGTGTGTCGCGGACTTTTTAGTAGATATTTATAAGATCTACAATTAATTAGCACATTTTGTGGTTCTATGTAATGTAAAAGAATATTTATTTATTTATTTTATTTTTTATAGTTTAGGCTGCGTACGCAAAATGAGTAACTGTCCTGGTTGAACACTTTGTGTCCGAAAAACCCATATATCTTACGAAACCCTATTTTTTTACAAATTAAAATTTTGCCTATGTTACTCGGTCAGTCTCACTCTTTGTCAGTCTCGTCGCATGCGTCACCGCAACTGCTTGTGTTAACGCGCGTCAGAGTGCTACCGTGCAATGACAAATCTAAAGCTAAAGTGTAATTCGTGCAATATCGTGATAAACGAGATTTTGACTTTTATAGACTGTAAAATACAAGTTATGGACAATGAAAGTCTAATCCGTGTGTGTCGTAACAGTTTTTCTACGCGAGAAATTGAAGATGCTAAATCGTTACTTTTTGAATCGGTTAAACCCGATAAACGTAAGATATCAAGAAGAAACGACGGCAAAGCGGAACGGGATCTTCAGGATATTATTACAGTTTTTAAAGAAACGGATCCGGAAAAAATCCCTGTATTTGTAGCTCGTGAATTACACCGCCTTCCACCGGTAACTTTCGATCACATCGATGTTACTAGGCTTTTAAAGGATATTTTAATAATGCGTGAAGAGTTGACTAAGTTAAAAGTGGAGTGTGTTACGAAAAGTGAGCTGGAGGAAGCCATCAATAAACCGCAAGATATATCTTCTGTATTGTCGTCGAATCTGTCAACTGCAGATGAAAATCGTGTCAATATCAACTATAAAAGAGGGGGTTTTACTAGTTCTTTTCATTTAAATAGTGGCCCAGTGGGCATTTTAAATATAGATCAGTCTTGTCAGGAGAATGAAAAAGATAAGTTACCCATTTCAAAAATATGCGAACCTTCTATCACCAATATAGAAGGGAGGGTGGGCAGTAAAAATATGTTAACATTATTGTCGCACCCCCAACCGCCACAAAACATAATCACGCATATATCGAGTGACACCGAAGATGACACGAGCGCAAGCGGCCGCGGCCGGCAGAGTAACGGTTCTAATATGAGCGAGACGCCTATACAGGTACAAGCGAGCGCGCAGTCGCCGGTATCGCTACAGCGGCGCAGGCGGCGGCCAGCTGATGTAAACAAAGACTTGCGACAATCATCATCTGATACAATGAATGAGCTGTGCGGAAATAAAAAGTCCTTAGCTGAAATAGCCAGCGACGGCACTAAGTGGAAGCCCGAAAAGGTAGACGAGGGGTGGATCCAAGTGCAAAGAAAGAAGTTACGTAATAAGTTCATAGGTAATACTGGCTGTGCGATTAACAATAACGGCAAGTTCAGAGCTGCGGATGTTAAAGTGCCATTGTTTATTTACAATGTTGCTAAGGATGTCACAGTACTGGATATTAAAGACTACATATGTGAGAAGACTAACGAGCAGGTATCTATATATAAGCTAACGATGAAACATGCAAAAAGTTACGACTCATACAAGATTTTTGTTTCAAAAAGTAAACTAGCACTATATTTAGATGATAAGCTATGGCCTGCAGATATCAAGTTCAGGCAGTTTATAAATTTTCGTGATACGGCCAACAGTAACCGTAGATAGCTTCATATGGTCTAAAAGTATTACATACTAATTAAAATATTACGATGGATGACACACAACTGAAACTCGTCACCTTCAACTGTAAAGATATTAAGAAATCGATGGAATGTGTTCGTGGGTTGTGTAACGGGGCGGACGTGGTAGCATTGCAGGAAACGTGGCTACTCCCGCACGACATCCCACTGCTGGGCGACTTGCACTCCGAGTTTATTGCAACGGGAGTATCGGCGGTGGACACGGGCGCCGGTCCGTTGCGGGGGCGACCGCACGGCGGAGTAGCGCTGCTGTGGCGCCGCGACGCCTTCTCTCACGTTAAGGTAGTGCAGTGTAGTCATGAAAGGATTTGTGCCATACAAGTTTCGGTGAGTAATCGTTCTTTCTTGATAGTAAGTGCATATTTACCGACAGACTGCTCGGAGAATCTAGTGTTATTCACAGACACCATGAGTGCGATTAGTGCGATTATCGCGAGTGAGGGAGTGGATAGTGTATTTATCTTAGGCGACTTTAACGCTCATCCGGGTAGGCTTTTTGGGGATGAACTTTTGCAATTTTGTACAGAACAGCAATGGGTGTGTGCGGATATAGAAAAACTTGGTATAGACTCAGGCTGCTACACATATGTCAGTGAGATACACGGTACACATAGTTGGCTCGATCACTGCCTTGTTACGAAAGCGTTATGCAATTCTATAGTAGATATACAAGTTTGTTATAATGTGTATTGGTCCGATCACTATCCCTTATTTATAAAATGTAATTTAAATATACTAATAAATAACGTTGACATGCAATTTAGTAATAAGAATTATGTAATATGGGGGGAAAGGGATAAAAATCAAATTAATATGTATACGGAAATCTGTAATGATAGGTTAAGTGTGTTAAATGTTTCTATTGAATGTGAAAATTTTTCTCGTTTGTGTACAAATACTGACCATAGACATATTATTGACAAATTTTACTCTGACATGATTAGTTTAATGCAGGACGTGGCAATCCAATCGAGCACTAGCTGTCATTGGCAGGTAGGGCAGCGGAAAAATAAAAGACCCTACATAGTAGGATGGAATAAACACGTAAAACATCTTCACGGGCAGGCGAGGCTTGATTTTGAAATGTGGGTTATTCAAGGAAAACCAAAAAACGGTGTATTTTATAATAACATGACAGAAAGTCGTAAGAGATTTAAAGCGAAATTGAAATGGTGTATAAAAAATGAAGATCAAATTAAAATGGATATTTTGGCTAGTTCACATAATCTAAAGCAGTTTAGTGCCTTCTGGAAAAAGGTTAATGGGCTTAATGGCAGGCCGCGCCTGCCTGTGAGTGTAGGCGGTGTGAGTGGACCTGCGGCCGTTGCCGAGATGTTCAAGGAACACTTTAAGGTGCCATCGCAGCCGTTGGTCATTAATGAATTTGTTGAGAGAGAGGAATGTATTAATCGAATGTCAAATACACCGCTAACCTGCATCACAGTTAAAGAAGTGAAAAGTGTCATAGACCACATGACCAGAGGTAAGTCTCCTGGTCATGATGGACTAAGTATAGAACATCTGAAGCATGCAGGGGTCCACTTACCTAGGATGTTAGCGTTGATGTTTAATCTCTGTATTCGACACTCGTACTTGCCACCAGAATTAATAAAAACCATCGTTGTACCTATAATTAAAAATAAGACTGGAGACTCGGCAGACAAGTCTAACTACAGACCGATTTCCTTGGCTACAGTTGTAGCAAAGGTGCTTGATGGTGTGCTTGATAAACATTTAGGGAAGTACATTGCTCTCCATGACGCCCAATTCGGTTTCCGGGAGGGGCTTTCAACTGAGAGTGCCATCCTGGCACTCAAGCACACCATCAGGTACTACACGGACAGAAGTACGCCAGTGTACGCGTGCTTTTTGGATTTGTCCAAAGCCTTCGATTTGGTCTCATATCCAGTTTTATGGGATAAGATGACTGGGGTGGGTGTGCCACTTGAGCTCACTGAAATGTTCAGGCACTGGTACGGGAATCAGCGTAACTGTGTGCGATGGGGTATCGAGTGCTCTGATGAGTATAAGCTTGAGTGTGGAGTGAGGCAAGGGGGATTGACCTCTCCTAGGCTTTTTAATCTTTATGTGGACCGACTGATACGCGAGCTCAGCAGCATGCATGCGGGATGTTCAATAGATGGCGTCAATGTCAATAACATCAGTTACGCGGACGATATGGTGCTGCTTAGCCCGTCTATCAGCGGTATCAGGAGGTTGTTGCACGTGTGCGGGAACTATGCGCTGGCTCATGGGTTGAAGTACAATTGTAAGAAGAGCGAGTTCATGATTTTCGCGGCTAGCAACGGCCATCCGGAGGTTGTGCCATCGGTTAGCCTCAGTGGTACAGCCTTGTCTCGAGTCAAGCAGTACAAATATTTAGGTCACATATTGACGGAAGACCTAAAGGATGACCTAGATATTGAGCGTGAGCGTAGAGCGTTGGCAGTCAGAAGCAATATGATTGCCCGTAGATTTGCGCGGGCGACGAAGGAAGTAAAGGTTACGCTTTTTAAGTCATTTTGCCAATCATTTTATACCGCGAGTCTTTGGGTGAGATATACGCAGAAGGCTTACAACGCTTTACGCGTGCAATATAATAATGCCTTCAGGATGCTGTTGGGGCTGCCGTGGCGTTGCAGCGCATCTGGAATGTTTGCAGAGGCAAGAACCAATGACTTTTATGCCATTATGCGCAAAAAAGTATTTTCTATGATGAACAGGACCTGCGGCAGCCGCAATAGTATCTTGAGAGCTGTGAGTGGCAAGTGCGAGTGTCCTATCAGCCACCATTGGACGACTGTGCTGGTTGGATGAGCCTATTATATTACTTTACTTTTAACGATTTTACTGTATTTAATTTATTTTTAATGTATTTGATTTGATTTAATTTAATGTACCTATATGATTTGATTTAATTTAATGTATTTGATATTATGTTTTTGTTATGCTATGGAAATTATTATTCTGAAATAAATGATTATTATTATTATTATTATTATTATTACTCACTAATAATGTAGCTTTCTAATGAAAAAACAAATTTAAGTCGGTCCAGTACTTTTTGAGTTTATTCGTTACATACAAAAATACAAATCTTTCCTCTTTATAATATTATTACATTGACTCCCCCCTCCCGTACCCCAGTGAGCCTACATCACATGCTGGCTAGCTGAGCGCGGTGAGCGGCAACCACGCGACTTTTTTCTAATACTTGCATTTTTAAACTCGTGATATCTTCCAAATGAAATGTCCGAATTGAATAATTCAAAAAGTTGTAAAATGGTATTGAAGCCATCTTGATTATAAAGTAATTTTTTTTGATAAGGATTAATACCAAGGTACAAATATAGAGCCTTTTCAAGCGGCGGCATATAAATTAAATTTTTAGAATAAAAAACCGCTTACTGTGACGTAAATATAATATTTAGACATATGTTGTCGCGACACTTTTTGTAGATAATGATGAGTTCTGCAAAGTCGTAGTACATGATTTTGTTCTATCATCAATAGTTTTCGCTGCGCACGCTACGTAAGGAATTTTTCAGGTCATTTTTTTACACCTTGGGTTACATTATTGGATTTTTAGTAAGGATTCCTATTTTTTTAAAAATATAATATAGCCTATGTTACTCGGGGATAATGTAGCTTTCCAAAGGTGAAAGAATTTTTTAAATCGGTTCAGTAGTTTCGGAGCCTATTCGTTACAAACAAACAAACAAACAAATCTTTCCTCTTTATAATATTAGTATAGATATATATGGTGTATAGGGTTCCTTTTTTTTGATTTACGTCGGTAACAAAATGCATTTACGCACTGTCTCCCGACCAAGGGTGTATAGTGTTCCTACCAAGATCTAATGGGCCCAAGCCAACCTCACCTGCAAGTAGTTCACCTGCCGATCAACGGACGAGGCTCTGGCGAACATACAAGTGCCCGGTAAGCGGCAATAGGCTCACCACCTATTACGTGGGACCAACAATATAACTGGCGAAATGTGGTCATAGAATATGCCTCTACTCCTTCGGGGAAACAGGCGTGATATTATGAATGTAATTTAATTTAATAACAATGATGTAATTTAATAAATATTGCAATAATTGAAATTATATGAATGAAAAGGTACAGGTGCCGACTTGACTCCGGCGCTCTTACTGACTAACTTAACAAAAAGAATAGCAGAAAAAATTTGCACTTCATTAACGGTTCTTTACATTGAAATGAGGTAGTGGTTATTTAAGCTGAATTCTCCCTTACATATTCTTATAATCTTATCAATTCAATAATTTTGTTGTCGAATGCAGAGAATAGTGAACTTCACTGTAAAGTGAATTGAAGTGAAATTATTTATTTGTTGTTGTTGTAAGTACAGATTGGTTGAAGCAGATGTCTGGCGTCTCAAAGTTAGAATTTGCTTACTGAATAGGGCTTTAACCCTTTTTAATATTTTATATGTGGAATTTTTTAGTGGCCCATGATATATATAAATATAAAGATAAGTATCAGTAAGAACTTGTGTTATTAATACTAAATAAAGGATACATTTTTTGTAACTACCTACATACTTAATATGCATAGGAAAACACCCTGACCAGAACAAATAGTTATGTTCATGCACACAAATACTTGTTCTGTGTGGAAATCAAACCCACGAACTTAGTATCGGAGTGCAAGTATACTCGCCACCACACCATATTAGTCATCAGTAGTCATATAAGATTCTTTATTTTTTAAAAGCTTTCCAAATAAAATTACTTTTCTGTGCTCCTACCAGAAACAGTGATGATATACGTCTGAAGTCTGCCTTTTTAGATTATTAAAGTAAGGGAATGTATGCACCTTGACTGAGTAATTTAAAAATTTATAGGTGTATATGGATCAGATCAAGATCCGAGGAGCTCAAGCCAACCTTACCAGCAAGTGGTGTACCTGCCGATTAACGGACGAGGCTCTTGCGAACATAACAGTGCCCGGTAAGCGGCAATAGGCCCGCCACCTATTACGTGGGACCAACTTTTTAATCGGTGAAGTGTGGGCATATAATATGCTTTTGCCTACCCCTTCGGGGAAACAGGCGTAAATGTATGAATGTATGTATGCATATCTGACGAGAGGGTTTGGTCCAACGAACCAATTTTCAACACCTATTTATCACATTAGGAGGTCGGTAAAAAATGGAAGCCTATTACCTTTTATTTATTGAATAAAATTATATTAAGTGTCAAGTAAATCAAAAATTGTCAGGTAAAAGTAATTGATTTATAAGGCAACAGTTCTACACGGGTACCACCTACACCTCCGAGTGAGAACCTCGCTTTACAGCAATCTCATGTAAAACGACAAAAGAACTCGCTCCATTTCTGGTCCGCAGATAAAAATAGAGGAGCGCGGGGAAATTATTAAAATGCTCGCGTTTTAGTGGGACTATTCCAAGTATGATGGCGTCTTGCGGTGGCGACTTACGGGAGGTTACTCGGAAATAAACATCAGTGCGTTTACAATAAGTAAAAACGAGATAATCTAGGTTAAATTTTAACTAGAATGTCATGGCGACTTACGGGAGGGTATTTATAAACAAAAGTTAAAGCATCTATCATTTAGAATTACAATAAGTATGAGTAGCATACGCATGCAAGCTAGGTAGCGTTGGCGTGAAAAAATCAAATTCATATTTGGCTTCAGTTCCAAGCACTTACAAACGTCTCAATTTTAATAGACCGGGAGCCTGCTTAATCTTTGCTAACTTTAAGTAACGCGACGGTAACTATTATACAACATAATAAAAATTAATGATTTCCCTTCTTGATTGGCAAGTGAGTAACAGTATTAGTTAGCCCTCCTTTATCGTTACAAACTACAACGTTGCTAAGAGTGATTATAAATCACTTAAGCAAAGGGTCCGGTTTAGACTTACTGCAAGCGCAAAGTTCATAAATTGTGAGTTGAACTCAGTAAATATACGTAACTACAAGTCACAAAATTGTTGTGAACATATTATTTGTTCGGAAAATAAAAGTAAGCTGCCACTTAAATTTGCACAATTTGCCATTAAACTAGTTATATTGTTTGGCGATAGAATAAGTTGAAATAAATTGTTATGTTATTTTCAAAATAAAAAAAAAGGAAATAACATAACGATACCGCACATAATACGCATCCGTGTGTTTCTATTAAAAGCAGAAAATGTGACGTCATTGTGCCGGTACCAAACTACATGTCATTGTACCGCTCGCTGCGTTTTTATGAAAAAGCAAATAAGACGAGGGAGACAGTGATGGCCGGGAATATTTCAGTGTGAATTGTTTGTTCCAGCTGGTATATACAATACAATAAAAACTCAGTGTTTTTATGATTTGAATTGATCCACTTTGCTCCACCAAAGATCCTCACTCGAGACAACGCGCGCAAGTTCATTTTTTTAGTAAAAAAAAATTCTTAATTATTGTAAAAGAACTTATTATTTGACATAGAAATGTTATGTGAATATTTGTTACAAACAGAGCTTAATGTTACAATAGATGGTGACATAAATAATATAGTATCAATTATGGACCCTATCAGACAAAATATAGTAGGAGAGAAGAAGGTACTTGAAATACCAACATTGCGATGTAAGGTTTTTAGATCGCACTCAAATGTGCTTCAGAAAAATTCATTTATTCAAGCTTGCCTCCACTTCGAAGCACTTGTGAACGTTACTTAAATCTAGCTCTTCACTTACCTGTTTGGAGAATAAGTAAGCAAGAAATTCGGCAAGATTGGTTGGTTATTATTCAGCGTGACTTTCGCTCTGTTGTTGCAGACCGATTGAGGAACGATGCCTCGGAGTTGGATTGGGCAAATGTGTTTGGCGCAATTAGTGTAGATGATAAGGTAGCTTCGTTTAACTTGGCTATTATCTCACTTTATAACATTCACGCCCCATTAAAACCAGTTAGGGTGAGACACATGCCTGCTCCTTGGTTGACACACGAGATTAGGCTGGTTAAGGCTAGGCGAGATAAAGCCAAGGCAACACTGAAACGATTGCCTTTAGAAGAAAATCTAAAGAAATATAAAAAGCTGCGCAACCTTTGCAACAAGTTATGTAGGGACGCTAAGCGTCGTTACATTCATTCGTCAATTGAAAGTTTGCCTCCTGCTGGAATTTGGAGATTTCTTGGGAAGCTAGGTATAGGCAAATCTTATGACAGGGATAGTAAATCACTGGATGCTAATTTGCTAAATAAACATTTTTCTACCCCTCCTGTTTTGTTGGACTCTACTCAGAAGGATTTGACTCTGTCTTCACTCACTATCCGACCTTTGCCATTGTCTAAACCCTTTTCCTTTTGTAGCCTTACTGAAAGCGAGGTGAGGAAGAGCATTTCTTCGATATCTACTAGGGCAGTGGGCAGCGACGAATTAAGCCTGGACATGTTTTTACCCATTTTGGATATTGTCACACCTGTAATTACTCACATTTTAAACGTTTCCTTAGCTAACAATGTTTTTCCCATGGCGTGGAAGTCTGCTGAAGTTATTCCTCTCCCTAAAATCTCTAACCCAGTCTCTTTTTCAGATTTCCGTCCAATTTCGATTCTTCCTATTTTGTCCAAAGTTCTAGAGAATGCAGTCCAAAAGCAACTATTTATATATGTGTCCCGCAATCTATTGCTAAGTCCATACCAGTCTGGCTTCCGCTCTAATCACAGTACGGTGAGTGCATTACTGAACGTCACAGATGATGTCCGTCATGCCATGGACAACACTCAACTCACTCTGATTGTATTACTTGATTTCAGTAATGCGTTTAACTCAGTGGATCTTGAAATCCTATTGGGTACTCTTCGCTCTATCAATCTATCTTCTTCTGTCATCACATGGTTTGACACTTATCTTCGTGGTCGTCGGCAGCGTGTCAGATCTAACGATTCTGTTTCAGATTGGTCTGATCTATCTGCTGGTGTTCCTCAGGGAGGAGTCTTATCCCCATTGCTTTTTTCAATATTTATAAATGAAGTTACGAAAGTCATCGCATCTAATTATCATCTGTACGCTGACGATCTACAGATTTACAAGCATTTCAGTTTGTCTGAGGCCGCCGACGCTGTAGTCGCAGTAAACCAAGATCTCAGAAGGATAGAAGTATGGGCTAAGCAATTTGGTTTACTTGTAAATCCATTGAAGTCGCAGGCCCTTATAGTTAGTAGTCCATATTTGCGAAATGCTATAAATCTTGTTTCTTTGCCTCAGGTATTATATGGTGGTACACAAATACCTTACACAGAGAAGGCAAAAAACCTGGGCCTCATAATTGACCGTACCCTCTCCTGGGTTCCTCACGTTAACGAACTAAGCAAATCCATTCACTACAGATTTCACTCCTTGAAGCGGCTTCAATATTTCCTGCCGTACAAGACCAAGGTTCAGTTGGCCCAAGCACTATTACTTCCCATCCTTGATTATGCTGACATTTGCTTCCTGGATTTGACGGAAGACTTGCTGAACAGGCTGGAGCGACTTCAGAATTTGGCCATACGTTTTGTTTTCGGCCTTCGGAAATACGATCACGTCTCTGAATATAGAGGTCGGTTGAATTGGCTTCCTATTCGCCAACGGAGAAAGATGCACATCCTTGTCTTCCTTTATAAAATCCTAACGAATCCCAACCCTCCAGAATACCTACGAAACCGTTTCCAACTAGCTCCCTCAATGTCACGATCCCAGCGTTCCTGTCACAGCAATAAACTTGTTTATCCTGTCTCCAATACCAAATTCTTTGCTGATTCCTTTACCGTGCACGCAGCGAAACTCTGGAATAATCTGCCGGCTTCTATCAGAGACAGTTCTTCAGTAGAGACGTTCAGACGTGGAGTCAAAGAACACTACCTGAATCATAAACTGTGATTTTGTATGTATTTATATATATATATATATATATATATATATATATATATGGGGAAATATATATAAAACTCTTTTTTTTTTTTCTTATCCTATTGTCTGTTAGTTTTATTATACGTTGTTGCTATTTAATAGTATGTATATGTTTTCTTATGAGGTTTGTGTATGTATAATTATTTGCTATTGTATACTCTTACGAAATTTGTTGTTTTAATTTATTTTGGTTTACTTTTTTTTGCATATGTATTTTACCTATCCTTGTTTTATCTTTCTGACTCCTCATGAGGTTGGCTGGAAGAGATCTCTTATAGAGATAAGTTCGCCTTTGTACATGTCCTTTTTGTTTGTAATGTTTTGTAATTTTTGTTTTTATGTGCAATAAAGAGTTAAAATTAAAAATAAATAAGATTTCTTTTGCGCCCAGAGATTTAATTAGTCGTCAAGTGGTTTGCCGTGTTATTTCGTCTGACGTGTTTACGTATATTGTTTCATACATATATTCACGCCTGTTTCCCCGAAGTGGTAGGCAGAAGCATATTATACGCCCACACTTCGCCAATTATATAGTTGGTCCCACGTAGATGGCGAGCCTATTGCCGCTGACCGGGCACTGTTATGTTCGCCAGAGCCTCGTCCGTTGATTGGCAGATGCACCACTTGCAGGTAAGATTGGCTTGTGCTCTTTAGGTCTTAGTAGTTATCCCTATATACCCCAATATTGTTTTATACGGAATACTATTCCAGTGAATGTTGTTGAACAGTTTATCATCATCATCCCATACACTTCTGAGAACGGGCCTCCTTTCTAAGGATTCCTTTTTAGTATATTTAAATAAAATGTTATGTAATTTTGAATAGTCAAATTAAAAAATTAAAAAAAGAATCAATGTAAGAGGAATTCAGGCCATAATCCAATGTTCGAACACTTTTTTTAAATTTTTGAATGGAAATTATTCAAATGATGACGGTATCTCGCTGTGAGTGAAGCGGAAGGGTGTCTCAGACTTTTACTGATGTTTCTTCTGGGGCCTGATATGTCCGGGGCCACGGTAACCCTTTCCAACCGTCTGGCAACATCCTCCATTGTTCGGACCCAGAGTAGTGGAGTCAGGTGAGTGGCGCCCTCTTGTTGTATTCATTCAAACCGTCTATTACGGCTTCTAACATTGCGTAACGACCACATAGCGATAATTGGAAAGTTTAAGCATGCAAGCACTCGTTAAATTAAATTCTATCCGGACGGTCACCCATCCAAGGACTACCTCTGTAAATTCAGCTTTGCTTCAAAGATTGTTTCCAATCGCTTTGTTTCGTAGTCCTACACGCGATTCGATGCTCGAGAGTGAGTAAAAGTAAGATAAATTCAATAAAATAACACTTTACAAACATCGTTAGTAAGTAATTTGGTAGATAGTACATATTTATACTCAAGTATATATATGGCTGATAAAAATGCTTGGGATTAAACTGCCGTTTCATACAGGCTATTCTAATATGAATGACTTAAAACATGAATATTGTTAATGCTGTATTATATTGCATTGTATAGCGTCACAGAAAAATGAAGATTGTAACTAACCAATCGATAATTGAAAAGAGCATAGCCTGTGACTATCTTGCCAGTTCTTCTTACAGAGCGGTGGCTCGGAACTGACACTTAGATTCACTTTCAATTAAATATTTTTTGTTTTTTTTAATTGTTTGGTTACAAGTGAATCTAAGCTTCGTGATTTTAGTATAATTATATTTTATTTGTTATTTTTTTATAATTTTGACGTTTTCAAGTACTATGTAATACTTAGTTTATGAAATAAAAAGTTTTTGATTTTATTTGAAGTAGTATTTACTAGGAGGTATTTTATTGAGAAATAATTTTTAAGAACATTATGTATGGCTTTTATCGTCTGATCAATAATCTATTTCTATATTTGCTATATTTGATTGGCAAACGTAGTAGAGGACGGCCTTCCACGCGGTGGACAGATGATCTGGTTAAGGCGGCGGGAAGCCGATGGATGCAGGCGACTCAGTATCGCTCAATGTAGAAATCTATTGGGGAGTCCTATGTTCAGCAGTGGACTTCAGATGGCTGATGATGATAATGATATTTGCTTTAATAGTTAATACCCTTGGTAATATTTTAGCAAGTAAAACAATAAGGTGACATATAATTATAAAAGGTATATCTGTTTGCACTATTGCTGGCTCTCATCATATGAGCTTTAGGAAGTCCACAGCTAAACATTAGACGACCAATATGGCGTGGTGGCGAGTATACCCGCACTCTACTCCTGAGGTCGTGGGTTCGAATCCCACACAGGACAAATCTTTATGGGTATAAAAATGAATATTTATTCTGGTCTGGGTGTTTTCCTGTCTATATTATGTATGTATTTATAAAAAAAAGTATTTATGTATTTTTATCCGTTATTTAGTACCCATAACACAAGTTCTTAATAATACTTATCTTGGAACTAAATAATTGGTGTAAGTGTCAGAAATATTTATTTATTTTTGATTACATTATATCGGGGTTATCTGCTCATAAATAAAAATTATAAAAATTCAAAATTCACATTTTCACACTTCCGAGTGGAAACGAGGAGCGTGGCCTCCTGCTGCACCGCTAAACTGAGCTCACGTCAAGTCACGGGGTTCTCACTTACTCGTTCCCATAGTTTTAGCAATTTCAGCGTCATATTATGCGCCCGAGTTGTCAGACCGCTTTCCACTCGGAAATAATATAATTTAGGGATCTATAGGTCTAATATTAAGCAAATTATTTTTAAAATTAACTTTTATGTGTAATGACTGTTTGTATCCTGAATAGAATAAAATAAAAAAATAAAATAAATACCACGCTGGAAAGGCGGGTTGGTGATCGCAGTTCGAGGCAGTGCGCAGAATGACGCTTCTGCCCATCAGGTAAGATTTCTCTACGTCGACTCTTACGACTGGTGAGATAAAAGGATGTGGCACTATTCAAGGCCGGTAGTCGGTACCACACAGCAACATTTTTGGATTTTTTGGCTGTTGTAACTATCAAAATCAAACTCGTTTATTCAAGTTTGTCTAAATATTTCTTGATTGTAAAAGAATCGTCAAGGTTGTTTTTTTGCTCCCGCCAGTTACAAAAAAAACTTTATCACAGTCAAGTAATATGGTTCACAAAAATCCATTTATTATGTGATTAAAGTTTGCAAAAAAAGTACGTTTATAACGCATATATAGTATAAAATATATATATAAAATTATATAGTATAAAATTACCCCGAACTGTTTCTACTTGCATTGCCATCAAACATTCATGTCACATATTTTAAGCAAAAAGTTTCAATATATTGGCTCATTCGAAAGACTACTGAACCTTTTTGGAATTCAACAAATGACTATCAGAAATGCTATTGTAAGCACAGAATACCAGATAACAACTAAATGTTCATGTTCCACAAACAATACTTATTTTACAGCAATAAAAGCAACATTTTCTTATTCTTTACCACGGCAGTTGAACAAACAGCACTCGGCCATTTTTATACAGGACATTATTTCTTCGGCAAAATCCGCATCTTTCACGGTAGAATTTAGCAACTAAATGCACAGTTGTAGAACGCTTGCTTTAATACGGCTAGCTTTCTCTTGCTCAGGTGTTAACAATGTTCTGGATCTTTTTTATATGGGTCTTCGCACTTAAATTTGCGGGTGCGGCGAGAATTCTTGCTTCAAACCTACTTGATTACTCTTGCTGATTTGGGTACTTATCTTTTTTTTGATATTTTTACTCAAAAGTCAGGACAAAGTTTATATGTCAAAATTAAGTTTTAGTCTCTTCAACTGACTAAAATGAGAGTACTGATTTTAAGCCTATTCTTACAAGCCAAGAGGGATTCGTATACTTCGCCATGCGGACACAGTGCGGCTTGGCCGAGACAGGTTTGTGGGCACGCCCATCTTGCCCACACAGGTAGATCCACGCTTGCGTACCTTTAGGAGCTACTTGAGACTCGTAATTGAGCAAATTTTATGTTACTTTAATGTTTTGTTCAGACCAGGTGTTCTGCACATATTTATTAAAAAGCTGAAGTGCATTATGTGATGGATAAATACCAAAAGAACTGAGGTACTACAGCTTTTGTATGAGCTTTAATAATGCATTGTGAGGGATTGTTGGCGAACCGGCTTTCAGTTTGACATAGGGTGCATTGTTTGGCGTAGTTATATCGGAAAATAACGACTTTGTGAAAAGCAATGCAAAAAAGTTTTAATGTCGTACATCATTATACTTTGTACGGTAGATCGCGAAGCATCCGCGCACCACTTGATGGAAGTGATACCATCAAGTGGTGCGCCTTCTAGAAAATACATTCACAAATTTTGTGTTTCTTTTCAATGGACTATTTCAAAGGATACTAAAGAAATTTAAAACTTATGTTACCTATAGAACGCTCCATTTATCAACGAGAACCAGTGATTTTATTCTAAGCACTTGGAAGAAGAATCTAATATAAGGTATCAACAATTTTATATTTTTGATATTTATTTATTAATACACATGACAAATTACAATTTTACAAATAAAAATCTTAAGAACTAAGGTTCAGAATCTAGATTGTAATTCAATTTGTGTGTAATAAGCAAAACAGGATAAAAGACGTGTTCCATCAAATACAAGGCTTATTATAAAGATCACTTAAAACTAAGAGAATAGAAAAGTACTTGTACATATTATACTTAGTTATTTAAATTTAGTGACATGGGTACATACTATAGTAAGATAAGTAAATAAATAATCTATTAAGTAACTACTTAAAGTAACACATAAAAAAACAATTATAACAAACATACTAATCTAAATTGTTACATTTAACTATTAAAAATTAATATCCTAATCAAATTTAACTCTAAAACTAGAAAACGCCTTTTGATTCATTACGTTTCTTACGATAGACTGTTTATTGGTAGAGACTTTAACGTTTCGTTAATATCTTGCTTGAACATATTCATGAAATGAGTGAACTGCGCTGTATAGCGGGATTATAAAGAGTCCCAACGACTAATGAGCTGCGTACAGCCCGCGCCGGGAAACATCCCGTGCCCCGGAGAGTGCTCGTTGACGAATGCCTTCCCGATCCTTTGCAGAGCCACAAAGAAGCCACGGCATTGTGTTTCAAGTATTACGAGCGAATATGTCCGGGTGCGGGATTTGCGACGAGATGCAAGCGGTTTTCTAAATATTATCTTACTTAAGTATATTCAATATGACGAATGCCTTCCCGATCCTTTGCAGAGCCACAAAGAAGCCACGGCATTGTGTTTCAAGTATTACGAGCGAATATGTCCGGGTGTGGGATTTGCGACGAGATGCAAGCGGTTTTCTTAATAATGTCTTACTTAAGTATATTCAATATGACGAATGCCTTCCCGATCCTTTGCAGAGCCACAAAAAGGCCACGGCATTGTGTTTCAAGTATGACGAGCGAATATGTCCGGGTGTGGGATTTGCGACGAGTTGCAAGCGGTTTTCTTAATAATATCTTACTTAAGTATATTCAATATTCAAATTTATTTATTCAAGCCTGGCTTCATTCTAAAGCACTTGTAAACATCAATTATATCTTGGAGCGCTACTATGTTAAAGAAATTTGAAATAAAACGGCAACGTTCTTTCTTGCACCAAGAAAAAAGTAACATGGAACTGAGGTAATGGCCCAATAAAATTGTTCTCACAATAATAACTTGACAGTATTCCTCTTCAAATCAAACAGCAATACTCTGCGAAAACCATAAAATGTGCTGCGACTAATTAGCTGCGTACAGCTCGCGCCCTGGAGAGTGCTCGTGGGCGAATGCCTTTACGATCCTTTGTAGATCCACAATGAAGCAACGGCAACGTGTTTATTACTTTACGGGCATATATGTCCAAGCGAGGAATTTGCGACGAGTGTTTTATTAAAGTATAGTTTTTATACCAAATGTAAGTACGGGAAAGGTGTTCTATCTGATGAGTCGGTGGTCTGCTCAAGGTGGATGAAGGGTTATGCTCAAGATGCATCTCAAGATCAGTCGACGTGGACTTCTAGTGACGGTAATAATGAAGCATATAGTCTAATACCTTTAGTCACAGTTCTTCTATGCCCTACGATGCGGATTTTGCAATTAGGTCTTATAATAATATATCGCAATGATACTGGTGTGCAGACTTTATTTCTTGGTATTTATTTTAACTGGATATTGCCAAAATAAGACAAATCGGGCAATATGACAACACTCCACTAATTTCTTCACCAATTGTCTCTACGCAAGTTCCTGTTTGCTGTGCGTTCGCTTTAATTTTAATAAACTATTGTTAGTTTTCTATTGTTAGACTATGTGATATATCGCCTGCAGAAAACTTACAATGATAAGTTTACCTCATTAGATTTATTCTGTTTGTCACTCCCTTCCTTTAGGAAAGGCATTGGCCAGATTATAGCCAATGCTACATAATAATATTTGATGTAAATTATATGTTTATATTTATTGGAATATATGTGTATATGTTTTTGCATTTTCTATATACTTATACTTTGTGCGTGTGTGTAATTTTTTATAGTGTGTTTCTTAATTGTGCCTACCTCATATAATACCTATTCCTAATATGACCTTATAAACCTTCTCTGATAGTTATCCCGTTATATATTTTAAACCTGTGTATATAAAATCCGTCATTAGCTGTAAGTTTCATTATAAACTCTGTAATTTATCTTTAAGAGCTATGGATTTAGAATAAATAAAAAATAATAATTTTAAAACCTCTGCATAAATAACAGACTCATTATTTTGTCAGCAAATCTTAATACATCGGAAATATATACTATGATACACACATATTTATATAAATATCTGTCATATACTTCAATGAAATGAAAATAGAACAAAGTTATGATAATTTTATCCTTTATTTTATGAAATTTGGGAAATTTTGTGTTCTATAAATTGGACCATACGATAAGATGCCAGTGATGTCTTTTGAGCCAGCTCATATTGAAGCCTAACCATGCAAATTACGAGGTATGCACACCGCACTATTATATTTCGTCCTAATGTAAATATGAATACATTTGTTGATGGATGAGAGTCTGTTTTGAGGTAATAAATATAGAACTGTCTTTTTAATGTTTCTTTGTAACTTGTGATGCTTTCTCTTTTAATAAAAGTATGTTGGATGAAATGTTAGATAATTTGTGTTCTGTGAATTGGACCATACGATAACAAGCCAGTGACGTCTTTTGAGCCCGCTCATATAGAAGCCTAACCATGCAAATTACGAGGTATGCACATCGCACTATTATATTTCGCCCTAATGTAAATATGAATACATTTGTAGATGGATGAGAGTCTGTTTTGAGAAAATAAACATTGGCATCTCTATAGAACTGATTTTTTAATGTATCTTTGTAACTTGTGATGCTTTCTCTTTTAATAAAAGTATGTTAGATGAAATGTTGGATAATTTGTGTTCTGTGAATTGGACCATACGATAAGATGCCAGTGACGTCTTTTGAGCCAGCTCGTATTGAAGCCTAACCATGCAAATTACGAGGTATGCACACCGCACGATTATATTTCGCCCTAATATGAATATGAATACATTTGTTGATGGATGAGAGTCTGTTTTGAGAAAATAAACATTGGCATCTCTATAGAACTGTCTTTTTAATGTATCTTTGTAACTTATGATGCTTTCTCTTTTAATAAAAGTTTGTTAGATGAAATGTTGGATAATTTGTGTTCTGTGAATTGGACCATACGATAAGATGCCAGTGACGTCTCTTGAGCCAGCTCGTATTGAAGCCTAACCATGCAAATTACGAGGTATGCACACCGCACGCTTATATTTCGCCTAATGTGAATATGAATCCATTTGCTTTTCGGTTTGTGAAAATTGTAGTTGGATGAGAGTCTGTTATGAATAGAATACTGAGAAAATAAACAGTGGCAGCTCTATAGAAATGGCTCTTTCATATATTCTGCGTTTTATGATGCTTTCTCTTTTAGTAAAAGTGTGTTAGATAAAAGGGGGGAAGTTCTGTGGAATAAATTCCTATATTTAATGTTGAAGGTGTATTTTATTACGGAGAAAATAAAGTTTTTTTAGTAAAGTCTAAATTTAAAGTCTGTTATGTAACATAGAGAAGTATTATTATGGTAACGATAGTAGCTGGAAGATTGATATTTACTCTAGTACCTAGCATTATTTACACATATTAGTGGTTGAGAGAGAGTGGTTGAGAGATATTATGTGCGATGATCTGGAATATGCTTAACCTCCATTGAGATACTTGACATACTGCAAAGGCGGGTTTGCATTATTAGAGAAGCTGGGCTGACCGATGTCACACGACACATCTGATGGTAAGTGATACTTTTATCATCACTTGACCACAATCGTTATTGGCACTGCTTTTTGTCAACCTAAGGCACAAGTTTATACATAACACCACTTATATCTCCAAATCAATAGGTGTTCAGAAACGAACACCGAAGCAATGCAGACTTGACAAAGGTCAGTAAATAATATATCCTTGGATGGGTGATCGTTTGGGTGGCATTGCATACAGTTATTTGCGGGTCATTTAAATTGATAATAATCGGAGTTTTATATAAATTTGCATCACCTATTCACCCCACCAAAGATTATAATTGGAATAAAAAGTATATCACGCTCTTCCAGGGTTCTAAATTATCTCCACATCAAATGTTATCTAAACTTGTTCATAGCTTTAGGCTTGAAAAGGCAATAGGCCGACAATGTAACTTTCACATTTTAATATTACTTTAGATGAAATATTAATTTAGTTTATAATTTTTCCTCAATTAATAAGTTGCATAATACAGCGAGAACAGCTAATTAACTTACCTCTTTCCAATAAATAAAAGAACTTCATTCACAAAGTTCCAGCAAAGTTGAAAATTTTATATGAAATCAAAGAAAAAAGCAATATTTCCTAGAGTTTTATATAAAACGTGTTCATTATAGCTAATTGAGTGCGACGCCCGGTCGTCCTTTTCGGAACTACCCGGCCTTGATTGAAAAAGTTCCCTTCCTTTTTTGAAAGTCTTTGCCCGACTAAAAGCAGGCTTAGGGGACCTCCGAAACAATCAATTAGGGAAGTTCCAACCTCCTTGAATTGTAAATATGGGTCTCGGAGTATTCTTTTGTTTATTTTTTTTACCTCCTCAGACGTCTTTTGTTTTGTTTAAATAGAGTTATGACGGTACCAGAGAGAGACATCGCAAAACAAACGGAATTGGATATTATTACTGAAATATTTACTGAAATAATATATGTTTTTATACCCTTTTACACTTTTTAGTCTTTGGAGTGGTTCTTTGTTGTTCCCAGAAGGTTGCTATAATACATTCATGTTTAACGCAATTCACGTGAATTTAACCTTTTCTTAAACTAACAAGCTAACACAAATAATTTGATACTTGGGAACTAACACTTGGCATTTTATGTAACATTTTTGTCAGACGCAATAAATTTATAATAATATTTCAAAAATTTGATTTTTTTTAAATATCTAACGTAAATATAGAAATAATTGTTCGTCCTATACAAATTTTGTTTTATCTGTATATAATAATATTAGGCAAATTTATTTGACTAGTAATTTTGAACGCGTCATAGGGTAACCCACTGTATTACTGCGAAATAAATAATAATCCTGGTAATCCTACTCAGAGCTAGCTGCAAAATAAGAATTATCATCATCATTATCAGCCTACATTTTTCCACAGCTGGACATAGGCTCTCCAATGGCACGCCAGTGAGCTTGATTTCCTCTTCGTCTTTAATAGCTGCCAGGCCGCTTTCCGTATGTCGTTTCTCCACTTCCCTGAAGGGCGTCCTACACTACGCTTACTGAGAAGTAGTCTCCACTGTAGCACACGTCTACCCCAGCAGTTATACGGCAGATATGCTCGGTCTACTGCCACATCAGCTTAGTAATCCTTAGGGCGGCGAGTAATGGGTAACTTGTCGCCCGTCCGTCTTATATAGGCGACAGGCCGCGTAGGTGAGATCTCAAAGAGATGTCAGCACACTGAGGGGGCCAAGCCTGCAAGGGTTGTGGGACTGTTCGAAAGGGTAACCGCAGCCTCCGTACGTAGCAGGCTCAAAAGAAAAAACATGGATGGTTTTTAGTCAGCAGAACTCTTGACACACACTCCCGCTCCACCAACTGCGGGGGAAGGTCATTTGATGATTTTCCACCCAAAAAAAAAATCTAATAATCCATTCGGCTTTTACACCTAAGAGTAGCTTCACAAATATATTGAATTTAATTTCGAAGCACTTGTGAACGTCACTTAAATATAGGAGCGCTACTTCAATAGAGCGGGAGCCTGCGTAGAGAAGTTGGCACGAAACTTGGCAAGGGTTTTGTCTCCCGCCAAGACATTCAGATAAATGAGTTGGAAACTGTAACCAATGAAGTAACACTAAGGGAACCTTTCATCACAAATAAGAAGTAAAGTAAAAAAAACACAACACAACAACACAAAATATTTATATAAATTACATTACACAACGTTATTAATGCAGGCTGGTAAAGAAAAAATCTTTTGCGCTCAAGAACTAGTTACTAATTCATATTCTCAGTAATACAGTTGTTATATCGACAGTAGGTATTACTGTTATAATACAAGCCAAATGAAGAGCTAAAAATAAAACAAAAATTCCTTTTGACGTCTTCGATTTATTAAGACGAACTAACAAAGAATTCTTTCCGATAACAAACAGCTCTAACTAGGGGTGAACTTTGCGCAAACTATTTCTTATTAGAGACAAAGCAAAGAAGAGCCGACGTAAGAAAGTAAAAAACCAGAAAGACTGCTACGCTAGACGCCCGTTTTTGTTTCGACGGGCTCTTGGCGGGACTGACTTGTGTCCCTTACTAAGAATTCTGTTCTATCGTTTATTGAAGTAGTCGAAACATATTTTAAATATAGGTTTCATGCGCTGGGACAATCGTAGTGTATGGGGATCCTACCAAGACCTAAGGAGTCCAAGCCAACCTCACCTGCAAGTGGTGCACCTGCCGATCAACGGAGGAGGCTCTGACGAACATAACAGTGCCCGGTAAGCGGCAATAGGCTCGCCACCTATTACGTGGGACCAACTATATAATTGTCGAAGTGTGGTCGTATAATATGCCTCTGCCTACCCCTTCGGGGAAACAGGCGTGAATGTATGTATGTATACAATCATAGATTAAAAAAGTTACTAAGTACAAGCGTGGGACATCTTCGCAGGGAAGTGAAGCGTCATGTCCGCAGTTTTGTTTTATTTTCTAAAATTTATGATATTTTACTAATTTATGTGTGATAACCGTTAAGTGTTTGTAAACGTACATGAGAGTTGGTAAGAAAAATGAGAAAAGTGAAATTTCAGTATAGTCCACATATTTACTGAGGTCTCAAGGGGTTTAGGGGAGGGCATCTCATTTACCAATTATCATCGTTATCGCCACTCATTCTCATTTATCATATATGAAATATAATTAATATATCTATAACTTGACACTGGCTAAATAAGCTAAACGCACGAAGCCGAAACGCGAAAGTAGTGTCGACGCGTTGCTATAGTTTTGCGCCACCCCCCATCCCGCAATTTGATTGAGACCCGATGATGTGGTACTGCGCAAGCATAAGGTAGCTACGCGTGCAGTGCAGAAAGCTATGCTCGAAGGGCCCTATGTGAAATAGTTCGAACATAAGGAAACCTTCGGTTGGGGAAAATAACACTATAAACCGACAAAAGACGAAGTGTGAAGGTACTTCAAGCGATCTTAAACCAGTAAACGTAATAGAAGCCGGAATGCCACCCGATACGCCGATGATCTGTTTAAGGTAAGGCTGCATTCAAGGCGGTTGAAAATCGATCTATGTGTTAATGTGGGCAAGTAGTTTTGTTTAATGGAACAAATGATAAAAAAAGAAACAATTTTCTGAATAGAAAACCTTGGTAGCGGTATTGTACTCAACAAAAGTGCAGCATTGCCGGCGCTCCGCCGACAGCCCGACTCCGGCGTTTTCGTCTTCCATAATTGCACAGAACAAGTAACACTCGCCAGTGCTCCCGCTTGTTCCTACTAGAATATAATTGTATACTTTATTCGCGATAAAACATTGTGCTTGTAATCTTCAGCATAGTTATACTATTCAAATCATATAATTTCGTGCAAGTCACACATATTATAGTTGTAACAAAATATTCAAGCCCATTGATAGAGCGCTAGCAATATAATTGATGCATAAGCATCCTAACAAAATCTGAGGAACCCAAGCCAATCTCACCTGCAAGTGGTGTACCTTCCGATCAACGAAGGAGGCTCTGACGAACATAACAGATCCCGGGAGACGACAATACGATTGCCACCTATTATGTGGGCGAATAAAATGTCTCTGCCTACCCCTTCAGGGAAACAGGCGTAATTGTGTGTACCTATATATGTGTAATATTTACCTTCTACTATAACAGAAGTAACACACAAGTATTTATATAAATTATTTATGATTTTCCTAAAGTCATCTCTCGATGTAGTTTTTCGTCTCAATTTTGTTATTTGCGTATAATTATGTATATTTTTTTAAAATTTATTTATTCATGAGCCATAACCAACAAGACATACAATATAACAATATACAATAATACTTGCATAATTTTTTTAGAAACTAAATGCTGTCTTCCTTATAGAAAGCCACTGCATGCAAAAGTGGTATAACAATATGTTGAAAATATTATTATAATATTTACTTATAATTTTTTTTATGAAAACACATGATCAACAGACATTTAGGTACAGATGCTTCTCACCACTAAAAATAAAGGGGTTTATGCGTAATTTCAATACAATCCACATATTAAAAAGTCCAGTACATTAAAAAGGGAACAACATTTTAATAAATTCTTTCGAATGATAAAGCCATATCTAATAACAAACTTGAAATTATATAATCTACTCATTTATCATGTTTGCCGAATTTATACAGTTTAATTAATGACATTCTAGTGCAACTAAAATAGTGAATACCTGGGGATGAAAGGAATATAATTTAGTTCCTAATGTTTGCTAAGCAAACACTGATTATCTGCCACAGGCGGCCGACCCGAATTGCTAGTGTTGCCACTATTAAACTGGGAGAATTTCCACAATTTGCTAAATTTACCAAATGTTTTAGCTCTTTTAATGAGTTATTGGTATATTGGGTTCCTACAAAGACCTAAGAAACCCAAGCCATCCTAACCAGTAAGTGGTGCACCTGCCGATCAACTTTTCCCTTCGGGGAAAATGCGAATGTATGCACACAAAACAGATATAGTAAAATTAAATACTTTTTATATACCACTTGACAACTACAGTCAAAATAGAGTTTAGACATAAATCTCAGTAATAAAAGAAAATTCAGAGAAGTTTTTTTTTCTTTTATAAACACCATTATTATATAACGCTGTACTTTTTTTCAGCGAACTATTTATATAAGATATTCTGTACGTTATCTTTAAAAAAAACACAAATAATTTTATGTCGTCTTATGATCTTCCTACAAAATATACAGTAAGTATTTGTAAAGTGTAATTTGCAACTAAAAACCTGGCTTACTGTTCAATTTCGGCATAAAATTTATGACTTAAGTAATTTCGCATAATATGAGTAACAGATTTCTAAGTAATTTATATTTATCTGCTTTTAAACTATTACTGCTTATTGAAAAAAATACAAAAATAAATTAAGTCACATAACTGCCAGTACATAAACCACAATATTAATTCAATAGTTAATAATAGTATTAATAATAAATATTTTTAGAAAAAAAAAACGGTCGTGATCGACTTGATTGTAATGTCAAAATATCATGGTAATGATAACAATGATATTTTAATTTATTAATAATGTTTAAGATTTGCATGCCTTTTTATACGGCTAAATAAGTTAAGCTCCTGTAATTGAAATTTTAAGACCAAATTTGTATAACTATCCCATTTAAAGCAAATAAATCAGTTACAAAGAGTTCTTAACCAATTTAAGTCAATAGAAATAATTTGAATATTTCCATAAAATTTTCAAAAATAAACATTACAAACATCTAAAAATATAAACTTTTCAATTATATAATATTAGTAAAATTGTTAGAATTCTACGACGTTAACACTGGCAACACTGGCGGCGTAACAATCTTAGCACAGTATAGCTTGTTCAATTTGCATCTATTGTTCTTAGTACTGAAATCTCAATTATCTACCTACAAGCTATCTACTAAATTCCAATTAGGACCGTCGCTCTAACGCTTGTTCTAATAATATTTGTAATAGTTTAATCCTAAATCAGCAGTTAAATACTCATGTTGTACCCATAATTATGAGAAACAGCGAGGGGCTCTTCAAATATGGCGTGAAACGGTTTTTAATGAGTCGGTAACGCGGTAGTGATGCCCTGGTGTTGCAGGCGTCCATAGGTTGCTACATTCCATCAGCATACATACTGTATGGTATATCGAAATAGATAATATTTTCTGTATACCTTCTAATATAATAAACCAGTCAGTTACACGTCTTGTTGTTTGATTGTCGTTCCACATACATACAATCACGCCTGTCTGTAGGCAGAGGCACACTATACGCCAACACTTCGGCAATTGTGTTGATGGTGCCACGTATTTGGTGGCGAGCCTATTGCCGCTTACCGGAAACTTCTAAGTTTGCCAGTCAATCGACAGGTGTACCACTTGCAGGTGAGATTGGATTGGGCTCCCAAGTTGATGGTAGGATCCCTGTACTGTACTGCGGGTGCAGTACTATAATATTCAGTAGAAAATTATTACGAAGTTAAGTGGAGTAACCTTGGATGGGTTGTGTAGAATTTGACCTGAACGACTAACAGGTCGTCACACACCAGCGAGAAGACGTTAATGTCCTGAGATTGATGATGATAGTACTGTTCGGCTACATAGAAAAATGTTTTCCGATTCATCATCATCACCATTCTGCTCAATCTATTCATCTATATCAATCTATATCAAGATTCCCCCCCTATAGAATCACGACAGGCTGACGAACAGATCCCCCCGATAAAAGTCACAGAAGGACTAACAAATCTTGAGAAATAACCGCAACAGACAGATAAACTGACAAACCTTGACAAATTCTGACAAAGAATTCTACGCTTTTATTTATTTATTACGCTCATATCTCTTTCATAGTTGCTAAAAAAATATCGAATTTCCATATTGTTTGACAAATCTAAAATCCTGTTGATCTTAAAGACAATATATATTTTATTTTACTGCTGAATATTAGCCTCCCCAATAGATTACACTCTATTGGGCGTATTTCCCATAATAACCACACAGGACAGGCGGGTTGGTAAACGCAGTTAAAGGCCAGTACGCAGGATGACGCTGCTGCCCATCATTCGGTAAGTATTCTCTTCGTCAACTCTTACGACTCCCCTTGAGATGAGATAGGGTGACACGGCACCCTCCCCGACTGGTCTCCACCTTGTCGTGGTGGGGGGGCTGACTACCTCCCGGTAGGGCGCAGGAGGCGCTAGGGAAAAGGTAACACCCAGAGATTGGCGACTCTGGGTGCCCTTAGTTCTGACTACGGGGGGGGAAACTAATAGAGACCTGTAGAGGGCGCAGCGGGCGGGCCAGGAGGGCCTGTCAAGCAGCGCCAGGAGGGTCTTTGGCAGCGGGGGCAGGGGGCCCCTGCTGTCTAATCATGGACCCTCCGAGAAGTCGGCCACACACGCTATGGTCGCACATGGAGGTAGGAGGGGCGCGTCCACTGCGTCTCTCTGAGGAGGTCCTCCCGGTTTTGGTCCGGGGGACGTTGGCCGCGGGCGGGTGGTAAGAGCTACAACCCAGGTACTGGCCCCTGCCTTTTTCTCAAAAAGCAGCGGGCGTCATCGGAAGATTTTTAGTGGATATTACTGCTGACGCCGCTGTGGCGGTCGTGTCTACCGGTGGTGAGTCCCACACACCTCTCTCGGTCCCCCTTTGGCCGGGAGACAGTGCGTAAAAGCATTTTGTTACCGACGTAAATAAAGAAAAAAGGGTGACACGGCACATTCTAGGCCGGTAGAACTTGATTTTTGATTACAAACTAAGAATTAAGTCTTTCGCTTTCCTATTGTGATAGATCCGTTCTCGATCATATAATTCTTTACACACAAAATTTATCTCTTTTTCAGTCATACTCCTCCACTCGCTAACATTTATATTAATTACTCTTTCTGTCACACCCTTTCTTCAGTCATGTCCTTCGTCTTTTCTCATTACAGACCCAAACTATGACAAACTGTTTTCTATAATGCAGCCACAGTCGCTACTTCCATGCTACGTCCTAAGTTCCTTTATTAATTAATTTTCTTATTCGTAAAGGATAATGAAAAGAAGTTAAAAAAGAGTATTCACAGTGGCATTAACCCGGAATAGAAACTTATCAAGTTGGAATCTTTGCGCTATATTCTGAAGAGTTTACCGTAGATTAAAATTTTAAGTTGCAGAGTGAATCGCTTGGTAACATGCCTAAAAGCTCAGAGCATCTGGGAGTCATCAATCAATATTGTAATTGTCTTGTAAGTCCTATTATCTTTCGTTGATGCTTCAAAATCAAAAAATCAAAATTAATTTATTAAAGTTTGGCTCAATAGAGCTCTTCTGAATGTCATCCTTATAAACTAACGCACCCATTCACTGCGGGCGGGAGCTTGATCGTAAAAGAACGGGCAAGAAAATCGTCAAGGTTGGTTTTTTCGCCCGCCAGTTACAATAAAAATACATAATATTACAACAATTGTGTTCTGCAGTCACAAGATTTAAAAGAAAGGCCGAAATTATTTTTAGCAATATTAACATAATTACGGATAAACATAGTAGACATGAGCAGACGCGTTACGCTCAACCATATTTTAGGGAGCGTAACGACCCGACGCATGATGCCACCACCGCAGAAAAATATAAGTGATCGTGATATACTCAAGCTAGATAAAAGGATTTTAGTAAAAATAGCATTAATATTAGAAGACTGAATTAAATGTGCTGCAAACCACAATTTTCAATCAGAAGCCACGCGTTTTTAGGAGATACTTTCCATTGCCTAGGATATGGAGTTTTTTGAAAACAGTGCACAAATTATGCAGATATATGTAGGGTTCTATCATTTTCATTTCATTTATTCATCAAGTAACGGTGACTCATAGTGTTAGTAACAATATTCCTTATACCTATGTTAGTTTACATATAATAACAACAACAACAACAACACAATTCACTGCCACAACTTTATCAAGAAAGTGGAGCGCAAGCAGCAATTATTTAAATACACACAATCAAGTCTGCTTGTTATACATTTCAGGACGATGTTGGAACTGGCCCGCACTCGGTGCACCAGGGATACGCTTCGTTTCCTCATTGTCGTAGAAAAACAATCCACACGCGCTTCAGCAAACATCCTTGATGCACTACAGTAACGGGGCAATCCCATCATCAACCATGATTACCCATATTTATTAATATAAATACCCATACTTATATCAATATAAATACCATTTTGTCACTAACCAAAGAATAGGGATTTAGGTCAGACTCCACCAAGCCAACGCAGTGCGGATTGGTGGACACATCTTCCTGTTAAAGTTTTTTAATTATCTTATGTCATCGACTACGACACAGATTGATAATCGGGAATGTATTTTCCGTATTATGTATATAATTATTAACGTGCTTAACACGGATTCGTTTATCACTACATAGTATAAAACAAGGTCGCTTTTTCCCAGTCTGTCCCGATGTACGATTAGATCCTGTAAGCTATGCAACGGTTTGCTGCCGTTAAATAGGTATAGAAAATATCTTCAAGAGGATGGTTCATATGTAGTTAACGCGTACGAATTTGCGGGCGGCTGTTATTTCTCTATAAATTTAACTTTACTTCGGTGATCGTTTCGGACCACTAACTTTATTACTTAAAGATTCATCATCGCCATCAGCTTAGACTTATCCACTGCTGGACATAGGCCTATCCAATGGCATCCCACAGTGTGGCAAGTGGCGTAATATAGCCCAGAAATAGCTTTTGAAAGACATGTGCCTAAAGCTGTTTAGTATATATTTTTAATTGATATATAGTTATTTTTGTACGAGATTTTATCAGTCACCTGAACTAAAACAAGGGATAGATATGTAATGACAATTCCTTAGTTACTCTATGATCGGAAATGTTGTTTTCTGTAAATTAGACAGAGTTCAGTTGCCCGCGGCGAGTCCCGCATTTGCATACAGAGTGAGTAGAACAGTGCCGCGGAATGGGAACCTTGATTATTTCTGTTATTACCCGCCGCCTTTTTCTTGTATCACCCACTGAAATTTGTTGCAAAATCTAATTATCGTCATCCTTCTCTTACTCATTTTTCATTCAGCGACTAAGGTTTATTTATTAAGATTTTCTTGGGTTTTTTGCATATCGCCGGGGATAGTGCAAATCCGCGTAACTAGCATTGGATAATTCCGCGTAACTGAAAAATTTTGCTAATTTAAGTTAATGCCCGTAATTGTCGCAAAGTCTAAATTATGTACCGTCATAAAAATCTTTTACAACAAGAGTTAGCACATATAACTAACTACACTGGACAGCAAATAAACCGGGCCACCCGCTACCTTGGAACTCTGATTCGATTTTCTCAAAAAGTATAAGCCTCACAACTGTCAAACTTACACCTACAAAAAGTGCGTATAATACTCTCTGACGTCGATCACTTCCTTGTAGACTCACCCTGGTCTCATCAGTAAAGAGTACATTGCCCCACTGCTCTAATATCCAATCCCTATGCTCTCGAGCAAATTCATGTCGTGCTCCACCGTAGGCTACGGTTAATTTTGGGCCTGTAGCAGCTCTCTTTGGAGCCAGATTTCGTTCAGCAAGTCTCCTTCTAGCGGTATCTGAACTTATGACCACTTGGCGTTCGTCACGCAGACTTCGTTGGACTTCAACTGCGTTGAGGCGGCGATTTCGCAAAACAGTAAGATGGATATAATGATCATCTGCTGCTGATGTAGCCCTAGGTCTGCCCGTACTTGGTCGGCGATCGAATGCTCTAGTCTCTAAGTATCGTCTGTAAGCCCGTTGTACCGAAGATCTGCTGATTCGAAGTCTCCGAGCAACTTCACGTTGCGAAACGCCTGCTTGAAGTAGTCTTACAGCTTGAGCTGCTTCTTGAGGCGTCGTATCCATTATTGACCATAGAAAATAGCAAAAATACACGCGTCTGGAGCAAATAATGGATGGCAACTAAAGAAATCATAAGAAAAATCCAACTATCCTCATTTAGAAAAAAAGAACGCTAATCGCAAACTCTAGTCAAAACAGAGCAAATCGTTGGTATTGTGTTTGTTGCTTGATTACAATGTGAATTGGGGTACTTTGGATAAATTTGTGGTCTTTTCTCAAACAACATGAAACGCACTTTTTGTGGGTGTAAGTTTGATTGTTGTGAAGTTTATACTTTTTGAGAAAATCGAATCAGAGTTCCAAGGTAGCGGGTGGCCCGGTTTATTTGCTGTCCAGTGTATATTATGTGTAAAAATGAGCCCAAAATTAGTTGACAGAAGGAACTTATTAAGTTTTTTACCTTCCCATCTAAAACTAGATCTATTGCAGATACGCGGTCTTTACGTATGGTAGTTTCGCGGATTTGCACTATCCCCGACGATTTGAGTGTAAATATTTTTTTTTTAAAAGTTTTAATTACCTAATTAAATAAATATTAAATCCCTGTTGACATTAAAAAAATAAATATATTCTTACCTGAAGGTAAGTAATCTGTAAGAATATTTGTTCATCTAGAGGGACTCCTCAATAAAAACTTTTGTTGACTAACAGGTGTCAAACTTGGCTTAATGATAACTTAATGATAACTTAACTTATTGACGTCTGGACGCAGTCTATATTACTAAAAAATCTTAAAAAAAAACAAAATGTCTAGACGTACATGGACGCCGCTCAAATATTACTATAAAATCTCAATAAAACAAAACAATATATCGAATTTCATAAATTAGCAAGGAGAAAACCCAGTAGTTCTAGTATGTCCTCCTTGGAAGTTAGTTGCAAAGAGCTGGCGCAATACAGTCCCGCGGGAATAATTAGCGAAGGCCAGCCGGCTTCCAGCTGCTGTCTTTAGAGAATCGTTGGAAACTGTTTAATTGTGTGAAAAAATGGTACACTTTGTTCGACATTGGTTGGATTAAAAGAAAAGTGACATCATAACTTGGCTTCGCAATTTTCTCCTCGTAGACCAGAGGTTATAAGAGATAATAATTATCTCAATTCTCAGCCCATGAAAGTCCTACTACTTAGCACGTGCCTCTTGCAAACTAGGTAGGTATTGGACCCGTTGCTTCCTTCACTGTGACTGCGCGGTTGATACTTTCGCAGCGCACGATGATGGAGTGCCCGACGTTGGCGGGGCCGCAGGCGACGTTAGCTGCCGTCCTTGGTTGTTCTCGTGCTGCCAACGGTCATGTGAATGATGGTCAGCCAGAGAGACAGCGTGGGTGGCGATGGCCTCATTTTGCGAAGTAGTGATGTCGCAGAAGGAGGCCGCGGACGGGAGAGGAAGCGAGAACCGCTTTTTCTCCGGCTACGCCGTGGTGGCAGCGGGCGGGCCAGGTTGGCTTGTACAGCAGCGCCTGAGGGTCTTAGGCGGCAAGGGCAGGGGGTACTTGCTGTCTAAGTATAGATCCTTCGTGAAGTCGTCCACACACGCCATGGTCGCGCAAGGAGGTAGGTACTTCTGCGCTTCTCCAGGTTTTTGCCCGGACGACGTTGGCCGCGGGCGGGGTACCAGACGCTACAACCGAGGCTTTACCCCCGCTTGTTCAAGCGTCACCGGAATATTTTTAGTGGGTAGGACTGCTTGCGGTTGCGTCTGCCGCAGCGAGCTCCACACTCCTTTTTCGGTCCCCTTTAGGACAGGAGGAACAGCGTAAATGCATTATCATCATCATCATTTTAGCCATACGTAGGCCATTGCTGAACATAGGTCTCCCCAATAGATTTTCATGTTAATCGATCTTGTGTGGCCGGCATCCATTGGTTTCGGCGGGAAATCGGTAACTTTAATAGAAAAACCTTACCATAGAGAATTTGTAAACACAAACTTTGACAATAAACAACACGTCAGGAAGTTCAATAGAAAGCTGAATGAAAAACATACGACAGTCGTACCGACTATAACTTCGACAATAAGTAATTAATGCGACGGTAAAACTCGGGGCCAACAGAGGCATTGAAAGAACAAGACAAATTCGCAAAGTTCCCAACAAGCACTGTTAAGTTGCCCCACAATTTTCCCGGCTAACAATCGCCCACCGAGTTTTGATTTACAATTATTAACTTTGCCTCCTGAATGGTCTTAATGAAGAATTCTTTGGATGTTCCCGGTGATATTTTTTCTTTTTGAATGAGGTTTGTAAATTATTTTAACATTCATTAATGATAATGAATGAGTAAAAGAATAGGGCTCCTACTAAGATTTGAGGAGCCCAAGTCAACCTCACCTGCAAGTGGTGCACCTGCCGATCAACAGAGGCTCTGGCGAACATAACAGTGCCCAGTAAGCGACAATAGGCTCACCATTTATTATGTGGAAACAACTGGCGAAATGGTGGCGTATAATATGCCTCAATACTTTATTGCGTTCCACAATGGTTTTATAAGGTGGTGATTATTACAATTTGGTACATTTGTAGACCCTGTCGGGCACAGCATAGTGTAGAAGAGAGGAGGAAGGGCGCCGTATAATTCTTATTATAATTATTATTATTAAATTATCGTTATTAAATTACAGTAATTAAATGCTAAGCCTAATCCTCTGCCTACTTCTTCGGGGAGATAGGCGTGATATTATGTATGCATAAGTAAAGTAAACCTTTTTGGAGATAGTAATTTTATATTTAAATTTTGAGAAGATAGTCTCTTAATATTATGACTATCGTCACCTTCTCAAGCCATTATCGTCTCATTACTGAGCAAGTGTAAGACCTTGTGTGAGACAAGGTCATGCTCGACCACTTGCTGGAGACAATGATGACCTACCACCCAGGTTAATAAAGCCAGGGTAAAATGTCAACACGAAGTAAACTTGTATTATGTGAATAGCATCATTCCAAAAAGCGCGATTGAAAGAAAGAAAATATATTTATTTGGTACACAAACAATTCACAATTACCAACTAAACTTATATACTAACTGGACTGTACCAAAAAGGTCACCGCTCAGCATGTGTCGCAGTGTGACCCACGACGCTGATATTCTGCGGTAACCTAAAATAAAATTAAAAAAAAAAAAAAAAAAAAAGCAATAATGAACTCAAAAAATAAAAATTATAGTCGAAGTGGCATTGTCGACGTTTCTTAATACAATAAAACAACTTGCAAATTAAAAACTATTACATACTACTGTCTTATATCTACTTATGAAAGAGTAAACTGATTTTAAGTTAGGATGCATAATCACATGATTTTAAGAAAATAAAATAATGTTAGTAATCAAATGAAAAACAACATATTTTTTCTGACAATTACACCAATTATTTATTTCCAAAATGAGTGTCGTTAAGAACTTGAGTTATGGATACTGAGTAAGGGATTAACTTACATACATACTTTTATTTTGTAAAGACATCCTTAAGTATAGAAAAACACACAGATCAGAACAAATAGCACACAAAAATTTGTTGTGCGGTGAAAAGGTGCGGAGTGCGGATTTACTCGCCACCATGCCACATCGGTCGTCGAAAAATAAGATACGTACAACGTAAAAAGATCATTTTTTATTGCTTAAATTTTTAAAATTTACTGCTTACCTCCTACGTTTTTATTTATTTGATCTCATTTATCAGGTATATAAATTTAAAACAGAAATGCACTCAAAACTTAGCCACACAACCTCGTTGTCTTCAAAAAAGGTTGGGCAAAAAAGTTTTCAACACGTAAACCTCGAAAGGTAAAACCTTAGCACCCCCCGGTTAGACGTCCATCAAAATTTTTCCCATCATGAAAAAGAATGTAAGAATGTCTTGATTCGCCCGGCTTACGACAACTTTTCTTTATATCCCAAAACGAGTTTTGTTAAAAACTCCCCGCGAATGTGTCACAAGTGTGACCTTAAGATTCTGTTCCAAGTTATGGGCTGTAGCGATTTTCCTTTGCGTGATTACGGCGCAAGCTTAAATTATTTTTACATGAATAGAGTGACATGCACTTATTATTAATATTTGACGACCGATTTGGCGTGGTGGGGAGTATCCCCGCTTTCTGCTCCTGAGGTCGTGGGTTCGATTCCCACACAGGACAAATCTTTGTGTACATATTTTTCTGGTCTGGGTGTTTTCCTCTGTATATTAAGTATGAATTTACAAAAAAAAGTATTTTTGTATGTTTATCCGTTATTTAGTATCCATAAAACAAGATCTTAATGATACTTATCTTGGAATTAAATAATTGATGTAATTGTCAGAAAATAATTATTTTATTAAACATCCAAAATACATAAAAGTGTTTACTGTAGACTGTACACACACACACACTTACAACCATAGCAGAAAAACTAACATTAAACCTATTTCTAATAAACATGAGTGGAATCTTTTTCGAACACCAAGCAGCTATTTATAAAAATTAAAAAAAATATTTCTTTATCATGATAGTAAATTAAAAATTAAAAAATTAAAATTAAAATTAAAAATTCATTTATTCAAGTTTGGCTCAATAGAGCTCTTATGAATGTCATACTTATAAACTAACGCGCCCATTCACTGCGCGCGGGAGCTTGATCGTAAAAGAACGGGCAAGAAAATCGTCAAGGTTGGTTTTTTCTCCCGCCAGTTACAATTAAAATACATAATATTAAAACAATTGTGTTCTGCAGTCACAAGATTTGAAAAAAAAAGGGAGACAGAACTCTTTTTTTACCAATATTAACATAATTACGGATAAACATAGTAGACATGAGCAAACGCGTTACGGATGAGACACCTGTGCCAGAAGAAGCCACTCTGCCATAACAAGCAAGAATTAACAAAACACAAAAATATATATTTAAATGCTTAAAATTAAATTGAACTTTATAAAAAAACTAAAATAAAAAAAACTAAAGCTAAGGACAAGCTTGTGATCTGTGATCTCAGTTTTACTTCGATTATCGTTCCCGTCCAACTAGAACCTAAGCTGAAAACAGTTTTATAAATATCTGATAATGAGATACTCGCCAATTAAATTGTTAGTTTTTTGTTAACTAAAATCTGTAAGTAATTGCTATTAGAAACTTACTTGGATTGTTATACAATTTACAGCAAGGTCATCCTGCGTACTGGTCTGAACTGCGATCACCAAACGCTTGCCTAGTGTGATGATTATGGGCAAAAACCTGTAGTATAATGTAATCAATGGGGATGCCTAACGTTCAGCAGTGGACTATACACGGCTGAAACGATATATGCGGACCATGCCGAGTGCAACAGCTATAGTTTGCAGTTGCAATGGTGTAATGTCTGATTATGTATAACTTAAAATAAAAAGTTATTTTCTTCTTTTATTTTAAATCATGTGACTGCAGAACACATGTTTTTATAGATTTGTCAAATTGTTTTACTACTAAGTACATATTCTTGTAACTGGCGGGAGAAAAAACTAACCTTGACGATTTTCTTGCCCGTTCTTTTACGATCAAGCTCCCGCCCGCAGTGAATGGGCGCGCTAGTTTTTAAGTTTTGACGATCATAAAAGCTCTTTTGAGCCAAACTTGAATAAATGGATATGAATTTTGAATTTTATGAGATGATATGAGATGATGATATATTTTTTTTAATGTGACACGTCATAATGACTGCATCCTGCCTGCGCTTCATAACGTGAAATAAGTCTACACTAATAATATTATAAAGAGGAAAGATTTGTTTGTTTGTTTGTTTGTTTGTTTGTTTGTTTGTTTGTTTGTTTGTTTGTAATGAATAGGCTCCGAAACTACTGGACTGATTTCAAAAATTCTTTCACCTTTGGAAAGCTACATTATCCCCGAGTAACATATATATATAATAATATTATAAAGAGGAAAGATTTGTTTGTTTGTTTGTTTGTTTGTTTGTTTGTTTGTTTGTAATGAATAGGTTTCGAAACTACTGGACCGATTTCAAAAATTCTTTCACCTTTGGAAAGCTACATTATCCCCGAGTAACATAGGCTATATTATATTTTAAAAAAATTTGGGATCCTTACTAAAAATCCAATAATGTAACCCAAGGTGTAAAAAAATGACCTGAAAAATTCCTTACATAGCGTGCGCAGCGAAAACTATTGATGATAGAACATAATTATGTACTACGACTTTGCAGTACTCATCATTATCTACAAAAAGTGTCGCGACAGCATATGTAATATTATAAAGAGGAAAGATTTGTTTGTTTGTTTGTTTGTTTGTTTGTTTGTAATGAATAGGCTCCGAAACTACTGGACCGATTTCAAAAATTCTTTCACCTTTGGAAAGCTACATTATCCCCGAGTAACATAGGCTATATTATATTTTTAAAAAAATTTGGGATCCTTACTAAAAATCCAATAATGTAACCCAAGGTGTAAAAAAATGACCTGAAAAATTCCTTACATAGCGTGCGCAGCGAAAACTATTGATGATAGAACATAATTATGTACTACGACTTTGCAGTACTCATCATTATCTACAAAAAGTGTCGCGACAGCATATGTCTAAATATTATAGTTACGTCACAGAAAGCGGTTTTTTATTCTAAAAATTTAATTTATATGCCGCCGCTTGAAAAGGCTCTATATTTGTACCTTGGTATTAATCCTTATCAAAAAAAATTACTTTGTATTCAAGACGGCTTCAATACCTTTTTATAACTTTTTGAATTATTCAATTCGGACATTTCATTCGGAAGATATCACGAGTTTAAAAATGCAAGTATTAGAAAAAAGTCGCGTAGTTGCCGCTCACCGCGCTCAGCTAGCCAGCATGCGATGTAGGCTCCATGTAAGCGTCAGTGGGGTACGGGGGGGGGGGGAGTCAATGTAATCTATATTATAAAGAGGAAGGATTTGTATTTTTGTATGTAACGAATAAACTCAAAAATTACTGGACCGATATTAATAATTCTTTTTTCATTAGAAAGCTACATTATTACGATTTCCGGGCTCCCGACCATCAGTTTATTTTGTCACCTAAAAATAATTTAATGTCAAATGTTGTTTATGGGGAAGATTTACAATAATCGCTTTAGTTATCTATCCCAAAACAACAGGTTGCTCTCCGGGACTGCCGGTAAGAGTAAAAACTAAGTATTAATTAGATTTAAATATTTTCATCAATAACAACTTCAACATCCACATAAAGACAATCTATGCAGCCTGCGGATAATGACTGCGTCGTCGATGTTAGTGTCCGTGTCTGTGATTTGATCTGGAAATCATTTTGCTGACCGTGTCTTTTCTGGGTAGGCATTTTACAGCGGTAGCCGACATCCACGCGGGCGGAGCCGTGGGCGACTGCTATATGGTATAAAGCGCATCCACTCATGACGGCCTGCTAAAATGCCGTTTCATGCCCCGCTTAAAAGACACGGGATCATAGGTAATAGGAAACACATGAGCCGGCAGAGAAATCCAGAGCTTAGTGGTCTTGCTCAGAAACGACTTCCCAAATTTCTTGGTTCGACTGCTGATAGTCTGCACAGTATGGGGATGGTATGATATACTCGACAGTTAAAAAAAAACTTTTTTGTAAACTAAAATCTGTAAGTAAGTGCTATTGGAAACTTACTTGGAGATTGTATAACAGGCCCTTAAAAACAAAATAATTATTTATCGCTTCAGCTTATGTTTACATCTATCGAAAAAGCTTGTGGATAAAACAGTGTGAGTCAGTAACTTGTCCCATCTCCCCTGGGCCTGAGTTTCGGTTGTTAGGCAGTATGGCATTACTGTCGCGTAAAGGTAAATAAAACAAATTCACCAAGTCGCTTTGTGCTGACATACTGAGGAAATAATTCAGAATAATGATGTTCTCGGCTTTGTTCCCTGTTGTCGCGATCTGTAATCAGATTTACTGACAAACGTGTTCTGTGTGTTCTGTAATAATGCGAATAGTAATGGGTGGTGTAGGGTAAATTATTGTTAATATATCCATAGGTAGAATTGTGTCTTGTGATTACGAGTATAAGAAATATGAGTACACAACTGTCATTTGACTTACTTTAATTTTGTTGTTATGTCCCCTCGATAGAGTCTTCGAAGCGGGTCTCGATCGATGTCTGTATCTAAGTTCTCCCAAATTAACATATTTTTTTAAAATACTGTTATTTGATTCATAAAATTGTGCGGGTTTTCCTATGTACGAGGGCAGCACTGAAAATTTCGGGATTCAAGAAAATGCGACAACATTACTATTTAAAACTGTATTTATTGCTATTCGAAGTATTCTCCGCGAAATTTGTCAATTTTTTCCATACGATGGAACCAATCGTTGAAGCAACCATTCCATTCGGAAGTAGGGGGCTCCAAAATGGCCGTTTTTTAGGCGTCCACAGCTTCTTTAGGTGATGAAAATCCCTGACCACGCAATTTATTCTTTATTTTAGGGAATGTATAGAAATCATTAGGGCTTAGGTTGGGACTGTACGGCTGATGGTCTAATAATTCTGTTTTTTTGCTCTAAAAACTTTTTTGAGAACAGTTGGATCCTACCATGACCTAAAGAGCCCAAGCCAACCTCACCTGCAAGTGGTGCACCTGCCGACCAAAGGACGAGGCTCTGGCGAACATAACGATGCCTGGCTCGCCACCTATAACTTGGGACCAACTTTATAATTGGCAAAGTGTGGGCGTATAATATGCCTCTGCCTACCCCTTCGGGTAAACAGGCGCGAATGTATATAAGCCAACGTACAATAACAGGCGACCGCTAGTTGTTGATAAAATTATAGTTTAATAAAGTTACCATCCAAATATGCTCTCATCCATATTACTTACGAAACGATTACGTTGTGGCTGCGCGGGCTTCGTGATGAATGAGATTACATTATTTTGATTAATTACTTGGTGTTATTCTGTTGTTTTAGGACAAATTATTAACTGGCAGCTTGTATACACAAATTAATGGCATAGGTAACTTTTGTTCGCATAATACATGTAGACTGATTTATTAAACTTATTATTGTTAGGTATTCTAAGACCGATATGGTGTGGAAGTCAGTATATCAAAATGAACACTTTACTACAGAGGTCGTGGGTTCGATTCCCACACAGGAAAAATTTTTGTGTGCATGAACATTCAATTTGTTCTGGTCTAAGTGTTTTCCTATTATATTAAGTATGTATTTACAAAGAAAAAAGTATGTCAGTATGTGTAACGGATACATCCATAACACAAGTTTCTTAATGATACTTATCTTGGAAATAATTGGTGTAATTGTAAGAGAATATTTATTTTATATGCTGATTGGACTTAAAGTTTAGGACTAAGACAAATATAACTGTAAAACTAATATACATTCATAATCTCACGCTCTCATATACAATTTGCTACAACAATATTATTTTAATCGTTTTTATAATTGTATAAATTTTCACTGTTAGCACAGATGAGTCATGGTGAGGAGATTCCATGCACCCCATGGCTAAAATTTATGTAACTAAATCAATACGAGTATTGTTTTATGAAATATTGTGTTTTAATTCGAAAGGTGTCGTTGCTTGTCTAGACTCTAGAGATTATATAGATGATAAGACGGCATGTCTGTAAAATGGGTCCATATTGACTCACCTAAAGTTCTTTATCCGAAATTGTTCTTCCTAACGATTTGTAATCCGAATGATCACTCCTCCTAAAATTTTTAATCCTAAAGTTTTTATTCATACTATTTGTAGTGCTACCGTCGATGTTCATAACACTCATGTTTCCGAAAATTGTTATCAATAAAATCGTTAACATACAATATTAAAGCTCCTACTGTTTTTTACCCTAAACATAATTACCATAATATTTTCACTCATACTTAGAAAGAAACATTTATCTACTTATGATATGACTTTGTGTAGCCCTGATTGGTATGTCCTGAAATTATTATTATATTATATTATATTACAAAACAACTTTTTTTTTACGGTTATGTTTATGACTTTTTTCGTTTTCGATTCGTTTCTGGTACTTCGCCGGCCGCTACCGCGGCACGCTCGCTTCGCTCGCTCGGCTCGTACGTTGTGTGGTCACAGTTGTAACCTAACCTAAACCAAGAACTATAAATATGACCGATCTTTTTCTGGAACTTGGCTGAATGACCGCAGCGAGATTTCGCTCGCTCGGCTCGTGCATTATGGTCGCAGTTTTAACTTAAGATTTACTCTTATCTTTGCAGGTACACACCGCTCTAAATAAAATTAAAGAAGACGCTTTAATTAATAAAAACAAAAAACCAATTCATATAATTAGTGAGTGCGAAGCAAGCACTTCCTCAAATATACGTGCTAATTTGCCAACAAACTTGAACTTGAGACAAGTAATATATCGTCAAAGAAACAAAGAAACAAAATAAAAGAGATTATTTGAAAGCTATAGCCGCTAATATTAAACTACTTTAGTTGAAATGTGTAAATGAAAACATGTATTTAACTACTTGTACCAGGGTACTGGTATTCTTATTTGTTATCATGTTATGTGTAAATAATTAAAACTGTAAAAGTTACGCAAAATTAATGTAAATAATACTGATTATTATGAATAAAAATAAATCTAAACAAAAAAGGTATGACTTTCAAATAATAGTGTAAAAGATGGTTATGTTGACAAAATATAGGAAAAGAAATAATAGTATAATAGATGTTTATTGCTACCGACATTATGAAGTTGAATGATTCGGAATTAAAACATTAGAGACAGAGTAGTTAGTGATTGTGATTGTTAGGATGAAAAATGTTAGGAAGAACATTTTCGGAGTTCCAATTTTCGGAGTTGAAAATTTAGGTGAACTTTGGCGCACCCCTGTAAAATATATCTATCGTAGGACAGACAATTTTGTGGTCTGCAGCTCAATAAATTTTCATAATATTATAGATATAGTTTTTTTTTATATAACACGTCATTATAACTACATCCTGCCTGATGGTAAGCAGTCGATGCAATCCAATAAAAAATGAAAGTGCTTCATACCGTGAAATAAGCACGGTATAAAGCGCATCCACTCATGACGGCCTGCTAAAATGCCGTTTTACATCCCGCTTAAAAGACCCGGGATCATAGGAAATAGGAAACACATGAGCCGGTAGCGCATTCCAGAGCTTAGTGGTCTTGCTCAGAAACGACTTCCCAAATTTCTTGGTTCGACTGCTGATAGTCTAATACTAATTATTTTTCATTTATATAAATCTTTTGAACTTGCTGCTTGAGTATGTCATGCACACTTAAATGTCTCAGCGGTAGTGGCGTCATACGTCGGGTCGTTACGTTCCCTAAAATATGGTCGAATGTAACAATGGCTGGTTTATGCTTCATACTCGTGAACGGGTGCCACTAGTAGGAACTGGTCTGTTCATATACTATGTTTATTCGTAATAATGTTTACCTAGCTAAAAAGAGTTAATTTCTACCTTTCTTTGAAATCTAGTCACTGCAGAACACACAGCTTTTGTAGACTTATCAAATTGTTTTAATATTAAGAACTTTTTCTTGTGACTGGCGGGAGTAATAACTAATCATGACAATTGTTTTACCCGTTCTATTATAAATAAGCTCTAAAGAATAGGCGCGTTAGTTTTTAAGTTTTAAATTTGACTTTCATAAGAGCTACATTAAGCAAAACATAAATAAATAATAATAAATAAATATTTTCTGACAATTACACCAATTATTTAGTTCCAAGATAAGTATTATTTAGAACTGGTATTATGGATACTAAACAACGAATAGATAAACATATTTAAATACTTTTTTGTAAATACATACTTAATATACATAGAAAAACCCCCAAATGATTTTGACTTTGAGTTTGACAAAAATTTGGTCATTATGATACTTGACTACTTATGTCTTGAGGTGGCGCAGTTCAGAGATATTAAGGATTCTTTTATATATAACATTTTAGGTATTTAAATATTATAATCTCAGTCTATTTATACAATATCAAAACATATAAGAAAAGAAAAAACAAATAGCAGTCATTTATGCTATTTTGACGACCGATATGGCGTGGAGGTCAGCATACCTGCACTTCACTCGAGAGGTCGTGGGTTCGATTCCCACACAGGACAAATCTTTGTGTGCATGAAAATGAATATTTGTTCTGGTCTGGGTGTTCTCCTATGTATCTTAAGTATGTATTTACAAAAATAAAAGTATTTATGTATGTTTATCCGTTATATAGTATCCATAAAACCAGTCTTAATGGTACTTATCTTGGAACTATTTAATTGGTGTGATTGGAAGAGAATACTACTTGAGAAAAACGGAAAAGTAGAAATATATCCTCCCACATTATAATTAGGACATCTCGTTTGCGTATATGAAATGAAAAACAAGAAAAGTACAGATAATTTTTTCCAACAATTTCTCGATATTCACTGATTCTTACCTCAGTATTTCCATATCATATAATCGAGCTTGTTATTTTCACATTAAAAATGATTAATATGGAACTGCATTGAACCATAGGGCTATATCCACGTCGCCGGTTCATTCCTCTGGCAATTGATTGCTCTGCACATATTGTGCGGTGTGAAATTAATCAACAACTCGATTTATCGTATGTCCGATCATTAACAGCGTATGTTTTGCAGCACCTCGTCGGTGATTGGTTGACCCTATCGTACATTGTAATGACTGGACGAATATACTGTACCATGATGACAATCGTGAGGATTAATCACTCTAAAACTCGCTTGAAAGTGCTGAAGTTGAAAAATTTTAAGTCCGAAAGCTTTAATCCTAAACAAATAATATTGGCTTTAGCGTTCCACTTCTGTCCACCCAATCCAAGGTGAGGATTCAAACCATATTTCAAAACGCAGATCAAATGCGGATTGGCTTAGGGAAATTAGTGTTACGCCTTGCAATTTGGTAACATAATTGAAAAAGTCAAACAAAGAAATTTAAACTACAATATTCCGCTTGGAAACGACAGATGTATTTTACTGGCTAAGGCCATATTGCACCAGCCATTTTTATTTGTTAGATGACACCGTGCATTGCACAGTGTGTCGTAGTCACTAGCTCACACTATCGCCGCAACATAAATTGATTTAAATTGTGCAGATTCGAACTCACTCTGATTAGAATCGGACGTGCACCAGTACTATGTCACAGTCCAAATGTTTAAGCTAGTTCAAATTTGTAACTCGTCGTGACGTGCCAGAAACAAGACAAAGGAATATCGTATATATTATATATACATCAATATATATATCAATTAATAATAACAAAATGCATATAATTTTATGCAGTAAGATGCCATAACATAAACTCTTTCGAATTTGACCGAGTATCAGTGTTGTCGATTTAGTTACAATATATGTTATGTTAAGTACTGTTATTATGAGTTGTTAATGTGTTTTTCTTGCTTTATATAATGGTGTAAATAATATTGTTCATAAATGTACGTATTTTGTGTAATACGACAACATTAATAATGAGAATGGGAAAGTATAGTAAAAGTATTTATGACCAAATAATGTTTCAGTATTCCTATAAGTCACAGCTTATAGAACTTAACATCTTTGCCTATTCATCTGCCACAGTGCGAATACTATCCTGAATATGTTGTCCGATAGGTGGGACTCATCGCTGCTAGGTCAGGACTATATTCTGTTGTTATATCTGACAGATTATATTGACGTCATGATTGTTAATGATTTCATGTAATAAAAAAAAAATTGGTTGCCTGTAAAGTCGGTATACGGGCGAAAGTTTTACGTGACAACGACTTTGAGTGGTAAAATAATTTTAATGTGAATATTCATTCGTATAGTAGGAAGAAGGTTGAAATAATAGTAACAATTTAAAACATTTATTTATACAAAGAATTATATTTATGTCTGTCTCTCTCGCTCTTAGGCGGGCTAACCATGCCCGAGTGGGAGGGACGCGTGCCTCTCACTCGCTCTCATTGTGACCGCATAACGTGAGCGGAGCGTAACGCAGTTTCTTTAAGTGTCAAACCAATTTAAAAGACGTTGTCACGTCAAAATTGTATCTAATACAATTATGGGCTATGCTTAAAATAAAAACTATTCATAGACAACATATAGACAGGTGGCGATAGGACGAATACGTTATTCGTCTCATCTACATTATGTAATAAACAAAAACGGACAAGCTGTAAAAAACCAGTTGTATCTTTAACGATACTGTGACTCGCATCGGTAATCGATTAATGCCGTACAATCGAGCCGATTGAATATTCGTACTGAAATATGAGTAGGCATTTGCAATGCATGGCAGTGGTTTATTTGGTTTCCTTTGATTTCTATTGGGGCGATCTGTTCTGCGGGATACTGAGCACCTACTAGCTGCGCAGTTTGAAATTGCACATTATGTCAATGCTTGTCGTGATTGATTTCACATGAGAACCGATTAAAACTGGGTAATTATGATTGTAAACTGTGATAAGTGTGGTGGCGGCTCATTCAAAGAATACTACCAACCCATCTCTTACCTTGGGTGTCGTAAGTGGCGACTAAGAGACTAAATACTGTACATACATCCAACAGCTTAGAGCGGCGACGGGCTCACCACCTATCACGCTGAGCACATGTGCAGTTGTTATTTGGTGAAAAGTGGATTGTGACAGTGGACTGCTTTTGCGGTCCTTATTGCCTAGTCTCTGACTACCCCTTCGGTGATATTAGTCGTAAGTGTATGTGTGTATGATTGTAGGCTCATAATTACACTGTCTCGTCAAACCTTTTTGTTGGGTTTAATGGTTTTATTGCGTTTTAAATATATCTTAGTATTTGTTTATTTTATGTACACACTTAAAATACCATGACATAAATTATTATACATTAAAGGTACAACAGGGCTGCTTATTTCACAAAGAATTTTCTTTCAGCAGACCTGAAAGTGTACAGGTTAAATGCCACAATCGTCCTCAAATTTACTTCCGTGTACTCTGATCTCATTATGAATTCTCATGGATTTAGGCCTCACCATGCTTGATAAAGGTGTATAATAAAAAGTATTTATTTGATATTAATTGTTTAGTCAAATTGCCGTTGTGTGTTTTCCCATTATCCCCTCGGGGAATCATAAATATTCCTTACAATGACACGAATTATTAGGCTCCAAGATAAGAATCGTTAGGAATTTGTGTTGTGGATACTAAAGAACGGATAAACATACTTATAGCCCAGAACAAATATTCATTCAACATGCGTGATATTATAAATATGTATTACCTTATAAACACACAATCACCCAACTTTAAACAGTTAAGATTAGAGTTTAAAGTTGTGCATTGTTTTAAGAATATTGTAAGTTTTATGGTTTTAGTGCACGTAGCATATACTCTACAGATAACCTGTACACTTTCAGGTCTGCTGAAAGGCAAGTCAAACTGTTGGTCGCGGTTATAACTGTATGTAATCTTTAAGCCATATTAGAAGCCTCGATGGGCGGCTTAAAAAATATTAACACCAGTCCGCCACAAACCTGCTTCCGCCATTCCATACCACGTCCGCGTGGTGGTGGGCCTCTCTGTCACCTTAGTTGGTAAGACGAGGCCCGTGTTTAGTAGAGAGATTTTACATTGAATATATTCCGAAACTACTAGATCGAATTAAAAAAATCTTGTGATCATAGTGAGCTATATTCTATTTGAATAAATACATACATACATACACGCCTGTTTCCCTGAAGGGGTAGGCAGAGGAATAATATACGAACAAGCTTCGCCATTTATATAGTTGGTCCCACGTAATAGGTGGTGCGCCTATTGCCGCTTGCCGAGCACTGTTATGTTCGCCAGAGCCTCGTCTGTTGATCGGCACCACTTGCAGGTGAGGTTAGCTTGGGCTCCTTAGATATTAGTAGGATCCTTATACATCCTATCATATTAAATAATATAGGCTAGTAATCTTCATAACTTAATTCATTTATTTGACAACAATGGTCCAGATTAGGAATGTACACTACTTAAAGACTAGTGTTAGTAAATACAATAATAAAAACTAAAGTCTAACAAAAATTAAAATCGTGGTGCTGCCTTTGGATACACCAATACTAAAGATAAAATTAAATTGTTAAGTATTATACATTATCTCTAATCCCTAGCCCTAAAAAAACTCCTGGCATTGGAACCTTAGCGAAGGGCGGCCCATTGGAGCACAGTCATTTCATTGTCCTATTTTTACAGATCCTTAGATCGAGTGCTGAATATTTGTGTACGTAAAGCAACAAAAACTCTTATCTGATCTCTTAGAGCAAGATAATTCTTTAAATTTTCTAGCTGTTCATTTTTCTTGTCAATCCTTTGAAATTCAAGCGCTGGCAGATACCGTTTTCTTTTTTATATGACTGTGGTTTGCATATTCCAATATTGCGGCGAAATATTACTAAACATATTTGAGTCATTCTACCGAAACGCTTAAATTGTGTTCGTTCGAAATGAATTTATATTATCCGATCATATATTTTTATCATACCTATATTCTTATTATTTTTCTAAGCCTAATTTTATATAATGTTATACTATTATTAAGTATATAATTGTATGTGAAAACATAACCTAACGTATCTAGTATAAGTTGTAGCCCAATGGCACTCTCACATCCGTACCAAGAAATCACGAGATCGGCAAAATCAAACGAGAATTATGATCCTCATAGGAAATTTATGCAATCAATCCACATCATGACTGGCCCGGATAAACATGGCTGAGAATGGGCGAAGTCTTCGCCGAATGCCAATATTATGATAATGTGCCCATCAAACAGAACAAGCTCACTCATAAAAGTGTAATGTAAAAGGTTTTCCGTGTTCCCTATACTTCGGTTTTATTGCTGACAATCGTATCGAAATGTTTGATTTTTTTCTTCTTTCTTATCGGTGATTCTTGGAATATCAGCTACAGCGCCGAATGTCGTGGCTTACAAATGTTCGGCTTAGTGCGGATGCTTTCACGTTTACTTGTTCAGAACTTATTTTATTTTTTGTAGAATTGTAAAAAAAATACGTTGAGTTTTTGCTGCTTAACGTACGCAAGTATTCAGCACTGGAACCAAGAAATTTGGTAAGTCGTTCCTGTGTAAACCCTTTGGAACTCGCTGCCGGCATGTGTTTTGTAGCTCATATGGTCCTAGGGGTTTATCATGAGTCTGTCATGAGTGGGTGCGCTTATTACCAATAAGCAGCAATGGTCTCGCCACCTATCACGTGGGACAGACAACAATAAAATTGGCGAATTTGGGCTCATAATATGCTGCTGCTTACCCTTTCGGGGAAATAGGCGTGATTGTATGTACGTGATAGATGGCAAGAGGTTGATAGCGCTTTCCCTATAAAGACACTAGATACGAGATCTTAGTAGTCTTCTATGAAACCCTCTAGCCAGATATGAGAAGATATAATTTTTGGACATGTCGCTTCTGCACGGTACCGTATTGCGCCCATGGAGGCATCTTGATTTAAGATTATTTTACAAACTCGAGTAATCGACAGTAAGAGAATATTAATTTTATATTATTAAACCTATATGAAACCTCTCTCACGTATCGTCAATTCTTTAAATGACAACACAAAGGGCATTAACATATTTGCATTCTCTCCACATAAGTTTAAGCGGGAGATATTGCAAGCATTGGCACCAGCAGAATAAAGCACACAATGATTTTTACTGGCTTTATTTATTTTGTTAATGTATACATATATCTAATCCTATCATCATCATCATCTCAGCCCATTAACGTCCCACTACTGAGCACGAGCCTCCTCTCACATATTAAGGTGTGAGGGTATTGGGCGGAGGCAGGTGTATGGCGTTCTGCTGTTAGAATTTATCAAGCCGCCCATTAGGCCTCTAACATGGCTTAACGACTACCACATTTATTGATAACCGGGACCAACGGCTTAACGTGCCTTCCGAAGCACGGAAGCGCTCGATATCAAATGCCACACAAACGGTCACCCATCCAAGGACTGACCTCTGTAAACTCTGCTGTACTTCGGGGATCGTTTCCGACCACCTAGCACCGCAGAGCTACGAGCGCTTAATCCTATCAACCTTCTTGTATCCCAGGATAAAACATTTTTGTATTTATTATTAGATTAAGCAATATGTCTATAATTGATCAAGTTAAGTTTCGTTTCATATGTTTAACATTCTGTCGTGGATAACGTCGCTGGTTACGCAATGAACCAAATTTAGTTTTAGCCTTTTTAATAGTATACATATGTAACTGTTTGTTGTCCTAAACATAATTTAAAAAAAAAATTATCTTCATGAAAAAATGTCTGCTTTATATAATGACAATTAATTGTTATTAATAGTACCAGCCAGAAATGAAACTGCAGTAATGGAGTGCTCACTCGACCGCATTCTGCTCTATAGTTTATTACATCCACCAATGACATTTATTTTGTGGTTATTTGTTTCAAAACTGTGTAAGTGGTTATTTAAAATCAAAACAGTGTCAAAATTCCATAGCGCCTCTTTCATCATCATCATTTCAGCCCATTAACGTTCCACTACTGAGCACGAGCCTCCTCTCACAGACCAAGGTGCGAGGGTATTGGATCATACTCCACCACGCTGACCCAGTGCGGATTGGCGGAGGCAGGTGTATGGCGTCCTGCTGTTAGAATTTTTCAAGCCGCCCATTTAGGCCTCTAATATGGCTTAACGACTACCACATTTAGTGATAACCGGGAACAACAGCTTAACGTGCCTTCCGAAGCACGGATGCGCTCGATATCAAATGCCACACAAACGGTCACCCATCCAATGACTGACCTTTGTAAACTCTGCTTTACTTCGGTGTTTGTTTCCGACCACCGAGCACCACGGAGCTACGAGCGCTTCTTTGAATTTAAAAAATTATAAATGTGTTCGAATAAAACTTTGAAGCAGTTGACCGGTTCTCCAAGGGTCTGAGGTTCGATACCTTTTCGGGTTAACGCGGAGTTTATTTCTTCTAGTAAAAATGTTTTTTTCAGGACTTTATATGACAAAGATTAGGCTGTCTTTACCTCTTTATATAAACAATATACGTAGTCATGTCGTATTGCCCGACGATGTTGTAGAACGCAACAGATAGTTTTTTTTTTAAATTTTGATTTTTTTAATTATTTGCTCACGACAGATGCAATAACGTATAGTCACATATCGAGCCGGTCGGGACTGAGCGTTATGTGGGTTTTCAGTCGGTATATTTGCAACCTGCCCTTTGGAAACTGACGTCACCCCCACTTGTTTACAAGAAAATCAAATCAAATTTAAATCAAATCATTTATTTGCATAACATGGGTACATTACAATTTGAAGATGTTATAAAAATACATTTGTTCGCCATATTTAGCCTTTCTAGGTGTGCAAAAACAGTACAAATTAGACAAAATAAGTAATAAGAAAAAGAGACGACGACTATGTTTCATACAGGCTATTCTAGTATGAATGATTTAGAACATGAATATTGTTAAAGTTATATTAAATTGCACTGTAACTACACAGATAAATGAAGATTGTAACTAACCAATTGATAATTAAAAAGAGCATAGCGTCGTTGAAGTTCTTATACCACGTAAGTCACTTTTCGGCTATTTTGACATTTTGATGCCATTCCCTAGAGAATCAGATTCAGAAACACGTATTGGCCAATAAAAACTCGTGAATTTAAAAAAAAAAATTTAAAATTTTGGCTGTTTTTTTATAAAAAGTTAATGATTCTACATTAAATAGAACAGTAATTAAGTATACACAAACAGTGAATTCATATTATTAAAGTATATTATTATTTTTTATACATCTATACAAAATTATGCGTTTTTTTCTCTCTCCTAAAATGTTGCTATATTTGACTTCCGTGGTGTTAGAACTTCAACGACGATTAGCCTATAAGTTTCTTGCTAGTTCTTCTTACAGAACGGTGGCTCGGACCTGGCACTTAGATTCACTTAAACTTTGATAATTTTTGTGTTTTAGTTGTTTTGTTGCATGTAAGTGAATCTAAGCTTCGTGATTTCAGTGCAATCATATTTCGATTGTTTCTTATATTTAATTTTGATATTTTCAAGTACTATGTAATAGTTTATGACACAAAATTTTTAACTTTAAACTATGGACAGCAGCCCGGGGCCCCGCCAGCAGTAACGACTGTTACAAGAATATAAGGGTATCTCGTAGATACTTGACTTTATCTTATTCTTATCAGATATTTGCGTCTTTCATTGAACTTTATACTGTTATTGATGTGCTTCCTGGTCTAGGCTGCCGTCTTGTCTGTCCATCTTGTCTGCCCACGTTTCACTTCCTGTCCTTGTTAGCTATTGTAGAACTCTGGTTCCATCTTTCGTCATTTCTGCATCAGATACGATTAGCTCATTGCCATTTCAGTTCACAACTCTTTCTTAAATTTCAGTGAACTTAAAATCTAACTTTTGACTTTCAGCCTAGATCATCAAGAATAATCGTTTCAAACCTCTAACCAAGTCTCCGAATCTGATCCCCGTTATTAACTACTCCACGCATACTCAAAAGATAATTATGACCTCTTAAAATACTTCAATATTACACCGACAACCTACACTTCAAGCAAGCAACCTACAGAATTTAGGTAAGGCGATAAAATTTCAACAGAGTAGGAAAGGTAAACAGACACGCTTCTGCACAATTATTATTGTACATACAACTAAAGTGCTTAGTCAAAAGTGAAAAACACGACAAGCCCGAATTCAGACCGCTACGTCTACGGGGAACTCCTAACTCTGTGCAAACAAGATACCGTCCCGCTGAATTTGTGACTTAACTTTGTTAAGCGTTCCTTACAAAAACACGATTTAGTGCTAAGCTCTATGCGGCATTTACAACATTCAAAATTTACTGTTAAATTTGTAATTTTCGGGTAAACAAAAAAACGAAATAGTCAGATAGATTTTTTCATAATTAACGTTATCAAAAGTCGCGCCTTATCCCGGTTGTTACCTTACTGGCCCGGGGTTCGCTTTCTTGCTTTTTAGTTTACTGTTAACTTTGTTATTTTCGAGTAAATACACAAACGGAATAGTCAGATAAACTTCTTCATTATTTATACATCAAAATTTGCGCGTTATCTCGGTTGCCACCTTACTGGCCCGGAGTCTGCTTTTTTGCTCTTTAATTTGCTGTTAACTTTGTAATTTTTGGGTAAACACACAAACGAAATAGTCAGATAGACTTCTTCATCATTACCATCATTAAAATCCGCGCGCTATCTTAATTGACACTTTACTGGCCCTATGTATGCACTTTCACTGCAATGTCATTCAAGACAGGACTTCTTGTTGAGATAAAGGATAGAGAGTCGTTTTCGTTCGTAAAAATGACGTTCCAGCTTTAGTAACCACCCACGATCTGAGTAGAGTGCAGCCTCCACGCCATATCGTTGTCAATCTACCTATAGTACACACTATGCTTTTTATTTGGATTTGTAAAGATTTGAATCACTTTCTTCATTATTAACTCTATTCAAAACTTTTTTTAAACTGAAAACTGTAAAAGCAATGACGGGGTAAACAGAAAATTTAATTTAATATAAATTACACATTTTACCTCGAAACTAAAAGGTGAAAGGAAAAAGAGTGAAAACAAATATGTACGCAGACAAATTGTAAGGTTAAGACGAGGTCGCGATGAATCCCCCAGCGGCAGGTTGAAGGATTACGTAAGCCAGGGGTGTCAACGTACCCTGCTGGATACAGCCAAGGCAGTAGGATAAGGAAGAAAATATATTTAATAGAAATTGTTAATTTCGTTACAGCTGATGCATAGAAAACATCTATGACAAGCTTACTGAGTATAAAAGTAAAAAGTTCTTTATTTCATAAACTATTACATAGCACTCGAAAACATCAAAACAAAATATAGGAAAAAATAAAAATAATAACCTGAAATCACAAAGCTTAGATTCAATTACATGCAAATAAATAAAAATTTGGTGTAAGTGAATCTAAGTGCCAGTTCCGAGCCCCCGCTCGAACTCGCTTGAGAAGAATTGACAAGAAACTCACAGGCTATGCTCTTTTACATTATTTTTTTTACAAAACACACACAGTGAAAATTTTGAAGATACTGGTCCCCGAAGCTGTAACCAATAAAGTAGCACTAAGGGAACCTTCCATCACAGTCAAGAAGTATGTATTGTGAAACTGAGCAGAGCCTGTACAATAGGGGATGGTCACGACAATGATCTGGTTGACTTTTTATTCTAATGTACACATACAAGTTGAAAATGTTAAGCCCAAGCTTGTTTTTTAACTACAGTTTTAAAAGTTGTTGAGTATTATAATTTAACTAGCAGCGCTCAGCGGTGTCGGCACTTCCGTGGGAAAAGCGGGGTAAAAAGTATTCCATGTGTTAAACCGGGTTATAAACTACCTGCCTGCCGCGATAGACCAGTATTCAGACCCATTGCCATCAAACTCAGAGGACCTCATGTTCAAATCCTATGACTTTTCGAAGTTATGTGCGTACTTATCGCTTGCTCCGTGCCTCGGTAAACACGTTAATCTGTTGGTCCCGGCTGTCATGAACATCTGTGGCAATCGTTATTAAGAAGTCAGTGCCTTCTGACATTCTGACAGGTTGTTTAACCATAAAGTGATGATACCCTCTGGGTTTCAGAGGTCAGACAGCAGTCTACGAAATTTAGCCAAATCAGGTTAAACCAGTAAGCAGAACCTGGGCCCTAAGCTTAAGCCTAGGGCAACCGGGAAAATGCTAGGATATGATATGCTGATGATAAGTTATCTGCGTGTCAAATTTTATGTGAATCCGTTCAGCAATAATTTGCGTGAAAGAGTAAGAAACATATATACTCATAAATCTTCGCATTTATAATATTAATGCATAGGATTATTTGTCTTAGTGCAACTTTTTTCTGTTGTACACAACAAATTATTAGTAATGTGACATTTAAAATATTTAACGGTTAATAATCACCGTTATTGCTCATTAATGCTCGAAACATCACAAAATTTAGTAATAATGTGACAATTTTTGAACTAGTTTTTTAAATACTTGTAGAAAGGTATGTATGTATATTTATTTTTATAAAAGCGGCAATCTGCAAATTAAATCTAAGTGCAGATTGATAATTTTGATTCTATACGACTCATATATTAGATAATTTTGCTAATAACGAGCAATATCAAGTAATGGATTCTGTGCACGGGTATTATAACGGTTGCCATGACAACCGAGGTCAAACTCCATACCAACGAAGATTATAGGGGCAGATACACTGACCCCTTACTGTCAGAAGACGTATAGTCTGACAGCGCATTTTGTTATAAGCCCAATGACAAACAGCAAGTCACATTTCATGATAAACTTGACGGACTAACATAGAGGGCTTAAAGATATGTGTAAGTAGGCTTTGAGATAATCACGGTGTTTCCTATGGAATATTACATTGAATAGGGAATTAACTGCAACTATAGAAGCTGGAAACATATCATATCAGCCTTATAAAGTGAATTGTTAATTGGCCTCCCCAACAGATCACCTATTGGGGGTATTTGCCCGTAATCATCTTCTCTGGGTAGGCAGGTTGATTATTGCAGTTCAAGCTAGTACCATCCTGCTGTTTATCATTCGGTAGGATTCCCCTTTATGACTACCCGTGAGATTAGGGGATATTCTAGGTCAGTAGCACACGGCAAGGAAAATAAATGCCGAAAGGCAATTACTAACGACGATTGGTCTTACAAAAAAAACGACTTTGCGAATGCTGATACCCTAAACCGCAAATGAATTCTGCGAATCAGCAAACGTAGCGAAGGACACCCTCCCATCCAATGGACCGATGAACTTATCAAGGTGGCGAAAAGCCGGTGGATGCAGGCGGCACAGGTTCAATCGACGTGGAAAATTTTTGGGGGAGGCCTTTGTACAGCAGTGAACTTCAAATGTCTCAAATGATGATGATGATTAATGCTGATAGTGCAGTATGAGGGTGTATTAATAAATAAATAAATAAATATTTCTGACACTTTCACCAATTATTTAGTTCATCATTAAGAAATTGTGTTATGGATACTAAATAACGGATAAACATACATAAATACTTTTTTTTTGTAAATACATACTTAATATACATAGAAAAACACCCAGACCAGAACAAATATTCATATTTATACTCACAAATATTTGTCCTGTGTGGGAATCGAACCCACGACCTCAGGAGTGGAATGCGGGTATACTCGCCACCACGCCATATCGGTCGGTATTCTTCAGGTTAACAAAAAAACTATTTTTTTTACAAGTTAAAGACCTCTCAAAAGGGCACCTTGGACGCATAATCATTTATGTAACATTTGTTTCTAGTCATCTATTGCAAATACTATTTAAATAAATAATATACGAGTATACAACCGAGGTATATAACTCTTAATTTTATTGAACTCTAATAGTCAGCCACCACAAATTTAATTCAATGAATTAATAAGAAAGTTTGTAGGTAAAGCGGCACGCAATGAAATTGCCTATTCAGCGGTACCTTGAAACGGCCAACTTTCCATCAAAGCGATCAAACTTCCATACGAGTGCAGTTCCGAACATTTGCGCCGAACGCTCTAATTCCCACTTTTATGCAGCTACTCCAGTTCATGTAACGTAAATTTTCATATGCTCTTGTTTGCATATCCGGACTGTTCCAGCTTAATCTAGTAAAAACTGGTATTTACCGAATGCGGTGGGTTTTTTACTGTTGCTCCACGTTTCTTTTGTTGAATGTAGGTAAGTACTTTGCATTTGTAATAAGCGTGGAATATTTGAATAAACTATGGCGTTGTTACGAGTGTTTTATGGATGTTATCTTCTTCCTTTCGTTTTTGGTTTTCAATTAAATATAGCATGTTTGATTTTAGAGTTAGTTATGTATTTATGTTTTAAAATGTATGCTTTTATATTAGTAATAGAGTTGTTAATGTCCCAGGTATACCAAGGATTTCGACGTTTTATAAAACGACTACGCAAATTTTTAAATCCGGCTTGTTTTTAGGTTAATCTAGAAAAAACTGGTATTTACCGGATGCGATAGGTTTTTTTCTGTCGCTCCGCGTTTCTTTTGTTGAATCTAAGTAAGTACTATATATTTGTAATAAGCGTGGAATGTTTGAATAAAGTACAGCACTGTTACGTGTCGTTCTTTCGTGTCTGGTTTTCAATTAAGTATTTAATATTGCATTAAATTAACCGCGCAAAGCGTCTTTTACTGCACATGCACAAGCACTTTTTTCTGTTACTACTGTAAATGCTGCTTAGTTTTTATAATCTTTGGTTTTCGATCACCTATTCTTAGAGAGCTCTAGCCAGATTTAAGTCAGCAGGATACTGCATCAGACACACAATTATATGTGTCAGATGTCCAACGAGTCTAATGAGCCCAATTATCACGTGGCGACAATGTCAGCATAACTGGACTCCGCATCTGAGGTCGGGGGTTCGAGTCACGCCGGTAAAATTTTTGTGTGCACGGATATTTGTATTGGTATTGGTGTTTCATAAGAACGAGTATATAACGTACAAAAATAAAAGTAATGACTAATAAAATTATTCCATGTATTTATTTGTAATAGGATTACAATTTTTATGACTATAATTCTCAACGTAGCGTAATATTTTATGCAAGTAAATTCCATATTGAATTTCCTTTAAAACACGATATACTTTCCAGCTCTCAACTGAATATAATGATTAATTTAAAAACACATTCAGAAGCTCGGACTTTTCACGTTAATCCGCCAGAAGGTAATAAATATAATTAAAATATTGACTTGCAGCTGATTACCACGGCTGTTTGCAGTTGCCATTAGTTATATTAAACTGGACGGGCTTAAAGCACTGATTATTACCGCGCCGTTCATTTTGATCAGCGGATAAAAGCTTCATTTTAATTTACAACTCGTGGTGAGTAAAGGCGATGAGTGTTCTGTTAATGAACTTATAGGCGTATTGGGTTGTTCCTGCAGTTTCGTTTGTATATAGAAGATTACCTACATACATTGTTTTACAAGGTTGAGGAAAAAGTCTTTTCGTATTTTTGTATGAAAAGTCAAGACATTTTTTTCAAAGTTTATTTACATTTATTTACAATATATATGTACCGTTTTGTTGAATAACTTTCTGCCATTTTGTGGGCAGAGACATTATCCCGTTACTGTAGAAACTTTGGGACTTCTGATCAAAAAAACGGGACAAATAGTTTTGGCAGTCCTCTCTTGAGGTCAACCTTACAGAACCTAAAGAATTCTGCAGAGACCGAAACAGGTGAAAATCTGAAGGCGCAAGGTCAGGGCTATATGGTGGATGCACTAGGACCTCCCAGTCGAACTCTCTTAATTTTTGCTGAGTGGCTAAAGATGTGTGTGGTCTAGCGTTATCGTGATGAAAGACCACACCCTTCCTGTTGATCAATTCCGGCCGTTTTCTCTCGACTGCTTCCTTTAATCTCATCAGTTGCCGGCAGTAAAGATCAGAATCGATGGTTTTGCCGGGCGGTAAAAGCTCATAATAAACAATGCCCTTCCAATCCCACCATACACACAGCATCACCTTATTTCGTGTTAGGCCAGGTTTGGCCACAGTCTGTGAAGCCTGGCCAACTTTCGACCACGACCTTTTTCGCACGTTCTTGTCGTACGTGATCCACTTTTCATCGCCAGTTATCAATCTCTTCAAAAACGGCTCGGTTTCATTACGTCTCAATAATGAATCGCAAATGAGTACACGGTTCATTAAGTTTCTTTGAGTGAGCTCGTGTGGCACCCAAATGTCGAGCTTTTTTGTATAACCAGCTTTCTTCAAATGGGTCAAAACTGTTTTGTGGTCAATTCCCAGTTCTTCAGCTACATCGTAACTACTAATATGCCGATCTTGCTCCACTCTTTCAAAAATGTCGTCTATTTTATTCGTAACAGGGCGACCAGAGCGAGGTGCATCTTTAACATCAAAATTTCCGGACTGAAAACGTTTGAACCAAATTTGTGCTACTCTTACTGACACTGCATCAGGTCCATAAACATCACAAATTTTTTTCACTGCTTGAGTTGCATTTTTGCCTTTTTTATAATAAAATTTTAAAATGTATCTAATTTCTTCATTAGATTCACTCATTTTTACGGAGAGAAAAACAAATGAGAAATAGCGGGAAACAACTTTTTTTTATTTTTTTCTTTTCTTTATAATGGAACCTTTTTAATGTTACCAAATCCAGCCAGACACAAATAGTACAGTCAAAAAAAATTTATAATAAGTTTATACCTACGTTATGCGAAAAGACTTTTTCCCCGACCTAATATATAGCTGTTAACTTACTTAAACCAAAATTATAGAGATTATATTTGTACTGATTGAAAGAAAGAAAGAAAGAAAGAAAATAAATTTATTCAGTACAAATAAACATAGAAATTAAGTACACAAAAAAGCAACGATTAAATTTACACAAGCAAAATACAACATTAAACCATGTACTGAAACGGTGTCCACTCAGCACACTGTCGGACACCATAAGATGTCACGACGCTGATCTTCCGTGAACACCTAGGCATGAAGTGTTACTACGCGCAGTATTTGTGAAATGCATCTATTTAAATAATTAAAAATAAATTATCATAAATATAATTTTAAAGTAGTTTGTGTAAAGAATGGAATACTATAATAAAAAGCTTAAATAAAAGTATTGAGTTGCGCACACTATAGCGCGATGTTTTTACATCAAATAACTCAGGGTGCTGCTTGATATACAATGACGTTTTAAAAATATAAATATTCATCAAAGTAAGATACCCCTCTCTTTAAAAATTACGTAAAAATTTGTATATTGTTAGGATACCCAAAGAAGTTTCTCTACCAATTGGTATTCCGCATTCGCAAACGCTTACGATTTTGGGTTTAGCCATTCAGTACTGGTTTAAGCTTTAAGTGTCGTTTTTTGCCCCTGCCTTCCGCTGTTTGGCTTTTTATTAGTTTGCCTTATTTACAAGCCAGTAGTATGTTTTGTAAGGTTTAAGGAAACCTTTTTGTTTGTCTGTGTTATTTAATTATATAAAGTGTTCAAAATGGTATGTAAATATTAGTTCGTAAGTATATCAAAAGATGTCACTGAACGTATTTAGATCGCGCAAGCGTTATTTGTTTTCCGGACCGATATAAGTCCGGCAGTTGTTTTCTTATTTGCATTCGATTCAATACAGGTGAAATCCTTCCTGGCCTTTTTATTTAATACCAAGGTTTGTTCATCGAGCTTATATTTATTGGTTTAGTGTTAGAGATTTCTACATTCAATTTGATTAGGTAGGTAGGCGTTGTTTTTATTAAGTATTTAACCAGATCGCAACTTTAATAAGTTTTAGATGACTATTGATATTATTTTAAGAAGACTTGTATCTGACCTCCACTTGGTACTGAAAATATAGAACTGACATTTTAAAAGTGTTCCAGAATAACTTTTAATGGATTCGAATGGTCTTCAAGGCTGGATTAACACATGCGATTATACTTATCGCATGCGCATCGTTTTACTTATAGGTACAGCGTATAGGGCTCCTACTACGATCTAAGGAGCCAAATCCAACCTCACCTGCAAGTGGTGCACCTGCCGATCAACGGATGAGGCTCAGGCGAATATAAAAGTGCCCGGAAAGCGGCAATAGGCTCGCCGACAGTTAAATTAACTTCTGGTTTCGGCGTTACACAGAATTAACACCCCGCCCGAGCTGGTCTGTTTCCTTCACTCTGTGTTAAAGATATGTCAGGTTCTGCTGTGTTTTAACCTATTTCTGTTTATTTCTTTATATCGTCGTATATTTATTTACATTATTTGCAGAAGTGACTGTTTCGCACCTCCAGTGCGAAACAGTCACTTCTGCAAATAATGTAATCTTCCAGGAGAAGCGTTTATAATTAAATATCCTGGTATAAAGTATAGCTTTTCTTAATTTAAGACGTTAACTAGTTATTTTTAAGCCGCTATTTCAGACTTCATTTCAAAGTAAAACGAAACATCTAACAATTTAGCACTTTAGTACATAAACATTATCAATTTCGACAAAATTGCATACGTGGCGTTATAGCACCGTAGGTGCGATATGTAAATTTCTTTTGATAATAGTTTTATTATATTAATACAATTTGAACGGCGATAGCCAAGTGGCGAGACTTTGCCTTAGCCTTCAAATTCGGAAGGTCTCGGGTTTAAACCCTGATGACTTTTCGAAGTTATGTGCTTAATTAACCGTTAAGTCGTTGGTTCCGGCTGTCATGATCATCTCTGGCAGTCGGATTTGAAAGTCCGTTCCTCCTGACATTCTGACAGCTGGTTTACTTATATAATGGTGGTTTCCCCTCGGTTGCAGAGGTCAGACGGCATTCGCTCCATGAAAGAACTGCAATTCAGCCAAATCTGGTTAAAACAGTGAGCAGTTCCTGGAGCTAAGCTTAAGTCTAGGGCAACCGGGATAATGCTAATATATGATGATATGAATAACAATGGACATAATTCACAGGTATAGCTCATTCTTTATACTAACAATAATTCTAGATCGATTTTATTCTGTTTCTTTGTAATGCATACACTAAATAAGAATATTCGCCCGTGTCAAGTAATATAATAAATGAAGTTTTTTGCATAAATGAAGTTAACATTATGCAGCGTTATTTTCATTTATTCACAGTTTCATAAAAAATTTCATAGCCATGTCCAACACAGTTTCATAAAAGACTGATCTGTTTCATCCAATCTGTGTTATAAATAATTAGACAGATGATAGTGTGGTGCCTTTAAATTTTTCGGTTTTCTCCCCTAGAGACATTACAATAGCTTTAAAATCTTTTCAATAAAAATTATAAAGTTCATGTTGCAATAATTGTGACTTTATGTTTTTCTCGTAAAGTGAATATGATGATTTTGGTACCTATATTTATACTTAATAACAAAAAAAGTATTTATATATAATCCATGATTAAGTATAAGTTCTTAATGATACTTATATTGAAATTCAAAATAATTGGTGTGATTGTCAGAAAATATTTACATAATTTATTTATAATATTCTATTGAAGATTTATTTTAGCTTAAGACCACAGAACTAACTATCCTACGTCATTAAACGCAAGTTTGTGAAGTATTATATAATTTAAAAAAAGGCTAAGATAATCTATCATTAAGTAAGTATGTAAATTTTAATATAACTCACAGTGGTAACCCGCATTGCTGTCTTTGTTATTGTGAGATAATAAAATAAATTCCTTTAGACATATTAATATTATAAAGCACAGTGTTTCTGGTTGATATTATCAGTATGCGGGTGAATTGTATATCAATAAAGTTCAAAAGTGAGTTATGAAGCAAAATACAGTTGTGTGGAGATGGACCAAAATATGATTAAGATCCCCTTTTGGATAGGTCTCCACCTTGGCGAGGTGGGGGGCTGAGTACCTCCCGGAGGGGTGCAGATGGCCCTAGGGAAATGGTAACACCCAGAGATTGGCAGCTCTGGGTGCCCTTAGTACTGACTATCGGGGGGGAAACTAAGAGGGACCTGTAGAGGGCGCAGCGGGCCAGGAGGGCCCGTCAAGCAGCGCCAGGAGGGTCTTAGGCAGCGGGGGCAGGGGGCCCCTGCTGTCAAACCATGGACGCTTCGAGAAGTCGGCCATACACGCTATGGTCGCACAAGGTGGTAGGAGGGGTGCGTCCACTGCGTCTCTCTGAGAAGGTCCTCCCGGTTTTGGTCCGGGGGATGTTGGCCACGGGCGGGGTGTCAGAGCTGCAACCCAGATACTGGCCCCCCGCCTCTTTCTCAACAAGCGGCGGGCGTCGTTGGAAGATTTTTAGTGGGTATTACTGCTGGCGGTCGTGTCTGCCGGTAGTGAGTCCCACACACCTCTCTCGGTCCCCTTTTGACCTGGAGACAGTGCGTAAATGCATGATTGAGATGGTCATCGCGTCAAAAACGCAGTGCTGATAATAATGAAATTGCTAACAGTGGCGATAATTGTAATGAGTACATCACAAAACACCCATATATTGCTGGCTGTACACGTTATCTAAATCAACACAACTACAGTGTTAATCAGCAATATATTGCAAACCAGAGTTGTTGCACACAATATAGCGAATATGGAATTAAATAAGGGTCCACTAGAGCACTTATGAATGCCAAGATAACTTATAAACTACGCCCAATTACTACGAGCAGGAACCTGAATATACGGCAATGTTCTGAATGCTACAATATACGTAGCGTCTACGCTATAGAAGACGGAGTGGATTGGCCCCTCTTTATATTTTGACATTTTGTTGTATATTTTGTGCACTATTTCGAAAGATATCAGTCAGACCCAGACCAGAACAAATATTCATATTCTTGCACACAAAGATTTGTCCTGTGTGGGAATCGAACCCACGATCTATGGAGTGAAATGCAGGTATACTGACCTCCACGCCACATCGGTCGTCAAATAACATTTTATGTTAACATTATGACATTGCATAATATTTTAACATTAAATATAACACAATTTCATATACTATTTTTATACCGACGCTTCAAATAATTTACAGTTATTTGTGGTCGCGTATATTATTACATAAGGAGCAGATATTTAAACATTTTAAATTATTCGAACAATATATATAGTAAAAGTAAATACGTAAAGCCACAATATTTGTAAAATTCTCATTACCACTGCACACGATCATTTAAAACTTTGTAGGTATTTAGAGATCGGAAATGAAATATAACCTTTTTAAAGTTATAGCAGCGGTCGCGAGACTTTGTGATCGGAGACTATAAGCAGACTTCACAGGTCAGTGTTTGGTAATGAAGGCACGTTATTAGTTTTTAAGAATCTTATAATTCATTCATCAATCAAGCATAAAAGTTCCCGGTAAACGGGATTAGGCTTGGCACCTTTTACGTGAAACCAACTATTTAATTGGCAAAGTGTGGGCATATAAAGTGCCTCAGCCTACCCCTTCGGGCAAAAAGGCATGAATTTATATTTAAATGAAATATTTAAACAACTTTTCAACTTTAGAAACAAATATGAAACCATATTAATTAAAAAACAGAATATGACATTTCAAAATGAAAATGGCGGCGCTCCTGAAATGGCGGGGCACAACGGTTATTGGACAATTATTATTTATGAGGTACTAAATCAAGGTTCGCTGTAAGTCGCGCTCGATTTTGTGGCTCAATTGAGTCGCTAGTCGGTTTGATTTTTACGATAGCTACATTTGAAGTAAGAAAAATATTTATATAATACAAGTTGCAGAAAATAATAACATAAAGTAAGTACAAAATGTAATTAACACAAATCAAGATTATAACAATTTAAAGAAGAACTTGTATTGAAATGGTTTACTTTTATAATTTTACTGTTATATATTATTTTTTATTACTCTAAACTTTTTTTATATTTTAACTTCATTTTTTATCAATTAATTAGATTTTTGCGTTTATTATCGTGATTGTTTTGCGGTATGGAGCTCTCTCTTTTTTAGGACTGTATAATTATGTTACCGGCCAAACCCGACTTTAGGACAAACTAATAATAATAATAATATGCTTTATTGAGACTTAAAACCTTATACATACATTTTAAACCCACCAAACTGCTTTCCAGTTTGTCGGCGGTACAGCCTAGTCCAAACTAATTTAGGTGGGCTTCTTAGAATGTTTTTTAATGGTACGAAAAAAACAATTTATTATAATAGTTGCAGCCCACCTAAATTAGTTTGGACTAGGCCATATTAGTTTGTCCTTAAATCGGGTTTGGCCGGTAACATATCACCATATATATACCATATACCATCAGGCAGGATGTTCTCCATGTACCAACCAAACATAGTGTTTATCGTGGTAACTCCTACTTAATTCGCGTTAGCAACTTATTAATTATATACATAAAAATCATCCCGATATAATTCTGTGTGCACTACTTTACTTTGTCTTTATAGGTAACTTTTATGTTAACTAAGTAAATTGGTTGGTAATTTATCTATCTCTTTGTATTTGGTTGATTTTTTTTATTTATTTAGTTAGTTTTTTTATCTAAATTCAAATATTATAGTTAATGTTACATACATTCACGCCTGTATTCCCGAAGGGGTAGGCAGAGGCATATTACATGCCCACACTACGCCGATTATATAGTTACTCACACGTAATATGTGGCAAGCCTATTGCCGCTTACCGGGCACTGTTATGTTCGCCAGAGCCTCGTCCGTTGCACCACTTACATGTGAGGTGTAGTTTGCAGTTTAGTGTGCAGATGAGGAGACTTTAGTTCTACGACTAAAAGTGGCAGTCTCTAAGACATATTCAGATACTAACTAACAGATTCAGATAATATTTTATATAGTGCGACTATTTTGTAATAGACTAAGGCCAGCGCTTGCATTAGATTGTAGGTTTTGTTCCGATACAAGTCAAATAAATGCATGTAAACGTATATTTTCTTGTACTTAGGGTTTGTTTTGTATATATGTAGTATTTTAATATGTGTAACTATTTAAAAAAAAAAATAATAATAAATATTTTCTGACAATTACACCAATTATTTAGTTCCAAGATAAGTATAATTAAGAACTTGTGTTATGGATACTAAACAACGGATAAACATACTTGAATACTTTTTTTTTGTAAATGCTTATTTAATATACATAGGAAAACACCCAGACCTGTACAAATATTTATGCACACAAAGATGTGTCCTGTGTGGTAATCGAACCCACGACCTCTGGAGTGAAGTGTAGGTATACTAACCTCCACGCCATATCGCCACATCCTAAAAGTATCAAAGCGCGAATGCGCTATGTGTAACCAAAAAAAAAATCTTACAAATATCCATGCTCAATCACACCAATATTAAAATTTGTTTAATAAAAAATTACAAAACAAGTGACGAGTATAAAATCGACCCCAAAATGAAACGGAAGCGTGTCGGTCGCGTAAGCTGTAAACGCTATAAGCGCTTGATCAATGGGCAGCCATGATCGACGACGGGCGGCAGGTGTTCGTCATGATGTGATGTAAAGAATAATAATTCAGCCGTGATGGATGTCCGAGGGGATGGCGCGTGACAAATCACTTTTTCGACACAAATAAAGCTACCCGCAAAAATACGCGGCATTTACAAAGTTCAGGTTCGTTTTGCGGGATTTTGGGAGTATAAATAGATATGTTGGGTAAATAAATCACTAAAGATGGTCCCCGGATAGTACATTTGGATATTAAAATTTATTGTGCATAGCGTATTTTTACACAAAAATAAATTCGAAGTGCGATGTGTTTTTAATGAAAATGGTTTGTAAAACTGTTTATAATTATAATCTTAGCATATATTTATAAAAAGACTTTACAAAAACTTTAATTGGAGTTTATTGCACTATTTTGACGTGACAACGTCTTATAAATTGGTTTGCCGGGTGACACTTCAAGAAACTGCGTTACGCTCCGCTCACGTTATGCGGTCACAATGAGAGCGAGTGAGAGGCACGCGTCCCTACCACTCGGGCATGGTTAGCCCGCCTAAGAGCGAGAGAGACAGACATAAAACTTTCGCCCGTATACCGACTTTACAGGCAACCAATTTTTTTTTATATAAATAGTTTCAGTAGGTGCACTACATTTTTTTTTAATTAGTATTAGTTGTTATGAGGACTTATGAAAAATTTGATTTATTAATTAATTAATTGACTGTCATTTAAACCGGAATGTACATCCAACATTTCCACGCCGACGGTGGCAGAATATGCCGATCATCATAATTATTATAACACCATATTGTATACCATATTCTTGGAAATATATGAATTGAATTATAATTAACGACTTTTTATTAAACCTAAGTATTTTTCTATTATTTGGAACAACAAACAATTATATAATACTAGCTGTTACCCGCGACTTCGTCCGCGTGGATTAGTATCTTTGGGTAGCATTTTTATTATTTAAGAAGAATCATTAGTAGGTATAGTAGATATCAGCGGCGGCGATGCAGAGAATTCGTTAAAAGGAACTATAACTTCAAAAACCAAAATATTTTTTAAACTTAATACACCCAAAAATTTTAAATATCACGTTCCTAGAATAGTTTGGCGTCGTAGTTCCCGTGCCGAATCCGTTCCGTTCCGTTCGAATTTCGAGAATTCCGTTTGTAGAAAAACTCTGCACATCCTAAGAGACCTACGTACCAAGTTTCATGGTTTTATCTTCAAAAATTAAGGACACCCATAAAAACATTCAACCCCTATTTCACCCCCATACTTGTAAACATTTCAAAATGCTAGAACAAACGATTTTTTGTTTATTATTTAGTGCCTAAATACAAAATGTTATATTTTTATTTTCAAAAATGACGAACTTCATACAAACTTTCAACCCCTATTTTATCTCTCACAGGACGAAATTTCAAAAACGCTAAAACAAATGTTTAATTATTTCCTATCAAGTGCTTAAATACTAAGTTTCATGGTTTTATCTTTTAAAATTAAGAAATCCCATACAACTTTTCACTCCCTCCCCTTTTTAACCCTTTACAACCCCCCTTTCGAAATAAAAAGTAGCCTATGTTCTTTCTCAGGGTCTAGACCATCTGTATACCAAATTTCATTCAAATCCGTTCAGTAGTTTTGGCGTGAAAGAGTAACAGACAGACAGACAGACAGACAGAGTTACTTTCGCATTTATAATATTATAGTAAGGAGTAAGGATTTGCTATACAATTAGATAGATAGATAGATATACTCTTTATTGGCCAAGAAACTTAAAAACTACAGATTACAATATTAAGAGAAAAATTAAATTTAAAGCCAATCTAGGCGGTCTTATCGCTAAAAGCGATCTCAATATACAATTATATATAATACTTACTTTTTAATTAACCAACAACGTTATTCACAGAGTAATATGTAACGATTAAGTACGTATACAAATATGAAAAAAAAATGATATACATTTTGAGTTATTTAAAAATTAATTATAAATTGTCCATATCATTATCTTTAAGTTGCGATAGTACACTGTTTCTAAATTGGTTATTTAATTTACTTATTATTCTATCTTTAAAATATAATCATATTGTTTGTAAATACACACTCAATATCAACCACAGACCAGAATAAAGGTAAATACTAATGATCATGCAAATAAATATTTGTCTTGTGTGGAAATTGAACCCACATTTTATTAACAAATTAATTTGAAATGCTCGTTATAGTGTAGATAGGTATATGTAACCTAGTGCCTCAGAGGTGGGGCTAAGTGACAGCTAGTATTAAGGCGCTGTACTCTCCAACGCGCTCCGATGCACTCGTAGCACTGCGGTGCTCGGTGGTCGGAAACGATCATCGAAGTACAGCAGAGTTTACAGAGGTCAGTCTTTGGATGGGTGTCCGTTTGTGTGGCATTTGATATCGAGCGCTTCCGTGCTTCGGGAGGCACGTTAAGTCGTTGGTCCCAGCTATCACTAAATGTGATATACGTTAACTTAACGTATAACACATTTTTAAGCCATGTTAGAGGCCTAATGGGCGACTTGAAATATTTTAACAGCAGGACGCCATACACCTGCCTCCGCCAATCCGCACTGGGTCAGCGTGGTGGAGTATGACCCAATACCCTCACACCTTGACATGTGAGAGGAGGCTCGTGCTCAGTAGTGGGCCGTTACTATACGCCCACACTTTGTCATTTATATTGTTGGTCCCACGTAATAGGTGTCGAGCCTATTGCCGCTTTCCGGGCAATTTTCTATTTAAATGCGGTGTTATATTGTATCAGACGTTTTGGTGCCATTATTTCGGTAAATTTATCATCTATTTTCTTTTGTTGATTGGATTCGGGTCATCCTCTTCTTCTACTATCAGGTGTGGTGAAATTCATGAATCTATTGGAGAAGGTAAAGATTCTTTAAGTGAGATACTATAATTTTAATTGTTTGTTCGTTCAATATAACACTTGAATATTATTCACAAATCATGTAATGAAAGACACAAATGCTATAGCGTATAATAAAATTACTTTGAAAATAATTATGTAGTTTTTTTAAAACATTCTCTGCAAGTTTTCTTAGGAAACATAATTGTCGAGACGTAACATATTCCTCAGTTTATTAATAAAATGCTCGACAGAATGTAATTGAGTACATGTAACCTAGAGCCGCATAAGTAGGGCACGGAGACAGCCTCTAATAAGATGCTGTACTCGAACTACGGAGCACTTTGCTCTCTATTAAATTTACAGTTTACCTTATCTATTTTCTTTAGTTGGCTGGATGCGACCTATCTCCTATTAGTATGCACTACTAATGTTGCCAGAGCCCACAGATGAAGTAGATAATATTCATAAGTATTCTATATCTTTATTTATTAGTTTTATCAGTGGATAAAATGGATCTAGTAGTTAGCATAATTAAGAAATGTGCAGAAGCTCATGAAAGAAGACTTCATCACCATGTAAATATTGAGGCTATCCAGCTACTCGACAACACAGACCTAGTAAGAAGACTAAGAAGGACAAAACCTTTTGAGTTAGTTTAGTGTAGTGTCAGTGAAGTGTAATACTACTGTGACTAAGAACACATTACTAAAGTGTATTCGCGTTTATAGAAACAACAAGAATAGTTTTATTGGACAAATTCTTACTTTTAAAATATATAGTAGTATATGACAAAAGAAAGTTACTAATTAGTCTTTAGATAGGCTAGATTGCATTTGATATAAGATATATTCTATTTTAAAAGGAAAGTATTTTGTGGGGGTAAAAAAAAATATTGTAAGAATGTCCATACATTGCCAGTCCGACTTTTTGCTGAGTGTGTATTAATTCAGTACTTACTTAAGTCTTTTATGTTATAAAATAACAATGGTAAGTATTTTAGGAAGTGCTGAATAAAGATAATTACTTTCTTTCTTTCTTAAGATGACATGGTGATCACTTTCCTGAAGGTGTATCAATTTTTTTTTTTGAATATTATGAAGAAACACTTGAATTTTAATAAAAAACGATGTGATTATTCCAGAATCTTGGTTTGTTAAGTCGCTTTGGCTTATTGTGTCTGGGACCGCTGGTTTTCAAGGTGGTTTTTTTTGACTTGCGGATGGAAAAAAATTATTACAATTCGATATGAGAAGGATACTCTACAGCCCCAGTGTCTATTGACGGGGGCTGTTGGGGACAAGTTGAAGCGAAAAAAATATAACATTTACTTATTTAGCGATCATTGGCCAAAATAATAAAATATGTGAGAATAAAAAGAGGTGCGCGTAGAGTTATCTTTGAATGAATAAGGAGAGACCTCTCGAAGCCCGTTGAGTCGAATTGTGTGTGGTCATCGGTGCCTCTCATTGGTCCGCTGTGCGATATCTTGTCATGAAGCACCAATGGGAGCGGGCGTGATGAATTGACTATTGGTGCGACAATATTGGTGTTGCCGCAACAAGGGCAGAGTGATGCAAACTGCCGGGTTTTTTTTTAACCGCCAGAAATAATTAAAACCTTAACTTAACGACTATTACATAAATGGTAATAGAGACAAGTGGCTTAGCGTTTTATATTTGTCTACCGATATGGCGTAGAAATATACCTACACTGCCTGCACTCCACTCATGAGGTCGTGTGGGTTCGATTTCCACACAGGAGAAATCTTTGTGTGCATATTTGTTCTGGTCTGGGTGTTTCCTGAATATATTAAGTATCTCTGTATTTAAAAAAAAGAAAGTATGTAAGTATGTATTTATATCCGTTTTTCAGTGTACATAACACAAGTTCTTAATGATACTTATCTTGGAACTAAAATTTTTTCCGCAATAATTGTTGTGATTATAAAATATATTTTTTATGAATAATTTAATAAAAAATATCTTTATCTAAGATATTTTTTATTATATTAGATACCAAATAGTTACTAATCCAAGGACTTCCCACTGTTAACTTTGTCTAGCTTTAGTGAAAATTTCCAACCATTTTGTTGATACTATGTTAACTTCAATAAAGTAATGTGGACGGCTATGCTCGGAGCCCTACGTGATAAAATCATAAATGAGCACATCGCACACAGCGAAGCGCGTTTGCAAACATACTAGAGGGCAGCCTCCTATCCGTTGTACCGATGATCTGGTCAAGGCGGCGGGGAGCCGGTGGATGCATGCGGCATAGGTTCGATCAAGGTGAAAAACAATTGGGGAAGCCTATGTACAGCAGTGTCCTTCAAATTGCTGAAATGATGATGATGATGTTGACTTTATTTTTGGAATTTGTTTCTTTTTCTTTTATTGTTAGACTAAAAGTCAATTGCAACTAATAAAAACAGGACACATTCATTTATTTAAAAGTATATAATATAATAAAACTCCATGTTAGTATTATTAAAACACGCCAGAACATTTCAGAGCGGCTGCACAGTAAAAATAAAAGATATTACATTTGGAATTTCTTTAAAAGTTTTCTGGAAAGGTTTGGTAATAACAGGAATGCAGCCACGCTGCGGAAATGGCGGGAGTATGAAAAATATAAGTGCGAGGTAACTGTTGGGGCTGCCTGTTTCAAACTTAAATGTTGAAAATGCGAAAACGTTGGAAAATAGTACTGCAATATGCTTTATGTAGTTTCATCACTGGTCTTGCACTCATTATCTCAGTCTTCATAATCGTCTTCTCCATAATTAATAATCGTCACACTACTGAGCACAGGCTTCCTCTTAGGAATCAGAGTAAGATGGATTCAAATAATTCTCCGCCACGTGTTCGTAATCCTGCTATTGAAATTAGCAAGCAGAAGCAAAAGTGTCAAAACAGTTGCACAATAAGGTCGAAAATCGACTGCTTTAATAATGTGTTCGTAGTCACATAAGACTTCTAATATATTTCTGGGACCTAGGTCCTATGGCATTTTATCAAGACCTTAGGAGACCACGACAACCAGCTTGGGCTGGGAGCCAAAGAAGGGAGGTGAGGTTTCTTGCAAGTGGTGCACTTGCCGGTCAAAACGCTCTGGCTAATATAAAAGTTCCCGGTAAGCGGCATCAATTACGTGGGACCAACTCTATTATCTATAATTCGCGAAATGTCAGCGTATACTAACTACACCTTCGGGATAACGACTACCTCATCAGCAATAACCGGGACAAAAGACTCAACGCGCCTTCCGAAGTAAGGAAGACTTAAAAAAAAAACTGTGTTTGTTCTATGTTATTTAATCTTAAGTTAGAAAATTTCATATGATATACATAAGTAAGAGTAATTCTGCTGTAACTCACTACTTTTATTACTTTTACTACTTTAACTTTTCATTTAATTGTATTTTGTGGTTTAAATATTTTGTTTTATTGTTAAGTTTCTGCCTTTTGTGTGGCTGTTGCACACGAAAGTTATAAGGTCTCCACGGAAGATCAGCGCTGTTGTGGCCCTCCACTGCAGCACATGCTGAGTGGAGTCCTTTTTAGGCATACTATATGTAAACTTATGTGTAAAAATTGTTTACTGATTTGAATACTGTTTATTGTTTATGTGTATTTATGTCTAAATAAATTTAATTTCATTTCATTTCACTTAGTATTTAATGTCATTCACTAGTCTACTACTTCTTCTCATTCTTAGACGACATCCTTATTTCTGAAGGTTATAGTTCGTCATTTTCTTGTATTCCTACTTGTCTATACTGAGTCAGAACTACTGTTCTGATGAACAAAACGGTTCTCAGTATATAAACTCATCTACTGAAGTAATATCGGTCTCCTGCTGAATGTAGGGTATACACATACTACGCCCAGCGCGTTTCTTCTCCTTCATCTTCCCTTTCATTATGACCTGGATGCTCATTATGAAAGGGATGAATGCCGCATATATCTATCGTCAAAGAAGCTCGGCAAGGTTCTATTATTAAATGGATACATAATTACAAAACCGGAATTGGTTAAATCTGAATAAAAACCAAAATCCTTATAAAACAACAATAAAAAACGTCTTTTACACACTCGCTTCACAGCGCGGCCTCAAAGAAGCTGTATAGGATTCAGGATACTCGATGGCGGATAAATGCAAACAAATTTCATGCTCATATTTCAAAATAAGTTGCATTGCATCCGGACTTTTATGATTAAAAAATTTATTTGATATGTAAAAACATAATATACTTATAAAAGTCTCTGCTGTAGTCATTGAACGTTGGCATTAATTAATTGCTTGACTGGGTAGCAGATCTGGTAAAATAAAACTGCAAAAGTAACATTTTAATATTACTTTAGCTTATAAGTTTAATTCCACAAGTTATAACTTAAGATATGTAATGTCCAAAAATCTCATTAAAGTACATGGATGGGCTTCCGCTCTACCCACAGAGAGACATTTGATTATTTTCCGTTCAAAAAAAAGGTATTACTTTAATGTAGGCTATATCATGATCATTGTGTCTGATGGAAAATTCATTTGATGTATTGATTCAACGGCACCTTTTTTAGTCTTTTTTGTAATTAAAAGCTGTAATGGCGGAACTTCTATTCTCTTCTCTTCTTCTGTTTGTCCGTAATTATGTTAATATTGCTAGAGATAGTTTTGTCATCTATTCTTTTGGATCTTGTGACTGCAGAACACAATTGTTTTAATATTAGGTATTTTTATTGAAGCGCTCGCAGCTCTGCAGTGCTCGGTGGTCGGAAACGATCACCGAAGTACAGCAGAGTTTACAGAGGTCAGTCCTTGGATGGGTGACCGTTTTTGTGGCATTTGATATCGAGCGCTTCCGTGCTTCGGAAGGCACGTTAAGCTGTTGGTCCCGGTTATCACTAAATGTGGTAGTCGTTAAACCATGTTAGAGGCCTAATAGGCGGCTTGAAAAATTCTAACAGCAGGACGCCATACACCTGCCTCTGCCAATCCGCACTTGGTCGGCGTGGTGGAGTATGACCCTCACACCTTGATATGTGAGAGGAGGCTCGTGCTTAGTAGTGGGACGTTAATGGGCTGTGATGATGATTTTTATTGTAACTGGCGGGAGAAAAAACTAAACGTGACGATTTTCTTGCCCGTTCTTTTACGATCAAGTTCCCGCCCGCAGTGAATAGGCGCGTTAGTTTATAAGTATGATATTCATAAGAGCTCTATTGAGCCAAACTTGAATAAATGACTTTTGAATTTGTTCACCAACTCGCCTGCCCAGCGTGGTGATTATGGGCAAATACCCCCAATTGAATGTATACTTTTGCAGAGGCCATTGTTTAGCAGTGGACTCATAAGACTGACATGATGATTATGAGAAGCACAAACCTCTCCTTCGACTTCTGGGTTCAATATAACTTGAAAGCTTCATTACAATAATTAATATTTAAGCGTTTCTAAAAGAAATGTCATAATAATAGTAATAATAATTCTTTATTGCACAAAATAATTTTAAGTATTACATGAGGTATATAAAATAAAATGTACAAAGGTGGGCTTATTTCTAGAAGAGATCTCTACCAGCTAACCCTAGCAGTTGCAAACTAAATAGTTGTACGGGATAAATGTTGTCTAAGAAAAGTCTTACTGATGAAATAAATTAAATAAACAAAATATAAAGCAAATGTCTTACATGCTAATAATATATTAAAAATATATACGTACATACAACTTATGCAGTATGACGTGCGTTATTCTAAGAGAAAAATGAAACATTTCTAAAAAAAATGTGCCAAATTTGACAAGTAGTGAGTCAGTTTACTTTTGAACGACTAAAGTATGATGTATTTATTTTGAAGTATTATATTATTAATCTAAACAAAACAATTATTACTATACAACATGATTACAGGTTAACGAGCGTAACTCACTCTGATGGCTTTCTGATGAGGGCATGGCATGTATTTTAATGGGCTTCAAACCTGACCCAGCTCGATATCATGTATATATTGACAAACGAAATTGTACCTTGGTTTAGGTGAAATTTTGATTCATTTCACTGGTTTACTCATAAGACGTGAAGTTGGGACGTAGGGGCGAATAAAGTTAGTTTTTTTGATATGACGAGACAATGGCTTTTGTAAATGGAGTTGATTGTTGGCGTTGGATTGACTTTCAGTTTGTTCGCTAGCTTTTATATTTCCGTCTTGGATAATGGTTCATGGGATTCCTCGCATTTTTTTTTCTTTTAAATCGTTAAATTACCATCTCCCGCGTGTGGTGGAGCGGGAAGATGTGTCAGACTTTTACTGACTAAAACGCATCCATATTCCTCCTTGACCCTGGTATGTAACCCTTTTGAACAGTCCCGCAATCCGCCTCGCATCTGGGTTTCTGTATATGGGATTCCACTGGTTAGCGTTCACCCTTATGTTTAGACCGTATTTCTACTAAATGGCAGGGGCCCCCTGCCCCCGCTGTGTAAGAACCTCCTGGCGCTGCCTGACGGGCCCTCCTGGCCCGCCCGCTGCGCCCTCTAGGTCCCTCTTAGTTTCCCCCCCGGTAGTCAGTACTAAGGGCACCCAGAGTCGCCAATCTCTGTACTCAGCCCCCCCCCCCCACGACAAGGTGGAGACCAGTCGGGGGGTATAGGGCTCCTACCAAGATCTTAGAAGCCCAAGCTGGCCTCATCTGCAAGTGGTGCACCTGCCGAGGATCTGGAAAACAAAAAAGATCCCGGTAGGCGGAAATAGGCTCGTTAGGTAAGTATGGAAGTATAGTGTGCCTTTGCCTACCCCTTGGGGGAAACAGGCGTAATATTATGTTTGTATGTATGTATATGACTAGCGCAATTGAACAAATTCTTACTGTAAACAATGAATAGAAGTAAATGTTACTAGAATGTTATTTTTTTAGACTAGATACATTGTTATAAGATACCGCCTTTCTAAAAGGAAAAAATGTCGTAAAAAATAGAAGACTTGCGCCAATCTTCGAGGTTAAACCTTGCAATTAAAATTTTGTAACTCGATAAAATTTAATCCTACGATACTTTACTGTTATCCATAATAAAGAAATGGAAGGAATTAATTAACGGCGAAGTTTTTTTTAACAAGGCTTTATGTTCATTATTAGTATTTCGAACTAGCTTTCGCTCCTTGCGTCAGCTACCGAAATAACGAACTAAGCGATTTAAAAAGGAAATTTAATAATTATAATTCTAGTACTAAATAGAAATCTAAAACGTGGAAAAATGTAATAAAAAATTCTTCTGAATTTGTTATTCGCAAATAATAAAATCATTTAAGCCTATATTCGTCTGCTGGAAAAAACTAATACCTACTTTGGTTATAGAACTTTAAAGAAACGGTTACCATACCAGTTAAATAGTCTGCCCGAGGATATACGCCGGAAATAAGATACAAAATCTTTTTGAAGGAACACTTAAAACCTTTTTTTTGCACACTTAACTTAATATTTAAGTTTTTACTTAGTAAGTTAAAAACTCTTGATCCCACAGACAAACTATATAAATAGTTATGTTGGAATACTGTATTTTCACTGCTTACCGTTGTTTGTTTTGTTTAATAAATAAAAAAAATAGGTAGGCATCTCCATTGGTACACCACCGGGGTCGATATTTAAGTAATTAATAATTAATATTGTCTAATAGGAATAGTCGGTGGTTGCAGGCGGCAAAGAATCGATCTACGTGGAAAGCAGTTGGGGAGGCCTATGCTCAGCAGTGGACGTCAAATGGCTGAAATGATGATGATTGTCTAATAATAATTACTTTTTATTTTTAAAACAATTTAGAAGAAATACAGCTTTGACTATTACATTAAATTTGTAGGGAGCGGATGACGTGCTCCCGACTAAAGGGAAGATCTTCCACCGGGCGGATGGATGTGCCCGGGGGCCGCGGCCCAACCGATGATGGTTGGGTGCTGCATATATAGTTACGAGCTTGAGGAATTTCGTTTGCGCGATTCAGTATTTTCATTCATCTTTTACGTTCCGTTCATCGCTTGTACGGTGTCGCTACACATTTAAAACAAATATTTTCTTTTTAAATGTAATTTTTATAATTTTAAAGATGGCGGATAATTATTGTTTGTTAAGAAACAATAAAAATAGTATGTAACGTAGGTAGTATAGGTAAGCTATGTTTGAAAGATAAAACTTTATATAACACTTTCATCAATTATCGTCTGTGTGACTATAGAGTCATGCTTATTATTTCAACAATGTGAATGCAGTGTAGGGAGTGGATGGTACTCCCGTCCAAAGAGAAGATTGAGATTAGGCGGATGGATGTGCCCGGGGGCCGCGGGCCAATCGACGAAGGCTGGGTGTTGTATATATAATTACGAGCTTGAGATTTTTTTTTTTGCATGATTCAGGATTTCATTCATCTTTTTTTTACGTTTCGTTCATCGCTAGTACGGTGTTCCTACAGCAGCTTTACAGTTATTTTATTGATTGGCTTGTTCTATTCCACTTTTATATAAAGACAGCAAAATACTATACTATATACTAATTATTTTTTCTATATTATATATAGATTTTATATTATGTATTGTATTGTATGATGTGTATATATATTTATATTTATGTATATTTGTGTATTTTATTTATATTTAACAAATAGTTTTAGTGTTTATTCGTTATAAAGTTTTTGTGCTCTGCCTACTGCTTTCCTGTTCTCTCCTTTGCGTCGGGTTGTCTGGAAGAGATCGCTTTTAGCGATAAGACCGCCTAGATTGGCCATTGTGTTTCAATATTCATTGTAATCTGTAGTTTTTAAGTTATTTGGTCAATAAAGAGTATATCTATCTATCTATCTATCTACTATTCGTTTATAATACTTTCATCAGATATCTGTGTAGCAAACCTTTTAAAGCCTTTATAGGACGCCATAATCCGCCGTTCGCTAGAAAAGCAAACCTAGTCTCGTCTGTGTGATACAACCGCGCTCATTCATATGTAGTTATTTCGGGCTTATTCCGGTCGGATTAGCAATAAGTCGCACTAATTGGACGCAGACTTGTTGGGTCTTAACGGTGCTGTCATAGTGACGGCGATCTTTGGTCTTGTTGCATGAATGGTCTTGGCGAAGTATACAATTGTGCGTAGTTTTTTTTAAAAATTTTGCTAAAGCTTTTGACTGAAACACTTCATTCATCCATTTTTTTTTTTGGGATGGAAAATCATCATATGACTTTCTCCCGCTGTGGGTGGAGGGTGTGTCAGACTTCTACTGACTGAAAACCATCCATGTTCCTTCTTTTGAGCCTGCTACGTACCGAGGCCGCGGTAACCCTTGCGAACAGTCTCGCAACCCCGGCAGGCTTGGCCCCTATGGGGCCCCTCGGTGTGCTGACATCTCTTTGAGGCGCGCGTGGAACACGAACGCGCCATCGACGCGGCTTGTCGTCTATGGAAGACGGACGGGCGGCGAGTTACCCATTATTCGCCGCCCACAAGCCACTACTTACTTAGCTGTGGTATTAACTGTAAAACATACACACAATTGCGTCTGTTTCCCCGAAATGGTAAGCAGAGGCATATTATGGGTATACGCCCACTCTTCGCCAATTATATAGTTGGTCCCGCGTAATAGGTGGTGAGCATATTGCCGCTTATCGAGAACTTGCACTACTTGCAGGTTGGCTTAGGCTCCGTAAGTCTTGGTAGGATCCCACCTAGTAAGACATATTATTTAAATAACATATATAAATTTGCAGCTAACATTGGCGCCACACCTAGTATCCCAAACATACAGGACACTTATTTCATTGGTATCTATTTCAGTATGTAAATTGTGACCGTCATCAACCGCCCGAGCAATAATTAAACAGCGGCCCATTTCATGGATGTCGTAGGCATAGTTTTAAATTTGTCATTATTCGGTACAGCTAGGCTGATGAACATGGAAAGCAGATTCCATTAAAGCAATTGATATATTGGCATACATATGATACATTGGCATATGCTATCATCCAAGAAGTGCTAGTGGCACTTTGAGACTTGGAAATGTATCACCGAAGTCAAACATAGAAGAATTCATAGGGACCATTCAATCCTCAGATATGTACGTCACTATTACCAATTCCTTAGAAGCCGTGTCGTCGGAGTTTTCCAATGAAAGGCTGATTTGGGCTTCGAGGCTCTCTTACCGAGCTTCGATTTACGACGCTTTGATTTCAAGGAGCAAACGGCTGTCAAAAGAGCAGTCGAAACAAAACTAAATTCAATGGAAATGACATTGTTAGGAAGGTTATGTGTAGTGACTTTATGGGATATGATAAGTATTGAATATGTTAGAAGTAGTAAGATGAAGACCTGTATTTTACTAAAAAGTCCCCAGACGAATTTTGTTGTAGAAAAAATCAACTCGGTCGCGGTAACTCGAGTAAGAATCGAAACAAAGACGGCTTAAAGAAAGCCGATTTTCATGTTGTGAGAAAAGACAAAGATTATGTGACTAGAAGAGTAATGAGTATGAATGTTACCGAGTGGTGGAAGACGACAGACGAGCAAGAGATGGATTTAGTGCTTAAGTAGGTAGAATGATTAAGAACGGGGAAGATTTTACTGATATTTTTAATTTGTCCATAGGCTGCGGTGAACAGTTTCCATCAGGTGGCCGCACGCTTGAGTGTCACTTGGTGGTATATAAAAAATGAGTCGATGACGAATATCAGAGGCGAGTGGAATGAAAATACACGCTGTGTCGACCTTAGATAAACTGGGAGAAAGCCAGAAGGACGATAAGATCTATTTTTTAGATCACAGTCATGTGATCTAATTAATACTAGCGGCAATAGCCCAGTGGCGAGACCCATTGCCTTTAAATTAAAAGGGTAGCGGGTTCAAATCCTGGTGGCGCACCTATAACTTTTCGAAGTAATGTATGTAATTATCGCGTCACGGCTGTCATGAACATCTATGGCAGTTAATTAGGAAGTTCAAAGTTCAAAGTTCTTTATTGCATTCATGTTGTACATATACAGGTGTTAACAAAGATAGAAGGTAACAAACATGACCCTGCAAGGGCACAGCAAGTACATATTATTATATATATTAAAAGTAACTTATTATTAAATAAAATATAATTCGTAATAGTAATTTAACAAATTCTTAAAAATTTACGTAACAAAAATATTTGTTGAAAAAAGTAAGTGCCTTCTAACGTCCTTATAGCTGGTTTACCCATAGAATGAGGTTTCCCTCTGGGTTTAGAAGGTCAGACGGCAGTCGCTTTATGTATTAACTGAAATTCAGCCAAATCTGGTTAAACCAGTTAGCAGATCCTGGGCCCTAAGCTCAAGTCTAGGGCAATCGGGAAAATGCTGATAATATTAGTAAATACTCGCAAACCTTATAAAAATCTAAGCCGTAAGTAATCTCTTAATTTATATACACTGGACAGCAAATAAACCGGGCCACCCGCTGCCTTGAAACTCTGATTCAATTTGTTCAAAAAGTATAAAACTTACAACTATCAAAGTTATACCTACAAAAAGGGCGACGATATACTCTCTGACGTCATGACACTTCTATGTAGACTCACCCTGGTCTCATCAGTAAAGAATACATTGCCCCACTGCTCTAACGTCCAATCTCTATGCTCTCGAGCAAATTGAAGTCGTGCTCTACGGTGGGCTACCGTTAATTTTGGGCCTGTAGCAGCTCTCTTTGGAGTCAGATTTCGTTCAGCAAGTCTCCTTCTGACGGTATCTGAACTTATAACCACTTGGCGTTCGTCACGCAGACTTCGTTGGACTTGAACTGCGTTGAGGCGGTGATTTCGCAAAACAGTAAGTTGGATATAACGATCATCTGCTGCTGATGTAGCCCTAGGTCTGCCCGTACCTGGTCGGCGATCGAATGCTCCAGTCTCTAAGTATCTTCTGTAAACCCGTTGTACCGAAGATCTGCTGATTCGAAGTCTCCGAGCGACTTCACGTTGCGAAACGCCTGCTTGAAGTAGTGCTACAGCTTGAGCTGCTTCTTGGTGTGTCGTATCCATTATTGACCGAAGGAAATAGCATAAATACACGCGTCTGGAGCAAATAATGGATGGCAACTAAAGAAATCATAAGAAAAATCCTACTACCTTCATTTAGAAAAAAAAGAACGCTAATCGCAAACTCTAGTCAAAACAGAGCAAATCGTTGGTATTGTTTTTGTTGCTTGATTACAATGTGAATTGAGGGTTTGGATAAATTTGTGGTTATTTCTCAAACAACATGAAACGTTCTGTTTGTAGGTGTAAGTTTGATAGTTGTGAGGTTTATACTTTTTGAGAAAATCGAGTCAGAGTTCCAAGTTAGCGGGTGGCCCGGTTTATTTGCTGTCCAGTGTATTTTTTGGCATTCACAATGCTATAATCCAAAGATTGGAGGTACGATTTCCACCAGGGTTACTGCGGTCGAATATTTCTATCAAAAAAATCATCTCAAAACAAAGTGACAAGTGTTTAGAACTTTTATTAACGTAGAATTTTTGAACAGCAGTTTCTATAATCTGATTGCAACATGCATAGCAGTGATTCAAAACATGCTAATTATGAATTTCCAATACAAGTAATATTGATAGACAGTTGAAAATACATATAATTATACAGATTGCTACGTATGGTTTCATGAATAATTATTAAACAACCGAACGCTTTCATAATGATGGGCGTAGCATCTATGTCATTAAAATTCTTAATGTGATTTGGGTCAGTATACCCGCTTCTTACTTCTAAGGTTGCGAGTTTTATATTAAAGAAGGAATATTTTTGTGTGTTAAAAATACTTACTTGAGGAGTCATCATCTGATTAAGGCTACTTATCATATTATATTATTTTTTTGTATAGGCATTAAATGTATAGTTTATTAATAATACATATTTAAATATATTTTTGTTTTAATCCCGTGGAGCCTTATTCAAGTAAAGAAGACTGAAAAGTAATATCCTGACCTCAATAAGTTTTAGCTTTCACTATATGTACAATTTTCGCCCCACATCGGACCATGTTATACGGGAGGTAAATGATTTAACAGTATAGACGTCACTGTGCCTTTTTAAATAGCGCAATTATTTTGTGTTTTATTCGCATATTTTACCTTTTGATGAGGTACTACTTTTTACCTCAATAAACGGATCTGCCGTAAACGGCCTTTTCCTTATGAATCATCTGAGTTATACTCTAAGGATAAATATACTTATATTTTAGTAAATACATACCGTCAGACTAATTTTCAAATCACGTAACTCCCATAAATATAAAGATTGACTTATACTGTCATACAGTGTACAATTTCGAGATCTATCGATTGGAATATCTCTCAAATCCTATTAATTAATATTACATTGAACGAATTGGAATAATACCTATATTCAATTTGTGCCTTAACTACGAAAAACAAACAGTTTTCACTTCCTCCAAAAACGTTTTCTCATAAGGACATGAGCAGTTTGAAAAATAGGCTGACAATACGTATTTATAGTACGTAGAAAACACTCAGACCAGAAAAGTATTTATGTCCTTTCAGATAAGTATGTGGCCTGGGTGTGAATAGAAACCACGACCTAAAATTTTTTTTTTTTTTTTTATAAATATTTCTGACACTTACACCAATTATTTAGTTCCAAGATAAGTATCATTAAGAACTTGTGTTATGGATACTAAATAACGGATAAACATACATAAATACTTTTTTTTTTTTTTGTAAATACATACTTAATATACATAGAAAACACCCAGACCAGAACAAATATTCATATTTATACTCACAAATATTTGTCCTGTGTGGGAATCGAACCCACAACCTCAGGAGTGGAATGCGGGTATACTCGCCACCACGCCATATCGGTCGTCAACCAGACAGTATGCAAAAACAAAAGAAACAAATCCGTTACAAAAGCCTATTAAGTTCCCATCCTTCCGTGTTTTAATTGAACGTGCAGAATCACGTAGACCCACAGAGCGGAACAGATTTGCCCGTACGTATGTACGTTACGTTAGAGCTCGGTCTCACTAGACGGCCAAAATATTCCAAAATATTGGGGGGAATAGATTTGCACCTAAAAATTTCCTGACGAATGCTTTAGTTTGGGAATATTTTAAAACAAGTTGAAACGGTCACAAAGAAATCAGCCCTGATATCAGGCCAATGTGAACAGCGTCATACTTACTAACAGACGAGCGAGATACGACAAGACAAACTCCATTTTCTTTCCCTAAGAACTAGAAGTAGGTTCAAGACAAACGTGAATAGAATTGTTTTTTTTTAAAGTCGAGTAATAATGTGGCAATTGTGCATACTATATTGTAATTATTTTTTAAGCAATTACTTGTCAAAATAGTTATGCTAACTGAAAAAATGCATAAAGATGCTACATTGACCATTGACCAAAAAAATTTGCAAATGAAAATTTGGGATACATAGTTCGCAATTCACCCATATATCAGTAATTTATATATGTACGCGACACACGACCAGTGGGAACGAGCTCTTACACGTGATAAAAGTGGCTGTAATCCGATTTTCCGGAACATACTACAACCGGAGCTCTCCGTTATTTTAGTGGCAATTAAAACAAATTCTTCCTACTCTGCTAATCCTCTTGGGGGGCTTTAGTCGCTTTCACAGCTGGACATCCGCTGTAAGCGCGTTGTTGTTCTTATTTACCTATTGTTTCGTTCGTTGTTTTAATTACTCTTTTTGTATTGCTATACTTTTATTAAAGTTAAATATTGGGGCCCATGTCTCTTTATTTTTCGACGTGCTGAACAACTGCTAAAAGACAGGACATTATGGACTTCTAAATTAGTCTAGATTAAAGGATGCCTATATTATAAAATCTACATCAAATTGGATCAGCTCATCAAAGTGTCACTACGGAGCACTTGCCTTCTCTGACTAACCGAGGCAAGAGGTAATCAGGACATACTCTTCGACAGGTGGGTTGCGTCATGCTTTTAATATGCTTCTAGATAATAAAAATATGCTTTATTGTCTTCAAGATCAACAGGATCATTTAGATTTGTCATATATTTCAACACACAAAATGGAAATTCGATCATTTTCTTTTAACAAAATTGAATGGTTGCCCTTTTGCCAAGGACTGACCTTTGTGAACCCTTTTTTACTGAGATGATGATTGCCTGCCATCTAAGGGCTACTACACACGAGCAGTATATTGAGGACAGCAAAAGCGACTGCAGGTACCGTCACCTGTCGGTAGCTAGCCGTCAACGTATCTGCAGCAGGCTTACGACGATACGACGTATCTGCCGTCGCCGTGTAGACACACGCAATATGTATAATAGCAGTGTGAGAGTTTTGAAGATAAATGATGTTCAAAATATGACTTATGGTACTAGTAGAACCAAAACGGTAGCGTTATCTATCAGAACTTTCTGGCATTGTTCAGTAAATTTTGATAATTCTGTCTTTGCGGTGGAATAAAGTGTGTTAGCATCAGTCAATTAACGAACAGTTTTCATTGGTTAAACGAAAATAAAGTATTGTTTAAGCAAATATATTTCCCTGACTAAATCTTGAGTGGCAGAAAGCACACAATAAACAGTAACGAGTTTATTGCAAACAGTTTTAGGTTCATGCATATTCAAGCAACACCTGAAGGAAGCGAGCCTTACGGTTCGGAAGTTACAGCCGCCTGTTTATTTGCACGTTTACGAGCCAAGCTGGATGTTTAGCGCGTTTTTTACGAGGTCGCCATTACTGCAGACAATGTGGTGCAAGCCACAAGCGGCTGGCGGGTGTAACAGATGGCAAGTGGCCAAATTTAATTATTTTAAACATGTTCATGATTTATTCATCACCTGGCTTCGGAAGTTGTGGCCCGTTTTTATTAACTATTCATTTTAATTTAAGTATAATTATATGTAAGCGAAGCGAGGGGGGTTTAATGTAATGTCGAATGATAGTTTGCCAACTCTTGTGGATGTTTCATAAAATATATATTGGTATGCTTTATGACAATTATTGAGTTACCTGTTCTCATTTTCACGACAACGACAACGTGGATATAGTATACCTGCACTTCACTCCAGAGGTCGTGGGTTCGATTTCCACATAGATTTGAATGATGTTCAAAATATGAGTTATGGTACTAGTAGAACCAAGACGGTAGCGTTATCTAGTTAGAACTTTCTGGCATTGTTCAGTAAACTTTGATAATTCTGTCTTTGTGTTCACAAACTTGAATATTTGATCGGGGCGGGATATTTTTTCATGTGGGAACCCCGACTCTTACCTTTTTTTTAAACTGCTATTTAATCTTTACACATTTCGGTACTCGATTATCTATCGCGGGAGCTGTACTTTTGAAGAGACACGAGCTTGACATTGGTATGGCGTAAAGCGCTACATTTCTAAAATATAATTTATACAACATCACATAGGATTTCAGGTATCTTGTAAATATATATCATCTAAAAAACACAGTACACATTACAGTGTTGTATATATTTTCTATCTATCTGTCAATCTATTACTTACGCAGAGCTATGACCCGCTCCCGCTTATAATTTACACCAAAATTCATCACAACTAGTCGTTATAATAGCGTTGTGTTGAAGTCGTTTATTTGACGCTACAGCAAGCCAACGTTAATCATTGACGGGTATAGCTCTCGTCTTCCTTAGCAAATATTTCACCAAGAAGCGTTGTATATTAAAAACTTCTAATATCTCGCAATTAACTGTGAAATGTTGTTGCTTTACTAAATTATTATACAAAGTGTACTGTCTTACTAAATTGTTTTGTAATAAGTTCCTTGATTTCAGTTATAGGTACTTTATGAAATAAATCATTGAGGGGCTTATTAAAAACAGAGTTTTAAAGTTAGACCAGTTTTAAAACTAGTATAGTTTATCAAATGAAAGTGACAACACCAGTTTAAAGCCTGGTCCTACTTTAGATCTAGTAAGTATGAACTATGTTTTTAGTTATTTTTAAATACATATTTTATTATGACATTTTCAGATGCTTTCATGTTTTAATGCTGAAATAGTTTATGACATAAAGAACTTTTTACTTTACTTTACTTTTAACTCGGTGATAATTTCAGCCCACCTTCGAACCCGTACCCTTGTACTCTGAACGTTGAAATTACATTTTATTCGCCGTTCGCAGCACTTGTTGTATTCGAAAGTCGTATACCAAATATTTTAAACGCTACATTTCCCATATATCACCACGTAAGCGGCTAGTATTCAGAATCGATGAGTATTGCCGCTAGACCTGTAAATATTGACGCACCTGCAATGGATTTGTCTGTTTTAGATTCTGAATGTAATCTAGATTAGAAATGTTGTGTTATTTATTACAGCAATGCGACCACTTTACATACAATATTATTGTAACAGAAGCGCTAGGTGGTCAGAAACAAACAGCGAAGTAAAGCAAAATTCACAGCGGTCAGTCCTTGGATAGGTGACCGTTTGTGGGACATTAAGTACCGAGCGCTTCAGTGCTTCATACGGCTCGTTAATCCGTTGGTTATCACTATATGTGTTTATTCATATTAATTCATGTTAGAGGCCTCATTGGCGACTTGAACAGTTCTTACACCAGGACTCCACACATCTGTCTCCGTCAATCCGCTTTGGGTCTGCGTAGTGGAGTATGACCCAACAAACCCTCGCCTTGGTTCTTGAGAGGAACCCGTGTTCAGTACGACCTGACATTACGGCCTGAGATGTTTAACAAGCAGCTCCATTGGACATAGTTGTCAGTATCTACTTCATTTCACTACTCATTTTATACATACATACATAATATCCCGCCTGTTGCCCCGAAGGGGTAGGCAGAGGCATATTATACGCTCACATTTCGCCAGATATATTGCTGGTCCCACGTAATAGGTGGCGAGCCTATTGCCGATTACCGAGAAATGTAATGTTCGCCAGAGCCTCGTTCGTTAATCGGCAGGTGCACCACTTGCAGGTGAGGTTGGATTGGGCTCTTCAGATCTTTGTAGGAGCCCTATACACCCATTAATTAGTGTTTTTTTTTTTATTTTTTTTATTTGGCTTATAAAACTGGGTACAATTAGTTACATACATTTGTGTGAGTTTAATTTATAACACGTACTTTAAATTGCCCCTACTAGTTATAAGCACAGCATGCAATAATTATATTCTAATATTCGACAATTACTTATACTAAATCTGCAGTAAGTTACAATTGAAAAAAACATAAACCTTTAAGAATTATATAACCTGTTTAGAAATTATGCCATTAATACATTTTTTTGCGGAGGCCAGAGAACCGTTAAAGATATCATAATTAAAGCGCATTGAGTTATAAAAAGAGCACATTCGATACAGAGGAGAGTGAGAACCGAGACGACTCCTGCATGTGGGAAGTGTGAATGTCTTTCTATTCTGAACACGACTGGCAGTTCGTGGAATTGTAAATTGGAGACAGTGTAAAATTTCAGGTCAGTCAATGAAACCGTTTACTATTTTAAAAAGAAATAGGACATCTGATGCCCTCCGTCGGCAATGTAAGGGCGTAAGATTATAATGAGATAAGCGTGATTCATACGACTGAAGGTCACGACATTTATTATCTGAATAACTGAGGTAGTAAACGAAACGTTTATGAACTCGCTCAAGTCTATCGGAATGAACCTGATAACCTGGATTCCATACTGGACTCGAGTACTCGAGGACACTTCGTACAACACTATTAAAAATAAGAATAGTGAGTTCAGGGTCCTTCAATATTTTCATTTGGCGTGTAATAAAACCACTTAACTTTGAGCTCTTCTTAATAATAGCGTCGATGTGATGTCTAAAGCTCAACGAGCTATCCAAGACTACACCTAGGTCACGAATGCTGGAGACTTCATTAATAGGAATGTTGTTGATGAAATAAGTAGCGTTAGTCGGTTGTAATTTTCGTGTGAATTTTATATGGTAGCACTTGTTTGTATTAACTAGCATGTGGTTATCATAACACCAATCCTGAAACCTATTAATATCCATTTGAAGAGCCTGTACATCGTCAGTACTATATATTTTTCGATAAATTTTTAAGTCATCGGCATACAATTTAAATTTGGAATTTATGCAAGAAGAGACATCATTAATGAATATTCATTATATAATAAAGAATAGTGGCCCTAAATGCCCTGGCCCTGGTGTTTAAATAAATACAGTGTTGTAACAAGAGTGAAAATGATTTCATTAATAGGATGGTCACAACCGCAGCGATAGGTAGGATAGGAACTGCGTAGTCGTACAAAACTTTAACTAAGCACAAAATTCTAATACCAGGACACCATACATCGACCTCCTACATACTACACTGGGTCAGTGGTGTATTTCAAATTCCTCTTATCTTTGCTTATGGAAGTAATCTGACCTTAGTAGTGGAACATTCATAGGCTGGGCATAGACGACTACACTGACAGTGCCAAATCACAGCAATTGAGGAGTAAATTTGACCAGTAATTACGCAAATTTTTGGACCCTTCCAACCACTATAATGTGCAGTGCTCGTATATCGTGAAATGCCAACTTTTTCTCGAAGCTAGCTTCTACCCTAGTGAATTAATTTACATTCAACTTTTATTTAAAAAGCCGAGATGAGTTTCTTGGCGCATTCTTCTTAATCTCGTTGCCTTTTTGAAGCCTCGTTAGAGTAGCCGACTGACTGACTGACTTACGCACAGTCCCCCCCCCCCCCCTTTATAATCATGACAGGCTGACTGACAGATCCCCCGATAAGCGTCACAAATCTGAAGAAAAAACCATAACAGACAGATAAACTAACAAACCTTGACAAATTCTGCCAAAGATCCATTTGCTTTTATTTTTTGATTATGGTATAGTTTGTATCTTTTTCATTGTTGTTAAAAAAATATCATCGATCTTGACGAGTTTTTTGCCCAAATCTTTTACGATCAAGCTCCCGGCCGCAATGGTAAGGCGCGTTAGTTTTCAACGTTCATGAGAGCATTTTGGCGCCAAATCTTAAATAATTGATTTTGACTGATTTGATTAATTGAATTCAATTCAATTCAATTCATTTATTGCCATCTAAGTGTACATAATGGTCTTAAGAATAAATGTGTTTCAACTTAGTTACCTTTATAGGTGCTGCAATGTCTTATACATAGTCTTAGTAGGTAACTTGGTAATGTGAATTGCTTATTGGCGAAATGGCCTCTAGTAAAATACTTTGTGCATTTTAATTGCAAAATTTACAGTTGGCATATGTGGGTCGGGTTGAGATGATTAAATAAAAAAGGAACACCATTTTGTATAAAATATATTTAATTTTTAACATTCCTGGCTATAAACATAAATTTACGACAGTAAACAATTAATTAAAGTTAATAAAGAAGCAATGTTCGATGTTGAGCCGACCTTTGAGCTTTTATATAGAAATTAATATTTATTGCTTAGATTATGTAGAAAATAAATGAGCACTCTTCATAAATAAAACACGAATTTGCTTCTTTTATTGCGAATATTACAAAAAATATATTTCGTTATTGTTACCATACAAAGATTTTCTTATTTCGATGATACACAAAACAAATAGGACCTTAATATAAACAGAAGGCTAATTCTACTAAATAATACAGTTAAATATTTTCTGTCACGATCTTTGAAAAAAGTATGAGAATTCAACCATTACGTATATTGCTCTCTGTGTGTGTGTATCGAAAGTGGTTTGATGATGAGCATTTGTATTGTTTGAAATGTGTGCCAAAATACATTTTACTTTTTATTCTGAATTCTAACAAAGCAGCAATACTACACACAGCAAAAATAGCTACGTCTTTAAACGCCAAGTGACCGACAAACAATAAATTTTCTATTGGTTCTGGGATCGTGAAGCGACGATAGTCCAGTGGCGAGACCTATAGAGTTCTTATTTAGAGTCTCGGGTTCAAACCTTGGTGGCGCACTTACGAATTTTTGAAGTTATGTGCGTATTGATCGCTTGCTCTGTGCCTCGGAAAGCACGTTAAACCGTTGGTCCCGGCTGTCAAGAACATGTATGGCAAGCGTTAATAGTAAGTCAGTGCCATCAAATATTCTGACAGCTGGTTTAACCATAGAATGCTGTTTCCTGCTGGGTTACGGAGGTCAGACGGCAGTCACTCCATGTAGTAACTGAAGTTCAGCCTAATCTGGTTAAATCAGTGAGAAGACCCTGGGCCCTAAGCTGAAATCTAGGGCAACCGGGATAGGGCTAACATATAATAAATAAATAAATATTCTCTTACAATCACACCAATTATTTAGTTCCAAGATAAGTATCATTAAGAACTTGTGTTATGGATACTAAATAACGGATAAACATACATAAATACTTTTTTTTTATGTAAATACATACTTAAGATACATAGGTGAACGACCAGACCAGAACCAATATTCATGTTCATGCACACAAAGATTTGTCGTGTGTGGGAACCGAACCCACGACCTCTCGAGTGAAGTGCAGGTATACTGACCTCCACGCCATATCGGTCGTCAAAATATATGATGAGGAAATTGAATTACAGTACATAATTATATAACTAAGCCATTTTAAAAATAAAATATTATTCGATACCATAAAAGCTCAACATCAAAAAAAACAATAACAAAAAAAACAAACAACAAAAACACAGTCAATAACGTGTTTTATTTTAAGTATGCTATGCTTTGTTTGAAATGTTTCATTTGCTATTATATTACAGCAGGAGTTTCGTTTTCACAAAAGCTTCCAACATAATTAATTTTGTTACTTTAATATTCATATCAGTTATTGGAATATTCTTGCTAAGGAAAACAAATTACCTTTGAAACTTTATTTGCTGATATAAGAAAGTATAATCTTCCATAAAAGAATATTTGTTTTGCTTATCTTATTAAACATACAGTAAAAGCGGGTATCCTGATATTTTGTGTAGCTATGGCAAATTTAATTTAACGTACGTGAAGCAAAAAATACAAATGTATTAACAGAATTATAATTGACTCGTCTTACAATTATTAAATTTATTATTTTTAAATTATTGTTAATTAATGTAATATCTGTTTAATTAAAAAAAGTTTAAGATAAATCATTGACTGCATGAATACGATTTGTGTTTTTATATGTAAACTAACTCGTTTAGAATGACATCAGGCAGGTCGCAGACATAACATGAAGTAGAGTGGCCAAAGATACTTCTAAGAATTCTAACTAATAAGACTTCAAACTTCAAAACTTTTTATTTCATAAACTATTACATAGTACTTGAAAACGTTAAAATTTATAACACATATAAAAAAACAATCAAAATATAATTATACTGAAATCACGAAGCTTAGATTCACTTGCAACCAAACAATTACACCAATTATTTAGTTCCAAGATCATTAAAAACTTGTGTTATGGATACTAAGTAATGGATAAAAAAATGTTAACGCTTTCTTTTTGTAAATACATAGTTAATATAATTAGGAAAACACCGCGATGAGAACAGATATTCATGTCACAAAGATTTGTCCTGTGTGGGAATCGAAGGAGCGGAATGCGGGTATACTCCCCTCTACGCCATTTCGGTCGTCTATCTGTTGTTGAGCATAATAAAAATGTCACTCACTTCACTTACACTTAATTTTTTTATTTTGTGTTTTTATTTTATTCATTTCATTTTTGACGTTTTCAAGTGTTACATAAGTTTATGACATTAAGAACTTTTCACTTTACTTTACTCGATGTGCCGGCATACAGAAAATTAAATGATCATAATATATTGTTGCAACTAATAAATACTAATGGCTCCATTCTAGATTCGCTAAACCAACATTTCAACATCTAGTTCAAACCTATATACAACTGTCACCTATTATTTTGACATCTGACATTAATTAATGACAAGCTGTTTCAGTCAATTGCTTTTTAAGCATTTATTTTACTTTATCTTATTAATGATAATAATGTTTAAGCAAGTAACTTATTTGTGATTAACCAGGAAAGTTAAATAAAATGGCGAGTAGATGAGGTACTTCAAATGTATTAATTCAAAACAAAAGGGCATTAGAATCTCATTAAATATATCTCCGCTGAGAGCCTCTCGGTGTGCGCTGATCTTTGATATTTCATCTATCAATAGTCTTAAATATCAACAATCACCAACAGGTATTGAAACATTTTTTTTACGTAATAAAAATTATCTTAGTAATCTCACATAATGAGGGTAGATCCGATTAAATGAGTCTCAAGATGAGCAAAAATTATATTACTTGGGTACTAGAAAATGGTAATACATAGATACGTGAATTATTTTTGTTTTGCAAATACATACATGCTATGCTTAAGAAATCATAATATTGCAAATGTCCTGGGCGGGAATTGAACCCTCAACCCCAGGAGCGTCTAGCAGCGTCATATCAATTGTCATATGTTTATTTCGTTCTTTTTTAAAATAAACCACTAGATGACAATCCAATTAATTTTACTTTACAATACTTCTTCCTAAATACAAAATTCATACACTTACAATTAACTAATTGATAATAAATAACGATTAGTCGTTCGGCTACTATCACCTTGTTATAACCCTATGATCGTCGTTTGTATGAAGCGTAGGTACTAGAACATTAGAATTAATTAACTTTACGGTACGTATATACATTAATTACACTTCACTACTCATTGAGCGCCTAAAACAGTAAATATAGAACCCACGATATTTAATAAGTTTCTATTCGAAGCCTTGATTATGTAATTTAACAAGGAATTCAAATTCGTGTCTGTGATTTGGAGTGTTATATTCGTGTTAGAGGGGAATGTGAATGCGGGCTTTTAGTAGTCAACAAGAGAGGGTTCCGGCGCTCAGTATAGTGGCTGTCAATGGAGGTTCCAATCCAAGGGGAGATCCCTTGATGTAGATCTGGACTGCAGAGAGGGCGGCGCGTGAGGAGCACCGCGGGCCTCGTGTCAGTAATCCAATGACTCCTCGTCAGGAGATCGCTTGCGGCAGCACAGGCGCCACGCGGCAAGCAATGCGCAGATACCCAAAATAACTGCTAGTCCGGCTCCTAAAGCAGGAGCTGTCCAATCACCTCCCACAGCACTTCTTACCCCAGCACATAACTCGGGCGATTCATCATTTAACTGACCAGAAGGCGTACCCCCTAACACGTCCAAATATCCCAATCTACGCAAACTGTCCTCGGAATATGCTTCTCTTGCTCTTTTCTCTTCAGCTGTCCAATACTTCCTCTCACCAGACGTCACGTTAGGACAATTGACAACCCCATTGCAAATGAGACGAGCTGGAATACAAAGTGCATCTTCTCCTGGGCAAATAAAATCACAACCCTGCCCCGAATCCAGTGACTTTATACCTCCTTCTGTCAATTTTGAAGTCATAAGTGTGCCATCAGAATTCTTAGGTAAATGATATAGTCCTGTCCAAGCAATTTTAAATGCTGCACGGGCAGGTGAAGCGCTTCCTATGAATACTATTCTAATAGATCGTGATTTTTCTTTTTCCATTACCAATGGATCATCGAGAGATTCAAAGCCAAGCTCACCAGCTGACAATATTGGTAACTTCTCCGTCTCAGACACATTATTGCCACAAATAGAAAGGTACGGTTCAATTCTGCCAGGCAAATATATTTGAATGTTTCCGTCTTCACAATGACGTGATGCAAATTTGATACTGTCAAAATGCAGCCAGATATCACGTTTATCTTCAATTTCTAAATCCCAAATGCATTGTATTCTTTTAGGAGGTTCTGTATAACCGAGAGCTTCCAAATGTGGATACACTATTTCGCCATCGGATGCAGCTATCAAAACAGGCGGACCGCAAAGAGGTCCATGGACAAACTCATATCTAGCTTCGAAGAGTGGTGAAGGATTTTTAAAATAAGAAGCTGCTGCGTGAGCGTTGTCCACTATCAGCTGCAGATTAAGCGTTTCTCCTGAAGATACAACTCTGTAAGGCCTTGCTCTGGAAACAGTGTTGGCATGCTTGGCACAAAGACAAGAGCCCAAAGATCGTTGGACAGCTAGATGAAGAGGAAGTGGAGTCGTTGTGACTGGTGAGGAGGTGTTAGCAGATTGCCCAGATGTGAATGGTTCCCAGATGATAAGCTTATCAGCACGATCCTCGTAGCAATTTTGGCAGGACACAGGCGTATATGGATGTTCCTAGAAAATAATTAAGTTGTTGAATATATTTTTTTAATTAACCAAACGTTTTTGCCCTATGTAGAAATGTCTAAAATATAACTAACCTTGAAATTAACACTCAGCATCGTAAGAATAACTCTTGCATAAATCCTTTTATCAGTGACAAATCTATACAGGCAATGAACATCCTCGCCAGGAGGTGCTTGCTTGTACACCAGAGTGTTAAGTGGTGATCGCAGACGCCCAGCTCTTTGTTTCCAAGAAGCAATAACTTCATCACAGGCCGTGCCTTGGACTGGTTCTCCGAATCGCGTGTTGTTGAAGAAATCGTAATGAGCCCAGTAGTAAAGTGAAGACCTAAAACAAAATAATGAAAATTATCATCTCTCATTGATATATGAAGAAGGGTTCCATTCTTAATTCCTATTTGTTAGTAAAATCAAAAAGTACGATGAGGTACATCTAGTTTTATAAAACTATAACAAAAATTCTTTATTTCAGGCAGAGCCCAAGTTCAGTGTTTAATTAGTAACAATGAAAATAATGGATCTGAGGAGCCCAAGCCAACCTCACCTGCTAGTGGTGGACCTGGCGAACACATAAGTTCCCAAAAAGCGGCAATTGGCTTGCCACCAATTACGTGGGACCAACAATGTGATTGGGCGAAATGTGGGCATATAATATGCCTCTGCCAACCCTTTTGGGGAAACCGGCGTGATATTATGTATGTATTTATATCGCACCTACGGTGGTACAACGTCACTTATGAAATTTTGTCGAAATTGATGTAATTAATAGGTTGGGGAAAAAGTCTTTTCGTATTTTTGTATGAAAAGTCAAGACATTTTTTTCAAAGTTTATTTACATTTATTTACAATATATATGTACCGTTTTGTTGAATAACTTTCTGCCATTTTGTGGGCAGAGACATTATCCCGTTACTGTAGAAACTTTGGGACTTCTGATCAAAAAAACGGGACAAATAGTTTTGGCAGTCCTCTCTTGAGGTCAACCTTACAGAACCTAAAGAATTCTGCAGAGACCGAAACAGGTGAAAATCTGAAGGCGCAAGGTCAGGGCTATATGGTGGATGCACTAGGACCTCCCAGTCGAACTCTCTTAATTTTTGCTGAGTGGCTAAAGATGTGTGTGGTCTAGCGTTATCGTGATGAAAGACCACACCCTTCCTGTTGATCAATTCCGGCCGTTTTCTCTCGACTGCTTCCTTTAATCTCATCAGTTGCTGGCAGTAAAGATCAGAATCGATGGTTTTGCCGGGCGGTAAAAGCTCATAATAAACAATGCCCTTCCAATCCCACCATACACACAGCATCACCTTATTTCGTGTTAGGCCAGGTTTGGCCACAGTCTTCCCATGAGGTGGCATGCGCGCTCGCCGGGTCCCTGCCATGGGACCTCGACGCCGAGGTTCTCTCGGCGGTCTACTGGCGTGGCGCGCAATCCCGGAGCCAGGGTCTCCGCCCCACACCGGACACTGTGGTGCGGTGGCGTAGAGACGCTCAGACACAGGCTCTGGGCGCATGGCGGCGGCAGCTATACAGGAGCGCCGAACTACGTGCCGAAGGATCGAGGCGCCGTATCCTCGAGGCGGTCGGGCCCATCTTGGAGCGATGGGTCGGCCGTCGGTGGGGGTCGATGACTTTCCGGCTCACACAGGTACTTTCCGGGCACGGGTGCTTTGGGAAGTATCTGTGTGACGTCGCCGGGGGGGAGTCGACCCGGTGTTGCCACCACTGTGACTGCGCGATGGATGATGCGCAGCACACTTTGGTGGCGTGCCCTGCGTGGGCGGGGCCGCGGTCGACGTTAGCCGCGGCCCTGGGTGGAGTGGCTCTCTCGCTGCCGACTATCATGCAAAAGATGGTCGACAGCGAGACGGCGTGGGAGGCGATGGCCTCCTTCTGCGAAGTGGTGATGTCGCAGAAGGAGGCCGCGGAGCGGGAGAGGGAGCGGGATCCGCTCTCTCTCCGGCTACGCCGTTGGCGCAGCGGGCGGGCCAGGAGGGCCCGTCAGGCAGCGCCCGGGGGGTCTTAGGCGGCGGGGGCAGGGGGCCCCTTCCGTCTCGCCATAGACCCCCCCCGAAGTCGGCCAGTTACGCCATGGCCGCACAAGGAGGTAGGGGGGGCGCTGCAAATTGCGCCTTCCTGAGAAGGTCTCCCCGGTTCTGATCCGGGGGACATTGGCCGCGGGCGGGGTTCCAGAAGCTACAAACCCGGGCACTGGTGCCTCGCCCCTTTTCAACAGCGGTGGGCGTCGTCTGAAGTTTTTTAGTGGGTAGGACTGCGGTGGTCGTGTCGGCCGCAGTGAGCCCCACACCCCCTCCCGGTCTCCCCCTTTTGGCCGGGAGACAGTGCGTAAGCAGCATTTTTTTACAGACGATAATAAAAAAAAAAAAAAAAAGGTTTGGCCACAGTCTGTGAAGCCTGGCCAACTTTCGACCACGACCTTTTTCGCACGTTCTTGTCGTACGTGATCCACTTTTCATCGCCAGTTATCAATCTCTTCAAAAACGGCTCGGTTTCATTACGTCTCAATAATGAATCGCAAATGAGTACACGGTTCATTAACTTTCTTTGAGTGAGCTCGTGTGGCACCCAAATATCGAGCTTTTTTGTATAACCAGCTTTCTTCAAATGGGTCAAAACTGTTTTGTGGTCAATTCCCAGTTCTTCAGCTACATCGTAACTACTAATATGCCGATCTTGCTCCACTCTTTCAAAAATGGCGTCCATTTTATCCGTAACAGGGCGACCAGAGCGAGGTGCATCTTTAACATCAAAATTTCCGGACTGAAAACGTTTGAACAAAATTTGTGCTACTCTTACTGACACTACGGCATCAGGTCCATAAACATCACAAATTTTTTTCACTGCTTGAGTTGCATTTTTGCCTTTTTTATAATAAAATTTTAAAATGTATCGAATTTCTTCATTAGATTCACTCATTTTTACGGAGAGAAAAACAAATGAAAGTAGCGGGAAACAACTTTTTTTTATTTTTTTCTTTTCTTTATAATGGAACCTTTTTAATGTTACCAAAACCAGCCAGACACAAATAGTACAGTCAAAAAAATTTTATAAAAAGTTTATACCTACGTTATGCGAAAAGACTTTTTCCCCGACCTAATATGAAAAAAATGCTAATGTACCAAATTGTAAGATGTTTCGTTTTACTTTGAAATGAAGTCTGAAAAAGAGGCTTAAACATAACTAGTTAATTTCTTAAATTAAGAAGAGCTATATTTGATGCCAGGATATTTAATTTTGATACGCTTCTCCTGGAATATTACATTATTTGCAGAAGTGACTGTTTCGCACCGGAGGTGCGAAATATATGAAACTAATGTTAGATTTATTAATATTTCCCAGTTTTGTAGTATTGGTAAACCTATTTTGCAATAAAGGTGAGTTCTAGCGTTCTGCAGAGACCATCAGGACTGCTATTAAGGCGGCACAGTGATTATTTGAAAGTTGAAAGTTTACTTTGTACTTTTCTAATTCTTACCCGCTATAACTGCCAGTTTTGCTCTCAAATCTAACAAACATAGCATTCCCGGTGGAGACAAAATCATGTTTTTCCATAGGTCTGCTGAAGGTGTCGCAGAAAGTCTTGATGATCCGAGCGTCATCAGGTCTCGGAGCGTCATACAGCGTCAGTGACTCTCCACAATCACCGGTCCACGGTACGATTGGAGATTCAATGCGATTGATGCGAAAACTGTTGACAATTAAAAAAATACAATAAATTCGTTTACCTGTCATACTATATTATACAGAATGTTAACAGACCATGATCAAAGCAAGAGCTACATAGTCTTTCCAGCATTTTCTCTATGAGACTGTACCTGGGAAATCAAGTGTAGGTAAATTTCATATTTCAAAATTTTTACGAAACACTTTACAAATGTTGTTTCTTCAGTTTATTTTCTTAAAATCTAATCAGTGCAGTAGTTTTCACAATTATAATCTAATAACATATACAGAGTGGAAAGCAAAACACAACACATCCGAGCTACAGATAAAGCTGTAAAAGTACTATTGTAAACCATATAAATTTTTGTTTCATCACTCCATACATTATTTTAGGAAATCAGTATAGGAGGTTTGTATCGAGACAGAGATATACTTTTAGGGACAGAGAGAAAGCGGAACGCGTATACGTTTATTTTATACTATGTAGTCATTATTTTTTAAGTAAATATTATTTTACAAAGTATATTGTATTACATATAACTTTTAAATAATGTCCAACAAAACTGTGCTAACAGTTTGACTGAAGGATCAATTACTATAAACTATACATTTTTTTTTAATTAGAATATATTAAATATAATTACGGTGAGCATCTATGGTAGCATATTTATTAATTACTTTCTCAGTATACGATTAAATTTATTTTGTATAATTCATCTCTGATTTCCGCAGTTAAACTGTTAAGTATAATAAATCTTTTGATTTGTGATACTATATTACACAGGATTGTCATACTATTTCATATACCAAACAAATTTTTCAATAAATGTTTTCTCTATGTTTTTTTTGTCACACCGAATAAACGTAATCTAACATATTATGTAATTTTATATAAAAACTTATACAAAGAAGAGCTGCATATGATTATTATGTCGTACTATTTCATTGTTTAGAAACTGATTTAATTACTTTACCTGTAATAACATTTATTTGGATGACAGGGGATTTCAAAGTAAACTGATAATTAAATAAATCTGTTCTATAAGTACTGTTCTTAAGCAAATAAAAAAAAATTAAGTCAAATTTAAAACCGTCTCAAACAATTACACCCGGGCGATCGAATCGTCTAGACTTAATAAATTTAGGTGATATAAATCTTTTGAAGTCTTTAAATCTACCAAACGATTCTTTCTGAAATATATAAATGAAAATAAGCGCTAAGCGTTGAGCATAAAGCTGTTGAGAGCTCAAGACTCGAGCGTTTATCATTCAAGCCGTTTCTAAACGCTCAAGGCTTCGATGTGTTATGGTTTTTATCATATCATAATAATTACTACTGGAAAACATTATATGCATTAACTTGTAATAACTTCAAAACAGACACCTTAGTATTTACTTTCTATGGAACCGTTAACTCATCGAGTAGACCAGGAAATAAAGATTAGTAAATAGCTGTGGTGTTTATTACTACGTGCATTGGTCGCGTAGTTAGTTATTTCGAAGTAATTTTAACCGGTGCCTTTAATATGTATATAAAATATAATATGTATATATTTTTAATATATTATTAGCATGTAAGAGATTTGCTTTATATTTGGTTCTTATATTTATTTTTTATTTTTATTAGTAAGCTTTTCTTGACAACATTTATCTAGTACAACTATTTAGTTTACAACTGCTAGGGTTGGCTGGTACAGATCTCTTCTAGAGATAAGTCCACCTTTGTTTATGTTATTTTATATACCTCATGTACCTAATACTTAAAATTATTTTTGTGCAATAAAGGATTACTATTATATGTTAACTTCCTAGTAAATTTCGTAAGACATACCTAGATAAACTGTTGACTCTTTCGTCTGAACTTTTACGGGACTATCTTAAGGCATACTGGTAGTGCAAAGCCATGTTGAAGGCTGGTTTCAAACGCGACGGATCAACCTTATCAGAAATACAGTTCTGTCCACTGCAACACAGTGTTCTCCAAATGCTGTCAGCCGCCAGAAATAGTTATAGATCGCGCAGATTGCCGCAGTATTGAAGACGAATCATGCTATTTTGTAGAATACAATTCCTCAAGTCTTCAAAACAACCAGGACCAATAAAAAGTTTTCTGAGTAAGAAGCTCATTTTAACATACAATCATTAGCCCAGCCCATTACCATACCACTAAGTACGGGCCTCCTTCTATATATATATCCTTTATTGCACATAAACATTCATAAAAAAAACAGTAACAAAAAACATGTACAAAGGTGAGCTTATTTCTATAAGAAATCTCTTCCAGCCAACCCTAGCAGAAGTGTCGGAGATTAGTGTGGTTAGTTTCTACGGACCATAGTGAGAGAGATTCTGGAGATACTTCACCACGCGACAACATACAATACGATAACAACAGCTTCTTACCTTGGAAAGTAAAGCCTGACAACTTGACCTGGAAATCCTTGCATCAGGTAAGTGCACGACGTATGTGGTGGGTACCAGTGAGCCACTGACAGGAATATGCCTTCAGTATCCCCAGATTTCTTGAGGGACTCAGCAGTCAACACCCAGTCACAAGTACCAACTTTAGAACCAGGCGCTTCCACGTGTCCAGGCCAGTTCCCAACGTTGAAATGAAATCCGGTGTTCAGGAGCGGACCTTGCAAAAACAAAACACGGTCAGATTTTCTAAATTGAATTTTAAAAAGTGAATAAAAATGCTCCCGCTCCTCCCGTCCAGCTAAAAGGACAGATTTATTTGATATTTTTTCCGGCCGGCAGCCACTGTGAGATTTATTTTTGATAGTTTGCTCGGGGTTGGTTGAAGTTTTTTCTTGGTAATTTTACAAAATAATTCTCGTACCCTTTTCCTGCTAAATGCTTTTGACGCTTGCGAAGTGCGTTTTGCTTATTAATAATAATAAACAATAAATATTCTTTTACAATCACACCAATTATTTTGCCCCAAGAGATGTTTCATTAAGAACTCGTTTTATAAATACTAAGGAACGGATAAACATAGTTACTTCTTTGTTTTTTTGTAAAACACATTTTAATATATATAGAAAACACCCAGCCCAAAATAAATATTTATCTTCAAGCTCACAAAGATTTGACCTGTGTGGGAATCGAACCCACTACCTCAAGAGCGAAATGGAATGGTAGATCAACGCCTATTTATAATAAGTGCCATACGCGCTTCCTGAGCTTGCCCTAAAACTTTAGCTGCTAGGAATTGGGATCACAAAGAAAATTTCGCCAGCAATAGTATAGTCAACACAGCCCATTAACGTCCCACAACTGAGCACAAGCCTCCTCACACATATCAAGGTGTGAGGTCATTGGGTCATACTCCACCACGCTGACCCAGTGCGGATTGGCGGAGGCAGGTGTATGGCGTCCTGTTGTTAGAATTTTTCAAGCCGCCCATGAGGCCTCTAACATGGCTTAACGACTACCACATTTATTGATAACCGGGACCAACGGCTTAACGTGCCTTCCGAAGCACGGAAGCGCTCGATATCAAATAGTATAGTACCTACTCCTTAAATAGTTCCAGTTTAAATATTCTTATGTTATTAATAACTTCTAGAGAGCAAGAAAAATGTTTATTCATAACCATGTACAAAAATAAAAAAAATAAATAATATGAAACTGAACATGATGATTATGAAAAGGTATCTACTCAGTTAATCTAAAAATCTCGCCAATTTCAAATGCCCTAGCACATTATATTATAATGTCACTTTGTTGGTATTAACCAGAGCTCTCTGTCATGAAATACCTGCCGTGTTATACAATGTTTTCATTACATAAAATTTTTCATAAATATAGATCTATATTTATTATTTCTCCTTAGTTTTGACTTTGTGGCATAATATTCACTGTTATTTTCCTGACTTTATATACAGGCTTTAAACCTAAACCTAAGGGTCTTAATTTGATTGAAGCTAAATTTGATTTAAAATGTAATTGCATTTCAGTTATATGTTTGAAGTTGAGAGGAACAGCACGATGTTTTAAATGGATTTAGCACTAAACAGGATTAGGGGCTGTTGTGCAAGCCATATATATTTATGTTATGTTACGAATAATTTTTCATAAATAAATAATACAAACTCTATTAAGGTCCAAGAACCTTCCAAGAAAAGATCAAATGAACAAATAAATATTTAATTTATTCACGAGCTTAAAGGCCGTGAGGTGGTAAGCGCTTCAGACAAAATCTTTGAGAAAAAAATATGAATAGGAATACATTATTAGTTTTGAGTGGCGACACCTACAGACACAGTTTTTACCTAGCTTGGGCTCCAGTCTCCCATATAATATCAAGCTTTGGCAAAATTGTACACCTCTTATTTTAAGAAGTCTTTTAATATGTTTTATCATTTCAGCTTATTAACGTCCCACTACTGAGCACGAGCCTCCTCTCACATATCAAGGTGTGAGGGTATTGGGTCATACTCCACCACGCTGACCCAGAGCGGATTGGCGGAGGCAGGAGCATGGTTTCCTGCTGTTAGAATTTATCAAGCCGCCTAATTAGGCCTCTAACATGGCTTAACGACTACCACATTTAATGATAACCGGGACCAACGGCTTAACGTGCCTTTCGAAGCACGGAAACGCTCGATATCAAAATGCCACACAAACGGTCACACATCCAAGGACTGACCTCTGTAAACTTTGCTGTACTTCGGTTATCGTTTCCGACTACCGAGCACCGCAGAGCTACGAGCGCTTCCATTCCATTCCATTAATATGTTTAAGTAGCTTTAAGTTTCTTTGCTATATAGGAGAAAATAAATAAATACTATGATTATAGCCTCCAAATTCAGAGGGTCTCGGGTTGAAACCTTGTTTGCGTAATTATCGCTTGCTTCGTGCCTCGGATAGAACATTAAGCCGTTGGTCCAGGCTGTCATGAACAGCAGTGGTAATCGTTATTAGGAAATCAGTGCATTCTAATACTGAAGAATGATGTTTCCTTCTGGCTTGCGGAGGCCAGGTCAGGAAGATGCTCCATATAAGAACAAAAACCAGTAAAATCTAGTTGAACCAGTGAACAGACCCTGGCCCTCGACAGGTAACATTACCTATATTGTTGTTTTTATAATTGTAATTTTTTTTAAATATTTTTTTTTTCTGTATACGTTTTTTTGTAACTGTGTGATCTAATTTGTATATGTAATGTTATTTTGTCAATAAAAAAAAAATCTTATTCTTATTCTAAGCTTCAGTCTAGGGCAACCGCGATTATGATGGTGATGACATTATTAGTCAGAGTAGTAAAGGACGGCATCCACCCGATGATCTGTTCAAGATAGGAGTAGATGCAGGCAGCCCGACATCGCTCGACTCGCTAGGAAATAATTAGGATGGCTTTTGTCATGAGAATGAGAATGTTGTTATTAGTTGTGACAAACCTTGACAAATTCTGATAAAGAATCCATTTGCCATTATTTTTTGATTATCAGTACCGCTCATATCTCTTTCATTGTTGTTTTTAAAAAAAATATCAAATTTCCATTTTGTGTGTAAATATTTGACGGATCTAAATGATCCTGTTGATATTTTTTTTTCTTTTAAATAATGGCTTCGTGCAGTCTGCAGATGTAGCCAGTGTCAAGTAGGATATATTATTATATTAATAACATTTTGTTTTTTATTTTTATCGCAGTTTTTAATATTTTCTTAAATATACATGTACAAACGTTGCGTTATGTGTTTCGGATGTAGTATTTATTTAGTTTGCACTTGTTAATGCTTTGCAATTAGCGTGACGGGGTTCAGCCCTCCATATAAGTTCACTTTGTTACAGAAATGATTATAAGTGAAAACTTGTAATTGGCAATGTTATAAACGTTAATCTTAGATATCATTGCAATAAGCCGTAAGTTTTCCTAAAATTGCAAAGTAAAATAAAATAAAAAAATATATAAATTATAGTAAATGAGAATGAGTGATTATAAGACCATACCGAGATCTCACATGGACTTCTTGAGAGAATTTGAATAATTATATTGCACTGTTTTTTCATTTACCAACACTTATGTACGTTCACAAACACTTAATTGTTAATAATCCACCGTTATTACACATTAATTTTAGAAATATAAGACATTTTAGAAAATAAAACAAAACTACAGTTATAACGCTTAACTTTCCAAAAAGTCCTGTTGATCTTAAAGACAACATAGTTTTTTTTTAGTACCTGCAGGTGAGCTAACGAACTCCACGAAGAGGTCCTGCGAGGTTCCGATGATGGAGTAGGGGAACTTTCCCATGCCGCAGAAGGTGCCGATTACAGCCGCGGTCTCGTCTTTGCCATCGTAGATCTTGATGTAGTCGTATGGGCAGTTTTCGGTGCCTAGTGCAAAGAAGACAATTATTTCAAACCGGATCCGAACCACTATCCTTGACAAATTCTGACAAAGACTCCATTTTCTTGATTATGATACCTCCCATATCTCTTTTAGGCCATGTCCCCAGTAGGCAAACTGTTAGCGGCCGACTGAGTTGCAAGACTGAGAGACCGACGCTGCAAACTGCGTATAGTGTGGACTGTGGACACTCCATTTCAAATATACTACTATCATAGCGTACTAAGCCGCAAACTCAGGCCGCTAACAGTTTGCCTACTGGGGACACAGCCTTATTGTTGTTATAAAAAATATTGAATTTCCATATTGTGTGTAAATATTTGACTAATCTAAATGATCCTGTTGATCTTAAAGACTATAAAGAATATTTTCTCTAGAGTTTACAGTGTCAAGCAAACCCCACACATGTTTGCTACATGTTTTTTTCAAGGTCCCAATTATCTGTTCACCAAATTTTCTTCCCCCTATGACATTACCTAATTACAACCAGAACACGACCTTTCCTCTTACACATCTTTATAAAATACTGTTTATATATGAAAATGTTTCCTTATTTAGAATGTTAACTGGTAGACAATTCCTTGTAGCATTAAATTCACCGGTTGTACTATGTAAAACGATAAAGTTTAATAAAATAAATGAATGTTAGTAATGATGCTATAACAGGAGTTATATCACACACATATTTTTTTTTAATTTTTAGGAAACATATAGCGGCCATTTAACTTAACAATAAATTATAAAGAAATACTACGCACTAGTTACATATTTTCGTATATGTATAACTAATATTACGCATGTATTAACAAAAACAAATACAATAATTGTAATTGTAGACATGAGATTTAAGTAATGTTTTTGTCTATTTTCAACAGATGATTGACTGTTTCAATAAATTATAAATTTCTATTTGGCACTTGATTTTCCTGTCTACATAGACTAGGTCACAGTAAGAAGCTAACATTATTACTTGTCTACAATTAAAACAGAGGTACCTAGAATACCAAATAACTCAGTAATAATATTTTTATTCCAGACGAAGCTTTTCTCAATAAAATTCCGAATAGAGCGCAATACTTTATTCCTGTAATTAAAACCTTGCGAGAAAAGAAACACAATCTAACATAATATATTTTGTAAGGCCCCGTTAGATAAAGTGCCTTTACAGCGAAGCTTCGGATTTAATTCCCATTATTGGGTAACTGTTATTTATGATGGTCGTAAATTTTCTCGAAGCTTTGGAGAATGAGTAAAATCTTATTAGTAAGTAAGGCGTGAAGGTCATAATTGCGACGTGAGCCCTTGTTAAGTAATGTAATAAAAAAGAAAGAGCTATAGTTATATCCATTAATAACCCATGTGTATAGGGATCCTACCAAGACCTAAGGAGCCCAAGCCACTTCGTTGATCGGCAGGTGCACCACTTGCAGTTATGGTTGGCTTGGGCTCCTAAGCTGTTGGTATACACCCTTCGTCCCCCCCGAACTGCGCCTCTCTGAGGAGGTCCTCTCGGTTTTGGTCCGGGGGACGTTGGCCGCAGGCGGGGTGTCAGACGCTGCAACCCAGGTACTGGCCCTCGCCTTTTTCTCAACAAGCGACGGGCGTCGTCGGAAGGTTTTTAGTGGGTATTACTTCTGGCAGTCGCGTCTGCTGGTGATGAGTCGCTCACCCCCTTTCGGTCCCCCTTAGGCCAGAAGGCAGTGCGTAAATGCGTAGATAGATAGATAGATAGATATGACCTACTCCAGTCTGAAAGGACTAACAAGTCATTATTTACAGCATTAATTACCTCCGGCAAACTGTTTATTTTTCCATGGCTATATATTTGTAAGTCGTCAGCATATATGTGGTAGGCTGAACTTAATTTATTGGAGATGGAGCTAATAAAAAGTGAAAACAGAAGTGGTGAAAGCACACCACCCTGAGGAACACCAGACAAAATGTTGCGCCACAAAGAATAAGATTCATCCACATGGATACGCTGCCGAAGATTATATAAGTAACTGTAAAACCATTCTAATACTGCAGGAGATATGTTAAGAGAGCCAAGCTGAGCAAGCAGGATGTCAAAGTCAACAGTATTAAAAGCATTACTAAAATCCAATAGCGTTAATACTGTAATCTGGCGGTCATCAATGGCAGAACGGATATCATCCGATATTTTAATAAGAGCAGAAGTCGTGCTATGACAGGAGCGGAAACCGGATTGGTAAGGATTTAGAAGATGATTTATGGACAAAAACTCATTGAGCTGCCTATAGACAAGACGTTCAAGAACTTTGGAGAGAAAAGGGAGAATGGATGTAGGGCGATAATCGTATTGTTACGGACGAAAAACAAAAAAAAAAGATATACACCCTTCTTGTTGTTATTAAAGCAGTCTTAATATACAGTTGATTACCGCAAAGTAACGCCAGAATCAATAAACTCCACAAGCATTATAAAGTAACAGTGAAGCAGGGTAAGCCATAACTGACATATTATGAACTTAGGTGTGTTATGACCAGTCTCAAGGGGACCATCGGTTCTCGTGCGGCCGAAGTTTGGCGGAGTCATTCATCTTGTCGGAGCACCCTGGATGTTTGAAGTTTTACGCGCAACTATAGTTTATATGGGGGAGAGGTAACTTCCGAATGTACTGCTGTGTGTAATAAATATGTCGATTGAATATTGTGGTATGTCAAAGTATAAGAAACATTGAACTTTTAAAAATTTACTACTGCATTTCACCTATTATTATTATTATTTTCTGACAATTACACCAATTATTTAGTTCCAAGATAAGTATCATTAAGAACTTGTGTTATGGATACTAAACAACGGATAAACATACTCAAATACTTTTTTTTTTGTAAATACGTATTTGATATACATAGAAAAACGCCCAGACCAGAACAAATATTCATGTTCATGCTTACAAAGATTTGTCCTTAGTGGGAATCGAACCCACGACCTCTGGAGTGAAGTGTAGGTATACCGACCTCCACACCATATCGGTCGTCAAACATATTCTTGAAGCCCAACGGCCATTAACGAAGTAAAAGAGGTCTTATATAATTATATTATGTTGAGAAGTTATTTAAAAGATAACATAACATTACATAACCAAAATAAATATAACAACAAACACCAAAAACTATTCAGAAATGACCTACAAAAGAAGAAATGATTGTGTGATCGGACGTACTCAATACTTTATTGCGTTCTAACAATGTGTTTTACAAGATGGTAGTTTAGGTACAAAAGTATCAATTGTGGACCCTGTCGGGCACAGCATAGTGTAGGAGAGAGGAGAAAGGACGCTGTTTAATTACTATTTAGTTAAATCTAGTTGTTCATTAAATAATTCATAAATATTTGCTCATTTTTGACTACGAGTAGTTATTAGGTGTTATTCTCATTAAATTTCATAGTAATAAAATGTTAGGTATACTTAGTTATATTTGTTTTTATTTAAACTTTATTGTTGTTTTCATATTATTTTTTCGGTTAAATATTCTTTTACTTTTATACCATTAAATTTAATATGTAAGTAACACTGTTTTTTTATAATGCATGTTAGGGACTAATTTTAATTATTGATTAAATTATTGTTCATATATATTATTATTATAACTATATTATTACTATTACTAATTATCAATCAATCAATATATATTTATGATTAAATTATTTAATATTATTACATATTAAATATTTTTGTTATTAATTAATTATTATTATTTGTTTATTATTTTATCATTTAAATATTCGCCTATACTATAATAAGCTTTGCTTATTAGTTAGTGTTTTAGTTTGTTATTAAAAATATTTAATTTAACGTAACACATTTTAATAATTAATTAATTATTTCATAAAACTATTACATACTATCGAAAACGTCGCAATAAAAAACAATAGAAAACAGACAACACTGAAATCACTGAGCTAAATCTAAGCTCAGTGACTTACACGCAATGAAAATGGAAAAAAATAGCTTAAAATATCTAAAATATTTTTTAAGTAAATTTACCAATATGGAACAGAATTTATCGCATTTTCCATACTATATAATAGCTTATAAAATAAAGAATTGATGATTGAAGTGTGTCACGTCAGATTACACAGCAATTTTGTTGTCGTAGGTCAATTTCTAAAAAGATTTTTTGTTATATTAATTTAATTAATTTATGTACCTACCTTTAATTTATTATTAACAATTTCATATGTTGTCTTTTACATAATTTTTCAGTAGTAGTAGTAATGTTAGGTATTTAAAAGTAAACAATACTAACTTTAAAATATTATAATAAAGCTAGAAAAACAACTCTAATAAATACCTGATGTGATAGGTCTCATAGGACAGGTCATAATGTTCTCACACCGCTGGCCATCGATGTTAAACTCCTCATTCTCGATGTAAAGCTTGATGTAAGGCAATCTGGTGTTCAGGTGGTATCTGTTACAATACAAAAGCACAGCTGGTTACGATAATCTATGAAAAGTTTTGTCTCATAAACCTCCGCCGTTTTCACAATCGAGTACATCCTATACATACATCCATTCACGCCTGTTTCCCTGAAGGATTGGCAGAGGCATATTATACCCCCACACTTCGCCAATGATATTCTTGGTCACACGTAATAGGTGGCGAGCCTATTGCTGCTTGCCGGGCACTGTTATTTTCGCCAGAGCCTTGTCCGTTGATCGGCAGGTGCACCATTTGCAGGTGAGATTGGCTTGGGCTCCTTAGGTCTTGGTAGGATCTCTATACACCCAAAAAACTATTTAATTTCATTTACGCAAGTTTACTTCACGAGTTGCCTCCGAGTAAGAAAATCGATAATTTCTGATTTGTAACACGGGATAAAAGGAGATAGAGGTACAAAATATATAAAGTCCTATTACTATTATTATTTATTAAACAAACGGTTCGCAGTGAAAATACAGTAGTCCCACAAAATTCACTTAGTTTGTCTGTGGGATCACAAGTCTCTAAGTTTCTAGGTCTTTAAGTATTTATGTATCCGTTATTTTGTAACCATAACACAAGTTCTTAATGATATTTATCTTGGAACTAAATAATTGATGTAATTGTTGTTAGAAAATATTTATATTAATGTAATACAAAATTAAACTATGATACATTAACCCTACTGTAAAGCAACTGTAGAGTAATAATCCATATTAAATTGCCTATACCAACGTCAACAGAAAGTTGGGTAATATATAAAAGTTTCGTCATAACCGACGGGTTTGGAGCAATAAAGTATTTTACAATATACAGGGGGATGAGGGAGGCAGCCGTGAAAGTATTATAGGTTAGACGACACTCCCTACTATTATTTTAATTTGTGAAAGTTTACAGGTTCGTTCGTCAATCAATAAAAAAAATAAGAATAAAAATCTTTTATTTTAGACTAACAGTTTTTCATGTTGTTAGTAACAATTTGACTTACAAACTAAGTTAGTAACTAAAATCAGTGCTTAAATTTATAAAATATCGATTTAATGGCCAATTAGAGTAACAGCACATAGTGCAACTTGTCTAGACAATATACTTTCAGTATATCGCAATTTCAATGTATTTCAAGCTTAATAGTATCAGCCTGGAGTTCCTAAATTATTTCAATATAGACCAGTAACAAATAAACATTTGAAACGCTATTAAAACAATATGGACACATGAATCTATAGATATTAAGACTGAATTGCTGTAAATTATATGTTTCATAAGACTAAAAATATTTGTGGTTTGCAGCACATTTAATCAATATAATGTTATTTTTGTTAAAATTACTTTATCCTGTAGCTTGAGTATGTCATGCTCACTTAAATGTCTTTGCGGTGGTGGCGTCATGCGTCGGGTCGTTACGTTCCCTAAAATATGGTTGAGCGAAACGATGGCAGGTTCATGCGTCATACTCGTGAACGGGTGCCGCCAGTGGGGACTGGTCAGCTCATGTCTACTATGTTTATTCGTACTCATACTCGTGTAACTTAAAAAAAAAATTATTTTCTTCTTTTATTTTAAATCTTGTGACTGCAGAACACAGGTTTTTTGTAGATTTGTCAAATTGTTTTACTACTAAGTACATTTTTGTAACTGGCGGGAGAAAAAACTAACCTTGACGATTTTCTTGTCCGTTCTTTTACGATCAAGCTCCCGCTCGCAGTGAATGGGCGCAATAGTTTTTAAGTTTTGACGTTCATAAGAGCTCTTTTGAGTCAAACTTCAATAAATGAATTTGAATTATCCCAGTTTGACCCTACTTCTTTTTTTTTCTTTTTGAAATTAATGGCACTATGTCATCAAGGGTCAGTTTTACCCTAAGCTTGTCACGACGACATCTTAGTGATAGATAAGGCCTAGGTTTACTGCACCCAAATAGTAAGCTCATTCGGCAATGCTGGGCAGTACGAGCGCAATGCAGTGCTGGTCGAGAAGTCAAAAATTTTACGGAGGCAGATCTTTGATAGCTTCTTGTTGCCGTCTATTTCTTTTAGAATGGACTGTCTCCGGTTGGCTGTCCAAGGCTCCACCAGCACCACATTTCAAACGCGTCAATGCGGGTGCGGTCATTATAATAATAATTCTTTTACAATCACACCATTTATTTAGATCCCAGATTAGTATAAGTAAGATCTTGTGTTATGGAAATTAAATAACGGATACATATCTACTTTTTTATATAAATTCACACTAAATATGCATAGAAAACTCCTAGACCAGAACAAATATTTATGTTCATGCATCAGATTTGTTTCGAGTGGGAATCAATCCCACGAACTCAAGAGGATAGTGTATGTGTACTAACCTCCATGCCACTTCGGTCCTCTAATGTAATGTATGTCTAATGTATGTACCTGCAATGTAGATTCCTCGGGTACACTCCAGGGTAAGCAGCTGACTGGACGTAGCAAGTTTGCAGACGGCAGTCACGAAAAACTCGCTCACAATAAGACCTGTTTGGGCAAAAAAAGCGTTTATTAATGAAGCTATTTTGATGGAAACTGACAGCTTGTAAAAAACTAAAATTTGACATTACTAAAATAATGTATATATTCTGGGTTTTGAGACACAACAGCGCACAGTGTTTTATTCAGCCATTTTTCAGACACGTCATTATTATTAAAAACTGAGTTTTATTATTTAAGAGTTAAATTATCAATCCCATTTAACTGGCATGCTTAATTCTTTTTGTGAAAGATAATAATTTAAAAAATGTTTTATCGTAAACTAAGCACTATTTGCAATAATGCGTGAGGAGCATTTTATTGGAGTTTTAAAACTGCATATTTCAAATTACAAATAAATCCCGAAAATTTATTACATTCAGAATAATACGATTTTTTCGGATTTTAGTTTTTATTTTATGTTCTCATGACAAGTTATTTATATTGTACAGTACAGCAGTGGCCATTATGTCTTCTACTCTTAATAAATTTCACTTCACAAATCCATAGAAAGTAGTGTAACCACAGCCCTTTTAGGTTTCATACGGATTATATGACGACAGGGTTCACAATAATTATATATTTATTTTTAGTATCTATAGTGTCTATATTTTTCCTTTTTCAATTTCATTAAAAATACAAAAAAAATGACTGACTAGTTATTAAGATCTGAACTCAAAACATATATTAAAAATTTTTGTCTGTCTGTATTTTGACTCTAAGGTTGCTTCAAACTATCTAAGCCATGTTTCATCTCATTACGATTAGCAGAACCAAAAATATGGTGCATATGGTATTGCTGGTAAAATAAAATTCACGCGGACGGAGTCGCGAATACTAGTTTGTTGTAACTAGGGGTCGCATTTTCGGACCTTATTTTCTTTACTGATCCTACTTTTTTATCGTTAAATAATATTTGAGGCCATAAAATCCGAATAAAAACGGGACAACCCTAGTAAAAATGGTTAATTTAAAATAATATCTATCTTCCATAGAATGTGACATTTATTTAGTATGTAGAGAAAATAAAGACCAATATTTTAATTCATATAACCTTCCCCAATACGGCGGAAACATTGAGACATAAAATAAAACCCAAAAATCGAAAAAGTCGTTTATATATATATATATATATGTATGCATAGTATGAAAGCTCCAACAATGCCAATCATATAATTATTGTCTATCATTCTTAGTTCAGGAGTGATTTAATATTTCGTTTTATCCGGGTAAACAAATTTTCAATATTTTTCATTCCAAAACCAAGCACGCCAGCTGCATGAAGTTTGAAAATCTAGCATTTAACTTGAAAATTTCTATAATAATGCCATGTCCGAAAAATTGTCTTCATAAAACATAGTGCAGCGCCATTTAGCCCCAATCGCTTGTACATGCATTATTATAAGCTGTCATTAGAGTAAATATCTGTAGGTAGGTAGGTGTAGGTTAATATATCTGATATGTATCTTATATCATATTTTTGTATATGTATATGTGTAATATTATCATATTGTAGTGTTTTATTAATGCCCGCTTACTATCTCTCCCACTTCAGTTAAGGTTGACTGGAAGAGATTTCTTTTAGAAATAAGTCCACCTTGGTGCATTGTCTTTTACACATAAGGCTTTTTTTTTGTTATTGTTTTTTTGTGCAATAAAGAATATATATATAAATGTGATTGTTACCGCTCTGATCTCACAGTATGAAGCAATTTTTATGAAATATGTCGACTCTTTACCAGATTAGGAACATAGATTCGAAAACATTGTATCAAATAAAGAAGATAAGACCTTGAACCCACACCCATACAGTACTAATCCGATTATTGAACTGTGAGCACTGGGTATTGTCCCAACAAATCATCTCGACAGATCGGCCGGAATAAATCAAGTCCCAACTTGCCAATTACTTAAGGGGCTTATCTCGTAAGTCTCGAACGTTCCAGAATCATTTTCTGCCACCGAATGGCCACACTTCGGCGACTACGTGACCAAAATGGTGGATAAATCGTCGGCCGGTCACCTATTATTGCCGACCCTGATTTATTCCTGGCAATCAAGCCCTGGTGTTAAATCGAGGTTGCTGCCTTTGGGATTTTGGTAAGAGTCCATGATTGCTTTAGTTGTTATCGACTTCGATTATTTGAAAGAAAATTTATAACTCCACGGGTAAGAGCAATAAATAATAATAATAAATATTTCTGACTCTTACACCAATTATTTAGTTCAAAGATAAGTATCATTAAGAACTTGTGTTATGGATACTAAATACTTAACGGATTTACATACATAAATACTTTTTTTTGTTTGTAAATATATACTTAGTATACATATTTAAATGCTATACTTAATATACATACCAACTTAATTACTTAATGCGGACTGCTAAGAGTTGACTTCCGAAAAATTCAATTTTACCTAATTTTTGATAAATGTCTTACTATTTATATTTAATTTTCAAAAGATTAAATAATACTAGTCATTTGTCGTTATAAATACTGTTGAAAATCTTACACCACCTATTTGACTTTAAATACAGCAGAGCAGATAAGATTTATATTTCGTATAAATATATAGGAAAACATTATATACATGTAAAAAAATCATTAAGAAGCGGAGTTCAGGTAAATGCCATAACAGTTGTGAAAAATATACATAACATACATTATTCCATAAGTATATTAAAACTTTTAAAAAAACTAATTGAAGTTTAATGGCGTGGCCCTAAAAAAATATTAAAGAACAGATACAGCAAAATATATTCGAGTCAATCGTAAATTTTCAGGTTTTTTTATTTTTGGATAACTAGTAACTTGTTGTAACACATTTATTGCAACGAAATATTTAGCTATTAATAGGTAGTTATTGAAGTATCGATGATAGTATTAGTGAAAATAAAAGAGAGAGATGGAATTTTAAATAAATTTGTCTGCATTTTTCATTATATTACTTAAAATGCTAATATATAATAGGTTGGGGAAAAAGTCTTTTCGTATTTTTGTATGAAAAGTCAAGACATTTTTTTCAAAGTTTATTTACATTTATTTACAATATATATGTACCGTTTTGTTGAATAACTTTCTGCCATTTTGTGGGCAGAGACATTATCCCGTTACTGTAGAAACTTTGGGACTTCTGATCAAAAAAACGGGACAAATAGTTTTGGCAGTCCTCTCTTGAGGTCAACCTTACAGAACCTAAAGAGTTCTGCAGAGACCGAAACAGGTGAAAATCTGAAGGCGCAAGGTCAGGGCTATATGGTGGATGCACTAGGACCTCCCAGTCGAACTCTCTTAATTTTTGCTGAGTGGCTAATGATGTGTGTGGTCTAGCGTTATCGTGATGAAAGACCACACCCTTCCTGTTGATCAATTCCGGCCGTTTTCTCTCGACTGCTTCCTTTAATCTCATCAGTTGCTGGCAGTAAAGATCAGAATCGATGGTTTTGCCGGGCGGTAAAAGCTCATAATAAACAATGCCCTTCCAATCCCACCATACACACAGCATCACCTTATTTCGTGTTAGGCCAGGTTTGGCCACAGTCTGTGAAGCCTGGCCAACTTTCGACCACGACCTTTTTCGCACGTTCTTGTCGTACGTGATCCACTTTTCATCGCCAGTTATCAATCTCTTCAAAAACGGCTCGGTTTCATTACGTCTCAATAATGAATCGCAAATGAGTACACGGTTCATTAAGTTTCTTTGAGTGAGCTCGTGTGGCACCCAAATATCGAGCTTTTTTGTATAACCAGCTTTCTTCAAATGGGTCAAAACTGTTTTGTGGTCAATTCCCAGTTCTTCAGCTACATCGTAACTACTAATATGCCGATCTTGCTCCACTCTTTCAAAAATGGCGTCCATTTTATTCGTAACAGGGCGACCAGAGCGAGGTGCATCTTTAACATCAAAATTTCCGGACTGAAAACGTTTGAACCAAATTTGTGCTACTCTTACTGACACTGCATCAGGTCCATAAACATCACAAATTTTTTTCACTGCTTGAGTTGCACTTTTGCCTTTTTTATAATAAAATTTTAAAATGTATCGAATTTCTTCATTAGATTCACTTATTTTAACGGAGAGAAAAACAAATGAAAAATAGCGGGAAACAACTTTTTTTTATTTTTTTCTTTTCTTTATAATGGAACCTTTTTAATGTTACCAAAACCAGCCAGACACAAATAGTACAGTCAAAAAAAATTTATAATAAGTTTATACCTACGTTATGCGAAAAGACTTTTTCCCCGACCTAATAAGTATTTCTTAACATTTAATTAACTTTTATCAACAATAATTTTTTATCTTTGGTAGTATTGGTTTTTTAAAATTATTTTATCCTGTAGCTTGAGTATGTCATGCTCACTCAATTGTCTTTGCAGTGGTGGCGTCATGCGTCGGGTCATTACGTTCCCTAAAATATGGTTGAGCGAAACGATGGCTGGTTCATGCGTCATACTCGTGAACGGGTGCCGCCAGTGGGGTCTGGTCTGCTCTTGTCTACTATGTTTATTCGTACTCATACTCGTATAACTTAAAAAAAAAGTTATTTTCTTCTTTTATTTTAAATCTTGTGACTGCAGAACACAGGTTTTTGTAGATTTGTCAAATTGTTTTACTACTAGGTACATTTTCTTGTAACTGGCGGGAGAAAAAACTAACCTTGACGATTTTCTTGCCCGTTCTTTTACGATCAAGCTCCCGCCCGCAGTGAATGGGCGCGCAAATTTTTAAGTATTTACGTTCATAAGAGTTTTTTTGAGCCAAACTTGAATAAATGAATTTGAATTTGAATTTATGTAATAAATGAGGTACTTGACGGTAATGTCTGAACTGAGACGCCTAAAAAATTTCTACACAGCCACTTTCGCTCGAGACATCAGCTGTTAAATTTGCTTTTAAACCAGAATATTTCGTGAAGCTCTCAACGGTAAATCGCGTTTCCCAAAGAGAACTACTTACTAAACACAAAGAGGTATGAAACAGTAGGCGATACTAAATATACATACATATAGTATATATTAATTTACAGGCTGTAAGGCCTCTGCCTCGAATTTTGCGGGCAGCGGGGCGGCGGCGGCGGCGGCGCGGGAGCGGCAGGATCAAATACATGAAATCAAATGGACCAACCCTCGAAAACAGCGGCGCGGCAGCAGCGGGAGGGCGGGCAACGAGCGGTGCACTCCAGTCAAGCGGTGACCGCCCGCGCGACTGCATCGCAGTGTTGTGTGTGCAATTTATTTTTGTGACGTGCTGAAATGTCCTCGGACATGCTAGAGGAAATTATGTCAGCAATTTTTGAGCGGACACCGATATGGAACAGCAATGATGTGAACCATAAAAATAGAATATTAAATAATCAGTTATGGGAAGAAATTTAATTATCTCTGTTTTTCATAATTTCGATAAAACTCGCCTTTTCTTTTCCTTGCCATAAGGCAGACTATAAAGTAGGGATTCACTTTTTCCTATGCTTACAATAAATCGAGCGTTAGGAATTAATTTGAATCAAAAAGATGTCGCCGTTGTTCAGACATTTCGTTCGCGAAAAAAAACAAATATCACGACGACACGAACACGAACACAACACCACGCCGCTATAATGCCGCGCGATCTGCCAGCTGCATTCGAGAACGGGTCTGCGATGCCCGCCCCGCTCCCGCGCCGCTGCCGCCACCGCCCCGCTGCCCGCAAAATTCGAGGCAGAGGCCTAAAAGACCTTGATCAAAACCAAAGGCCACGCTTTCTACAAATCATAACAAAAGACATTAAATAATTTATTGATTCAGGCGTTACTTTGGGGAAATCCATTGTAAGCAAGTGATGGATTAAAAACATCTTAGTAACAATTCCCGCGCACCTATAATTTCCGGAAAAATCGAGAAACAATTCGAACTCTCGTTTCACTGGCTCCTCACTTACCTGAAGATACCCTGTGTAAGGGCGAAACAGGTGTCGTGTTGATTTGTTTATAATTTTTTCGGGAAATTATAGGTACACGGGAATTGTTACAATGATATTCCATCACTTGCTTAAAAGACATTAACTAAAAATTATCATTGAGATACGATTTTCATTTTTGATGCTAAAATATTGCAAGTAGTTGCTACTACAATGAAAATTGCGCAGCAGATCGCGCTTCTGTGTAGCCCAAGCATGCTGAAGTTATTTTAAGAAATAATGCTTAAATTTGCTCACGAATTGAAATTTAAGAAATCAGGAATTATTAAAAAGGATTTAATGACTTCGATCTTCAATAATAATAAGGCTATTGATTTCCCTGCCGCTTTCCTGGCACTTTTATTTTCGCCAGAGATTTATATATATTAAATAAATAAAAATTAGTTGAAATAAAATAAATAAAAATTTTATTATTGCCATTATTATTTATATATTATATAATATATTATGTAGCTCTAACCAGGATTTGTGACATTCTGCAAGACACCCTTAATATCCATAACACATGTTTTAAATGATACCTATCCTATACCTAAACTAAATAATTGGTGTGATTGTAGGATAATTTTTATTATTATGTTGCTAATTTTGCAGTATAAGCACTTACTAAGTTAGTAATTGGATACAAGAACTTGGACAGCCCAAGTTTCTAAGTTGTGGTTTTAATGTGTTATTCATAGTTTAACAAAAACTAAGCTAACAAGTTAGAACTACGCACATACTTAGTTATCGTGGATACTGGCATTGCAGTGTCTAGCTTAGCTAAGTTTTAAACTTTATAATTATTCAAAAATCTCCTAGATTTCTCTTTAAGCATGTTATTCTAACTTGAGTTTGTTTTTACAATGTATAGAAAGGAACCGGCAGTCTTCTGCAGAAATGTATGCACATTCAGAGCTATAAGGATCTGCCTCCTGCTTTCCTGTTCTCTCCTTTGCGTCGGGTTGTCTGGAAGAGATTTGCTTTTGGCAATAAGACCGCCTAGATTGGCTTTTTAATTATTTTATTCAGTATATCTATCTATCTATCTAAAGATGCAAGCGGCCACTGACCACTTTACTAGGGTTTCTGGTTTCTCGACCTAAAACAAACAAAAGAAATATAAACACTAATACGCAATGAAAAGGCTTTAAAACCCGATGGAAATTGGAATCAAAAGCACAACTCAATCGGCCCACGATTCTAAACGTATTTAATACAACAATGTCGTTAAGCGTTGCCTGTAAGTGCTCATTGACGTTTGAACTCAATCCGAGTAATCAGTTTACAATATTGAATCGGCACAAACGACCCGAAACGTAATAAGCAGCGGAGTATTGCTTGAGAGATAATTTATTGAAATTCCGTGCAAATTGAGACGTCGTTGTGGAGGCACATCACACTCGAGCCAGGATCGTGGAAGGGTTGAATTCATAATAATTCTTGACTTAAATTAGAAATGCGAAATTATATTGACTTTGTATTAGACATAATATATGACAATCTAGAGGTTGCTTACAAATTTTTATATTCTCATTTGAATGACAAATTTCTGGTATTTAGAATAGGCTTCTTGTTACAGGACTCAACGCTTCGGACCTTCAACCCTATGGACTGCAGATGCGGGAATCTTGTGCATATAGGCAGTTCAAGTTCAATCTGCAGAGAGGGCCTTTGAACCGGCCTATATTCAGCTGAGTCAGCCACAATACGCCCTGTCTGTGGTTGGGATGATAATAATGACACAAAAAGGTTTAGGTCGTTATTATAAAAGGAATAGGAACTAGGTGAAACGGGAACAATATTTGAGGCTATATATTTACCACTGGGCTTTTTATGCCTGTGATCATAACGATGATGAAAATACTAAGAAGGTCGATATGTAATTTCAATATTATTTCAAAGATTCAAAATTCAAAAACTTTTTATTTTATAAACTATTACATAGTATTAAAAACGTCAAAATTATTAAAAAAATAAAAAATACAATTAAATATAATTATAATAAAATCACGAAGCTTTGATTCAGTTGCAACCAAACAATGAAAAAAACAAAAAATATTTAAGTGTAAGTGAATCTAAGTGCTAGTTCCGAGCCACCGCTCTGTAAGAAGAACTAGCAAGATAATCACAGGTTATGCTCTTTTATATTCTAGACTTCCTTTGTGATGAAACGGTCGCTATAAAAGATGTACGTGAACATTCAGTATCCCTAAATATTTGTCCTTAAACTTTCCCGTTTATACGTCTTTGCCTTGTACTGATCACGACGAAACTCTATTCAGACAATGGCGAATGGCGTTTCTAAACGATTTGCCTCCAAAATGTTAGTCACGTCCCAGGCTTGTGAGACGCACCAATTTGGTATATAATTTAAATCAAAACGATGTACACCGAGCAGACGTATTAAGGCGTCGTTTGTCTGCGATAGCAGTAACGGTGAAATTATATTTTACTGTAGATTGAAGCTTTTCTTATAAATCGTCTTTATATCCTCGAGACTTTGGGGGCTTTACATTATTTTTATTTTTGTAATTTACAAATTGAATTGGATTATTTGAGTTTTCATTATATGATCGAAAACGTTTAGAGATGGAACTGATATCTAATGACGTCATCTCTATGTGAAAAATTTGCCCCCAAAATGTTAGTCGCGTCTCGGGCATGTGAGACTCATTAATTTGGTATAATAAATAAGAACGATGTAAACTGAACAGACGTCGTAGGGTTTCGTTTGTCTACGATGGCAGTTACGCTGGAAATATATTTTACAGGGGATCGAAGCTTTTCTTATAAATTGTGTTTGTATCTTTGAATCGTTTGGGTACGCAAATCGTTTTACTTGTAATACTTCGCCTCTTTTTAAACCTACGTTAATATATTTATAATGAGTTATTTTATAATAACTTTTGATGAACAATAAAACTAAAATTGAGTTGCTCTGGAAAGAGATAATTTTATTTTGTTAGGTTTTACAATGAAAACACTTTTACAAAATATGCTTTAACATTAATTAATCCTAAACTTACCTGGAAAGAGAAACAACATTTAAAGCTAATGTTTCACCAGTTCTTATTTATCAAATAACACTAATAATTAAATATTACAATAATTGTTTTCTAACTGTCTATCATCATGTACACATGACAGATAGCTCCACAGATTAAAACAAGTTTACCGTAGACTAAATGAAGTGTCACGCACTTTGTTTACATCTCCCCCCCCCCCCTTTTTTAATTAAACAGTTCTACTGTTTTACGCTACTACCGGGATAAGCTTTGTAACATGGAAGAGATTGGACTCTGCCTTTTTGTGACCCGTGTTTACTTTATAAATTGAATTAGATATTTTTTCTACAATTTGATAAGGTCCTATTTTCAACTCATCCAGTTTTCTTCGGTTTAACCGGTTTCCATTTTCAACGTATACAGAATCTCCCACTTTTAGTTCATAATGTTTTCTGTTTTTATCGAATCTTTTTTTATTGTAGTTGTGGGATTTTATACTATTTTCTAAGGCCGTTTTTCGGTCTTGCAGCAGATGATTATGTGTTATATTTTGTTTCAGTTCATCTGGTAGAATGTCAACATTTTTCCCTTCCAATAAATATTTTGGAGAGAACCCTGTTACACAATGTTCAGTTTCGTTATATTTTTCTGTGCATTCGTGAGCAATAGTTGTCCAAGCAATTTTATCGTTCCGTTCATTAATCTTACAACGAATTTTACTAACCAATGTTTGGTTTAACCTTTCGTTCAATCCGTTTGAAAATGGCGCATTTACTGCGGTAAAAACAATAGGTGTACCTTCTTTTTCTAAAAAAAATTTGAAATCTTTTGAGTTTATACCTGGATATTGATCTGATAGAATCAGATCAATTTTATAATCTTGTGTTACTTGTTGGACAAGTTTTATAAAATCATTAGCATTCTGGGTTTTGGATGTTAAAATATAGGCGTAACGAGTGAAGTGATCTACTAGAAGATGTAAGTATGTTTTGGTTGAACGGGCACCACCAAATCCACCTATGGTGTCTATAGATACTATTTCGAACGGATGGGTAGCAGGACCTAAGTGAGACATTAGTCCAAACTTATATTGTCCTCTAGATTTATTTTTTTTACAGACATCACAATTTTGGCAAACAATTTTTATATTTTCCGATAAATTTTTCGCTTGATAAAATGGTTTTATTTTGTTTTCCATTTGTTGTCTTCCTATGTGACAGTAATAATGGTGTACATCTTTTATAATTTTTTTACTAAATTCCTCAGTTAGTACAATCTTTTCATGTTTTCCTATCATTTTATAATATACGTTATGTTTTAAAATAAGTTTGTTTATGTTTTGTTTTATTTGTTCATTTTTATTTTGATCATTTTGTATGTCTTGTAATTTAACAAAATTTACTACTTTTAAACTACTATCTTGATTTTCATACGATTCTAACACAGGGTTTCTGCTTAATGTATCTGCCTCTATATTATATTTTCCCGGAGAATATATTATTTCAAAATTAAACTGTGACAAATAATATGTTAGGTCTCCCAGTTCTTCATCCGTTCTAGCTTTAATATTCATTTTTTCTAAAGGCTTATGATCTGAGAAAACCGTGAATGTCTTTCCTATAAGCCAGTGTTGCCAGTATTTTACTGCCTCTTTTATTGCCAAACACTCAAGATATATGGCTTTTTTCTTTTTTTGGGATTCGTTCAATTTTTTTGAAAAATATGCACAGGGTTTTTCATCTCCGTTGGGTTGTATTTGTTTTAAAATTGCACCTACACCATGTATGCTAGCATCTGTATAAATATTAATTAACAAGTCTGGATCAAAGATGGCTAGAACTGGTTTTGAGCAAAGTATTTTTTTAATAGTATCAAAAGATTCTTGACATTTATCGGACCAAACGAATTTTTCTCCTTTTCTTAATAAATTATGTAAAGGATCCAGCGTAATTGAAATATTTGGCACATATTTTCCGTAGAAATTAATTTTTCCTAAAAATTGTCGGACGTTTTTTTGTGTTTTTGGAATTGGAAATTCTTTTATAGCAATTAAATTATCTTTTAGTGGAGTGACCGTATTGTTTTTAATTATGTGTCCTAGATATTTCACAGAGTCCTGTGCAAAGCTACATTTGGTAAATTTTAATTTAAAACCTTCTTTTAAAATAGCTTCCAATAGCAAAGATATGTGCTCAATGTGTTCTTCAAAAGTTTCAGAAAATACTAAGATATCGTCAATATAATTGACAGTAAAATTTGACAGTTTGTACTTTCTTATAATGCTACTCAGTACTCTTTGAAAAATCGCTGGAGCAGTTTTTAAACCAAAGGGTAAACAAGTCCATTGAAAGTGGGCCTCTTGAGTAACAAATGCAGTTTTGTATCTATCTTCAATTCTAAGAGGTATGGACCAGAACGCTGAATTTATATCGAATGTTGAAAAAAATTTACATTTCCTTGTTTTAACCATTAGATCCTCAATTAGTGGAAATGGTTGGGATTGGGGTACAACAATTTTATTTAATTCACGAAAATCTATACAGAGCCTTGATCGCCTTCCTTCTTCTTTTTTAAATGCTAGTGTTACTGGAGCAGCAAAAGGACTATATGACTCCTCGATTAAATCATTTTTTAGTAATGCTGATATTTGATTTTCAATTTCTTTCATATCCTCAATAGAACACCTATATGGTCTTTTACTGCAATATTTATCTATTAACAAATCAATATGCGCTTCATAACCTTTTACAGTACCTATATCATACTTATCTTTAGCGAAGACTGAATTATATTTGCATATCAATTTGTCAATATAATTTTTTTTTTGATAATCTAAATTATTTACTGAAATATCAAAATTATCAACTATGATATTTTCATTAAAGTTTATTTTATACTCTTTAGTGATAGTCTCATTTTTATGTTTTTTTGTGTTATCCACATCTTTCTTTTTATAATATATATCTTGTTTATTCCCTATGTCACTACCTGAACTTCCAGGAATTTTTATAGTACCTATAGGTTTCTTTTGTTTATTATTTTTGTAGTCTTCATTGTTATTGCTGAAGACATTTTGAGTGATATTTAAATTCTCATTTTGAGTTAAATAAAAATTTTGTATACAGTCTAACCCAACTAGGAAATCATAGTCGAAGTTGTCTTCGTCTATAACAAAAATATTAACATGTTTTTCTATTTCAAAAATTTTAATTTTTAAAGTTACAATTCCTATTGATTTTTTAACGCCATTAATTGTTTTTAAACCTGCATTTTTATCATAAGTAGGTATTTTTTTTAATGATAATAACCTTGAATTTATTAAAGACACATTTGATCCTGAATCATAGATTCCTGATGTTTCCAAAGTGTCATTTATTAGTATTTTAATTTTTATTAATGGCGGTACTATTAGTTTTTTGGATCAATTTCATTTAATTCTATCTCCAATTCTGAATTGTTAACACTCCTTATTTGGTCTCTTTTTTGCCTATCATTATTTTTAGTTTTGAACCAACATTGTGATTCAGAGTGGTAACGTATGCCTTTTTTCTCGTTTTCACAAATTTTACACGGATTAACCAAGGGCTTAAAATTTTTTTCGTTAGTTTTACTTTCGTAACTTCCTATCTTTTTATCAAATGTTTTTTTACTAACTATATGCTCTAAACTTCTTAAATGATTAAATAGGTCTTCAGTTTCTTTTAAACTGTTCCTATCAATCCTGTCTGCAATAAAATTTGGCAATCCAGTGGCAATCAGATCTATTATAGTGAGTTTATTCATGAATTTATTTATTTCTAATAATAGTCTTTCTTTTTTTAATGCATACTTCAGTAATGAGCCCTGTCTGTATTTAAATAGCATTGCATACCTGATCGGCGACCAACCTCTATCCGCATATGTTTCACAAAAGTTCTTTTTCCACATTGCCCATTCTGAATTTATTGTATGCTTTATAAGCATCGAACTATACCAGTCTACACAGGAATCTTCTATAAATAACCTAAAAATTTCAATTTTTTTGATATCTTCTTCAATTCCTGAACGGTCACACTCTGCTTCAAAGGTAGTCATCCACTGGGACACATTAGTAGTCTTGCTATTGAATTTTTCTATGACAAATTTTTCTACCACTTTGCTCCTATTATAAGGTTTTGATGAATCTTTCTTCATTTCGGCGAAGCCTTCCATAATTTTTGCTATAGATTCTTCTGGAATTCCTGTTGTAGAAGTTTGTGGATTTGTCTGTTCCTCCAATAGGTATCCCATAAATTGTTTATTTCCATCTTCATCACAATAAACTGCCATCATCTCTGGTTTCATGGATATCCACACCTGTCGTTTCTCATGACGTTTTTGCAATGTTGACTTTACTTTTTGGAAGATTGGGGTCTTTAATATTTCATCATGTAATTTTACGGGCTGTAACTTATCTGGGATGACAAAGGTCCGGCCATCTAAATCTGTTATTGTCGTTATAGCAATAATATTTGATTTCAAATCTTCATTGGCTTTAACCTTGAACTCGAATTTTAATTTTTCCATTGTTCTTGGTAATCAGCTGTAGAAATGTTGTTTTATAATGAGTTATTTTATAATAACTTTTGATGAACAATAAAACTAAAATTGAGTTGCTCTGGAAAGAGATAATTTTATTTTGTTAGGTTTTACAATGAAAACACTTTTACAAAATATGCTTTAACATTAATTAATCCTAAACTTACCTGGAAAGAGAAACAACATTTAAAGCTAATGTTTCACCAGTTCTTATTTATCAAATAACACTAATAATTAAATATTACAATAATTGTTTTCTAACTGTCTATCATCATGTACACATGACAGATAGCTCCACAGATTAAAACAAGTTTACCGTAGACTAAATGAAGTGTCACGCACTTTGTTTACATATTTAAAAATATAGTTTTACACTAAAACGCGTTGTTAATTTTGTAATGTACAAAATGAATTCGATATTTTGAGTCTGTTTTCCGTCACTTGATTGTAATGAGATATATGTCTTGTGACCGAAAACCGACTGTGATCACATTAATATTTTGTGATCTGATGTGATGTCATCTCTATGTCAACAAATGACGGTTGCTACGGAGACGTAAACGATTTGCCTTAATCACGTCTCGGGCTTGTGGGATGCACCAATTTGGTATAATTTAAAATTAACGATGTATACTGAACAGACGTAGTACTGCGTTGTGTGTCAGCGATGGCAGTTACAGCTTTGAAGGTTTTTGTAAACTATATTTATAGCTTTTAATTGCTTAGGTCTAACAGCGTGGCTAGTGATATCATACCCTCTTTTTATAGCTACATAAATATAAGTCAAATATCATTTAAACAGCTACGCATTGTAATTTTTCGTAATCTACAAAATTGTAACAATACATTAATTCTAAATAATATTATTCTCCTTTAATGAAGTCGGTTGAAAAGAAAATTATGTTTAACTAAGTTTTACGTCGTCAACAAGCTTAAATACGTTAATGATCTCTTAAAACGTCTTTGTGCAAACAAATGGCGACCTCTATGAATAATTAAATCATTAGCCTCTAATATATAGAGAAAACCGCACACTAACAAAGGTCTGAAATAGTATCGGGCTATACCGGCACCGTGTGAAATGTCCTAAGAATTTTATGTATTTATAACTTAACTTACCCTGCAACGACTTCTCCTCTCCTATTTGGATAAAGCTCCGGATGCTGGCCATAGCGGAGGTACACTTCAAACTGTTGTTCAGCTCTGTAAAAAAATATAGTAGGTTAATATGTGTTATGATAACACATATGGAGCTGATTGTAAGGATGTATAGGGATCCTATCAATACCTAGGGAGCTAAAGCCAACCTCACCAGCAAGCACCTGCCGATCAATGGACGAGGCTCTGGCAACATGCCCGGTAAGCGGAAATAGGCTCGCCACCTATTACGTGGGAACAACTTTCTAAAGTATGGGCGATCAATAAGCCTCTGTCTATCCTTTCGGATAAACAGGCGTAAATGTATGTATTTATGTACGACTTTGTTTGGAATACTGTGCGTAAGCGCTTATGCTGCAGATGATTAGATAGCAAGTGTGTGAGTATGTTTTAGTGACAGAGGCTTTTGGCGCTATTCCTTTAGGTTGTGAGGGTGGATAGATGTGCTTGTACTAAGCAGCGTTAGCCCTTATGGCACAGCGACGCTTGCTCATAAGCGCGAGTAAGCCTATGATTTTTGAAATAGTTTTTTGCTTGTGTTTCTCTCGTCCTAAGCACTCGAAGCATTGCGAGTCTGTGTAGGTAGCAAGGTTGTATGTATGCATGTGAGTTTGCGAGATTGTGGGTGAGCTGGTCATTTAACGATGATGGTTATTTAGTGACACAGGAGTCATAGCCATCGGTCTGGCCAGTTTCTAAATGAATGACTATTTGTGTTTGATATCAAGTGTTTCTGCGCTTCGGGCGATTTGTGGCGACAATGTTACAGCGAAGCAATAATAAAATATTGTTGCAATAAACTAGTCAAGTAAAAACCAACAACAAAACACCGCACTCAACATTTTATGAATAAATACATATATTCTGACAATTACACCAATTATTTAGTTCCAAGATAAGTACCATTAAGAACTTGGGTTATGGATACTAAATAACGGATAAACATGTATGAATATTTTTTTTAGTTCATATGTACTTAATATACATGGAAAAACCCCCAGACCAGAACAAATATTCATATTCATACACACAAAGATTTGTCCTGTGTGGAGTGCGGGTATACTTGCCACCACGCCTTTTTGGTTTTAATCCATTTTGCAATGCAGCTACGTGGTGGAGTATAACTTTCAATCCCTCTCACCTTAGCTCATAAGTGGGGCATAAAGAATTGAGTTGAATAGTTGATACTTGCTACCGACTTGCTATAACGTATTATTTGTATATTATTTGTATAGCTTCACAGACAAATGAAGATTGTAATTCTAGTACCAAACTAATGGACATATTTAAAAGAGCATAGCCTGTGAGTTTCTTGCCAGTTCTTCTTACAGAGCGGTGGCTCGGAACTGGCACTTAGATTTACTTACACTTAATTATTTTTTATTTTTAAATTGTTTTGTTGCATGTAAGTGAATCTAAGCTTCGTGATTTAGTGTAATATTATTTCGATTGTTTTTTTTTTTTTCATTTGTGATCATGACGTTTTCAAGTACTATGTATAATAGTTTATGAAATAAATAATTTTTTACTTTTACTTTTTTACTTTTACTTGTATATTTACCGGGAATCGAAGCTGAAATAGGTCTGATCCGTGAAATTGTCAGCATGGAACACGATCTTCACAAAGTTGGTCTCGGAGATGAAGGTCTGGGGCTGCTCGATCTCTCCACAGAACAGACCCGGCTCCTTCCTGTTCGACACATCTGTCTTTGCATTTCCGTCCACTATCTGGAACAATAATTACTTCATTAATACAAATATGAATAAAGTCCTATTTCAAAGATGTGCCTCTTAGAAAAGAAGACATCAACTACAATTTCAATTATAGCGCTATTCTCTTATTCTCCCTGGGTCTGTGTGGAGTATGACCAGAATTTCTCTCACCTTAGTTTATGAAAGGAGTTCCGCGCTCAGTAGTAGGATGTTCATGGGCTGAGTTAATAACATCGCACCAATAAAACATCTATGGAATAAATCGAAAATATGGAATAATCGAACTCGTACACCGTGTTAAGTATGACAAAAATTAAACTTATACCCTTCGAACTCAAGTTAGGAACCCCAGAGACGATTTTACATCTAGCGTAGCTCTCTCCGTTGCACGTTGAGCGATAAACAACGTGTCGACTGACTGGGTGACCATTTTTTTCTTTTAAATAATGGCTTCGTAAGGTTTGCACATTTAGCCAGTGTCAAGTAAGAGATATATTAATTACATATAAATTATAGTAAATAAGAATAAGTGGTGATAAAGATGATAAATGGTAAATGAGATGCCCTCCCCCTAAACAATAAACCCCATGAGTCCTCAGTAAAGATGTGGTACTATATTGAGATCACACATGGACTTCTTAAAAGAATTTGAAAAGTAATTTATTGATTCAGGCGTTACTTTGCGAAAATCCATTGTAAGCAAGTGTTGGATTAAAAATATCTTTGTAACAATTCCCGCGCTACTATAATTTCCCGAAAAATCGAGAAACTATTCAACACGACACGTGTTTGGCCCTTACACAGGGCATCTTCAGGTAAGATAGGAGCGCTGAAACGAGAGTGAGCAGCTGAGCGTATTCGAGCGTATTTATACCCTAACCCACTTCCGCCATCAACGTCCGCCACGTCATCGCGGTCTGAGTCAGAGTGACCGTTATGAAATTTCTGAACCATACGTAATAGAGGTGATCTAGAGAACGTATTTTGTTCGTTCAGCAGTAGGTTTTTATCATTGTGTTTAATTATTTCTAGATTTTCCAATACACACAACCGTAGACCTTTTTCATGCATATGTAAAATTTCAAAATTATGATTATTACTCATTTGAAAAGTGATGTTGAACTGTTTTATTTCATTTACCAACACTCATATACGTCCACAAACACTTAACGGTTAATAATCCACCGTTATTACATATTAACGTTCGAAATATCACACATTTTTGAAAATGAAACAAAACTACAGCCGCTTCATTTTCCCGCCATTTTCTTCGGGTGACAATTATAAATTCATATAAAAAATTATATTTTATTAGCTTATTAAATCTTTACGTTTAGAGTATAGCCACTACAAGCACACGTCACCTCTCAGACTTACGACGTCTACTCTGAACATAGGCCTTCCCAATAGATTTCTACATTTTGCGATCATGAGTCACCTGAATTTATCGGCTTCCTGCCGCCTTGATCAACTTTTGATATTCAAACAAAATTTTATTTTTTTACTGTTACAAAATAAACGCATTATAAGGATTGCAATTGCGGTTTAATCTCATATAAAATTCTCGTGTCACAGTTTTCGTTCCCATACTCCTCCGAAACGGCTTGACCAATTCTCATGAAATTTTGTAAACGTATTGAAAAAGTCTGAGAATCGGCCAAGATCTATTTTTCTTCCCTCGAAATGTTAGGAGTAGTCCACCCCTAAATTTTATTTATCATTTTTAAGACAAAATTTTAAATTTTTATTTTTTATGATATAACATATTAGGTCGGGGAAAAAGTCTTTTCGCATAACGTAGGTATAAACTTATTATAAAATTTTTTTGACTGTACTATTTGTGTCTGGCTGGTTTTGGTAACATTAAAAAGGTTCCATTATAAAGAAAAGAAAAAAATAAAAAAAAGTTGTTTCCCGCTATTTTTCATTTGTTTTTCTCTCCGTAAAAATGAGTGAATCTAATGAAGAAATTCGATACATTTTAAAATTTTATTATAAAAAAGGCAAAAATGCAACTCAAGCAGTGAAAAAAATTTGTGATGTTTATGGACCTGATGCAGTGTCAGTAAGAGTAGCACAAATTTGGTTCAAACGTTTTCAGTCCGGAAATTTTGATGTTAAAGATGCACCTCGCTCTGGTCGCCCTGTTACGAATAAAATGGACGCCATTTTTGAAAGAGTGGAGCAAGATCGGCATATTAGTAGTTACGATGTAGCTGAAGAACTGGGAATTGACCACAAAACAGTTTTGACCCATTTGAAGAAAGCTGGTTATACAAAAAAGCTCGATATTTGGGTGCCACACGAGCTCACTCAAAGAAACTTAATGAACCGTGTACTCATTTGCGATTCATTATTGAGACGTAATGAAACCGAGCCGTTTTTGAAGAGATTGATAACTGGCGATGAAAAGTGGATCACGTACGACAAGAACGTGCGAAAAAGGTCGTGGTCGAAAGTTGGCCAGGCTTCACAGACTGTGGCCAAACCTGGCCTAACACGAAATAAGGTGATGCTGTGTGTACGGTGGGATTGGAAGGGCATTGTTTATTATGAGCTTTTACCGCCCGGCAAAACCATCGATTCTGATCTTTACTGCCAGCAACTGATGAGATTAAAGGAAGCAGTCGAGAGAAAACGGCCGGAATTGATCAACAGGAAGGGTGTGGTCTTTCATCACGATAACGCTAGACCACACACATCTTTAGCCACTCAGCAAAAATTAAGAGAGTTCGACTGGGAGGTCCTAGTGCATCCACCATATAGCCCTGACCTTGCGCCTTCAGATTTTCACCTGTTTCGGTCTCTGCAGAATTCTTTAGGTTCTGTAAGGTTGACCTCAAGAGAGGACTGCCAAAACTATTTGTCCCGTTTTTTTGATCAGAAGTCCCAAAGTTTCTACAGTAACGGGATAATGTCTCTGCCCACAAAATGGCAGAAAGTTATTCAACAAAACGGTACATATATATTGTAAATAAAAGTAAATAAACTTTGAAAAAAATGTCTTGACTTTTCATACAAAAATACGAAAAGACTTTTTCCCCAACCTATTACAAAAATACATACAATCCAAAATTTTCACCTTTCTACGATCAACCCTTATTTTTAAATAGCCATTTCAGTGAATTTAAGGCAAAACAACGTTTTCTGGGCCAGCTAGTATTAATATAAAATTTTATAGCGACAACGGCGCTTGAAATTTACTTTACAGTTATTCGTGGGCACAGGGAGAATGAGATGACAGGTGTCTCACTAGGGAATGGTACAAAGGACAATGTTAAATTTCACCCATGACCTACCACACATTTTGTATTCATTATAATTCTTTGGTTTATGCCTTATTTATAAAGGGCTTAAATTTGCAGGACACTTGGGAATATTACATACATACGTTTTGTCGACCGATATGGCGTGGTGGCGAGAACACCCGCTCTCAGCTTCTAAGGTCGTGGGTTCGATTCCCACGCAGGACAAATCTTTGTGTGCATGAACATGAATATTTGTTCTGGTCTTGGTGTTTTCCTATATATATTAAGTATGTATTTACAAAATGTATGTTTATCCGTTATTTAGTATCCATAGCACAAGTTCTTAATAATAATTATCTTGGAACTAAATAATTGGTGTAATTGTCAGTAAATATTATTATTATACGCCTTTTTCCCCATAGAGATAGGCAGAGGTCATATAATATGCCCACACTTTGCCTATTGTACTGTTGGTCCCACGTAATAGGTGGAAAGCCTATTACCGCTTACCGGGAACTTCTATATTTACCAGAGCCTCGCCTGTTGATCGGCAGGTGCCCCACTTGCAGGTGAGATTAGTTTGGGCTCTTTAGATGATGGTAGGATTCCTATTCACCCTGCACCCTTAAAAATTACGTATAATTATTTTTTTACACCCTTTTATTTTTATACTTTCTTTTTTAATTTGTGAGAGATCACCCGTGCTCAAAGTGGGACGTGAATCGGCTGAAATGTTAATTATGAATTGAGACTTTCTCGTACGCAACAAAATATATTACATAATGTGAGCAAAAACATAAATATAGGTTGTAGTATATTGCACTTTATTGTCTATGCGTGGTGGAGCTGTCAACCGAGAAGGCGTGTTTATCAATGTGATGAGAATAAGACTTCTTCTTCCATTTAAATAATGGCTTCGTGCGTCTAGCACATTTAGCCAGTGTCAAGTAAGTGATATATTAATAATATATAATTCATAGTAAATGAGAATGAGTGATGATAAAGACGACAAATGGTAAATGAGATCCCCTTCCCTAAGCCCCTTGAGTCCTCAGTAAAGATGTGGGACTATACTGAGATCTCACATGGACTCCTTGAAAGAAAATTTGAAAAGTGATGTTGCACTGTTTTGTTTGATTTACCAACACTCATGTATGTTCACAAACTCTTAACGGTTAATTATCCACCGTTATTACACATTAATGTTAGAAATATCACAAATTTTAGAAAATAAAACAAAACTGCAGACATGACGCTTCAAATTCCCGCCAAGAAGTCACCGAGAATAAGACTTACTGTGTTACAAATTGCATTAAAGTAGGTTGTATCAATCATTTTGTTTTTTTTTTTTAATAAAAACTATTTTTGGAAACATGAACATAAGGTACAACCTTGGAAACGATGCTTTCTGCAGCAGTATGAAACTGTGTCGCAGATAACCACGCCCTTCTACGAATTAGTAGAACATTTGTTCCAATTTGAAAAGTTCAGAGTACATAGAGACTAAAACAATAAAATCAAGTCTAAAATACTAAAACTGATTTTACATAAGTAATATATATTTTAGAAGTATCAGTTATAGTAATAATAATTCTTAAGAATGAAAGACCCGCATCTTTTTGAAGCGAGCCCAAAACTAATAAGTCAAGAAGTAACAAAAATGAAAAGACAAATGCAAGAAAGGATAAGACTTATAAATTATAAAATTCCAACAGCCTGCCAAAGTAGAATCCGTTTTAATTATAAACGAATATCTGATAATTAGTTGCTCGAATTGGGCGCTGCCGTGGAGTTCCCCAGGAGTTCAAAAATTAATTAGTTCAATTGGCGAGTCGGGAACTCAATCTATCGCACTTTGAGGCGCCGGCTATTTTCGCAAAAACTTTTTGCCGGAATTCCCCCTTAAGCTGATTAAGGGGATAACGTCTTAGGTGCTCCCGAAAACTCGAGAAGTTTCAAACTTTTTCACTGGAAGTAATTAACGCTTAATGAATTAGTTTTAGCACTAAAATGTATGGGGCGATTTAGGATTAAAAGATCACTGTTATATTGCAACTAGCTGAAGGTCCACTGTTAAGATTCACTGAATAAGCTTCATTGTACATCCTAGTTGTATTCTATTGTTATTTTGTGTGTAAAAACGAATATTTTCTTCCCCAATAAATATATAAACACACCTGTTGTAACACATATAGGCATATAGGGATCGTACTAATATCTTAGAAGTCCAAGCCAATCTCCCAAGAAATCATCTGCCGATCAACGGACGAGGCCCTGGCATATATATAAATTTCCGGTAAACGGCATAAGGATCGCCACTTATTACTCGGGACTAATAAGAAAACTGGAAAAATGTGGGCTTACAATTTGGCTCTGCTTACTCCTTTGGGGAAATAGGTGTGATAGTAATGTATGTATGTACGACTTTGTTTGGAAGACTGTGCGTAAGCGTTTACGCTGCATATGCACCGCACAGAGTGACTAGATCGTAAGTGTGTGAGTATGTGTTAGTGATAGAGGGCATAAGCCCTTATGGCGCTGTTCCTCTGGGTTGTAAGGGTGGAATTATTTAGCAGCGTTAGCCCTTATGACACCGCGACGCTTGGTTGTGAGTGTGTACGCGAGTAAGCGTATGTTTTTTTAGTGAGTGTGCCTAAGCGTTCGTAGCTCTGCGAGTCTAGGTTGTATATATGCTATGCAAGTGAGTGTGGGTGAGCTGGTCACATGATGGTTATTTAGTGCTACAGGAGTCATAACCATCGGTCTGGCCAGTTTCTAAATGAATGACCATTTTGATATCAAGCGCATCTATGTATGACATTCCAGAGCAAGTGCACGAATGTCTCCTTCGCTAGTGCAGCCACGTTTTATGAAAGCCGGCAAACTATGTGGGGAACAAATGTCCCATTGCAAATCCATCCGGCTAGGTGGATTGGTCAGGCCTAGGAAGCACTCGCTAGACGTCGTTACGGGTGACATGCGTGACAATAGTTTATCTACAAAGGATGCTGAAGAACGTGCGAAGTGGATGCAAAAAAGCAAGAACGCTCGGAAGATGATTATGTATGTACTCGTATGTATATATGTGAGTATGTGTGTATATAGAAATACAAATTTGGAAATGCAGCTTACGTTTGTAAGCAAAGCTGAGTTTAAAATAAAAAATACCATGAAACGCTTTCTTAGAATTCAAGGCATTCAATAAAGAAAATAATTAGGCTAAAATGAAACGGATCAAAGGCAACGCAAATTAACGTACCTTTGAAAATGATAACAATCTAATTAACTAATTGACGTCAAAGAAAGACGAAATACATATAATTATATACATTTCTTCAGTAACACTGAGATACACCTAGAGATGTATAGGGATCCTACCACCATCTAAGGAGCCCAAGCCAACCTCACCTGCAAGTGGTGCACCTGCTGATCAACGGATGAGGCTCAGGCGAACTTAACAGATCCCAACGGCAATAGGCTCTCCACCTATTACGTGGGACCGAGAATGTAATTGGCGTAGTGTGGGCGTATAATATGCCTCTGCCTACCCCTTCGGTGAAACAAGCGTGAATGTATGTATGTATGTATGTGTAAACAACAAACCTTGACGATTTTCTTGCCCGCTCTTGTACGATCAAGCTCCCGCACCAAGTAAATGGACGCGCTGGTTTTTAAAGTTGGCTTTCATTAAAGCTCAATTGAGCTAAACTTGAATAATTGATTTTGACTTTGACTTATAATAACAAGCTGCATTATTCTTGAGTAAAATTTTTAACATTATAAATCGATATAAAAAACCTTAAAAAATTTCAATAACGTAACCCATGAATGTAAGAGCTAGATCACGCGGTCAGTGCCCAGTTCAGAAGTTCATCATCATTATCATCATTTCATCATCATCAGTAACGTCCCACTACTGAGCACGAGCCTCCTCTCAAATACCAGGCGCGAGGGTATTGGATCATACTTTACCACGCTGTCCCAGTGCGGATTGGCGGAGGCAAGTGTATGGCGTCCTGCTGTTAGAATTTTTCAAGCCGCCCAATTAGGCCTCTAATATGGCATAACGACTACCACATTTAGTGATAACCGGGACCAACGGCTTAACGTGGCTTCCGAAGCACGGAAGCGCTCGATATCAAATGCCACACAAAGGGTCACCCATCCAAGGACTGACCTTTGTAAGCTCTGCTGTACTTCGGTGATTGTTTCCGACCACCGAGCACCGCGGAGCTACGAGCGCTTCAGATCAGAAGTTAGTATAGCAATAATTTACCTGCATATAACCTTTGTGACACGTCGTCCCGTTGATCAGGGTTCCAACTTTAAATTTCTTAAAGCGTATCCTGAGAATCCAGTCTTTTGGTGATCCTCTGAATGCTCGAAACCTGCAATATAAATACTCTTTGTAGCAGTGCCTTCTCTTTATATTGTAATATGTATATTATTTTAATTCCAGTATTTACGGAAGACCAGCGTCGAGGCATCACTTAGTATAGATGTTACGGCACATCCTGAGTAGATACCTCTTCATAATCATGTATAGATGTAAGTATTTTCATTTTATATTATTTTTTCTTTTTATTTTAGTATATGGTTATGACTAAACGTTTTTATTTCTTTCCTTCCTTCTGTTGCTGAGATCGTAATTTATGCAGATGCATAAAAAATAGGACTATAGGAGATAGGAAGCAACGGCAGAGAATTATAAATTCAAATGGACAAATAAGCGAGTTTTTCATTGCTCGATTGCAGCATGAGGGTGGTTCCTAAGACCATAATGTTCAGGAGAGAAATTAACGATGAGTCCTGAAGAGTCTCGAACTCTGGGTATCCTTAATACGAACTACTGTGGAGGAAGGCGACGCAGCGCAGGCTGTGAGTCCCACTCTCCCCTCTCGGTACCCCATTAGCCGGGAGGCAGTGCGTAAATGCATCTAGTTACCGACGGAGAGGTATGGTTTATGATACATTCCCTGCGATAAAAAAGACTTACAAAACCAGGGCAGTGATATTATTAGTTATAACCTTTTATTTTCGCGTCGGAGCTAAATGCAGAAAGTCAATCGATAGCTATATAAACCGACTGACCTATAAGTGCACGTGAGCGAGCGTCCGAAGTTTTCTGCGGTGACTGGCGGCGATGAGACATCCTCGTATATTTCAACAGTCTTGTTGCAGTGGTCTCGTTTTGGATCTGTAGACAAGAGAGAGGTGCTGAGGTTAGGTATCATTACATAGTATTAAACAAAGTAGCTTTCCTCTGAATGTCCCTATGTATGTATGCACGCAACGGATTGTGATATATATTTAAGAGGAAGGTTTTGTGACCCCTCGGCATATGCTGAGTATAAGCATTTTGGTGCCACATGTGTCTATAAATTTTTATTTTTGATTGTATCATGTGTCACGGAACAAATTGTTTTCGTTCTTTCTTTCTATATAAAAAATATTAAAAGAAAAGACATTTATTGCCACACAAAACAAAAACAAGATACTTTAAAAAAAATAGTGTTAGTGGAGGCAATGGGTGTCAGCCGCAGCATATGCCAGGCACACAGGGTAAACCCAGCGCTGGTTTTCAGTCTGAACCCAAATTTATATGTATATGTAGGTCACGCAGACAATGTCTTTTACAATCACTACAATTCTTTTAGGTATTAATGTAACAATTTACAAAATAAAAAAAAATAAAAAAAAAAAACAACAACAAAAAGCGGCCATGTGCGACTTGGAATCGCGCACGAAGGGTTTTGTATGTATAATGTTAAACCTAATACTCAATTCTAAACATGATGGACGAGTAAATAAATCACGTTTGTTGTATGAGAGCCCCCTTAAATATTTATTTTATTCTGTTTTTTAGTATCGGTTGTTATAACAGAAATACATCATCTGTAAAATTTTCAACGATCTGAATATCACGGTTCATGAAATACAACCTGGTCACAGAACGGTACGGAACCCTAAGATATTATAAACAACAACAAAACAAGAGATTATCAAAACATATCATTAAATGTTCAACTATTGTTATGATAACAAAAACTTTCTTTATTTTATTTTCTCCCAACATACATGTCTTGTACACATATAATAAATACGAACGTCATTTGACGTCAGCTGTGCCATAAAGTGTTGCTGTAAAATAACAGTGGGACCAACAGTCATAAGTCAAGAGGAGTTGTGTAATAACTCGGCCACGCCGCACCGTCACACTCGTAATGGGAGATTGTCACGATATTTACTACTGAACTGGGACGGTACATTTTTGAGACCACCATCTCTCTTTAAAATGATGAAATATGTGCTGTGGTGTCCTATAATAATTTGAGAATACAAGTTACAAATGTGTTCAAACTCAAAGAAAATTAATTTTAAATGTGCAACCCAATTTTTTTTTGTAAATGGTTTGATACAATTAGTTTATTACCCTATAAAATACGAACGTCATTTGACGTCGTCAGTCCCTCTGACTTAAAGTCAAAATCATTTATTCAATTTTGGCTCTATAAAACTCTTATGAACGTTAACTTAAAAACTAACGCGCTCATTCACTGCGGGCGGAAGTTTGATCGTAAAAGCACGGGCAAGAAAATCGTTAAGGTTTGGTTTTTTTCCCGACAGTTACAACAAAATGTACTAAATATTAAAACAATTTGATAACTCTACCAAAACTTATGCTCTGCTGTCATAAGATTCAAAAGAAACGTAAAAAAATTACTCTTTTTTATCTGTGTTAACATTATTACAAATAAACATAGTAGACATGAGCAGACCAGTCCCCACTGGCGGCACCCGTTCACGGGTATGACGCTAGAACCAGCCATCGTTTCGCTCGACCATATTTTAGGGAACGTAAAGACCCGTCGCATGACGCCACCACCACAGATACCATTTAAGTGAGCATGACATACTGAAACTATTGGATAAAAGAATTTTAACAAAATAACATAAATTATTCACTGGGACAATCAGCAGCAGTAATAATTATATCTACTAACCTTGTCAAAGTAAGGACCTGATGCAACGTAAAGAAGCGTTAAAGAATCTCACTTTTATTTATATTTGTTTATGTATTCTTGTGAGTACCATGATACCTTAATGGCTTTTTATCTAAGTCGCAACCAAACAATTTTAATACCAAAGACATCCTAAGTACTTGAACTAGATAGCTTTAAAACTCTAAGAGCCTTTTGTTTCACGTCGACGAACTTTGACGAAATAATCTATTCTCTACAACATTATGCTACTTAAGTCAAGTAACATGGAGTTTAAGGGCAGCTCTTACTAGACTTAGCACAACTTTCAAGATGGTGACCTTAAGAATTCAACTTTGAGAATGGAAAGTGGTAAGACTGTAGGCAAAACAAGAGACAAACTTACTTAACTTATATCTTTAAAAAATGTGGCAGACAAATTTTGTATTGGTTGCGTAGTTTAAGTATAGCAGTATCTATACTTTTGTTATTTACAAAAGATAAACGGATAGCTTACTTCGAACAGTATTTATTGCTTACTATATTGTTGTGTTGTATTCGTATATGCTTTCTTAAAATGTTAGCAGTAAAAGTTAATTTATTTTGTACCACAAGGTGGCGTTTAAGCCTGCAGTTCATCTAATGAAAAGTGATCACCGCATCCTATGAATGCTTGCAACACCAGAAACATTACTTTCAGGATAACAACCGTTTAAAAATCGTTTTAAACGTTTTGAACAGCCCCAAGCTGTAATATCTAGAGACTAGTGCCCTAGGGCAAACCTCGCCAGGAAGCTCCACAACTCAAAGGCAGAAAGTTCACGAAAATGTAAATACCAATATATTAGGTCGGGGAAAAAGTCTTTTCGCATAACGTAGGTATAAACTTATTATAAATTTTTTTTGACTGTACTATTTGTGTCTGGCTGGTTTTGGTAACATTAAAAAGGTTCCATTATAAAGAAAAGAAAAAAAAAAAAAGTTGTTTCCCTCTATTTTTCATTTGTTTTTCTCTCCGTAAAAATGAGTGAATCTAATGAAGAAATTCGATACATTTTAAAATTTTATTATAAAAAAGGCAAAAATGCAACTCAAGCAGTGAAAAAAATTTGTGATGTTTATGGACCTGATGCAGTGTCAGTAAGAGTAGCACAAATTTGGTTCAAACGTTTTCAGTCCGGAAATTTTGATGTTAAAGATGCACCTCGCTCTGGTCGCCCTGTTACGAATAAAATGGACGCCATTTTTGAAAGAGTGGAGCAAGATCGGCATATTAGTAGTTACGATGTAGCTGAAGAACTGGGAATTGACCACAAAACAGTTTTGACCCATTTGAAGAAAGCTGGTTATACAAAAAAGCTCGATATTTGGGTGCCACACGAGCTCACTCAAAGAAACTTAATGAACCGTGTACTCATTTGCGATTCATTATTGAGACGTAATGAAACCGAGCCGTTTTTGAAGAGATTGATAACTGGCGATGAAAAGTGGATCACGTACGACAAGAACGTGCGAAAAAGGTCGTGGTCGAAAGTTGGCCAGGCTTCACAGACTGTGGCCAAACCTGGCCTAACACGAAATAAGGTGATGCTGTGTGTATGGTGGGATTGGAAGGGCATTGTTTATTATGAGATTTTACCGCCCGGCAAAACCATCGATTCTGATCTTTACTGCCAGCAACTGATGAGATTAAAGGAAGCAGTCGAGAGAAAACGGCCGGAATTGATCAACAGGAAGGGTGTGGTCTTTCATCACGATAACGCTAGACCACACACATCTTTAGCCACTCAGCAAAAATTAAGAGAGTTCGACTGGGAGGTCCTAGTGCATCCACCATATAGCCCTGACCTTGCGCCTTCAGATTTTCACCTGTTTCGGTCTCTGCAGAATTCTTTAGGTTCTGTAAGGTTGACCTCAAGAGAGGACTGCCAAAACTATTTGTCCCGTTTTTTTGATCAGAAGTCCTAAAGTTTCTACAGTAACGGGATAATGTCTCTGCCCACAAAATGGCAGAAAGTTATTCAACAAAACGGTACATAATAGGTTGGGGAAAAAGTCTTTTCGTATTTTTGTATGAAAAGTCAAGACATTTTTTTCAAAGTTTATTTACATTTATTTACAATATATATGTACCGTTTTGTTAAATAACTTTCTGCCATTTTGTGGGTAGAGACATTATCCCGTTACTGTAGAAACTTTTTCAAAAATGGCGTCCATTTTATTCGTAACAGGGCGACCAGAGCGCGGTTCATCTTTAACATCAAAATTTCCGGACTGAAAACGTTTGAACCAAATTTGTGCTACTCTTACTGACACTGCATCAGGTCCATAAACATCACAAATTTTTTTCACTGCTTGAGTTGCATTTTTGCCTTTTTTATAATAAAATTTTAAAATGTATCGAATTTCTTCATTAGATTCACTCATTTTTACGGAGAGAAAAACAAATGAAAAATAGCGGGAAACAACTTTTTTTTATTTTTTTCTTTTCTTTATAATGGAACCTTTTTAATGTTACCAAAACCAGCCAGACACAAATAGTACAGTCAAAAAAATTTTATAATAAGTTTATACCTACGTTATGCGAAAAGACTTTTTCCCCGACCTAATATATATTGTAAATAAATGTAAATAAACTTTGAAAAAAATGTCTTGACTTTTCATACAAAAATACGAAAAGACTTTTTCCCCAACCTATTATAATAATCCTTTATTGCACAAAATAAATTGAAGTATCACATGAGGTATATAAAATAATATGTACAAAGGTGGGCTAATCTCTAGAAGAGATCTCCATCAGCCAACCCTATCAGTTGTAAACTAAATATACTAAGTTCAATCCACGATGACGCATGCATTGAGAAATATTGAACTCTATAGTATAGATTGTTATTAAGAGCGTCGCCATGCGTCTTCGCGGAGTAAACTGGCTATAGCTGTACGGGATAAATTTTGTCAAAGAAAAGTGTTACTAATAAAAATAAGAACAAAATAGAAAGCAAATCTCTTACATGCTAATGTAATAATATATGTTAACTAAAGAACATAATAATATACGAAGTAACTGAAAGTATGCAGATTAGCTCTCTTATCAGTTGTTATTGGTGCTTAGGATTATGGTCAATGACATGTGTTCATTGGACAGTTGGATGCAATAAGACCTATCTATAATCACACCCAACACGATATTATGAACAGCGGTCTCCGGTTCAAGAGTAAAAGCATACTATTGCACCAGCAAGCAATTCGTATTCGTAGATTTAGACACTATTAATTCGTATCCGCTTATATACGTGTTTAACAGCACATCACTGCTTTCTAAACATACCGCATGCTTAATGAAATAGTGACTTAACTCAAAAAAGACGATTTTTGGGACATCACAAAAGAAAATCTTCTAAAAAATACTTGACCTACTTGTAAGCGCATTAAATTAATACTGATTTATTAATTAGTAGTTCTGCTTGTGTTTTGAACGTTTGATTAACGTTCAAAATTACGTAACTCAAATCTGACCTATCGATTTATGGGTCGATGTTCCTTTAAGCATGCGATACGTACGTAGAGTAACAGTTGGCCGGTTTAAAAGTCCTTTACGTTTTTTGTCCCCGTCTGCCATTCCGGCTTTGGATTCTCTTTTCCCAACTTTTCCGAAATAGCCTACACTCCGCTACACTGCGACTCGCCAGAAGTGATAGTAGTAACTGAATGTATGCATTATATTAGTCTAAATTATGGTTAATCACATTGTGTTTATTGGCCATTCATGCAAAACACGACCTACCCAGAAACACACCCGAGAAGGGCACCCGTGGCCTTCGGCGTTTGAGTCAGCTCATTCCTTTACACCAGCATGTGGTTCGTATTTGTAAATATAGACACTATTAATTCGTATCCGCGGATATACGAGTTCAACAGCACATCACTGCTTTGTAAACATACTCACACACAGTAACAGTTGGCCGGTTTAAAAGTCCTTAAGTTTTTTATCCCCGTCAGCCATTCCGGCTACGGATCCTCTTCTTACAACTTTCCCGAAGTAGCCAACACTCAGCTACACAACGTTACTCCTACATACACCGAGTATGGCCCCGGGCTGGCTCTCGCTAGATTTATTACAACTTTCGTCTGCTGGGAGGCGTTTGGAGTTTTATTTTGTAAGCGAGCTTGCGGCTTTATTGCGAGTTCCGAACACGGTATCGATTTGTATGGCTTTAAGGCAAGTTTATCAAGCGAAGTAGAAGTTGTTCACGGAACTGTTGTAATCAAAAACAGTTGCGGCATCAATTAAAATTTTGTTTTCATTTCAGAAAATCCTTCACGACGATTTTCGCTTTTCTTTCCTACATAATAATATATTATTATCAATCACCGCAGTCGCCTTGAAGTTTTTATTATTTAAGTAGTTTTAATAAAGAAATCTTGGAAGATTGTTCATCATCATCATCATAATAGCCTTATTAAGTCCACTGCTCAACATCTCCACACTGGGCACGCAGGTTGATTTAAATTAGTACGCGGGATGACTCTGCTCCCCATCATTTGGAAGTTTATCTTTTCATCGACTCTTACGACTCCAAATGAGATAAGAGAGGGTGGAACTATACCAGGGTGGTACCACACGGCGCGAAAATTGTACGTCATATAATATTAGTTACCTATACGTAATATTTAATTATATTGTCTGGTTTGCCTGGTGATCCGTCACACAGGATTTTCCTAGTATGGACTCCAGTCTCTCACAAAGGATAATGTGTCTTCACTGTCTGTAACTACTGTTTTTTTTTAATCCTTTGTGAAGAGAGAAATATAATATTCATTCATTCATTCATATCAATTTTATGGAGCAACAAAGCACGCTTCCAATTGTTAATCATTTATTGTTTGATTATAGAGAATTACTAGCTGTTACTAGCTGTAGTCTGCTAGCTGAATGATTATACCTTAAAATTATATTGGGATTAATAAACCAAACAAATTCGCTGTTTTGTCATCTTGGGACCACAGTCGAAATATCAGACAAATAAAAATGCAATTATGCTTTCTGTTGTTGTATTTGTGTTAATAAGTTATTTTTTTTGTTTGTTTTTGGTTGTATATTTTATGTATGCATTTAAACAAAAACAATAGATTAATTGTAAAAAATTTTCATAGCTATAAATAAATAAATAAATATTCTCTTACAATCACACCAATTATTTAGTTCCAAGATAAGTATCATTAAGAACTTGTGTTATGGATACTGAATAACGGATAAACATACATTTTTTTTTTCTGTAAATACTTACTTAGGATACATAGGAGAACACCCAGACCAGAACAAATATTCATGTTCATGCACACAAAGATTTGTCCTGTGTAGGAATTGAACCCACGACCTCTGGAGTGAAGTGCAGGTATACTGACCTCCACGCCATATCGGTCGTCAATTTAATTTTACTCGGCTGTAATTTTACAATGTCAACAACCTCTAGACTTTGTTTCTGAGGGCTCTATATCTAGACGTTTGTTGTCTTCCTACTGCAGTATCGAAGCGGTACGGTAGTCGGACTGTCATACTTTTTTCATACAAAGTGCACCGCAGCGCACACGCAAGACAGCACGACGGCAAATAAATTGCGCGTGGTACGGGTTCCACACTGTTCCCGCACCGCGCTCTTTATACTCATATGAAAACAAACTGATGTCTGTGCGCAATACGACAAACGACTTCTTGACCACACCAGTCCAACACGAAACGTATAACTTAAAAGCCCTTATTGTCTTAGCATTAAAGGTGTGGCGCTTAGTTCATTTTATTTTATTAGGCCTCGAAACCTTTGAACAAAAATGATTCTCTCGAGACAACCAAGTTATAATGGGTAAAAACATAGCGACGGTTTTGACGCCTCTTGACGTCTCCAAAGACGAACTTTTGTTTGCGAGAAATGTTGATTTAGTCCGCAGTTTGTGAAATACTTTATTAATTATTTTTAATGACTCTTTTTATTTGTCATCTTTCTTTGTTTTTGTTATTAGATTCCATTTAAATATTTAATGTCAGAGGAAGGAGGAGGAGGTGTGGAAGAGGCCGCGTTGATATGTGCTCGTATGATGGTAGACGTTACCCAGGGTCATGATAGTATAGTAGATAGACTTTATAAAGGAGAGACTTCAAGTAGACAAAACTTTAGGTAGTTAAACAGCCATCGTATCATATCAGCAAGTTTAAAAAAAGTAAAGAATAAGTATTTTCCCACAAAGAAATTTATTAAAAAAATTTTATTGGTTGTTTTTTTTTATATTTAATACATATACTTGCCAACTATATCTGAAATGTTTTTTTATTATAATTTTCTTCAGCTACTCTTTAACGTCGGTAATAAAATGCATTTACGCCTTCCGGTCAAAGTGGGACCGAGCAGTAATACCCACTTAAAACCTTCTGGCGAACGTCTGCCTTTTGTTGAGAAAAAGGTGAAGGGCCAGTACCTGGTTGCAACGTCTTACATCCCGCCCGCGGCCAACGTCTCCCGGACCGAGAGGGCCTCCTCAGAGAGGCGCAGTGCACGCGCTCCTCCAACTTCCTTATGCGATCATAGCGAGTGTGACTCCCTTCTCAGTGCGGCTATGGTTAGAGAGCAGGGGCCCTGCCCCCGCCACCTAGGACTCTTGGCCCTCCTGCCGCACCCTTCACCGGTCCCTCTTAGTTTCCCCCCAGATAGTCAGTACTAAATGCACCCAGAGTCGCCAATCTCTGGTCGTTGCCTTTTTCCGGCCTCCGGGAAAAGGCAACAACCCCCCATGCCAAGGTGGAGCCCTGTCCGGGGGAGTAAGGCCAACTATCAAGATCAACCGTACGTATATACCTTTAAATCTTCTCTTGTTCAAAAATCACCACATAACTAATCAAATTAATATAAACGAAAATCTCATAAAGAATTTGCCAGCCCAAGGATTAAACCTTACAAAAATAGAAGCTTTTCCGTACATTGATGAAGTAAAAGGGTCGTTCAAAGCAAACACTTAATTGGTAGGTAGAATCAAATGACTCAATCATCGCCCGAGCGAGTCGAAACGCTATTGAAAGTGGATAATCTCCAACGGCTTTTACCACCACTAACAAGTTTTGGAAGAATTAAATTTAAGTTAAAAGAAAGATAAGTTATAAGAAAGTATCCTTTGAGTTTATGCTTTTATTTTTGTTTCAAGATTTTATATACAAAACAAAAAAAAAATATTTAAGACACATCAACAGCAGCACTTATTTTAAAATTACATATAATGGACTGGTGTTTACATCAATAATAACATTTATAACATAATTTCAACAATAATAGTAATAATTCAAAATAAATTTACATCCAAATAATATATTCGGTCAGTCAAAGCACAATGCAACAGCCCAGTGCAAAAGCAAGTTATTGATTTTTCATTGCAAATTTATAAATTAAGGGACGAAATTCCTTACTTTAATTCTTGAAATCCTTACAACGTTGTCAAATATACTGACATGATATTATACTCGTACGTAAGTAGATGAAATTAAAAACAGCAGTACATTTACTTAATTTATGACAAATTTAATTAGATAACAATTTTAACTACGATATTTTAAATCTAAGTATAAAACAACTTCTACTGATGGAAAACCTAAAAAAAAAAAACACCAACTTCATTACTCCTCCACTTATAACTTAAACCAAGCTCTTATCCGGAGACTTATCTAATTATATCTGAGTTCATTGGGAATACGAAAGCGAAGGACTGCAGTCTGAGCGCGGATGCGGACGAGATAACGAAGCCATTTGAAATGACTAGCCGCTGGGATTGGAAAAAATGGAGGCACTCTCGTTAACTCATAAACTCGTAGCTATAACTGTAGTTTTGGATACTGTAAAGGTTTTGCTAATTATTAATGCGCATTTCAAATGTGCTTAAAGGAGAGATTTTGCGATTAAATGAGCGCTTATAACGCTTGATAAAATGATAACCTCCGGAATCTTCAAAGGGTCATGGGTGCTTGGGATCATCATATCAGCCGTATAAAGTCAGTACGCCGAATTAAGTATATATTTACAAAAAAAAGTATTTAAATATGTTTATCCGTTGTTTAGTATCCATAACACAAGTTCTTAACGATACTTATCTTGGAACTAAATAATTGGTGTACCTAATAGTCAGAAAATATTTATTTATTTATATTAAAAATATTTATTTGCAGCAGAGACATAGAACAATTTTTTAGCGTTTCTCAAATATCTACTGTCTTTTACTGTGATATATTACTTTATTATTAACTATAAGGTTTAACAAACACGTTCCGAAAACGGTTCATATCGAAACTTTTCGTAAGCACTAATAGTTCGTAGTCGAGTCGATAGTAACATTTGTAAACTCATCGCTGCGAATGGAACCAAGTCTCTCCCAACTGGATATTGAAGTGAGGCTACAACTCGGCGGTTTGAAAACTATTTTCACACCTCTCTAGAACTTCGAAACTTCGGCAAGTCTGCAAGAGACGATTCAGTTCGGAAACACAGGATACAAGAGACTGGAATTGGTGATAGTGTCTCACTTAGGAATATGCTATTTACTGGGTAAACGTTTTCATCTTTATTGAGGTAGGTTTCCTAATAAACTTTCTGCTGCATTGGGAATGAGAATTTTCAAATAGATTAAAGCATGGGTGACGACCGATATGGCGTGGAGGTCACTATACTTGCACTTCACTCCAGAGGTCGTGGGTTCGATTCCCACACAGGACAAATATGTGTGTGCATGAAAATAAATATTTGTTCGGGTCTGGGTGTTGTCCTATGTATATTAAGTATGTATTTACAAAAAAAAAAGGTATTTAAGTATGTTTATCCGTTCTTTCGTATCCATATCACAAGTTCTTAGTGATACTTATTTTGGAACTAAATAATTGGTGTGATTGTAAAGTAAGAGAAGAGAAGAGAGAGAGAGAGAGAAAGAGAATGGGACTTTTTAAAAACCTTTGGAACGATATTCAATGTGTTTGATGACACTGTATCCTTTCACATAGTCTAAGCTCATTAACATACCATTTATTGAGCATGCCGAAGTCGTTTTTAAGCTGGGCGGCTCAAGTAGAGGCTCTATTATTTCTCAACTACTACCCGTAAAGAGATAACCAGGACAAACAGGTTCAAGCCATCTAAAGCACGGAAGCACTTGATATTAAATGCCTTACAAATGGACTGACTTCTGCAAAATAAGCAGTATTAGACTGACAAATAAATAAATATACATATTTTCTGACAATTACACCAATTATTTAGTTCCAAGATAACTATCATTAATATTTATAATAATTGTGTTATTGATACTAAATAACGGATAAATATATATAAATACTATTTTTGTTTTGTAAATACATACTTAATACACATAGGAAAACACCCAGACCAGAACAAATATGATTCATGTCCAAGCGCACAAAGATTTGTCCTGCGTGGGAATCGAACCCACGACCTTCGGAGCGGAGAGCGGGTATTCTCGCCACCACGCCATATCGGTCGTCAAATGTTTATATGTGGCGGTGACTGGTGGCAGTTGAGCCGAATACTTTATCCCCAATGTAACTTGAAATAAAAATGTTTAGAAAGAATTACGAGAAAATGCAATCTTGAACTGTGAAACTCGAAATTAAAGTAACTTATTTCACCCTTCCTTCCTCTTTACCATCCCCAATTTCAAGGGAATTGCCAGCTTTTATCTAATTTCCTTTTCTGGACGATTCTCATCGAGTTCCGTACACATATGTTTTTGATTCTATATGCTGCGCGAAAACAGACCTTATGCGAAACGCATTAGATATTGAGTCCGTTTGTAAGGTCGGAGGTTTAATCAGCTGATTGCTAACAGCGACTTTTATTTCGCTGTAAAGAACACAATTTGTGCAGTTTAGAGACGCGGGGAAATATTAAATGTACCTATAAACGCAGGCTGTGTGCAGATATATTCTTTCTTATTTACTCTCTCTTTCTTTGACTGCCAATATGGCGTGAAGTTTAGTTTACCTGCAGTCTATTTAATGTCTAGTCGCTAGACAACTTCGGAATTGACTCATTTCTGTTTCAATATAAATCTATTTGGATGTGGTTGGCAGTTGTTTCGTACCTATGGTACTATCTACGCTGAGTTCGAGTGTAGAAGCGTTGTGTGCAATGGCCAAGATTATTTATTTATATATTAATGAAGACCAGTTGTTTATCTTTTGTTCGATAAACAACGCCTAGGCTCTTATGCAGTTTCAGATATTATGCTGCTAAATAGAAGAAGAAGAATAAAGAAGAATAAAATTATTTATTGGTCCACACAATTAGGTTTTTACATTTAAAGGCATAGTAATGCCAACAGAAAACAAAGAAAACAAAACAAAACAAAAAGAAAATCCTAAAAAAAATACGTAGACCAGTAAAAGGTCCCTCACCTCGAAGCTGTTGTTATGAAACCATAGCGCTGGTATTCCGAAGGGGCCTAAGTGCACTAGAAGTGCATCACTTTGAACGCTGCATTCCAGTTTAAAGGTTTCTGTATCTAAATTAAACAAAATATCGACGTGTGGCAGTTTTTTATGTTTGTGTACGTGACTCTTGACAGAAGAAAATTTGTGCAATAAGGCTGACAGAAGGAAATCTTAAAGCAGGTTCTATAAGTATAAACTGCAGGACTGTTCGTAAGGTTTACTGCGGCCTTGGGATATAGCAAGTTCAAGCAGGAACATGGATGGATTTTAGTCAGTAGAAGTCTGACACATCACCCAGGTCAATAGACCATTTTCCATCCGAAAAAAAAAATGTTTCCTTAAGTATAACTTCAAAGCGTAAGATTTGTCAAATATACATACATACATACATCCACGCCTGTAGGCAGAGGCATACTATACGCCCACACTTCGTCAATTGTATTGTATAGTCCCACATGCGAGCCTATTGCTATTATGTTCGCTAGAGAGAGGTGCAGGTTAAGTGGGCTTGGGCTTCTCAGGTCTTTGTAGAGTCCCTTTACACTCAAATGTCAAATATGCCTTTGGCTAAACTCCTTGATATAATCTGAATACCACCCAAAATATTTTTGCTTTTATTGAAATATGAACCAGCTCATCCGATACCGCTAAACACAAAGGCTCGCTATATTTGACCAATAAGGAGGAAACGTTCCAACGTTTCTCAAAGCGAATCGAAATGCAGCTAATTAAAACCGTTTCGGTTATTTCCGGATATTTCGCCGCAACACTGGCCTCTTTTCTGACGTTTTGCTTCTATTGTTGTACTTTTGGCATCGACGTGGATAGATGCGGTTTTTAATTTCATTGTCATTTCAGCCCATTAACGTCCCACTACTGAGCACGAGCCTCCTCTCACATACCAAGGTGCGAGGGTATTGGGTCATACTCCACCACGCTGACCCAGTGCGGATTGGCGGAGGCAGGTGTATGGCGTCCTGCTGTTAGAATTTATCAAGCCGCCCATGAGGCCTCTAACATGGCTTAACGACTACCACATTTAGTGATAACCGGGATCAACGGCTTAACGTGCCTTCCGAAGCACGGAAGCGCTTGATATCAAATGCCACACAAACGGTCACCCATCCAAGGACTGACCTCTATAAACTCTGCTGTACTACGGTGATCGTTTCCGACCCCCGAGCATCGCAGAGCTACGAGCGCTTCTCTTCTACGAGGTTTTTAATTTAGTTAATTGTTAATAAATACAGACTTTAAAAGATTTTGAATATGGACTCAAACAGTTAACTAAATCATATTAGCTCTTCAAAAATTTCATGGAATAGTGATGGAATCATACTAAAGTTACTGTCGACATGGATTTCCCAGCCAAAATCAAGATAAAATTAATTCAGCCATCCACACAACGCGAATCCAGTGCATATTGTTGTATGCAAAATGTCCTGAAATGAGAATTATTATGCTGGGGCCTCTAACTAGAATTATCGACCACGTAATTGTAGAGAAACTTGTAACAGTTTTTCGAAGCAAATCGAAATGCATCTAATTATACCAATTTTCGAATATTTCGGCACACTGGCAATATTGTTGTACTTTTGGCACGACATGGATATATGCCGTTTTTAATTTAGTTAATTAATGGTAGAATCAGAGCGTAGGCGTAGTTTATAAATACAGACTTGCAAAGTGCTAAAAAATGAACTCAAATTGATTTCCTCGCCCAAATCAAGGTAGGAGAAATACAGTTATAGAGTATTCCGATGTAAATAGACCAATGATGCTATTTTATTTTAGTCAAATCTAGTTTTGACCTGTCTTGTACGATGACTGTAACTTATTACATGGATTTCATATAAACTTTTCAATTTATGTCGCTGATTCTTGCACGATAATTTCTGCGTTTAATGTCAATACAAATGTATCTATATAAAATAATGATGTGACATACCTAACTTGTCATTCGATGTTTGCACAGGATAAAGCGATTAATTGGAAGTTAAGATTGACTGAACCCCAAACAAATGTACGTAAGCTATTTTATGTGCCAGCCTATGGACCTTGCCACACTAGGGGCATCTAGCGCAATGCAGACCCATTTTAACCGTTTTACGCCCTTCATGAAGAGTCCACTTCGCCAGGAAGCTCATTCCACAACGCAAGGGCAACAGAAAGCGGTTGAAAGGGGAAGAAAGCGACAGAAAGCAGCAGAAAGCGGCAGAAACCGGCAGAAGGCGACAGAAAGCGACAGAAAGCAGCAGAAAGCGACAGAAACCGGCAGAAGGCGACAGAAAGCGACAGAAAGCGGCAGAAACCAGCAGAAGGCGACAGAAAGTGGCAGAAAGTTTCTTTTAAAACGTATCATGCGCGCACCCGTCATTTCTCATGTGTGAGTATAAACTCCCTGCCGACTAGTGGAAGATACGTCTAATCAACAGTAACTACCATATAAGAGAAAAGCGCTCGGAAGTACGCGGCCCGTTGATCGAAAATTCATTTGATTTGAAGCAGACTATAAAGAGTTCCTTGGATTGGTGACAGTTTGTGTGAAATTATATATCGACCGCTTTGTGTTTCGTAATGCATTTCGAAGCAAAAAGTAAATAAATAAATAAATATGTTCTGACAATTACACCAATTATTTAGTTCAAAGATAAGTATAATTAAGAACTTGTGTTATGGATACTAAACAACGGATCAACATACTTAAATACTTTTTTTTTGTAAATACATACTTAATATACATAGGAAAACATCCAGACCACAGCAAATATTTATGTTCATGCACACACAGATTTGTCCTGTGTGGGAATCGAACCTACGACCTCTGGAGTGAAGTGTAGGTATATTGACCTCCACGCAATTTCAGTCGTCAAAGCGATCTATTTTCGTCACGAATTCAACTATATGTGACTTTAAATCAACTTGTTGCTTGTTGGGCGGCTTGAAAATACTCAATATTTGCTGCGTTCCGCAATAGTTTTATAAGGTGGTGAATAATTACAATTTGGTACATTCGTGGACCGTGTCGGGCACAGTATAGTGTAGGAGAGAGGAGGAAGGGCGCCGTATAATTTAATGAAAAAGAAAATTTATCTTCAAGGAGTATTCTCTTGATAAAGTGTCAAGCGTGTACCGACATGACATGTAGGTACCTTCATGTATATGTGTAATACATTGTATTACACATATACATGAAGGTACACGTTTGAAGAACCTATTGTTATATCGCACGCCTGGGAGTGGTTATTATTATTCCGTTTATTCGCTTTATTTTTTATTGTTAAATTATTACCATTAAATTAGTATTATTAAAGAAAGTTTTATTATTACTATTATTAAAAATGTTAAATAGCAGAAGGTCACACTCCTGCTTCATACTGATAAAGTAGACTTGCTCTCACCGTCGTTTTTGTTACCTTGATATTTAAATCTACTATTTTATACATTACTAAGGCATAACCAATGTAAAACAACCTCATAGACTTTAAACAAAGTCGTTCTTTTTTACAAAACAATAGCAAAATGGACAGATTACGTATTTAAATTGCGGATTTATGGTCACGGGGAGAGTGACACCCTGACTGATGGAGGCGGCCGTTTCCTAAATCTCACCGAAACGAATAACGTTAATATTCGGGACAAATTTGTAAACGCAAATCATTTTCGCTTAAAAATATAGAAATTATTTAAATCCGAACTAAGTAAAGTTACTTTACTCAGGTACGTTACAAATTAAAACTGTTTTTGTAACTAATTATTTCTCTTTCAATCACACCAATTCTTTTAGTTACGATAAGTATCATCAAGAATTTATATAATGGATACTAAATAACGGATAATACGTTCTAACAGTAATAACTTGATTCAAGCTTAATTTGTTTTACAATGTCATTGCATTTCAGTTATTTGTTTGAAGTTGAGAGGGACGGAACGATGTTTTAAATAGATTTAGCACTAAACAGATTTAGTGACCATTGCACAAGACACTCTTCATAGCAAACATCCAAAGTATGACAAATATTGATTTCAATTTACACTAATTGGCGGGAAACAGAACTTTGACGAATTTCTAGTAAAATGTTTCTCCAAGCAGGCTTCCGCTCTAGTGAAGTGGTGCTCCTAGATATTATTGACATTAACAAGAGCTTTGGATAAAAGCCAAGCTGGAATTAATTAATTATTCAACTGGTATGAGAATCAATTACAAGACCATAAAGTCTCGCTATGTAAAGTATTTTACTTTTTAGGTATACTAATCATATTGCCTATATATAATAATTATTATTAACAGCCATATAAAGTCCACCGCTGAACATTGACCTCCCCAATAGATTACATAATATTGGGAGTATCTGTCCTTAATCACCACACTGGATAGGCGGGTTGATGATCGCAGTTGCAACCGGTACGCAGGATTACGCTTCTGCCCATCATCCGGTAAGATTTCTTTTCGTCGTTCTTACGACTCCCCGTGAGATGAGAGGGGCTGGCACTATATGCAAATCACGTAATTAAAGTTCAACGATACAATACTGCGATATTTAAATTGCGTTTTTCATTCTCATATATGAAACAGTTTCAATTTTATTCTTACAGCTTCATTTTAGTCAGAGTACAATGGACCGCATCGCATAGATCCATCCCAAATAAAAGCGTGTACAATAAAGCTGGCACTTCCATTATTCTGACCCTACAAAAGCCTTCCACTGTTCCCTATTTGAGCGTATTTTTTCATTACTGAGCCCTAACAAAAAGAGAGACAATCTGCAAAGGGTCAGCGGGGAGGGAAAAGTAAAAATATTCTCTTTTCTGCCCCAATCTAAATCAAGTAATGGCTCCTTTGAATGTGGGGATTCAATGGGGCTAAACAATAAGGGAATGATACTGGGAATTATCAACAGACGAGTGAATGAGCGAGGGAAAATCTCAAGGCGTAAACGAGATAGCTTATCGCTGCACCATCTGAGTTGAAGTTGGCTTTAATTAAAACGAAGTGAAAAGTATCTGCTGTGTAGGACTCCGGAACATAAATACGCCACACACACATATACAACACAAGCTTGTATGGTGACTTTATCAGATTTGCTCTTCTTGTAAATGAAACCACAAAACATTGGGAGTACAGAAGTAAAGCTTTATACACTTGACCTCTCACACACACATAAAATATTGGGTTTTTGTTGTGACTTAATCAGATTTATGTTATGCCCTTCCTGTGAGTGAAACCACAAAGCGCTGGGATGTGAAGCTTTATACTATATACGCGTAAGCCACACGCACATAGATATCGGTTACGAATATGAAATTTCGGAATACAGGGAATGGTCTGTGCAGAAATAGAACAACGAAAAAATACTTTTGAGATGGCATGTGTGTAAATTCAAATTTAAATAGTGAATTATAATTTGTAGGCTTTATTTGAATTAATTAATCTTGAATGATATCATTACTTTTGTTGAACATAACTATAATAACCTTTATGCGAATTTATTCGCTTCTTCACTAGAAAAGGCACTACGTAATAAAACCAAGCACTACTTTTAGTATTATAAATTAAGGACAGAGCGTTCATTCAAGCTAGACTTAAAACTACAATGACACTTCCAATAATTATCTAGCTCCTCGTAACATTATTCAAACGTCTGTACAATAACCAAGAAAGGACTGGCAATCCTCTTGCGGATCTCCAAAAAGAAACAAAGATAGAAGAACAGCGACTCAACTGCACACAAAGCCCGGGCTCCAGAGAGACGAAGCTGTTAATTGGAAACTGTGATGAATTGTATGGAAACCAGCCTTTGTTGCTGGAAAGGAGGAGGCAAAGTGCATGATTTCAGATTCAATAGGCTTTGTTAGTTTTCTTTACAAGTTATCTGATCTTAATGTATTTAACTTGATTTTTTAACATTTTTTGACTAAGTACCGAGAGCACAGTTCCCCAGACTGATACATTTTTAATGATATAACCAACAGATAGTGTAAAGTCAAATAGTATATTTCAATTGAGAGTAAGTCCAATACCAAACCATGTCATTGCAATAAGTATCATAAAATAAGATAGGAATACTTACGTTACTGCCGGATACTGTAGTTGGAATACCAACGCGATAAGCCTAGCCTGCAATACCGATCTGAGCTGTGTTTTTGTCATTATATTTTTTTTTTGTTTATAGTTATTTATTGTATAGTAGTTGCTTGTTATGTGTTCACCAATAATTATGTGTTTCTTTTTTTTTTATAAAAAAATATTCGGCAAGCTAAGGTCTTTTTGCTCAATAGACTCCCCTGGGAGGCGTCTGGCAATATCCTTCAATTCCCAGAGAGAAACAAAGACAAAAAGATCTGTAATCCAACTGTGCACATAGCTTTGCATTCTTGCCGCTGAGATAGAATTGCAGAATGTAGAATACTTGTAGATAGGTTTTGATTTTTATTAGCTATTTTGCATGATTGACAAGACAAATGGAGAACCCAAAAAAAATTTTTTACGTTAAGTTGTGTGTTACATACATTAGTCACGCCTTGTTCCAGTAGGGGTAGGCAGAGATCATGCTGATGCTAAATACTAGATGCCAGATAGTACACTTCACTTATATTTTATTAAATATTCTTTACTTAATTTTGTTCAAAAGGCAGTATTACTATTTTATAGTTCCTCAGATTATTAATCAAAAATCCTTGACATTTATCACAAAGTTGGCACTAGATTGGACATAAGTGGCAGAACCTTTAGCCGTTGAAACAAATTGTTCTGGAGTGTAGTTGAGTCGCCGTCTGCCAGTTAGCGCAACGAGTTACGTCACTACACTGCACTACACTGGACAAAATTAAAAGGCACAAAGCCGAAAATTGGATGTAGGGGAACGCCTTGAGATAGACTTACTAGGTTCGCCTGTGAACTCATATAGGCTGTGGATAGTTGATTTTGCTGCGGTTGCTTAAATACTAAGTCAAAGTCAAAACCATTTATTCAAGTTTGGCTCAATAGAGAATAGCTCTTATGAAGGTCAAAACTTAAACATTTGAGAGCTTGATCGTAAAAGAATGGGCAAGAAAATCGTCAAGGTAATTTTTATCTCCCGCCAGTTACAAGAAAATGTACTAAAACAATTTGACAAGCCTACAAAAACCTGTGTTCTGCAGTCACAAGATTAATAATAAAAGAAGAAAATAGCTCTCATTTTTAGTTATACGAGCATAATTACGAATAAACCTAATAGACATGAGCAGACTAGTCCCCACAAGCAGCACTCGTTTACGAGTATGACGCATGAACCAGTCATCGTTTCACTCAACCATATTTTAGGGAATATAAGGACCCGACGCATGACGCCACCACCCCAGAGACATTTAAGTGTGCATGACATACTCAAGCCCCAAAATAAAAAGATTTATACAAATGAAAAATAATAATATAACCACAAAATTGTTTGTCCCATAATAGATATAACTTACAGCCATGCCGTCTTATCTATATAATTTTGCGTAAAATAAATAGTATGCTTTCTTGATCATTTTTTCTTTAATAGCTAATTTAAATTTGTGTAAGGGCAAATACAATATATCGTGCGGAATTTTGTTGTGGTATTTCAATCGTTTAACCCATAAAAGACTTTTTTGAAGTCTTAGAACCGATATTAACAATTTATTTTTATTTCTACTCATAATATTTTTCCGTACAAACAAAATATAGTTAAACATAAGATGACTCGTAGCGGATGGATGCTTTCTGCAGAGGACCGTGATGGTTTGGCGCTCTTTCGTAGAGGCCTACGTTGAGCAATTTAATTTTTTTATTATTTAAAGTGATAGTATCTCCATAAAAGTACAACTGACGAAATTTAAAAAACCTTTTGTCACCGTATGTAATGAGAAGTGACGAAGAGCATGTGACAGAAAGAGTATTGATCTGGAGATATGGGAAATTAAAGAACGAACGAAAAATCACGATCAACAGGATCATTCAATATTTTTTTAACCACAATGAAAGAGATATGCGCGGTACCATAATCAAGAAACAAAAGCAAAATGGATTCTTTGCCAGAATTTGACAGGGTTTGTCAGTTAATCTGTCTGTTGTGGTTTTTTCTCAAGATTTTTCAGTCTGTCGGTGACTCTTATCGGGGGAATTTAGTCAGTCAGCCTGTCGTGATTCTAAAGATGGGAGGGGATTGTCCGTCAGTTTATTATTATTTATTATCTCTGTTTTTTTGAAAATAGTATGGGTTGGATGGATTAATCGCCATTGGCTGAAGTGAATAGAAAATAATAATATTGGGCCGACTCCAGGTAAACTGCGAGCAGAGCAGAAAAATGATAGGTTTTGAATAAAAGTTTTAAGTTTTCATTGAATTGTATATTAATCTATGTTAGTATAATATTGACGGCATTTGTATGTGGTTCATCGTCCAAATCCGACTTCTCTCATTCTGTTTTCTCAGGAAACATAAAAAAATATTATAGTTAAGTAAAATCGTGCTCAGAGACGCCACCAGTATTCCTTGCATTTGTGTCGTCCATCATCATTGCGGACTTGAAAAGGAAATTTATTTTCGTGTTTTATTAAAGCAATTTTGGCGCCGCGCTCTGCAGGGTTCCCGCTTTTACTGTCTAAGTTTTATTGTCACTTTTGTGGTTAATTTAGCGAAGAAAAAAGTAAAATTTATTTTAGTTGAAAATTTTAACACTTAGTTAGGAAAGTTTTATATTAATTGAATAAATGAACACCTTATTGTTAATCAATAAACGAAATATATAGTTATAAAAAAATACATTTCAATGAAATGTATAATGAACGGCCTCAATGCAAATTGCAATTTTTTCCAGGCCACCTGAATCGTTTGTAGTAAATTTAATAAAAGAGTTTTAATCACCTTTAGTTGTGGGAGTTGTTGGAATACTATATCGGGTTGGTGAAAGGTCTTTTATGTATTCCACTAGACCACCCCCTTATCCTAAGTCAGTCGGCATAATTACTGTCTTTCGACATACAGTAGTAGTGCTATTCTTCGTATTTAAGGTTGAACATATAGGAGCCCAAGTCCCCTTTCGAACGGAATCGGTTTAGCCGATTAGATACGTACGAAGTCAAAAAAAAATAACATATTATTTTATAAGTTATTAAAAACTTTATTTTAAGTTATAAATTAATTAAAAATATATTCCCCTACAGCATTATTTTATTGTTATGATAAGTAATGCTAAACTTAGAAGATAATTTAAGAGCGAAGAAGATGGTGTGATCGACATGATGGTGGATGAGTCGATTAAAAATAACTGAGGTCAATGCAATGCATGTCAGAATCCAATAATTTTAATTTACGAAGATACCATTGCATTCTGTACCTTCGTACTTATTCTATACTAAGTCATTTCATATTACCTCTGTACATGGATAGTTTTCTTTCTGTTTTTGATGAAGAACTAACAATAACTAGCATCATTTCCTCCATTGGTCTCCAATCTGCAATGGGTTTGCGACGAGGATAAATACTGCAGCTTTTTTAACATTGATTGTTAGATGATACCTAGTTCTTGATACAAACAGACAGTTAAATATGACACTTTACAGCACTCGTAGTCTGTAAGTGAAGTGTTCGGTTGTAGATTGCAGTTGTAGCACTCGTGTGTAATATTTTTATATATAAAAATCTCTGTAATGGAAGCACTGTAACGTTAGGCCATTCTAACTGTGTAATATATCGTACAATGCTTTCAATTTTTGAGATTTTGAAATATTGAAGTAGAATTTCCAGGTCCCACACTCGCACACGGTGTGCAGAGATAAAAACTTTCTCCCTTACTTACAGATTCTCGTTACTGAGGGGCCATTTTGATTTCGTTAAGTATTTTATATTACCGTGGCGTCTCATATCGAGCAGAGCAGAGGTACTGATGTGATCCTTTCCTAAGTTCGTTTCCCACTCAGGATAAATATATATTTGCATACACATAAATATTTGTTCTGGTCTGAGTATTTCCTATGTGTTTACAGAGAGTTCACTAGTACTAGAAGCATTCTTCTCAATCTCATTGCCTTTTGAAGCCTCGTTAGAATCACCGACAGACTGACGGAAAATCCCTTCCCCCTTCAGAAATACGACAGGCTGACTGACAGATCCCCCGATAAGAGTCACCGACAGACTGACAAATCTTGAGAAAAAACTGCAACAGACAGATAAACTGACAAACCTTGACAAATTCTGAAAAAGAATCCATTTGCTTTAATTCTTGATTATGGAACCGCTCATATCATATCTTTTATTGTTGATAAAAAAATCGAAATTTCATTGTGTGTGTAAATATTTGACGAATCTAAATCGAAACCTTAAAGACAATAAAATATATGAAATGTTTTTATATTACCCATTTAGTACAAACATTGCTTAGTTTGAGGCTAGGTGTCGCCGCCTCCGTGTGATATGTTCAATGATATTTATTTCTTACTTCCAATTAAATAAACAGTCTTTATTACTAATCCTAGCTAAATTTACTTATGACCAGAGGTCGGAATTAGGTAGAGTTATTCATGAATAAATGTGTGAAATCAGTGTAAGTACATGTACTTACACTGATTTCACACAGCGAAAGAATAAAGTGTATATGCCTCAAATCCCGGGATTAATTTTAAAGAATAGAAAAAATCCCGTTACTTTTTAATAAAAAGTTATTTACATTTACTTTTTTAATTTAGACTACTGCACGCGCGACGTTGCCAAACTTACATCAATGATATTGGATGACCGAAGTTGCAAAATTCCAATACGCACACGCGCGATGTTGCCACGTTTATTGTTCGCACTACATAGCTTGTGAGAACAAAAGAATACAATAGCGAAAATGCGGAGCACTCCCATTTGAAATCCATTTGAAATCCCGGGAAGGTCCACATTAATATCAACATTTCGATGCAAGTATATAAATAACTCTACCTAATTCCGACCTCTGCTTATGACACATAAGCAACAATCGATATAAAAACAATCCTATGTAAATGGCGGTAAAACCAAATGTTCCTTGGATAAAATAAGGGTAAACTGTGTGTGGTGATTTAGGGTAATGAGCGGAACGATTACAAGGGTAGCTTGGATCACTATCTCTCATATGTGTACATTTCTTCTGGCAATAACAGTTCCACATGCAAATGAATGCCCACTTACTTGTGAAACATTTTATGAGCGAGATCTATAATGATTTTATACCTATGTGTGTAATCTGGAATGGATACCATTTTATAGAGGAGTGTGATACGTTTAATAAAAAAAAAATTCTGACAATTACACAAATTACTTAGTAACAAGATAAGTATCATTTAGAACTTGTGTTATGGATACTAAATAGCGGATAAATATTTTTTTTTGTAAATTCATAGGTAAGTTACATTAGAAAACACAAAGACTAGAACAAATATCCATGTTAAATATTTGTCTTGTGTGGGAATCGAACTATACTCGCCACCTAGCCATATCGGTCGTTTACATGTAAAATGGACGGACGACCTGATTAAGGTTACAAGATCACGTTGGATGCAGGGCGGCTGAAATTGTCCACATAGGAGGCTTGTGGGGGAGCTTCATGTTCAGCAGTGGAGGTCTTTGGGCTGTTGATGATGGTGATTTATAGTTATTAGATGATATATAATCTAATAACTATAAACAACTATAGAAGCGCTCGTAGCTCTGCGGTGCTCGGTGGTCGGAAACGATCGCCGAAGTACAGCAGAGTTTACAGAGGTCAGTCCTTGGATGGGTGACCGTTTGTGTGGCATTTGATATCGAGCGCTTCCGTGCTTCGGAAGGCACGTTAAGCCGTTGGTCCCGGTTATCACTAAATGTGGTAGTCGTTAAGCCATGTTAGAGGCCTAATGGGCGGCTTGAAAAATTCTAACAGCAGGACGCCACACACCTGCCTCCGCCAATCCGCTCTGGGTCAGCGTGGTGGAGTATGACCCAATACCCTCACACCTTGATATGTGAGAGGAGGCTCGTGCTCAGCAGTGGGACGTTAATGGGCTGTGATGATGATGATGATGATGAACTATAAACATATCTCAACCTACAATTTACTTATGCTATAATAAAGTTGTACATGTTTTAAATTTAAAACAAATGGTTTTTATACTTCTTGAAAGTTTTACCTATAATTGTTTTAATAAATGTCTTTATAATCAAATATATTTAATATACAAAGGTAGGTGTATACCTACCTCAAATCATCAAAATATTGATTAAAGTTCTAACTGAAATTTCGGGGAATTTTTTAAGAGACTAGTCAAGATGCTGACATTATTTAAAGTGTTACTAATTTAGATAGTAAGGCTTCTTGACATTAGGATAGTATAACAAACACTATAGACATTTGGTGTAAAATAATAGATATTATTTTTACGACAAACGAGCGTGTATAAACTACTTATCGCATGCTTAAAGGAACATCGACCCATTAATTAATAGGTCAGGTTTGAGTTACGTACTTATACAGTCTTTCTATTTCGTACTGAGATCGAATCAATGTTAATCAAACGTTCAAAACACAAGCAGAATTACTAAATAAAAAGTCAGTAGAAATTTAATGCCCTTACAAGTATTCTTTAGAACAGTGGTTCCCAAACTTTATATGTCTACTGCCCACTTTGAGAATTTTTTTAAGAGGCCTCCTAGCTAAATAAAATTACAAATCACCCCCCCAGGCCTCTTCACAACGCCCTCATTTTCTTTCTGGGTCTCTTACCGCCCCCCTTGAGACATGCAGCCCCCACAAGGGGGCGTTATCGCCCACTTTGGGAAAGACTGCTTTAGAAGATCTTCTATTATGACGCACTAAAAATCGTCTTTTTTGAGTTCACTATTCCATAAAGCATGCGTTAGACTGTATGTAACCTTTGCAAACTGTAATCCTTTATGCCTATCACGTCATGTCTCATTAGCGCAAATCCCAAGAAATCTCTAAAACATTTCCACCAATCAACCATTAATAAATACATGCTGTAATCTAAGACCCAGTACTTACGCACACAATCAACACAACTTGATTGTGTAAAACTGACCATTAGGTGGCAAAAAATGTACTCGGTTTAGGGTAAATTAGGGTAATCTGTAACGGTGACCAGTGGGCAGCGGGTAATTGCAGGCATACATCACAGACGGTTTTTGCTAACCCTAATAGCTTTTCGGCTTAAGGCCTATCGATCCCTCTTAATGCGGCGTTGTAATTATCTTAAATGTTTTTGTGTTTGGTTAAATTTACAGACGCCTATTAAGAAAAGGACTTGCTATGTTAAGTAGGAGAATAAAGGATGATTTTGGTTGTATATTTTTAAGATATTTTTTCTCATTTATTTATCTAAAAGAGACACCAACAGTGGACATACTAAAGATTAAAGTTAAGAAATTACAATACATGGAACAGGTTCTGGTATGAAAACCAATTATAGGTATTTACAGCATTGAGCATCTCATGGAGGATTTCATAAGAAAAAATATATCTCGTACTTCAGAAATGAGACCATAGGTTTATTTATTCATAGGTCCGTCTAGACGGCGCTATCGAGAGTTAGGTATGCTAAAAGGGATGGTTATTCTCGCTTCCCCAATTGTCCTGTGAAATCAAGGCTTTCAGTTATAATCACTACAATGTCAATTGAATATTGTCTAATATTTATACATCGTTATGATAATACTTCAGTTGATTTTTTTGTGGAATGATTTTGTCAGTTTTTAGTTTTGGCTTTAAAGAAGTCTAAAAAGTACAGTAATATATTTTTGTTAAGTCATAGGTGACCGATGATTTCCGGGACACAGGAAACAATAGCTTTCAATTGAATCGGCTTGAAAGGATAGAAATGAGTAAAAATAACAATACCTAAACTCCCATTTTTAACAGGGTCGGGAACGAACTAGTAACTCCCTTTGGTGTTACAAGCGTCCATAGGTGACTATTTTCTATCAGACAAAAGTGCTATTTCGTGGTTTAAAAAAAAAAGTCCGTCCAATAACGCTTAAAACGGAGAGACCACTGTTAAAAAGATTAACCTAAGCTACCTTTACTTTATAAAACAGGATATGAATCCATAATTGAATCTCTCATGCGTCTATTGGTCACGCGAAGAAGTCACAGACGACCTCCAGTAGCCAATAAACAGTTTAACCAAAGCTACTTTTACTCCATAAAACAGGATACGAATCCATAATTAAATCTCTCCTGCGTCTATTGATCACGCGAAAAAGTCACAGACGACCTCCAGTAGCCAATAAACAGTTTATCCTAAGCTACTTTTAATCCATAAAACAGGATACGAATCCATAATTGAATCTCTCCTGCGTCTATTGGTCACGCGAAGAAGTCACAGACCACCTCCAGTAGCCAATAAACAGTTTAACCTAAGCTACTTTAAATCCATAAAACAGGATACGAATCCATAATTGAATCTCTCCTGCGTCTATTGGTCACGCGAAGAAGTCACAGACGACCTCCAGTAGCCAATAAACAGTTTAACCTAAGCTACTTTAAATCCATAAAACAGGATACGAATCCATAATTGAATCTCTCCTGCGTCTATTGGTCACGCGAAGAAGTCACAGACGACCTCCAGTAGCCAATAAACACAAACTCATAATTAAGTTCCCAACACACCAAAAGGTAGCAACTCTAATTAGAATCTCGCAGGTAAATTGGAAAGCCCACAAGTATTCATCGTTCCAACTAATTTCAATTACGGACTTCGCTGAGCGTGACCAATTTCTGTGCAGCCCACAACATAGGAAGTTACAAGCATACAGGTTTATATGTCTTAAATGGTGCTTGATATAGTTGGAAACTGGCTGTAGGACGAAACTTGATGAGTTTCTCATCCAAATCTTGTCTACTCAAGCTCCTGTTTGCAGTGAATCCATCGTTTTTAAGTTGAAGTTCAGTAGGAGCTTGATTGAGACAAATATGAATACATGAGTATCATCATCATCATCATCATCTCAGCCCATAAACGTCCCACTACTGAGCACGAGCCTCCTCTCACATACCAAGGTGCGAGGGTATTGGGTCATACTCCACCACGCTGACCCAGTACGTTGGCGGAGGCAGGTGTATGGCGTCCTGCTGTTAGAATTTTTCAAGCCGCCCATGAGTATAAAAGTATTAAAATGTCGCTGCGAATGTAAGAGCCTCTTAGACTGTAGCGCGTTCTTAACATTTCCATCTGTTTTTGAATGGCATTCACATAATTAGATTTGGAGTTTAGTATAACCTGAGCAATTAGAATTTCTGCTTTTGATTTGAGGACATATATAAATGTAGTGCTAATTCGATGAAACGAGTAACACTTATTTTGTTATTTCATCATAGTTATTATAGATTATATTATTATAATTCCGTTGTATAATAACAAAAATAATAATACCGAAACAACCAAACAGTTATACAAGGTAAAAATAGATAAATCGATACAATTTTATTTGATAAAGTTACATGTCGTTAATTAATGTATACATATTGATATGTGTCGCAGGTAAATTGCAAAAAGCATCGTTTTACGAAACGACAGGGAAAATTGTGAACGTACACGAGTATACACAAAAACGTTGTCGTTTTTTAAAATGCCGTATTTCTGCAATCTTTCTTCAACATATAACATACCGTAGCTAGTTGAAAAATAGTGTACAATTTCGATAGTCCCTTTGATGAAATAAAGACTATATTTTCCACGAGATTACTTCGTAACTAAGTAAGTAGTGTATTGGAACAGAGCGATCTCCTATATCATTGAAAAGGGTTTTTGAATGAGATTTTCGTCTTTGTACGTTCCTATTGTGTTGTGAGGGCGGAAATATTTTGTATTATATTTGTCTTGTATTGATACAGCAGTCTGCGACTTTTTCCGGGGTAAAGAATACCTATTGCGACTTTGTCCAAGGTAAAGAATAAACAATCTATGTCTATTCTATGGAGCTTAGTGAACTAACTAACACGTACAACATATTATCTTACACATACATACATGCCGTGTGGCGCCGGCTTAGAATAGCGTCACCCCTTCTCATCTCATAGGGAGTCGTAAAAATCGACGAAGAGAAATGCTACCGGATGATGGGCAGCAGCGTCATCCTGCGTACTGGCTGGAACTGCGATCACCAACCCTTCTGCCCAGCGTGGTGATTATGGGCAAATACCCCCAAATGAAAATGGCACACACGCGTAAACGGCCCCCAGTCCCCGGCGGCCCCGCTATTCCAGATTACGGTAGCGGTCTTGGTAACGGCGGGGCAGGGGGTGCTAAGAATCACCGGCAGAGATCCGGCTACCACCCAAAACGACGACTTCTGCACCTGGCAACTTATAACACGCGTACACTGAGGACCGACGAGAAGATTGACGAGCTGGAGGAGGAAATAGAGCGGTTGCACTGGGACATTATCGGGTTATCCGAAGTCCGTAGACAGGGAGAGGATACGGTAATCCTTAAGTCCGGCAACTTGCTCTACCACCGGGAGGGCGATCGCCTGTCCCAAGGTGGTGTCGGTTTTATCGTCCGGAAGTCTATCCGTAACAACGTCGTGTCTATTCGGAGTGTGTCGACCAGGGTAGCGTACCTAATACTCAGAATCACCAAACGGTATTCGTTGAAGGTAATTCAGGTTTACGCACCGACCTCGGCACACCCTGACGAGGACGTGGAGATATTGTATGATGACATTTCTGCCGCCATTCATACTTCACCGACTCACTACACGGTTGTTATGGGAGACTTTAACGCAAGGCTAGGCCAACGAAGCGGTGACGAGCAGAAAGCGGGGCAATTTGGAATAGGGCGAAGGAACCATAGGGGACAGCGGTTGGCTGACTTCATGGAGAAGGAGGGCCTCTTTATGATGAACTCCTTCTTCAAGAAGCCACCACACAGGAAATGGACCTGGCTGAGCCCCGATGGTTTCACGAGGAATGAGATAGACTTCATCATGACCACTAAGCGACAAATATTCAATGATGTCTCTGTGATCGCCAGGGTGAAAACCGGTAGCGATCACCGAATGGTAAGGGGCACATTGAATATTAATATAAAGCTTGAAAGGTCCCGTTTGATGAGGTCTACGCTCCGACCCTCAGCTGCTCATATTCAAAACCCCGAGAACTTTCAGCTCGAGCTTCAAAATCGCTTCGCAGGTCTGGAGAACTGCGTAACCGTTGACGATATAAGCGGCGGGCTGGTTGAGACTGTCCACGTTGTCGGGTCCAAACATTATAAGACCCGACAAACTAAAACCAATAAACTGTCGACTCAAACTCTTAATCTCATGGAAGCGCGACGAGACATGCGATTGCAGTCTTCAGCGGAAGCGTCTTCTTACCGGCTCATCAATAGACAGATCTCGAAATCCTTGCGACTCGATATTCGCAAATTCAATACAAATTGTATTGAAGATGCAATAGAGAGGAACAGGGGTTCAAAAGTGTTTGCACGGGATCTGTCTATTGGTCAGAGTCAGTTGACACAGCTGAAGACCAACGAAGGCAGTCTAGTCACGTCGAGACCTGAGATTATGAGGGAGATCGAAAGGTTTTATGGACAGTTGTATACCAGTACGCAAGATCCCGCTACTTGTTTGGCTAAAGACCCTAGAGCCAAACTAACTCGACATACCACCGAAGACATCCCGGACGTCAGCCTGTACGAGATTAGGATGGCCCTGAAACAACTAAAAAACAACAAGGCACCGGGGGAAGACGGGATGACAGCAGAGCTTCTGAGAGCGGGTGGTACACCAGTACTTAAGGTACTCCAGAAGCTCTTTAATACCGTCATTCTCGAGGGACGTACGCCACAGGCGTGGTCCAGTGGTGTGGTTGTCCTTTTCTTCAAGAAAGGTGACAAATCCCTTTTGAAGAATTATAGGCCAATCACGCTACTGAGCCACGTCTATAAGTTGTTTTCACGGGTCATCACGAACCGTCTCGGTCAAAGGTTTGACGACTTCCAGCCTCCCGAACAAGCCGGTTTCCGAAAAGGCTTTTCAACCATAGACCACATTCACACGCTGCGGCAGGTTATACAGAAGACCGAGGAGTATAACCAGCCACTTTGCTTAGCGTTTGTGGACTATGAGAAAGCCTTTGATTCAGCGATGCAGCGATGCCGCATTGATCATCGGTACATCGAAGTTCTGAGGAGTTTATACAGAAACGCCACCATGTCCGTACGAGTACTGGACCAGTGCACGAATCCTATCCTCTTGCAGAAAGGCGTGAGACAGGGTGATGTCATTTCACCGAAACTGTTCACTGCTGCTCTGGAGGATGTTTTCAAGCTACTGGACTGGGAAAACTACGGCATCAACATTAATGGCGAGTATATGACTCACCTTCGATTTGCCGACGACATAGTGGTCATAGCGGAGTCGCTTGTGGATCTGGGCACAATGCTCGGAGACCTCGACAGAGCTTCCCGAAGGGTAGGTCTTAAAATGAACATGGATAAGACCAAAATCATGTCAAATATCCATGTTGTGCCTACCCCAGTAATAGTGGGAAGCTCGGCCCTCGAAGTTGTCGACGAGTACGTATACCTGGGACAAAAAGTCCAATTATGTAAGTCCAACTTCGAGAAAGAGGTCAATCGTCGAATCCAGCTCGGTTGGGCTGCGTTCGGGAAACTACGCAAAATCTTCTCGTCCAAAGTACCTCAGTGTCTCAAGACGAAAGTCTTCGACCAGTGTGTGTTGCCAGCGATGACGTATGGGACTGAGACGTGGTGCCTGACTATGGGCCTCATAAGGAAGCTCAAAGTCGCTCAGCGTGCAATGGAGAGAGCTATGCTCGGAGTGTCCCTACGTGATAGAATCAGAAATGAGGAAATCCGTAGGAGAACCAGAGTGACCGACATAGCGAAGCGCGTTTGCAGGCTGAAGTGGCAATGGGCGGGGCACATAGCTCGAAGAACCGACGACCGATGGGGCGTTAAGGTTCTTGAATGGCGACCACGAATCAGCAAACGTAGTAGAGGGCGGCCCCCAACGCGATGGACCGACGATCTGGTCAGGGCGGCGGGGAGCCGGTGGATGCAGGCGGCAAAGAATCGATCTACGTGGAAAGCAATTGGGGAGGCCTATGTTCAGCAGTGGACTTCAGATGGCTGAAATAAGTTAAATATCGCAAAAAAAATATTATTGAATTGCGTAAGCACACTCCATTGTTATTTGTAAAGAATTTTGTTATATAAGCACTCACACATATTTATTGTGAATACCTAAGACACAAGTAATTAAGTTTACTTAGTTTAATTAACTGTATTACTAACACAATTTCTGTTCTTAAAATAATGTAATTAGGCTAGTTATTATACAAAAAAAAATTATTATTATTATAATGATCAGCCTTATAAAGTTTATTGCTGAACATTAGCCTACCCAATAGATTGCACTCTAAAAGGAGTATTTGCCTGGTTGGTGATTGCAGTTCAAGTCAGTACGCAGGATGACGCTGCTGCCCATCATCCGGTAGGATTACACTTCGTCAACTCTTAAGACTCCTCGTGAGATGAGAGGGGGTGGTACTATTCTAGGCCGGTACCACACGGCACAGCGTATTCTGTCCATTTGCTTTTATTTCCTGACTATAGAAGAAAGAAAAGAAAATATTTATCGAAGAAAAAATATGGAATTTTCATAATGTGTAAATAAATTTGACGAATTTACATGATCCTGTTGATATTAAAGAGAATAAAGTATATTTTATTTTAATTAATTTTTAATTTATGTTGTTGTACCACAAATAAGTAAATAACTTAATATTTATATACACTGCTACATACCATGTGTACAAGAAATGACCAAGATGTATAGGAATCATCAATTACTGCATGGAATGGCCATTATCATTTCGAACAACATTAACCATGGAATGAACCATGACTGCAAGTTAATATATCTTAGTGTGGCAGCGTCGTTTATCAACTATTAGGTACTGTCGGTTTTAGGTACTTCGGTATTAGGTACCTCATGACAGGTGCTGCAAGTATGCTCAAATTTGAATCTTATCTCTCGGCATGAAGATCTATACTAATGTAAAAATCATAATCATAATTCTTTATTGTTTCATTTGGTGTACAATTAGGTGTTAAAAATAATATTTTGTCCTCAAAGGAACCCTGCAAGGGTATCACAATTTAAAATAGGAACACTTAAACACATTTTTTCCTTATATTATATTATATAACTTTCCAGCATGCAGTCTGCTTGCATGCTTGAGGACCACATTTGGTATAAAATAAATAAATAAATAGTGCACGTCATTCTGTTTACAAGTTAAAGTATTTTAGTGAATAAATATATGATTTCTATGAAAATAACCTGCACGCGTAACGTAGAGAATGGCTTAAAACCCCAATGATTTTAATATAATAATATGTAAGACGCCAGGATCATTATGTTTCGTGGTAGCAGACACGGCCTCAGCAGTTGAAAGACAATGGAATGAAATGATAGTGTCCAAGGTCGTAGCTTTTAAAATTTTAGTATATTTCTTGTATGTGTGGATTTAAGTGTCATAAAAAAGAAAAGTTAAAATTTGCATTTAGTAATTAAGACATGAGACTTCAAAAAAAAGTATTCTTAATATTAAAATTTCAGTTACTTATATTTTTTGATGTGGTAAGATATTATTAACCGTTGTTATTATTTAGCTCATTTAAAATGTAATTTGGTATCAATTTTTTTTAATACTGAACGAAATGTATTTAAATTAAATGTGTTGTATTTATAATTTTTAACTTGTAGTTTTCTTTTCTGTGCATGGGTATAATTTACCTGAATAAAGAACTGATTATTACCTAAGTACTTAAGTATTCACCAGATTAGCACCAACTTTTTTGTAGAACTATCCTAAGAGTATAACTGCTGATGAAAATATCGGGAACATACAGAATGGAAACGCAAGATGGACTAATAAACAAAAGGCGGACCTACGAAGTAAACTGGTAAGTTTTTTTTGTAGTCTTGTGAAATTGTTTTAATATTAAGTACATTTTCTTGTAACTGGCGGGAGATAAAATTAACCTTGACGATTTTCTTGCCCGTTCTTTTACGATCAAGCTACCGCTAGTTTTTAAGATTTAACTTTCATAAGAGCTCTATGGAGCCAAACTTGAATAAATAATTTTGACTTTGACTTTAAACCTATAAGAGAACCTACCCACTACCTAGGAGCCTTCAATTCGACACCTTGGAAGTTAGAGAAGGAGACCTATGTTCAGCAATGGACAGTATTGTCCGTGACATTAGCTCAAGAAGACGACATACAGATAAGAAATGTTTCTTATTCTTTTTTTTATTTATTCCAACACAAATCCCCTACCTATGTTAAAAAAAATTACGAATAAAAGGTGTCGTGTACGAAAGCAATACAACATTTTGTAATAATCGTCAGCTATTAGCCAACTAAAGTCTGTAATTTAGAATACACGAAGGCTTTAGTGCAAAAGTATAGTAACAGAAAAATATTAAAGTAAGCAAGTAATATCATAATAAATAACAGTAACGTAAACTTTACGGCTAGATAAGACGCTATATGTCCAAGGTAAAGATAAATATTTAATGTAACATTAGTTTAATATTTATTACAGAACAAATATAAAAATTTACGGCCTGGAGTAAGTTTTATAGATTGTACCATAGATTCACAAGATTAATAATGTTCACGTGAGAAAATGTTTTACTTTATTTAATTTATGTTTCAGTACTACAAAGTAAATGGTGTGTAGGGATACTACCAAAATCTTAGGAGCCCAAGCGAACTTTACCTGTAAGTGATGCACCTGCCGATCAACAGAGGCCCTGGCGAACATAACAGTTTCCGATAAGCGGCAAAAAGCTCGCCCCCTATGCTGTGGGACAATGTAATATGCCTATCCAACAACAGAAACAGGCGTGATTGTATGAAAGTATGTACTTAGAAGCTGTTATATTACTTAAGTATTTTCTACTTGCCCTTACTTTATGAGTTTTATTATTTTCTTCTGCCAATGAAACCATTCACCGAGATACTCAAAGCAACCGCTGTTGTCGCAGCGCCAGGAGGGTCTTTGGCAGCAGATGAAGGGGGCCTCTGCTGTCTAACCAAGAACCCTCCGAGAAGTCGGCCACACACGCTATGATCGCACAAGGAGGTAGGAGGGGCACGTCCACTGCGCCTCTCTGAGGAGTTCCTCCCGGTTTTGGTCCGGAGGACGTTGGCCGCAGGCGGGGTGTCAGACGCTGCAACTCAAGTACTTTTTCTCAACAAGCGGCGGGCGTCGTCAGAAGATTTTTTGTGTGTATTACTGCTGGCAGTCGCGTCTACCGGTAGTAAGTCCCACACCCCCGCTGCAACTCAAGTACTGGCCCCCGCCTTTTTCTCAACAAGCGGCGGGCGTCGACAGAAGATTTTTTGTGGGTATTACTGCTGGCAGTCGCGTCTACCGATGGTGAGTCCCACACCCTCTTTCGGTCCCCCTTTGGCCGGAAGGCAGTGCGTAAACGCATTTTAATAGGATCCCTATACACATACATATAATATTGTAACGAAATATTAATTAACAATAGTTTACGTTCACGTAAGTCTATATTTTGTTCAGCTGTAAACTGTCGAAAGACCTGATATATCTATCCACCAGCTCCTAAAGTTTCACTTAGCTATCATAACCGTGCTCCGCACAATTTAGCCATAAAACATCTTATCCAGTTATTTATACGCGGTGCGAGGGCGAAGTTATGAAGGAGCTCACCGCAACGAATCTATATATGTACATTACTTTTACAGTGAGTAATGCACTTAAGGAAATTGACTTTAGCTCTCGTATACTCTAAAAATATGTGATTCAGCAAGATTTTGATGAAAAACGACTGCGCGAGTTTTTGAGTGGGTTCATGTTTTGTATAATATATCTTTTAATCTTATAATGTGCTGTGACTTTAAAAATATAACTTAAATATTTAGGGGTCTATGAAATCTTTGTTTGTTTTTTTATGTATATTTTAATTGGATCTGATAGGTTCAGGGCTCTTATCACAAATTTCACTGGATGTTTTATGTTTAAGTATGTTTTCTAAGGGGGGTAAGGGGAGAATGGAGCATTACATCTATCCGGCCCTACTGTCAAGCTCACCTGCACGCGCTAGTGGTTCTTTTCAGAATAGCTAGCGGCGCCAGCACCCCGGCTGGCGTGGTGCCCCCTGCTAGATAACAGACGAGGCTCTGGCGACCGAGCAATGGCGGTATAACCATACACCTGGTCGGGCAACCAATCAGAAGAGGTTTCAGCAGCCGTGGGGTCTAAATAACTTCAAAAAAGACTGGGGCAGAAGGCAACGGGAAACCACTGCTTCCATTTTCCCAAGAAAGTTAGCATGAAGGATCACAGAGAAGTTGTTGTGTCTGGTGATCCGGCTGACGCCCGGCGCCGCTCTCCCGGGAAAAGTGGTGTGAAATATGCTACCGGCCATGCGCACGTGGCTCTTCAGGCGCCGCATGGAAATTATGTTACTGATGAAGCAAAGACCAGCAAATCAATCCGCCACCCCCACCGCATCGCAACATGGAATGTGCGTGGGCTCAACCAACCTGGCAAAAATGTTCATCTGCTAGGGCTAAGCGAGACACACTGGAAAGGTCAGGGTCACTATACATCTGATTCTGGTAGTACAGTGTATTTTTCGGGCCCAGAAGACGAAAGCAGCAGAGGAGTGGCTTTCATCGTGCCACGATCTATGAACAGGTACGTTGTGGGCTACAATCCAGTCAGTGATCGGATAATCACACTGACTCTTAACACCACGCCGTGCAAGCTTAGCATCGTGCAGGTATATGCTCCCACTTCTCAGTCAACTGAAGAAGAAATAGAGGGATTTTATGAAACGCTGACTGGGACACTTAAACAGCTATCAAGGCGATAATCATATTCGTCGCGTTGCAGGGAAATATGGTATCGGTGAACGGAATGACAGGGGCAAGAGACTGTTGCAATTCTGTTGTGAAGAAAATTAAACCATCTCCAACACTTGCTTCAAACATCATATCCGCAGACTGTACACTTGGATATCCCCTGGCGACAGATGTAGAAACCAGGTCGACTACATACTAGTGGGGACACGATGGAGAAGCTCAGTGACGAATGCCACAACTTACCCTGGTGCAGACTGCGGCTCCGACCACCAGCTTCTTGTAGCAACGATCCAGTTGCGGCTAAAGAGGATCCATGGAACTAAAGTCGTTTCGAACATGCGAAATTTAGCAAATTATTCTTGAAAGACGTAAACTAAAAGAGCACGGTTTATGTTTACCTGAAGATCTGCAGCGGTATTCAGAACTTAGCCGCCAAGTCCAACTACACTGTCGGAAAGATTATGAAAGCTACATAAATGGAATTTGTCTAGAACTCGAACAGCACTCTCTGAAGAACGAATCTAAATATCTCTTTCAGAAGGTTAAAGAATTGACTGGAACGCGCAAACCGAAGACCTGTGTCATTGAAAATAATAGAGGACATCTACTTACAGATGTGACTGACGTGTTAGAGCGCTGGGAAACTTACTGTGCGGAGTTATACGACACTAGCGACTCTGCAAACGCTTTAATCACATGGTCGGCAGAAGAACCTGACATATTACCATCGGAGATCGCACATGCTATCAAAGCTCTTAAGTACAAAAAGTCACCAGGCAAAGATGGTATTACGGCCGAATTACTAAAAAATCTTGGTCAAAAAGGCACACGAGCTATAACCGATATATGCAACACCATCTGGAAAACAGGAAAATGGCCAAAAGACTGGAAAGAATCGGTGTTCATACCCTTGCACAAGAAAGGTTCATCAAAAGACTGTGGTCATTACAGAACGATAGCGCTAATATCACATGCGAGTAAGATCCTCCTCCATGTCATCAACCGACGTCTAAACAACTTTCTAATCCGGCAGATACCAGAAGAGCAGGCAGGTTTTGTCAAGGGCAAAGGAACACGGGAACAAATTCTGAACGTCCGCCAAATAATAGAGAAAAGCAGGGAATTCAACAGCCCCGTGATCCTTTTCTTTATAGATTATATAAAAGCTTTTGACTGCGTTCAATGGAATCGGTTATGGAACGTGCTACTGGAAATGGGAGTTCCTGAGCATCTTGTCGCTTTAATCCAGAGTCTGTACACAGAAAATCGATCTTTCGTTAGGATAGGTACAGAATTCTCCAATATGTTCCAGACGAAAAAAGGTGTGAGACAGGGTTGCATCCTATCCCCTGCACTTTTCAACATATATGGAGAGTACATAATTCGGAAGACTATCGAAAACTGGGAGAAGGGTTTTCCTATAGGTGGGAAGAGATTATCTAATCTCCGATATGCCGACGATACCGTTCTCTTGGCAACATCAATGGAAGATATGAGTGAGCTGTTCCAAAGACTCGAAATTGAAAGCGGTAACATTGGTCTCGCAGTGAACAGAGCCAAAACAAAGGTGATGATAGTGGATCGAGCTGGAACCCTACCAAATGTCACTTGCAACATTCCGGGTATTAACATCGTCGACCACTACATTTACCTTGGCTCCCAGATCTACAATAATGGCAGCTGTGTCCCCGAGATAAAAAGGCGCATCGGAATGGCTAAAGACGCTATGACCCGTTTGAACAACATTTGGAGAAGGAGAGGAATTTGTATCAATACCAAAATCAGGTTAATACGAGCCCTGGTATTCCCTATTTTTCTGTATGGAGTGGAAACGTGGACGATCTTAGCCCGAGAACGACAAAGGATCGATGCATTCGAGATTTGGTGCTGGAGGCGCTTACTTAGAATACCTTGGACCGCAAAACGCACTAATGTTTCCATCTTGAGTCAACTCAAAATAAAAACCCGCTTGTCGACCATATGCCAACAACGTATTCTTTCGTACTTTGGCCACATAGCGCGCAGAGGCGATGAAAGCCTGGAAAAACTGATTGTCGTTGGAAACACAGAAGGCAAACGATCGCGTGGTCGTGCACCAACCAGATGGAGCGATCAAGTGAAAGACTCATCGTCCTCCAAATTCTACGCGGTCGTGAATGACGCGCTGGATCGGAACCGATGGAAGCAGATCATCCGCTCCAGATGTTACTCCGATGCTAACCACGATCCTCAGACATGAGGGACCGACTATAGAGAGATGTTTTCTATTGTGAGCAATAAACTATTTAGTCTGTTTAATTTTTTTACATCAAAAAAATTGTGTTTTAATGCCATCTAGTGTAAAATTTCGAGATCCATCATTCGGAATATTTTTTAGTCCCGTAAATTAATATCTAATTAGTTATGAAAGAATTAAAGCAACACCTATATGCAATTAGTGCCTTAACTATAAAAAATAAACAGTTTGTACTTTCTCCTATAAAGTTAGTTTAAAAAGTTATAAAGCAGTTTGAAAATAAGGCTAAAAATATATCTATCTTTCTACCGCGGAGCTACAAGCGCTTCTAAAATATTAAAATAAATAATCGCCAATACTCCTAGTCCATACAGGCATTACTGGAATGAATGAAAGTGGCCATCCCCTGGGGTACCGGGTCGTTTAGGCCGGCATGGACGCACGTAACGAGCTGCTGCGAGACGCGACCGGCCTCCAAATGATACGCTTTAATAGCTGATACTACTGTAATAGAGTACTTTTTTACCATCCATACTAGTAGTACTCTGAACGTAATTATAGCATTTCATAAAAACCTTCTTGTACACACATAGCTGGCTAAAGGAGGAACTTTAATTGTTTTTAGTCAGTAAAAGTCTGACATCTTCTGACATCTTCTGACAAATTCTGACAAAGAAACCATTTGCTTTTATTGCTTTATTATGGTACCGCTCATATCTCTTTTATTGTTGTTAAAAATATATATCGAATTTCCATTTTGTGTGTAAATGTTTGACGAATCAATCTAATCATATGATCATGTTGATCTTAAAGACAATAAAGTATTTTTTTAAATTTCATCTAGCATATTGAAATAGACTGATGATGAAAATTGGGGAAACATCCAGACCAAGCAAATTATCCTTGTTAATATACAAACATTATGCCTGCATGCTGTTAGACGGAATTCTTGATTAAGGATAAAAAATATGATTTACTGAATACGTATATTTAAATTTAGATTTTTGGAGGGCGAGCGTCTAAGAACAGAGCTGAGTTTGAACTGATGGTCGCCCACCGAGGTGGCGTTATAGGGCGAAAAGATAAGTCAGCAGATCTAAAGTGCTAAATTAGCTAATTTATGGAGTTGTCCAGGATATAACAGTGCGAAAAGAACTCACAACTTTTGAAAAGCAGATTTACTAGGATATATTAATTTATTTGATTACTTTCGCGCGATTACGGTCTAAAATCACATTAATTTTTGTGAATTTCGCTGCAGCTATTTGTAGACAAATTGGTACATGCCCATTCCAACACTTTTTGTTACTATAATACTTTTTGGACTAAAATATTATTAGCTACTATTATACTTTTGTGTTACTACAATACTTTTTGGTTACCATTACATTTTTCTCTTACCATAATACCAGACAACACAAAAAACATATAGATATATCAAAAACACGAACACTAAGACATTCATATTTATTAACACAAAAATGTATCCGGTGGGATAATAGACATGCAACCTTACGAGCAGATTTCAGATATACTACAACGCTCTATATCAGCTGTTAAAATGTCACTTTCTCGAAACTATGACTATCCTAACTATCCTTCTTTTTATTTTGGCTTCGTGCGGTTACTACATTTAGCCAGTATCAAGTAAAAGATATATGATTAATATGTAATTCATAGTAAATGACAATGAGTGCTGGTAAAGATTATAAAAGGTGAATGAGCCGCCCTCCTCATAAACTCCTCCTTGAATCCTCAGTAAAGATGTTGGACTAAACTGAGATCTGACATGAACTTCTCGAGAGAGTTCGAAAAGTCATATTGCACTGTTTTATTTTATTTACCAACACTCATGTACATTTACAAACACTTGACGGTTAATAATCCACTGTTATTATATATTAAAGTTCGAGAGATCACAAAAATTTGGCAAAAAAAAAAATTGCAGACATGACGCTTCACTTTCCCGCCAGGAAGTCCCAAAACTAATATTTAAACTAAACTTCATTCCTCCTCCGATTATCACCTTTAGCCTGACTCCCGATATCTATGCACAGCATGAGGGCGAAATGTCAAAACGACCTTTCAGAGTAATTAATCACTGGATTTAATTACATTAAAAATGTTATCTCTGCCGTGGCATCCGTTTAAAAAGGGTATTGGAGTGTGATTGATCGGTTTAAATCGTTCTGGAATATTCTTTGGATCTTAACTAAAACTTTTTGATTAATATGTAGCTTACTTAAAATGTAATTTGGTTGGATTTTTTTTACATTGAACAAAATATATTTTAATTAACTGCATTGTATTTGTAAGTATTTTTTGTTGTTTTCTTTTCTGTGAACGAAGAACTTATCATTATTGTTTATTCATATGATAGTAATTAGTAATTTAGTCATTTATTTTTTCAATGCTTAAACTACGTGTAACTTCGCACCTTAAAACCGTAATAGGTTTGTCTAGGTGCTACACATTTATCTTAATATAAACTATTTTCTTAAAACTAATGTTAATAATAATTATCTACTAGTGTTAGTGTGATAAAACTAGCTAACTGTAAAATAATTACTGTATTATATGCATTCGAGTATTTGGGAGATTTCATACAGTTTTCTAATTATTAGGCAACGTATTTATATGATGGGATTTTAAATACAAGCTTACTGTGTAAAAAGGGTATGCATTGGGGGATGATTGATGGATTTATAACGTTCTGGAATATTCTTTGGATCATAATTGACACGTTTAGTTCAATTGCCTTTTTATAATGAAACTAGAAAAAAATATATAGTACGGATTCTTTGAAAGGCTTCTTACAGTTTGCAAGATTTAAAACTACAAGGTTAGGATTTTGAGCAGTATCACACATGTATGTATGTTTTTGATTGGATTTTAATTAGATTAAAAATGTATTCTCTGCCGGGAATCCGTTTGAAAGGGGTATTAGAGTGTGATTGATCGGTTTAAATCGTTTTGGAATTTTCCTTGGTTTATAATGGACACATTTAGCTTCAAATATCTTTTTGTGATAGCTTTTAAATGCATACGAGTTTACGATTGGAGTATTTGGACAGGAACAATACGATTTACAATACATTAAAAATTTAACAATAGGACCCGTCTTTTGAAGAGTTAGGATTTTTACCAGTTTAGATGAAAATATTACATTAAAAATGTATAGTAAATAAATACAATAAATATTCTCTTACAATTACACCAATTATTTAGCTCCAAGATAAGTATCATTAAGAACTTGTGTTATGGATACTAAATAAAGGATAAACATATACCCCCCCCGATTGGTCTCCACCTTGTCGTGGTGGGGGGGCTGAGTACCTCCCGGTAGGGCGCAGGAGGCGCTAGGGAAAAGGTAACACTCAGAGATTGGCGACTCTGGATGCCCTTAGTACTGACTACCGGGGGGGAAACTAAGAGGGACCTGTGGAGGGCGCAGCGGGCGGGCCAGGAGGGCCCGTCAAGCAGCGCCAGGAGAGTCTAAGGCAGCGGGGGCAGGGGGCCCCTGCTGTCTAACCATGGACCCTCCGAGAAGTCGGCCACACACGCTATGGTCGCACAAGGAGGTAGGAGGGGCGCGTCCACTGCGTCTCTCTGAGGAGGTCCTCACGGTTTTGGTCCGGGGGACGTTGGCCGCGGGCGGGGAGTCAGAGCTGCAACCCAGGTACTAGCCCCCCGCCTCTTTCTCAACAAGCGGCGGGCGTCGTCGGAAGATTTTTAGTGGGTATTACTGCTGGCGGTCGTGTCTGCCGGTGGTGAGTCCTACACACCTTTGGCCGGGAGACAGTGCGTAAAAGCATTTTGTTACCGACGTAAATCAAAAAAAAAAAGAAAAAGGATAAACATATATAAATACTTTTTTTTTGTAAATACATACTAAAGATGGGTCCATATCGGCTCTCATAAAATTTGTATTCATATTTACGATTTTACTACGAATTGGAGTTCATAATAATCACTCTTCATAATTTTTTTCTTTATAAACTTTATGTTCATACATTAATATTCCTATAATCGGAACTCATAACACCCCGTTATCATATTTTTTTATTTCATAATGTTTTCATTAAGAAGGTGTTTAATTAATATTTTTTTTATTCAGAATAGTTTTCTTCATAAGAGAGTGAAGGTCGCAGTTCTAACCTAACCTAACCCACCTTCTGGGAGCATTTTGGTTCTGTGAAGGTCGTAGTTCTAACCTAACCTAACCCACCTTCTGGGAGCATTTTATTAACAGTATGATTTTTGATGTATAGGATAAATAGCACTTCTGATTAAGAAATATATGAAAGCAAAAATGAGTACAAATAAATGTATGAACAATAAAATTATGAAGTCGATTCATTTGGCGTTTTAATATTTATTGAAATAAAAATTATGAAAAGTGATCATTATGAAATAAAATTGTATGAAACATATTTTCGGACTTTCGATGTTAGGAGTTAAAAAGTTATGTAAGAAAAAGCGCCCCCACTAAAGATACATAGGAGAACACCCAGACCAGAACAAATATTCATGTTCATGCACACAAAGATTTGTCCTTTGTGGGAATCGAACCCACGACCTCTCGAGTGAAGTGCAGGTATACTGACCTCCACGCCATATCGGTCGTCAAGTATAGTGTATAGTACATTAAAATTTTTATCTCTGCCGCGTCATCCGTTTAAAAAGGGTATCAATGGGTTAAACAATACTCATTTGGAGTGACAAATAACTTCAATTTTTTGATATTAATTTGTTCTTCAATGTAAAGATTATTTATCAAGATGAACAAAATTACGGATAAACTATGTGTATCCAAAATTATGTAACATACATACATACATCATTTCACGCCTGTTTCCCCGAAGGGGCAGGAAGAGGCATATCATACGCCCATACTTCGCCAATTATAAAGTTGGTCCCACGTAATAGGTGGCGAGCCTATTGCCGCTTATCGGAAATTTTATATTCGCCAGTGCCTCGTCCGATGATCGGCAGATGCACCTAGCTCGCAGATGAGGCTGGCTTGGGCTCCTTAGAACTTGGTAGGATCCCTATAAACCTCAAAATTATGTTCATCTTGTTAAGAAGAGTTACTTATTTATTTTCTTATAAATCTTTTGACTGCAGAACACAAGTTTTTGGACACTTATGAATAGTTTAAACATTAAGTACATTTTGTTGTAACTGGCGGGAGGAAAAACGAAGTTGGACGATTTTCTGGCTGTTTCTTATACGACCAAGCTCCCGCCCACTGTTAATGTGTCTATTTAATTTAAAAGTTTTCTTTCATAAGAGCTCCATTAAGCCAAACTAGAAAAACTTATTTTGATTAAATTAATAAATATTGTAAGACATTGTACCTATTGTAAGTAAATTTACTATAAATTCAATACCAGCTTTCTTTAATACCATTAAAAGCAAAATCAGATCTAATATCAACTTCACTTACAAATTCATTTTAAACTTCCAAAGAAAAATACAGAAAAGAGACGAAAAAATATTAAACGCCTTGTCGTTCGGTGGCATTCACAATAAATAATATTTTCTCTAAGCCCTGCAGTCGTCTCGTAAAACCAAGACCTAGAAATGATTTCTTTACATCTGCCATCCGTTCTCCACGTATTTTATTTCCAATGCGACATCGGTGACAAGAGTCTGGACTGAAATACGAAATGGAATAGGGGAAAATCTATGTTATTGTATCTTATGTTAAGCAAGGATCAAAAGGGGCGCGGATTTATTTTGTTTTTTACAGGGAAATGTATTCTGGGTTAGTTTTTTTTAATAATGAAACTAGATGGCGTTGTGGAAGACATCTAGTTTAGGTTATTATTTGTAAGAAAAGACATTATGAGTTGCAGATTATAATTAAAACATAGTTAATAATTTCGCGAAACATATTTATTATAATCTTCAGTATTTATTATATAAGGGTAACATGCTTATCTTACTTAAGTTTAACAATATTTACGCTTCAATTTGCTATGCTTTTCCATATTCCACAAAAAGTGCTACTAGGGCTTAGAACCTACTTTGTTTTCAGCTTAAATAGTTCAAGACTTCCAGACCATCAACATCATATTAGCCTTATAAAGTCCACTGCTGACCATTGGCCTCCCCAATAGGTTACATTATATTGGGGGAATTTGCGCATAATCACAACGCTGGACAGGCGGGTTGGTGATCGCAGTTCGAGCCAGTCCGCAGGATGACGCTGCTGCCTATCATCCGGTAGGATTTCTCATCGTCGACTTTATCGTCTTCCCATGAGATGAGAGGGGGTGGCATTATTCTAGGCCGATGCCATACGGGACAGATGATGATGACAATAAAACCATTATTTATTATATTATACATACACGGCAGACAGACAATATCAGTATTCAAATCATTAATATTTTTTAAGCACATCTGTTTATCGATATAATCATAAGAAACACCCAGATCAAGTAAACATCTATAATAATAATGAACAAAAAGACATCCTGTGTGTTAAACAAGCGATATTAGATATAGTGTGCATGAATGCTGACCTTCATATCATATAGGTCGACAAGATATCAATCGTCAATCGTCGATAATTCGCTTCATCAAATTCTCTGTACAAATTTATCAGATAGACATTTAGATATAGATAGACTGAGTGACGCTGTCATTTCGTAATTTGTATAATCCATCTCAAAGACTATCCATCCAAATCATTTGGAGCACTATCATCTCGGGATACCAGGCAAAATTAGACCAGCTGGTTGCCATGGCGACCAGTCAACAGCTCAAATAACTTCAATGGGAAGATTAATCGATCGACATCTGGGAAAGGCAGTTCTAGTGGGCCAAGATTAGTCATTTGGGATTAACAAGACATCTTCCAGGAAACTGATACCTTGTTCGAAGAAGAATAAGGATTAGATTCCGATGACTGACGACGCAATAGGTTCGGAGATACTTGGTTAGAATAAGTGGGTAGTGTTTAGTATTTTTAGACAGAGTCAGAATTAGATATTTATCTTTAAACATTTGACATAGTTTTTTAAGTATCCAAATGAACAGATTCCGGACATAAATATCCGGTTCCGAACCGCAGCAGTTTCTACGGCACAGGTGGGAGTAAATTTCGAATTAGTTTTAATGTGTTGTCGGCCAACTTCCAACCCCAGTCTTTCAAATGTGGTTGTTTGTAAGCTACACTTAAACTTGATAAAAAAATTAAATAACCGATAGAAAATTCTGCCGTAAATTTACTAAAACTTACCGTTTAGGTGAAAATCGTTTTTTTTTTGTCTAATGTATTTTTTTGCCAAGGCCGGGAATAAAATGTTATATTATAAAATAAAATGTATGTTTTGAAATATTTTTACTAATTTACAGCTGTATGTGTATTATTTATTCTTGAATTTCTATATTTACTGGACTATTAAGTACTACACATTAAGACACATTAACCAAGTCAAACATCCGCAGAGTGGGATACTCATGCACTTATAAAAAAAAACATTTATGCAAGTTTGGCTCAAAAGAACTCTTATGAAGGTCAAAACTTAAAAACTATCGCGCTAAATATTATGTTCTGCGTGAAAATCAAAAACACATTGTCAAAGCGTATTCAAAGATATTTCTATCATTATTCTATAAAATCTACATCACTTCAAATATTATAAAGAGATGTTAAGTTTATATATCATAATATAATTAAAACAAAGCTTAATAACTAATTACGTGTATAAGATGTGCACTTGCAGGACATTACTGGGCTCACATGATGACGAACACACCTATTTCATTCGTAAAAAGTATTTAAGGCTGTCTATCACTTTAACAAGTCTACGGTTTATCGAAGCTTCATAATAAATTATATTGTGTGGTGTACAGCAAGAAATGGACTTGTCATAAGCATTCCTCTCGCTACCCGGATTGTACTGTATGTACCATTTTTATATCCAGACGATTTATCGGGCGATATTTTTTGGTTTTATCGTGTATTACGGCTTCAACGTTTCGTTATTATAAGTTCTGTTACTGATTTATTTGACTATAAAAGATTTATTCACGTTGTGGATGATATTATAGTTGGGTGCTTGCGATTTTATTGTTTTTATATTTTGCTTTTACACAAGGGGATTTTTTTAGATGCAATTAGTTGGTTGCAGATCATATTTTTATCGTTTGGGTTTGCATTTGACGTTGATGGGATCTCGTCACTTTCAATTATCATTAGAATAATACTGTGCTTATTAAAAATTACTAAGGAAAAATGCGTAATTTTAATATTTAAAAGCATATTATATAAAACTGATTTTCATTTGGCAGGTTAGTTCAGTTGTGGGTGATGACAATTATATGGTTTTAGTTCATTGCCAAATCACTGTTGTTGATTTTTACACCATTGGTACTGAGTTCAAACCTTACCGATTTACTTATATGGATGCGATTAAGGACGCGAACTCACGCACGCTGTAAGCTTACCATAAGGGGACCAATAACAATGTGTTTCAAAAACTGTATTTAGAATTAATATTTAATTATAATTGTTTATTAGCCTAAATATAAACATTTATCAAAGCACGCACTTTTGGAATTATATCTTGTAATACAAACTAGTATCGTACCAATAAAGGATATAGCTGATTGCGAATAATTTTCTCAGCAGGGGACGGATGTGGCTCATCGTAGGGTGATTATGGACCTGGGAAGAGACATTGAACCCGATATTACTGTTCCAAAGCCATCATAGTAATATTGGAACACATGAAGACCTCTAAAATTATAATAATATCATTTTACACAGTAACAACAGTTACAATTCTACTTCTAAAATAAGCAAAGTGTATTTTGAGTAATTCATACCCACTTATTATATTTGGGATCCCTTTCATTGGCATAATGTGTTTTGCCCTAAAATGGATTGGCATAATGAAATTGGCATAATTTATTTAGCATAATATTAATTTGGCCGAATTTGGTTTTAGCATAATATGTACTGTGGCATAATTATTATTTAGCATAATGCATTTATGCATAATTTTTTTAGGCATAATGGAAAGTCGCATAACAATATTTTATAATATTATATAGAGTAAAAGTAGTTTAGGTGCGGCGGGGGTGGCCCTTGGGCCGCTTTTTAATGGCCTTACATTATGGTAAAACTCCATTATGCCTTTTTAAATTTATGGTTAATCCTGTTTATGCTTATTGCATTTATGCTAAAAACTGTTGTGCTTATTAGTATTATGCGAAATTATAATTAGTAGTAATTACATTATGCTAACTTATCTTATGCTTAAAATTTATTATGCTTCTTGACAGTGAACCATTATATTTACATGCATTTGCAGCTGACGGTCCACATACGTCACTTCTGTAAATGATGTAAATGTTCAGGAAAAACATTTCAAAATTCCACACCCTATTAATATAGATAGTTCTTCATCACCAAAGAAATGAGAGCTATGCATGAGTTGTAGGTACTAACAGTTGCAAAGGCGCGTGCACCATACGACCCTTTTGCATGAGTTTCACAAAGTGGGCTCACAATAATATCAGTGGCATGTGTGCATAATTGAAGCTAATCTTACGTTGAAGTTGTTCTATTGATTAGATATGGTTAGTACCTGAATGCATGACACTATAGAATTACTTTACCTATCTAGTTCATATGTAATTATCAATTATTCAGTGAAGTCTATTGCAGTTAATAACTCAGTGATATTATTATGAAAGTAAAACGTACGGGTATATACACTGGACAGCAAATAAACCGGGCCACCCGCTACCTTAAAACTCTGATTCGATTTTCTCAAAAAGTATAAACCTCACAACTATCAAACTTACACCTACAAAAAGTGCGTATATAATACTCTCTGACGTCGATCACTTCCTTGTAGACTCACCCTGGTCTCATCAGTAAAGAGTACATTGCGCCACTGCTCTAACATCCAATCCCTATGCTCTCGAGCAAATTTAAGTCGTGCTCTACGGTAGGCTACGGTTAATTTTGGGCCTGTAGCAGCTCTCTTTGGAGCCAGATTTCGTTCAGCAAGTCTCCTTCTAGCGGTATCTGAACTTATGACCACTTGGCGTTCGTCACGCAGAATTCGTTGGACTTCAACTGCGTTGAGGCGGCGATTTCGCAAAACAGTAAGTTGGATATAACGATCATCTGCTGCTGATGTAGCCCCAGGTCTGCCCGTACATGGTCGGCGATCGAATGCTCTAGTCTCTAAGTATCTTCTGTAAGCCCGTTGTACCAAAGATCTGCTGATTCGAAGTCTCCGAGCAACTTCACGTTGCGAAACGCCTGCTTGAAGTAGTGCTACAGCTTGAGCTGCTTCTTGAGGCGTCGTATCCATTATTGACCATTGAAAATAGCAAAAATACACGCGTCTGAAGCAATTAATGGATGGCAACTAAAGAAATCATAAGAAAAATCCGAATATCCTCATTTAAAAAAAAAGAACGCTAATCGCAAACTCTAGTCAAAACAGAGCAAATCGTTGGTATTGTGTTTGTTGCTTGATTACAATGTGAATTGAGGGTACTTTGGATAAATTTGTGGTCATTTCTCAAACAACATGAAACGCACTTTTTGTAGGTGTAAGTTTGATAGTTGTGAGGTTTATACTTTTTGAGAAAATCGAATCAGAGTTCCAAGGTAGCGGGTGGCCCAGTTTATTTGCTGTCCAGTGTATGTACCCATATTTTTTAGCACTGCAAGAGCGAGACAGTTGCACGGCTCGGCTTGCCGGTAAGGGGTCTAGCTAGTTTTGCGACTAATCTGACTTTATGTTATATTTTAGTTGGTTATAATTTTATATTTGTAATTATTCTTCACTGCCGATATAAGTCATAAGACTTGAAACTCTTGAGATCTACTGAACTAATTGAACTAGATGAGTGGTATAATATATCTTTAACCACCACTGAACTGTATCACTTATTTCACTTCAGTAAAACATATTGCGCATGTCTACTACTCCTAACTCCTACTGATATCCTACAGTCAAACAATTTGAACAGTTTTACAGGAACTTATTTTAAATTATATAAATAATGAAATAAATAAGTATTCTCTTACAATCACACCAATTATTTAGTTCCAGGATCAGATCAGAAGTACCACTAAGAACTTGTGTTATGGATACTAAAGAACGGATAAACATACTTAAATACTTTTTATTTTGTAGATACATACTTAATATACATAGGAAAACACCCAGACCAGAACAAATATTTATTAAAAATTAAAAAATTAAAAATTAAAATTAAAAATTCATTTATTCAAGTTTGGCTCAATAGAGCTCTTATGAATGTCATACTTATAAACTAACGCGCCCATTCACTGCGGGCGGGAGCTTGATCGTAAAAGAACGGGCAAGAAAATCGTCAAGGTTGGTTTTTTCTCCCGCCAGTTACAATTAAAATACATAATATTAAAACAATTGTGTTCTGCAGTCAGAAGATTTGAAAAAAAAAAAAGGGAGACAGAACTAATAAAATTATAAAATTACATAGACAATGTATGTAAGTAATCGTTATATTGTAAAGAGGGCCGCAGAACACAACTTTTATCATTGTAAATGTTACATCCAAGCGTTTTTGTCATTAACGTAATCATTAACCGAGTAATACCCTTTCTTGGTAAGTGATGTCTTAACGGTTTGCTTAAACTTTTCAAAAGGCAAATCTAAAATATCTTTTGGAATTTTGTTATAATATTGTATACCCTGCCCCATAAACGATTTTCGAATTTTATGCAGGCGTAAAAATGGATTTAATAATTTATTTCTATTTCTAGTATTAAAACTGTGATCATCACAGCGCCTGTTATAGGTTTCTATGTTTCGTTTTATAAATATTATACTATTATAAATGTATTGAGAGGCAACAGTCAAGATACCTATTTCTTTAAACTTTTCTCTAAGAGTTGTCCGTGAGCTTAGTCCGTAAATAGATCTTACAGCCCGTTTCTGTAAAATAAAAATTGTTTCTATATCTGCTGCTAGTCCCCACATAAGAATACCATAAGACATTAGGCTATGAAAGTAACTAAAGTATACCATTCTTGCCGTATCAACATCTGTTAATTGGCGAATTTTGCGAATAGCATAAGCTGCGGAACTAAGTTTGCCAGCAAGAGTATCAATATGTAGACCCCACTGAAGTTTTTCATCTATAGTTATTCCCAAGAAAACAGTAGAATCTACTAAATCTAGTTTCTGACCGTCAATAATGATATTTGTTTCGAGTTTCCTTACGTTTGGAACAGTGAATTTAATACATTTCGTTTTTTTAGCATTTAGCTGTAAGTTGTTAACAGTAAACCAACGAAGCAGCTCTGCAAGGGCATCGTTTACATCGCTAAAGTCCTTTTTATGTCGATCAATATTAAATACTAAAGAAGTATCATCAGCAAATAATACCATCTCACAACGCCTACTCATAAAAAATGGCAAATCATTTATATAAACTAAAAAGAGAAATGGTCCTAAAATTGAACCCTGAGGGACCCCCATACGCACAGACGACCCGGGTGATCTAGTTCCGTTAATATCTACCGTCTGAATTCGTGAACAAAGATATGATGACAATAACTTTTGAGCTAAGCCTCCTATACCATAGTATTTTAATTTAAGAATTAGAGTCTGGTGGTCAACACAGTCAAAAGCCTTAGACAGATCACAAAAAACTCCTAGAGCATTCTGCGATAACTTCCAAGCTTCAAAAATATGCTGCATTAAAGCTGCACCAGCATCTGCCGTAGAACGGCTCTTTCTAAAACCGTACTGCTTTTTATGTAGAAGAACTTGTGAATTAAAGTAATATGTTAACTGATTAAGAATAATTTTTTCAAAGACCTTACTTAAAACTGGTAAGATTGAAATAGGTCTATAGTTACTTTTGTCCTCTTTGCAACCGGATTTATGTAAAGGAATAACCTTACTCAGTTTCATTAAGTCCGGAAAGGACCCTTGATTAATACATTCATTAAATATGAACGCAAGGTATGGGGCAATAGAATGTATTATTGATTGAATTACTTTAGTGGACAGTTCCCAAAAATCACCCGTATTTTTAATTTTTACTTCTTTAAAGGATTTTAAAATATCTACATATGTGATATATCTAAATTCAAAGATGGAATTGCAGACTGGTACATATTCCGAAAGAAGTGATACAGCAACTAAAGGAGACGAATTTAGACTTGAAGTTGTCTCTATTGGTATTTTCGCAAAGAAGTCGCCAAATATTTTAGCTACTTCTGCTTTACATTCTACAGTTATATCATTATCTTTAAGGACAAAGGTATCATCTTTGGGCGCACGCCTGCCAGATTCGCGGTTTATAATATTCCACGTTGTTTTGATCTTACTATCCGACGACTTTATTTTATTTTTTATGAAATCGGATTTTGCTGCAATACATACCCTTTTAAATGTCTTAGAATATCTTTTAACATATTCAATAAAACCTGGATTATGATTGCAATTCTTTAAGTTGTACAATTCATAAAGTCGCCGCCTACTCCTATATATACCTGTTGTAGCCCATTCACAAAATTGAAGCTTCTCAAAACGTTTAGTAGACTTAAGGGTAAAAACATTATTAAACTCATTTTTAATTAAACCAAAAACATTAGCATAAAGAACACCCGGATCGCTGTGCGAAAATGGGACTGAACCTATTTTTTTATCTATACTGTTTTGATAGTACTCCAAACGATTATTTGTTATTGGTCTATATTTTATTAACTTAGGAACTTCCGGCAGATTATATTTAAATGACACTAATAACCCGCAATGGTCAGACGGTAGGCAACTCAATAGATCCTTAAAAGATGGGTTACATTCCGAAAATACGTTGTCTAGACAAGTTGCACTATGTGCTGTTATCCTGGTTGGCTCTAAAAACTGATTTCTTAAATTAAAGCTTTGAAATAATGAAATTAAGCGTGTGGTTGTCACTGTTTTTTCAAGAAGATTAACGTTAAAGTCGCCACAAACTATAATGTGTTTACTTTTGGATTTTAATTTTTTTAATACATCTTCCATAGCCAATTCAAAGGTAGAAAAGTTGCCAGATGGTGGCCGGTACACGCATACTATAACAAATTTTTCCAATTCCACACATGACAATTCAATATTACGCTCTATAGAAAGATTTACAATGTCTAATCGATCTTTACATTTTAAACTGTTCTTGACAAATATCATGGATCCTCCATGAATAGCGGTTTTTCGTACAAAAAAGCTTATTAATTTAAAATTATTTATGTTAAAATTTAATTCACTGCTTTTAAGCCAGTGCTCAGTAATACAAATGACAGATGTATCCTGACATTCCAAAAACAGTTCAAAATCAAGGTCTTTGCCAGTCAGGCCCTGGATGTTTTGGTGTATTATGTTTAGGTCCAAGGGCCTGGCCTTTGTCTTGCCTCTCAGTTTAAAATGGGAGAAGTCAAAAAATTATTATTAGTAACAGTACTAACATTTTGTATAAGATTAATATTAGAACTAGTCATCTGTATAACAGAATCTTCTAAAGTATAAGCTAACAGAGTAGCTGTCTGATTTTTATACCTCCATGGTAGGTACATAGTATCTGTGGTCAATTGAAAATTCTTAATAAAATTATTCATTTCAAGAAATGAAATGTTAGAATTATAACAAGTCAAATTATAAATTAATAAATTTAAATTAAATATTTTCTGGTTTTGTTCCCAGGTTAAGTTTTGTGCATAAGGAAATGCACTTATAATAAATTTACAATTAGTATCCATTTGTAACTGAGTCAGATCACTAATACTTTGGACAATATCTCTCTTTTTTACCAACTGACTGTCACCACACAATATAATAACATTTTTTGCATCAATAATGTCTTGGATTTTTATATTACTTATGATTTCATTAATTTTTTTGCCTGGTGTGCAATAGTTTTTAAATTTTTTATTTAATTTACCACTAACAAGGGAACCTAAACCTTTTCCCAAACCATCACAAAACATTATTGATCCATATATTTCAGCACTACTTTTTACATTCTGTGAGGTATTTAATAATAGTTCCTGCGAGGGTGAGGCCAATGTATGGTCGGTGAGTTTAACATTGCATTTTGGTCTCAAAGTGACAGGGTCACAAAGGCAATTTGAACATGTCTTATTTACTAATGAGTCAAACCTTTCTTCATTATAATTGCATAGGTCAATCAATTCATTTGCTGACAATATATGTTCAGCAATTTGTTTCTGTGCCAATAAATGTTCATACACACAAAGAATTGTCCTGTGTGGGAATCGAACCCACGACCTTTGGAGTGAAGTGCAGGTATACTGACCTCCACGCCATATCGGTCGTCAAATTTATATATGTTATACAATAAACTTTATAAATGAATTAAATTAAATATTTCTGACACTTACACCAATTATTTAGTTCCAAGATAAGTATCATTAAGAACTTATGTTATGGATACTAAATAACGGATAAACATACATAAATGCTTCTTTTTTTTTATAAGTACTTACATGCTTAACATACATAGAAAAACACCCAGACCAGAACACATATTCATATTTATACACATAAATATTTGTCCTGTGTGGGAATCGAACCCACGACCTCAGAAGTGGAGTGTAGGTATACTCGCCACCACGCCATATCCTCATTTAATAATTCCCAACAGCAATTGCAGTAGCACGTGTGCAATGGTTGACCATAAATAAGTTTGCATAGGTTGTATTAAAATGGCAGCAGGCGTATATCCTGCCAACTAAGCATGATTTACGCTGAAGAATAAAGGCACACTAACAGTAAGCTTTACGCAAAAAGGCGTAAACGTAGCGAGGCGTAGATAAATAGACGCACCTTTACACCCTGAAAAAAGGCTTAATAGCGATTATACAGCGCTTCCTACGGGGAAATTGTAAATTACCCCAAACTTAGAGGAGGCCACGCTGCCGCTCCTCAAACTTCATAATTTGAACTTCGTCAGAGCTACGCTATGAAGTTAATTTAACTACATTTTAATTATGCAATTTTTAAGCTACCCAAGTTCAGTCTTGAATTATGCATTAAGTTAAGGCGATGTGTATTGCTTCGTAAAGTTAAGCAACCATCAAATTTAATAGCATATGCACGTAGCTCTGCCTGTAAGAAAGAATATTTTATGGTTTGTCTATCTCGGCTGTCGCTACTTCGAATGAGCTGTTGCAGCATGTATCAAGTTAAATGTGGTGACCTCACCAACAACATCGTTACAATCATCTAGCATAACTAATTTTAGTACCTCTTTACAATCACGTACCAAGCACGTAACCTTCAAATTTATTGGTATAAACAAATTACTTCTGAGAATTTTAACAATGGTCACATACATTGGAAACTTTAAGTTATTTCAAAGAATCTAATTTTATTTCCTGCGCTCTTAGACACTGTTTCATTATCAATAGTATAAATAATATAAATAAATAATAATAAATAAATATTTCTGACACTTACACCAATTATTTAGTTCCAATATAAGTATCATTAAGTACTTGTGTTATGGATACTAAAGAACGGATAAACATACATAAATACAATTTTTTTTTGTAAATACATACTTAATATACATAGAAAAACACCCAGACCAGAACAAATATTCATATATATACACACAAATATTTGTCCTGTGTGGGAATCGAACCCACGACCTCAGGAGTGGAATGCGGGTATACTCGCCACTACGCCATATCGGTCGTCAAAAAATATATATTAAATATATTAAAATATATATATAAATATAAATTAGACTGTTGGGTTCAAATTTAAAGCGCTTCAATTATTTCAAAGCGTTATTAAAGTATTTGATACTGGCAAAGACGCCTTCCGAGATAGTCCGTTTTAAAACAAAAAAAATATAAAAGACGAAAAAAATACATTCGGACACCTTGGACTTCTTGGCGGGAAAGTGAAGCGTCATGTCTGTAGTTTTGTTTTATTTCCTACATTTTTTTATATTTCGAACAGTAATGAGTAATAACGGTGGATTATTAACCGTTAAGTGTTTGTGAACGTATATGAGTGTTGGTAAATAATAATAATAATAATAATTTATTTATTTCCCAAAGAAAATGTTTACAATTTGTGCATTTTTACAATTTATAGGCGCTACAGTTATCAATATAATACATTTACACATAAGATTTGTACGATAAAATGAAATAAAACAGTGCAACATCACTTTTCAAATTCAAATATTCTCAAGAAGTCCATAGTGAGATCTTAATATAGTCCCACATCTTTACTGAGGAATGGGTTTAGGGGGAGGGCATCTCATTTACCATTTATGATCATTATCACTACTCATTCTCATTTACTATAATTTGTATGTTGTTAATATATATCTTACTTTACACTGGCTTAATGTGCAAACCGCACGAAGCCATTATTTAAAAGAAAAAAAAGAAGTAATTCTATAAAAAAATGCAAAATAATTGAAAAAAATAAACAAAAGAAAAATATTACCAAAAATATTTTTAATGAAAAAGGAATATCTACAACCTGCATGCCCCACCGAGCTTAAAGCGGAATCCAATCGAACACGTAAATTTAAACTTTAACAGAAAGAAAATAAAACTGCAAACCGTACGGTGGAAAGTTTTTGAATTCCGCTGCTTATTTCGAAAGTTTCGCCGCCTACTGGGTCGTAAGGGCAGTAAAAACTAACTTTAGCTTTTACTTAAAGTCGAAGTGTGGTCCTACCTCCTAGACTAGTTTGATGTAGAGAAAGTTCTTGAAGGAATAATTAACTTTTTTGCTTCATATACTTTTTATATTTTTTTTATATACATACATACATAAAATCACGCCTGTTTTCCCGAAGCGGTAGGCAGAGGCAAATTATACGCCCACACTTCGCCAATTGCATTATTGGTCCCAAGTAATAGTTTGCGAGCCTATTGCCGTTTACAGGGAGCTTTTTTATTGCCAGAGCCTCGTCCGTTGATCGTCAGGCGCACCACTTGCACGTGGGGTGGCTTGGCCTTTTAAGGTCTTAATTTGTCCTGTTGGGAACCGAACCCACGATCTAAGGAGCCCTAGGGTTTGTATGCAAGGATTATATTATATTTACTAAACGTTACAACAAAATAGCTTATGCAGCAGAAAACACACCATAATTAAATAAATATATTCTACAAAGCACTGCACAATGGTATTTTCATATTTGAAAGAAGTGTAAAGGGATCCCACCATAATCTTTGGAACCCAAGCCATCCTCACCAGCAAGTCAGCATCTGCCGATCATCGGACGAGGCTCTGACTAAAATAAAAAGTTCCCGGTAAGCGGCAATTGGCTCGCCACCTATTACTTGGGACCAGCAATATAACTGGCGACATAATATGCCTACCCCTTCGGGAAAACTGGTGTGATATTATATATGTTTGTATTTTTATAATTTAAGCGACAGTATTTCATATAAATTGATGGTAGTTATTTCTAATTAAGGGGAAATTAAGCCACGAACTAATTAATGTGAAAAAGGCATACCAACTTTGATTGCGGAATTTAGTATTTTTTACTAGTGTTGTTGCAATTTTATAGTGTCGCTATCGATAGTTGAATTTAAAATAAATTAAATAAACGATTAGTCCTATAATGTTTCAAATCTCATTATCTTTAAAAAAATTGTATATATCAAAAAACTGTGTTAACGCAACATTAATATACTACAAAAATCACTAAAAAAAACTTATATATCTTTTTATGTTTATATATTTGTGTATTTTATGCTTCTTAAATATAGGAAGTAAAGTTTAGATATAGTTTTAATTTTTAAGACTGTTTAATATTTTTAATGATTGATGTCTAATTGTACCATACATATTATATGGTTTTTCAGCTAAATATAAAATGAAATATTTGTTTTTAGTTTAAATATTTTGTGAAATGTGGAACCATTGTTATTATTATACCCTTTTGACAAATACGGGATACTTTTTTTGAATGCTAATAAATTAATTAATTTATTATTGTACATTAATTTAATTTTTTTTTTCCTATTGGGGTATATGTTTGTAGTCAAATTATTTGCAAGACCATAATATAGATGCAACAAAGTTTAAGCAATAAATTATTTGACTTAGGTTAATTATTCATGGCTCTCATTCATAGTTCATAGTTATTTATTTGCATCATGTTGTACATAAAGATCTTAATGTTACATATAAATAATGGTTCTAAAACATGAACCCTGCAAGGGTATTGCAAAAACATTATAAAATAGTTGAAATTATTATCATTAAATCCTACATTACAAATTAACATTAATATTACACACAATATGAAAAACAAAATTACAATAAAAATATAGTTACAATTAAAATCAAATCACATTAAATACAATAATCATACAAATTAAAAGTTACTATGTCAATTAGGTAAATATTCACATAAGTCATAAAAACATTTTTCTACTAGGAAGTCTTTGAGTCTCTTACTTAAAGCAAAATAATCTTTTATTTTCATATATAAAACACAAAATGTTAGAACACAATATATTTTAATGTAACAAACACTTCACAAGTCGCAAAAGTTTCCAATTCCACAAACACCTGGGTATTGCCCCAAGTATTTCCTATTTTAAATAATAATTCTTGACATAATTTTTGCTCATAGTTTAATAGCGAGGTGTTAATTAAGTTTGTTCTTTACGAAACATGTCAAGCCGTCAGCCTTTGGAGTCACGCGAATCTAAAATGCAATTTACTTTGACAACATAGTGGTTTGAAATTTTAATTATAGCTACAGAAAACATTACTTAGATCGTTGTTGTTATACAACAATTACAATTTTAGTAAATAAACTGTTTTTTAAGCGTATTTATTGCAACGAAAGACATATGTGCATACAAAATAACAAAATCAAAGTTTCATTACAAAAACAAAATGATAATAACAATAAAAACCAAAAGTAAAACATTTGCATAGTATGCATGTGTGCCGCTACTAGTATTATTATTAGTATTTTAACATGATCACTTATTTTAAGCTATTGCATAGCTTCTATCGCGGGCCTTGAGCGTGGAGACCGAATCCAGAAATTCCGTTACGAAAAAACCTAACACCCCCCACTCCGACCGGCACAGCGGTGATACTCTTTAGTTTTTCCATCTATCGATAAATAGCAGAACTTTTAATGACTTTTCGAAATATCACGCTTGTCTCTTTAGTTCAGCAACCCGCCTTTAGGTGGCATTGGTTGTATCGGCGTTATTGCACATGTGTAATCCCCTTCTTCGCCCCGCAATCCATACGTATTTTTTTAAATATTTAGGTAATACACATTAATGCCGCGCATAGAAAGTATATATGATTTTATATCTATATAAATGTACATAGAAATAAATAATTATAATTGCATAAGTTGATAAAAAACGCTATGCAATACCTTTACCGCGGCAGTCTCCGAGTGCCACACGTCTTTTATTTATATTTCAAATTCATTCCTTTAGCAATTAGGATTTAATTTCAAACTTTTAAAGCGTAAAGCCACTTATAAAACAGCCATTTCGCCTAAAACAACCATTGCGCCAACTGTTCAGAGTTTGAGCTTATATAATATTTATATATTTTAACTTATTACTAACAGAAAACTAATCAAAACATCTAATTGAGTCACACAAATTATAAGGCGAACAAATGAACCCTCTCCTTAACTAAGGGTAACAAATCACTCGCTGTCAGCCACTGGGCCGTACGTTGTGGTCTATTTGCTCATTCGTTCATTCATTCATTCACTTATTCGCTCCGTTGCGTCGCGTCGTTAGTACACGCTTTTTGGTTTCGTCCTCGTTTAAATTCCGCCGATTTCTATTGTTATTTTGTTTCAAATTGAAACAAATTCATGCTGCTGTTGTAAATTTGTTTTATTTTATTTTTTCACCTACAATAATAATATGTTGCTACCCTTGACTATAACTGCGTGGACTTTATAATTGGCCTAATTATACATACACCACGCCTGTTTCCCTGAAGAGGTAGGCAGAGGCATATTTACGCCCACACTGCGCCCATTATATAGTTGGCTCTACGTAATAGGTGGCGAGCCTATTGCCGCTAATTTGTTTTAGCAAGCATTAAAGTTTTGAGTTAATTATACATAGGGGTAACAATATGTGGAGAATGTATGCGATATAGACGACAATTGTGTCGTAAACGTGGCGTACACTTGTCAAACGTCTCTAAGGTCATGGGTTCGATTCTTGCAGTGTCAGGAACTTTCTTAAGTATATATTTACAATAAAACATATTTATGTAGTTCTATTTTATCTGCAGTATCCCGGGTCTTTTAAGCGGGGCGTGAAACGGCATTTAAGAAGGCCGTCGTGAGTGGTACGCTTTGTACCGTGCTTTGGCGAAGTGTGGGCGTATAGTATGCCCCTGCCTACCCCTTCGGGGAAAAAGGCGTGATATTATGTATGTATATATGAAGCGCTTTCATTTTTATTTAGACTGCATCGACTTTTTAACTTAAGTTTAATACAGACTGCACAAATAGTTACTTACATGATAGTTTGCTTAGTTTGGGGCAAGAAGCACTGTGGTAGGATGAGTATTTTATTTCAGGTTATACATCAATTACCTTCGTAAGTTACTTACAATAATATAGTACAAAAAAATATTATGAGAAATATTGAATATGTTTGCATTACTTTGTATGAATTCAACATATTTTGTTTGAGATAAAGAAACCGTTATTATCATATCTTACTATTATCCCGGTTGACTTAAGCTTAGTCCTAGACTTTGCCCAGGGTTTGCTTATTAATCTAACTAGATTTTGGCTGAATTACAGTTCTAACATAGAGCGACTGCCGTCTGGCCTCCACAAATCAGACGGAAACCTTATTATAAATTTAACCCAGCTGTCAGTATATTACAAGGCACTGACTTTCTGATAACGACTGCCATAGATGTTTATGACAGCCGGGACAAACGGCTTAACGTGCATTCCGAGTCACGCATCAAGCGATAATTACGCAAATAACTTAAAAAAATAACCAGAGTTTGAACCCGAGACCCTCTGAATTTAGAGGCAATGGATCTTGCCACTGGGCTACCGCCGCTTTAAATAAAGAAACCATTATAAACAGACCCAACTAAAAATCCACACACTGGCACAATCCCATATATCTCAGCTCTCAAGTGTATGAAAACAAATGAGCTCATAAAAATAAGTGACTACACAGTACGTACAACAGATACACAGAAACAAGACCAGACCCTAACCGCCACTTCTGGCTATAATAAAGACGTAATGAGAGTTGGTCCACTCTGCGAATGGGCACAATGGCCCTTAACACAGCTGTAATCATAGCGTGGCCACATAGTATGTGATGTCAGTTTATTTAACAAACTAATGTTGGTTATACTGCTAAGGGACTTTAATTTACGCTTATAATTTGTAAGACATACAGTAATTGTAAAAATATCGATTTAATATTTTATAATATTCAATCTGATATTTTTAGAGTAATGATATCGTGAACTAGGAGCCCTCGCTTGGCTTTATATAATAGGTTGGGGAAAAAGTCTTTTCGTATTTTTGTATGAAAAGTCAAGACTTTTTTTTCAAAGTTTATTTACATTTATTTACAATATAATAATATATGTACCGTTTTGTTGAATAACTTTCTGCCATTTTGTGGGCAGAGACATTATCCCGTTACTGTAGAAACTTTGGGACTTCTGATCAAAAAAACGGGACAAATAGTTTTGGCAGTCCTCTCTTGAGGTCAACCTTACAGAACCCAAAGAATTCTGCAGAGACCGAAACAGGTGAAAATCTGAAGGCGCAAGGTCAGGGCTATATGGTGGATGCACTAGGACCTCCCAGTCGAACTCTCTTAATTTTTGCTGAGTGGCTAAAGATGTGTGTGGTCTAGCGTTATCGTGATGAAAGACCACACCCTTCCTGTTGATCAATTCCGGCCGTTTTCTCTCGACTGCTTCCTTTAATCTCATCAGTTGCTGGCAGTAAAGATCAGAATCGATGGTTTTGCCGGGCGGTAAAAGCTCATAATAAACAATGCCCTTCCAATCCCACCATACACACAGCATCACCTTATTTCGTGTTAGGCCAGGTTTGGCCACAGTCTGTGAAGCCTGGCCAACTTTCGACCACGACCTTTTTCGCACGTTCTTGTCGTACGTGATCCACTTTTCATCGCCAGTTATCAATCTCTTCAAAAACGGCTCGGTTTCATTACGTCTCAATAATGAATCGCAAATGAGTACACGGTTCATTAAGTTTCTTTGAGTGAGCTCGTGTGGCACCCAAATATCGAGCTTTTTTGTATAACCAGCTTTCTTCAAATGGGTCAAAACTGTTTTGTGGTCAATTCCCAGTTCTTCAGCTGCATCGTAACTACTAATATGCCGATCTTGCTCCACTCTTTCAAAAATGGCGTCCATTTTATTCGTAACAGGGCGACCAGAGCGAGGTGCATCTTTAACATCAAAATTTCCGGACTGAAAACGTTTGAACCAAATTTGTGCTACTCTTACTGACACTGCATCAGGTCCATAAACATCACAATTTTTTTTCACTGCTTGAGTTGCATTTTTGCCTTTTTTATAATAAAATTTTAAAATGTATCGAATTTCTTCATTAGATTCACTCATTTTTACGGAGAGAAAAACAAAAGAAAAATAGCGGGAAACAACTTTTTTTTATTTTTTTCTTTTCTTTATAATGGAACCTTTTTAATGTTACCAAAACCAGCCAGACACAAATAGTACAGTCAAAAAATTTTATAATAAGTTTATACCTACGTTATGCGAAAAGACTTTTTCCCCGACCTAATATATATTAATTAAATATGTAATACACTGGGTTACATTATTGGAGTTTTAGTAGGGATTTTCCACCCTTTATAGAAATACGACTTGATAAAAATATGTGTATTATAAATATTAACATACAATTTCTTTAGCATAAGGCAATTAGCGTCAGGCAAAATGTTAACATTCCAAATATGAATATTGTGTTCATACTTTAGACTAAATTGATTATTATTGAATATTATTGATTTTTACTTCTTTTGTTTATTTTAATTTTTAATTTGAATTTTATTTTGTCGTCGCCCGAGCATTGTATGTAGACAATTTTAAAACGTATCGGGTACCCACAGGACAGGCTGGCCTTGTGTGGGGCCATTGTAACCTCTATTTTGTAAACTTTATGGCAATAAACAATTTTTTTATTTTTTATTTTATTAAGTCTTTCTTGCAACAACAAGATACAAAGTTCGATACTGTAATGCCTCAGGACGACTGACGGCGTGTTTAAACACAGTTTAGTTTTAGCGTCTCGGCCTATTTGACAATTAATTGTGTTTTTAGTTTGTTATGTATAAAATAACATCCTATCATTTATCTCGGTAATGCTTAGACCCAGAGTCTGCTCACTGGTCTAAAGATATTTGGCTTAATTTCAGTTAGTAGTTAGAAGATACTTGTTAAGTATTCAAGGCTTTTCGGGTGTCGGTGAACCCGTTCTTGGCTTTAAAGGTAGTCTTCTGTCTGTCGCTTGGTTTTGGCCTATAATGGTGCTACCCCCTACAATAACGGAGTCGTAAGAGTAGCCGAAGATATATCCTACTGCATGATGGGCAGCATCGTCATCCTGCAACTGGCTTGAACTGCAGTATAAGCAAATACCCCCAATAGATTGTGTACTAATTTGGAAAGCCAATTTTCAGCAGTCGTTTTCGTTTGATTGAAATAATGATGATTAATTTATGGTGTACTCTGATACGCTATTAGTCAGTCATATTTTTCTTTTTAGGTTCGTTTCATTTACAATTATCACAATTTGAAGAAAAGGTATAAATTTTCTGTATATTTTTATACAAACATAATTGACCTTAGGTACCAAATATTTTACATTGACTTCTTTTTTATATATTCTTTTTTATAATTGACACAGGTACTAAATTAAAAATAAGGATTATACGCTCTGTTAATGTCACATGCAACCAAAATTGTCACGCATTATTCCTGTATACGTGGGTAGAGTTCACATTCTTTCACTTGCTACGATACTGTTACATATTTGTGTAAGAGTATGATGGTGTATAGCGATCCTACCAAGACCTAAGGAGCTCAAGCCAACCTCACCTGCGAGTGGTGCACCTGCTGATCAACGGACGACGCTCTGGCGAATATAACAGTGCCCGATAATCGGCAATAGACTCGCCACCTATAAACATGGGACCAACTATATAACTGGCGAAGTGTGGGCGTATAATATGCCTCTGGCTACCCCTTCGGGGATGAATGTATGGAGCATGAATGAGTTACTTGTGTGCTAGCTGTAACTTTAATTTTACACCAGTAAATTAGTTCCAAGATACTAAAGAACGGATAAACATGTAAATACTTTTTTTTTATAAATAGACTTGATACTTGATTCTCTGGTCTGGGTGTTTTCTTATGTATAACAAAACACCCAGACCAGAACAAATATTCATGATTATTATGCACACAAATATTTCTCCTGTAAGAGAATCGAACCCGTAGTGGGTTCGATTCCGGAGTGAAGTGCAGATATACTGACCTCCACGCCATAACGATCAAATATAAATTAAACTAATAAAGGCACAATTCAAAAGAAAATCACTAGCAGTAGGTACAAGTGTTTTGTCGGCGATCAAGCAAAGTGGGTTAAGCTCTAACACGAACAATTACCCGGAGTCCCTCGGGAGAGCGGGCTCCGTCGTGAAACACTCCGATTAAACACTTATTCCTTTTCATTATCGCCTTTACTCGACGCCGTAAAGAATTGAATCATAGAAATTCTCGAGATTGCCACTTTTGTAACGGGGCTTAAGTTCACACTGTGCCTTATTACTAGACGGCAATGAACTTGTTTTATAATAGCAGTCGTTCAGCTAAATTTGAAATGAAATAAAATTTTATTTTGACTTAAATACATATAAACAAAGAACAGAATTTAAAACAGTAAACAATTTTTACACATAAGTTTACATATAGTATGCCTAAAATGTACTCCACTCAGCATGTGCTGCAGTGGAGTACCCCAACAGCGCTGGTCTTCCGTGGAGACTTTATAACTTTCGTGTGCAACAGCCACATAAAAGGCAGAAAATTAAAAATAAAGAAAATTTTAAACCACAAAAAATCCATTTGTTAGATCAGTGAGTAGACTGAGGCACTGCCGGGATAAATACTAAGACTAAGATAACTCGACTTACTAAATCCTACTAATATTATAAACGTGCAAGTTTGTATGTGCGAATGTATGTTTGTTACTCTTAAACTACTGGAGCGATTGTGATGAAACTTTTTACGTGTATGGCTGCAGTCCTGGACTAACATATAGGACACTCTTTATCCCGATATTTCTACGGGAACGGGGACCACGCGGGTAAAACCGCAGGGCACTGCTAGTAATCTATACGCTTTATTGTAAAATAATGTTATAAGATAAAAACACATACTCGTACCTTAGCACAACAGCATACACAAGGACACACCTTATGTCTGTCTATTTTTTTTCTCGGAGTTTTATATAAATGTATTCAAAGTGTAGGAAGCAGATTTAAAATAAATTTATGAACTTGCAATCCCTATTCGGCCCTCCACAAGACTTTGCCTAGTGTGGGGGCTTGGTTGAAAATATGTTTGTATACTGTCTTTTGGAAATCATTATTATATTTCACATAAAAAATATAAAAAAACAAAAATTCATTTACCTACGCATAATTTTTATTTTTCACAATAATTATTATATAACCAAAAAAAATACAATACTGTAAAGAATATAAAAAACGGAGACCGCCGGTAGCGAGGTAAAACCAAAACTATTGGCGGCTAGGGCTGCAGAGAGAGAAATCTCCTGACAATGCACGACGTATCGATAAGCACTGCCTTTTATATCTGACCCTTCACCCAGCTACCTAGCTTGCGCTGCTTAAGCTTTCATACATGTAAATATATCACTATTCTTAATAATGATATTCTATTATAATAATCTTAATATAGAAGCGCTCGTAGCTCTGCGGTGCTCGGTGGTCGGAAACGATCGCCGAAGTACAGCAGAGATTACAGAGGTCAGTCCTTGGATGGGTGACCGTTGGGTGGCATTTGATATCGAGCGCTTTCGTGCTTCGGAAGGCACGTTAAGCCGTTGGTCCCGGTTATCACTAAATGTGGTAGTCGTTAAGCCATGTTAGAGGCCTAATGGGCGGCTTGAAAAATTCTAACAGCAGGACGCCACACACCTGCCTCCGCCAATCCGCACTGGGTCAGCGTGGTGGAGTATGACCCAATACCCTCACACCTTATGTGAGAGGAGGCTCGAGCTCAATAGTGGGACGTTAATGGGCTGTGATGATGAATCTTAATATTATTATAGGTAAATTCTAAAACTCTTTTTCAGAAATTAACGGACGACTGGCTCCCGCCAATTATACAATACATGCTGACCAATTTTCCTTTACATAATTATCCCCAATCACAAAATCTCACACCCATAAAATTATATCCCGTTTAGTGTGGACAGAATTCTTGCTGGGAAAGTTCTATAAGCACAGATGTATCTAAATTAAACGTATCGAATGGTGAGAAGATACCTTAAGTGAGCCCTTCAACCACAATGACACTAGACGATATACAAGTTCAAATCATTAAAGACTAAAACAAATAAATTTGGCTTTAAGTATTGGCTTAAGCCCAAATTGTATAGGGATCCTACCAAGATCGAAGTAGCCCAAGCCAACCTCCCCAGCAAGTGGTGCACCTGGAAGACAGTTTTGTTTTTTTTTTGGACAAAGCCGTAATAATCCTGCTAATGCTTCCACGAACCGAACTCCTTCTATAGGACTACATCATTACGTAATTTTTTTTTTAATTATTTACTTTTTACCTGTTTTCTATTGTAGCGCTTGAATTCAATAATACGGTGTTGTGTCATACGTTTCACATTGATTGAACATACCTGAAAACAAAAAATAAAATACAAAGTTAGAAATGACGAAGGATTGAATAGGATATGGATAAAAACAAATTTTTACACTTGCCGACAAATAATGTTACATAAATAAAAAACGTTTCCTGCCAATTCAGTAAAATTAAAGACAGTCTTCGAATAGTGTAGGAGAAACTGTTGATAAAAAGGCATTTTAGCCGGCTGTCATGAGTGGGTGCTATTTTCACGGAAGCGCCTTCATTTTTTTTAAACTTCATCGACTGCTTACCAACAGGCTGTATTCATTATGATGTATCACATCAAAAAAACTGTCAATACATAAATGAATTGGGAAGCCTTTAGTATATAAAATGTATTAGTAAGGATAGCCCTAAAGCGAGACCTTTGATTACGAGTTTATCGTGTTCAAACCCTGGATTTTTGAATTATGTGAGCAAATTTCGCTTTCTCCGTGCCTCGGAAAGAACGTTAACATGATGGTTCGGCTTTCATGAACATCTATGGTAGTCATTATTACAAAGTCAGTCCCTTCTAGTGTCCTGACTGCTGATTTAATCATATAATGATGTTTCCCTTGTTGGGTTGATGGGTTGTGGAGGTCAGACGGCAGTCGCTCCTCGTATTAACTGAAGCCCTAGGCCCTAAGCTATTTCTAGGGCGACCGGGGTAATGCTAAGATATGGCATTCTATAAAATTTATTTATTTTACAAATGAGTAATAAAGGCAAACAAAAACTAATGATTTATATCACAAAATTTTTGGGGCTTAATAATAGCTCTTAGAATTTAATTTCGTTCACAAGTTAGTCAAAAAGTCGAGCTTGAATAAATAAATATTTTTTTAATAAAAAAAAATATGTAGTTAAAATCTCTACAAAAAAAGCCCCAGGCCATTGTTCCTTTTGAGCAGGTCTGAATAAGTGGTATAATATTAGTATTGGTATATACCGGTGGAGGTGTCTAGGGTCCTACTAAGGGCTGAGAAGCCCAAGCCAACCTCACCTGCAAGTGGTGCACCTGCTGAACAACGGACGAGGCTCTGGCGAACATAAAAGATCCCGATAAGCAACAATAGGCTCGCCCACTATTACGTGGGACCAGCAATACCATTAGCGAAGTGTGGGCGTGTCGTATGCCTCTGCCTACCCCTTCGGGAAAACAGGCTTGAATTTATGTCTATGTCTTTGAATCATTGATCAATACAGACATTTAATTTGAATGAATCAGACATTTAACTTGAATGAAAATAAAAAAAGTAAAAAATCCATCGTATCAGGAGATTAGGTTTATTCACTATTCAACTATGAATGTTATCAAAAACAGCTCCCAACGCTTTTAAAAGGGTCAAATGGGACTCAATCTGCGGGTAAACTCTATTCAGGACCGTCAAAGAGGATCAGTCGAGAACATAAATTAAAATACATTATCCCAAGACAGCCTTTAGCCGTTTTCTAAAAGGCAGTTCCAATTATTATAAAGTGATTCTATTGATACTATAGAATCAAATTGTATTTCGGGTTTCAAATCGCTGTACTAATTGGGAAACTCTTTAAAAAGATTTGATTCTGATTTAATTTTCTTTTACTGGTTCCATAGTTGTTATTATTTATTTTTACTACATTTTTAACAGACTTTCCAAATGGATAGTGACATTTGGAAAGTCATCATACTTACTGTGTGTAATATGTAGTAATTTTTGGGACTGGGGCATATAAAACATAAAAAGAATTTTGCTCAAATATATTGACTGATGCGGTCATTAACGCTGAAATTGTTTGTAAAATAATGTTATGGTTTCAATAAAGATTATTATTATTATTATTATTTCGTGGATTTAAATAGCCATTTAAGCGTAAATAACGAAATTAATATTCGTAAAATATGTTTTATTTAGTATGTAGATATAATCGCGTAAATACTAAATAGTTCTGGTTCAGGTGACATAGATTTATTTTTACGCATAAATCTTGGTAAATAACACAAATTTATGTGAATAAAATCTATAGAAATGTATGTGAATACACAAAAGCTGGACCGGAATTAAAACAATTGAAAACTTTTACCACCAAAATGCCAACATTTCTTAAGACAATTCCACTACACTTCTATTCCATTCCACGGCTCTGTCCAACACAAAAAGGACCCAGAGGCCCAAACCAGACGGTCAACGAAATTCTAGCGAAAATAAATCACATTAGCACAAAACAAACAGCTGAAAAAAGCGCAGCTCTCGCCTCAGTATTGCAGCCCAAGCTGGTGGAATCGAGCCAGACTTTCGACCTACTTTTAACAAAAGTCAGACTAACTTGACGAGGTTAAATTATTATTGGAGTTGGAGAAAAAATTACGAGGGCTACAATGGAATGAAAATCGATTTCATACTTAATAATTTAACTAGAGCAACGCCTTCGCATTCTGTCGGTACCCTTTTTTACTTGGATTACATTTGAGGACTTCACTCCCGGGTCGTGGGTTCGATTCCCACACAGGACAAATATATGTATGCATGAACATAAATATTTGTTTGGTTTGGGTATATCCTATGTATAATAAGTATGTAGATAGATAGATATAACATTCTTCATTGTACACCTAATTAAAAAAGAAAATATTACAACCTTATCACCTTAAGCGATTTCTTCCAGGCAACTATACGCTGGTGAGTGATTAAAATTAAAAGAAAACCGGTAATTTAAAAAAGAATAACAAATACATAATAATATTTTAATAGACACACACAAATAAATATTATTACTTATTAGTATATTATTACTTAAATAACATAAAATAAACCTACATACAAAAATACGTAATGGCATTGGAACAATGAGCAGCAGGACATTACTTCGGTGAAAGGAAAAGCTTATTATTACTATCCATAACACAAGTTCTTATTGATACTTACCATGGAACTAAATAATTGGTGTTATTGTACATACATACATACATAATATCACGCCTGTTTCCCCGAAGGGGTAGGCAGAGGCATATTATTCGCCCACACTTAGCCATTTGTATAGTTGGTCCCACGTAATAGGTGGCGAGCATATTGCCGCTTACCGGGCACTGTCAGGTTCGCCAGAGCCTCGTACGTTGATCAGCAGGTGCACCAGTTGCAGGTAAGGTAGGATTGGGCTTCTTAGATGTTCGTATCATCTAAACATATTAAATAAAGATATCTACAATGTTTTTAAAAAGTTCACGTGTAATATTGTACAAAACCATATATTAATTATTAAAGAGCTTTGACATGGAATGTTTTATGAAAGTGTTCTCATAACACAAATAATATGTACATGTTTAAATTCATAAATATAACATTGATACTGCCACAAAGAAAAATACTTCGTAGTCATTTCAGCTCTTTGATTTCCCAACTAAATTACCATAAATATTCTCCCTCCCTTATCCCTTTAAACATTTGAATCACAAGCATTGACGTAATAAAATTCCAACCAAATTCTTCTAATATAACGACAATAATTTTCTTTGTGCCTTTTCTGCATATTTTTGTTGAATACGCTATAATATCATTCTTTGTAAAGCCTTCAGAATGATAAGGAGTATAACGGCAACCCCTTTGTGGATTTTTTTACTCGGCAAATGTTAGTTTTCCACCCTCTCTCAGACCGGTATCTGTAACGTTTTGAAATGTCGGCATTTTTCGGTTTTGTGTGTGTCTATACTCGTAAAATTGTTTTTGCCCGCACTACACTCTTTAGGCTCTTGATGTTGATATTTTTACGTATCGATATATGTAATCAGGGACCCCTTTCATAGGCATAATGTGTTTTGTCCTAAAATGGATTGGCATAATGAAATTGACATAATTTATTTAGCATAATATTAACTTGGCCGAATTGGTTATAGCATAATTTTTTTTTGGCACAATTTTTTCAGGCATAATGGAAAGTCGCATTACGCGGGGGTGGCCCTTGCGCCACCCGTAAGCCGTTTTTTAATGACCTTACATGAATGCAATTATGTTTTTATATTTATAATAATTAGGTATTTATAATATTATGTACCTACTTACCTTTTCTCATGGTAAAACTTCATTATGCCTTTTTAAATTTATGTTTAATTATTTTATACTTAATCATGTTTATGCTTATTGCATTTATGCTAAAAACTGTTGTGCTTATTAGTATTATGTGAAATTATAATTAGTAGTCATTACATTATGCTAACTTATTTTATGCTTAAAATTTTTATGCTTCTTGACAGTGAACCATGTAATCATATACTAGTATACAATACTAGTACAGTTTAATACACAATTAAACAAGCAGTGTGTCTTGAAATAAAAAAAAATCCCCCGCACTACTCTTTGGGCAATTGATATGGATATCTTTTACATACATTACCTGTACAATAGGACTTTATTGTTCTTTATTTGCGTTATATTGTATATAAATATCTTAATATTATACTTAATGGTTCTGAAACATGAACCCTGCAAGGGTATTGGTTTGGGATCCTTGGATCTTAATAGAGTCCCTATACACCTTGGAAATAATACAAGTCTTTTTTTAATAATGTTAATCTTCGAAAATATTTATTATAATATTTAAAAAAAAAATTTTTACATGGTATCAGCCCTATACAAACCACTGCTATATATACACACACTCTATGAAGGAAATTTGCACCACGCTGGGTAGGCGGGTTGGTGATCGCAGATTCAGCCAAAACGCAGGATGACGCCAATCAACGGGTAGGATTTCTTTTTGTCGAATTTTACTCTCCGTGAGATAGAGAGGTGAACTATTCTAGGCCGATACCACACGGCAAATGTCTCTAACATTGTTTATATTTATGAAACCAATTACGCCACATACAATTTTACGTAATATAGGACCTTACTTATTATATCTATGAATAATTTAGTAGTATTTAGCATAATCCCAACTAATGGGCCATAATTCAAATGATGGATATGTGATATTGAAATGCTATAAGTAGGTACAGTCATCGTCATTTTGTTGATAACTTCCAAAGCGATACACACACACACACACACAAAGGCACACACGTCTTTATTGTCAAAAGCGTTAGGGCGTGTTCCAATGTATTCGCATTTGGCGATTAGAGTGCTAACAAAATTTTGATGTTGACTGTACGTAAGGCGCACATAGTGATTCGTATGGTTACCAGCTCATAATGTAACCTTCTCATAAACCTATCTCGTAGAGTTCTACCGCCAACGCGGAGTCAGAATCATCGAGGCAGTGTTTAAAATTCCTTAACATATCGCACCTTCGGTAAAACAAAGGAATAATTGCAGTATCTACAATTTTACAGGAGAGCCATTTTAAGATATTTTTTGCTGAATGCGATCTTGTTTAGTTTGTATTACTCTAAAGTAATTCTCCTTTACATGATGTAAACTAAACATTATGGTGTCTTTGTCCCACCAGTTGAAAATGACCACTATTTAACATATTTTTTGACAATTATGCCCTTATCTTACCGAAGGTGCGATATATATAAACACATATATTTTGACGACAAATGTGGCGAGAAGGTCAATATACCTACACTCCGTTTCTGCCGGGGTTCGAATTCCCACACAGGACAAATATTTGTGTACATGAACCTGAATATTTGTTCTAGTCTGGGTGTTTCCTAAATGAGCGACCGAAATGTCGTGAAGGTCTTGCACTGCATTCCAAAGTTCGTGGGTTCGATTTATTTATTTATTTAATATAGTTATACAAGTCGGCTTACGGACCAAGCATCCTTCTCTCATAAATCATAATAAAGTTTTTTCGTGATATTGTTTTTTTGTTCCGTATGTAGTATATTGTTATATTTTCCCGTTAGTATTTAATTGTTAGATATTAGCATTATTTTTTATCATTGTTAATTGATAAGTCATGCTTTTTACTCTAATTGTCGATTATTGTCCAGCCTTATTTTTTATTTTGTTTACCAGTCGTAGTTAATTTTTATTGATGATAATCTGTCCGTGTACCTAAATACAAATAAATAAATAGATTGTAAGAGAATATTTATATGTTATGCATACGTAATCTCAGGCCAATAAATCCCAATTGGAGTGGGCAGAACCTTACTGCAACTTTTTGAAACAAGATATTTTTTTTTTTTGAAATCATTTATTAATTTTAAAATATACAGTAATGACATAAAATATATTTATCTATATGGTTGTAGCTAAGTTCACTTATAGTATTAATATCTCTCAATGTAAAGTTAACCTCTTAGAGTTCGCCCACATGGAATACAAAATGGAGGGACATGTGGTACAATAAAAGGTGGTACAATAAAATTGTTTTATTTTCTTTAACTGATGCCAATTCGGGGTTAAAAGTTATAAATGTTGTGGATTATTAAACATATCTGTCTACTACTGTCTTTTACAACTTTCATAACGAAAGTGTAGGAAAGTGTCATATTCTAATTTTAAATTCTATGGATATTAAATACAGTATTAATTCAGGCGTTACTTTGCGGAAATCCATTGTAAGCAAGTGATGGATTGAAAATATCTTTGTAACAATTCCCGCGATACTATTTCCAAAAAAATCCACATAAACCACTCTCGTTTCAGCGTTGGTCGTGAAGACATCGTTGTTCTGAGGCTCCTATCTTGCCTGAAGATGCCCGGTGTAAGGGCAAAACACGTGTCGTGTTGAATAGTAATAGAAATTATAGTAGCGCGGGAATTGTTACAAAGATATTTTTAATCCATCACTTGCTTTTTATGGATATTACTGGGAATAGTGATTTTCCATGACGATTCCAAATTTCCATAGAAGCCTCTAGTAGAGTCTCCACTGCTTTACGTGCATAGGACTTTTACTTGACTCAACGGACTTTATATGAGAGGAATTCAGCCCATTCTTTATTTAATGCTTAGCCAGTATTTTTGATACAAAGGGTGTATAGTGATCCCACTAAGATCTAAGGAGCCCAAGCCAACCTCACCTGCAAGTGAGGCTCTGGCGAACAGTAAAGTTCCCGGTAAGCGGCAATAGGATGTTAGTTAATAGTTCTGCCTAGCTTTTCGGGGAAAAAGGCGTAATATTATGTATTTATTTTTGATGTACAATCAAATCTATTCATTTTCATTCCACATAAATAGCTATTTTAATTTGGACAAAGTTTGCTTTAAAACTTCAATCGAAAGAGCAATAAACAGCAACAATTAACTTAGTTACCACTAAACGAATATTTCCAATGTTTCCGTGCCTTCGAAAATAAATCGCGGCTAAACGAAATATCGCTTTGCCAATTTCGACTTCCCCCGTAAGCACGCGATCTATCAAGTTATGACATAAAGGCAATTTGAATGTCAAACAACCAACCTACGATAAACGCTTGCAATTTTCACCAAGCAACGAATTTATGCCTACGTAATGGTGTATATCAGGGACTTCAGTCTATCGAAAGCGAGCCAAAATCTATAAGGAAATGTAAATAGCATTTTATTCTTGCCGTTATATTTATGTATTTCAAGCGCTTTTAGCGATTGCAATATTTTTTTACGTCGGTAACAAAATGCATTTACTCACTGCCCCTTGGACAAAGGGGGACTGAGAGCAATGTGTGAAAGTGACCACCGGTAGACGCGACTGCTATCATCATCATTTTTTACCTCAAATGGGCGCTGCTGTATCAGTGTCAGCAGAAGCAGCAGCATAACGCTGATGTATCGCCCTTTTGACAGGTGACATGACATGTAGCATTGTTTTCTTTTAAATAGTGGCTTCGTGCGTTTAGCGCATTAAGCCAAATAGCAATGCTAGCTAATACTTTTATTTGTAATATTGCCTAATTTTGAATCTATTCTGTTCTATCAGTAATACCCACTAAAAATCTTTTGACAACGCCCGCCGCTTGCTGTCAGAAAAGGGCGGGGGCTAGTATCTGAGTTACAGCGTCTGACACCCCTCCCGATTTCCGTAGCGAGTACCAAGGACAAGCAGAGTTAACAGTGGTCAGTCTTTGGATAGGTAACTGTTTGTATGACATTTTATATAGAACGCTTCCGTGCTTCGAATGACACGTTAAGATGATGGTTCCAGTATTAAAAACCCTATTGCCAAGTAGGCTTTAAAATTCTAACAGTAAGATGCCACGCAACTACCTCCGACTACCCGCAGTCAGTCCGCATGTCGGGATATGAATATTCCTCTTCCCTTGTGAGTGAGAGGGGGCTAGTGGTCTCACTAGTCTTATCTCCCTCTATCACTGTATTATCATCTCTCTCATTGTCGGCTTTTAAGATGAGAATGTTTTATGTATGTACGAAAGGTAAAGTATATAGGTACTTATAGTTTTAATATTATAAAATACAAACACAATGCGTCTTATAAGAATAAATACCTTCAATTACATAAAAAGTCATTTGTCTCTCGGCGCACCGCGGCCATTTCGAATCTCTGTCAATGTCAGAACGTGTTGGCAGATGACAAATGATGTTGTATGAGAAAAAATTACAGCACCCATTCATTCACTGCGAATGCTTTTAGCAAAACGATAAGGGCATTATTCGAACTAGTGGAGGAGAAAGGCGATTTGAAAGGAATGACAAAGTATGAGATTATTGATTAAGAATACAAAGCTTTCGGCAACAAAAAATTGTATTCGGCAAATGGTCAAAAAATCTGTAAATTATTCATTTGTGACGTAAGTAACAGATGGCAGGCGATAGATATGAAAAGATATAGAAATAATGAATAGGCGATAAAAATAATGTAATTGCAAATATGTCTAAAGAAATAAAGGACAAAGTTGGAATAAATATTTTCATAAGTGGAAATTTGTAATTAGCGTTAAGTTGTTTTATACTGTGTATTATAAATATAATAAGCTGTAAATTTTCCTAAAATAAATAAAATAAAATAAATAACTGTCAATCTTTGCAGTTTTGTACCATTTTCTAAAATTTGTGTTATTTCGAACAGAAATGTGTAATAACGGTGGATTATTAACCGTTAAGTGTTACATACATGAGTGTTAGTAAATGAAACAAAAGAGTGCAACATCCCTTTTCGAATTCTCTCAAGAAGTCTATGTGAGATCTCAGTTTAGTCCCACATCTTTACTGAGGACTCAAGAGGCTTAGAGAGGGCATCTCATTTATCATCTTTATCACCACTCATTCTAATTTCCTATTTATTAAATATTATTAATATATCTATAACTAGACACTGGCTAAATATGCTAAACGCACGAAGCCATTATTTAAAAGTGGAATAAAAATAAGATTATGATTTGTGACAAATTAAGGAAGGAAACTTAAATTTAGGTTTTATTAGCATAATAAAACTGCTGGTATCCAGGGAATGAGTATATATCTGGATGTTGAAATCATAACGTGACCCAGTTTTGATTTGAATACCGTTTTGACGGATACAGCTTAGTTTTAATAATATAACAGTTTATAGTGGCAATACTTAGCTTCACAAATTATTTATATAAACATTTACATAATCGAAACAAATAAATTTACTATGTTTTTAAGTCAGAATAGTAATTACAATACAAAAGGGATCAGATAACTTTTAAATTATTTAGTTTTTAAAATAACATTGCATAACGTAGCGTTTTCTCTAAATTGAAATGAAAATAATAATTTAACAAGATTGTAATTTGATTTTAATATGTACTAAAGGTAATACAATTAGTAGCTTAGTATAAATTAAAATTATTTTACTATGAATGTGCTTTATGAACATTTGACCTACTGTTGTTATTTTAACTATGTTCAAAGTTTTAACATATCATTTTAGTGTAAAATATATCTAAGTAAAGAAGTAGATAAATTATACCAACTCTTTTGACTATGGCTGTATGAGTATTTGTACTAATAGGTATAACAAGAGAGGTAGTGCTCTTCGAGCCTATCGTAGAACTGTAATTTTAACACTTTTTTTACATACATACATTCTATCACGCCTGTTTCCCCGAAGAGGTAGGCAGAGGCATATTACACGCCCACATTTCGACACATACTTTGTTATTTATTTATGTTTACATTATACACATACATTACTCAAATACAATAATTACGATGTACAAAACAAAACAAGAAGTTTTGTACAGTACATCGGATATTCATAAATGATAGCTTTAACATACATTACACAATGAAGCGCTCGTAGCTCTGCGGTCTCGGTGGTCGGAAACGATCACAAAAGGACAGCAGAGTTTACAGAGGTCAGTCCTTGGATGGGTGACCGTCTGTGTGGCATTTGATATCGAGCGCTTCCGTGCTTCGGAAGGCACGCTAAGCCGTTGGTACCGGTTATCACTAAATGTGGTAGTCGTCAAGCCATGCTAGAGGCCTTATGGCGGCTTGAAAAATTCTAACAGCAGGACGCCATACACCTGCCTCCGCAATCCGCAATGGGTCTGCGTGGTGGAGTATGACCCAGTAACCTCGCACCTTGGTATGTGAGAGGAGGCTCGTGCTCAATAGTGGGACGTTATGATGATGATGACGATGATGATGACACAATTAATTAAAAAAAAAAAAAAAAAAACATTACACAAAGTAAACATCAATGTGATATAAAAATAAATCCGCAACTACACTATTGTTATCCATGTGTGAAATTAGAATTACAAACCAGTAAAGTACACTTGTTGGTCCCACGCAAAAGATGGCGAGCGTCGAGAGTCGTCGAGTATACAAAAAAAAAAAAACAATTGCCGCTTACCGGAAACTTATATGTATGCCAGAGCCTCGTCCGTTAATCGGTAGGTGCACCAATTGCAGGTGAGGTGGCTTGGGCTTCTCAGATCAACCCACTCGACTGGTCTCCACCTTTTAGTGGTGAAGGGGCTTAGTATCTTCCGGTAAGGCGGAGAAGCCGCTTGGGAAAAACACCCAGAGACCGGCTCTGGCATGGAATGGAATGTTTGAGTACTAGTAAATTAATGAATTAATGATTCCTTTGTAACACTATGAACGCTTTAGAGAATTAATCAATGCATTAATCCCGGTTTGACATCACCTATTGACTGCTAAGTTAATTATTATTGAACAAGGGATTACTCGATTGTTGCTTTGTAGTATTTACTGTGTTACATTGTCCATGGTCTAGTGTTAGCGTTCACGGAGGTCAGTGTCGGATGAGTGATCGTGTGTGGGTGAAATATCAAATACCACGCAAATTAAATTTCATGCGTTTCTGCTGGTAGATATGTTAAGCCGTAGTAAATACAAAATGTCATTCTGTTACTACCCACGGCTTGAAGTCAAGCTGCTTCGGAAGACACATTAACTAACGAAATAATGCACGTTCACCCAAAAAATATATCTATATGAACTCAGCTTTATTTCGATGATCTGATTGATTCTATATACATATAATCACGCCACTTTCCCCGAACAGGAAGCCTGAGGCCATAGCCGCCCACATTATACTAATTACGTAATACACCAACAAATAACGATAAACCAACGTTATAAGTGTCGAACCTATTGCCAATTACCGGGAACTGTTATAGTAACTTGCAGGAATGGTTGGTTTGACCTCCTTAGACCTCGATAGAAACCCTATAGTCCCGCACAAACTGTCACCCATCTTAGAACTAACTTTTGAAAACTCTTCTTCCATTCAGTAACCGTTTTCAAACCACCTGATGTCCCACCACCCCACGAGCGTCGTAATTATGAAAGTAAGGTACCTAATCATAGAGCGCACTGAACCTTGAATGTAAAATATAGACCCATTCATCATTACTATGATAATATAGCAGGCAATTTAATATCGGTGGGGAGAAAATCAATGAATAGTATTCTAGCTTAAATCAATATGTACCCAATGCCGTTGACATACAGCCCAAAAAATATTATCACTGTTTCCCGCTCGCCTTCGTTTCTCAACGTTCTATTTATATACTTAATACCCTCGGACAATTCACATAGACTAAGCGTTTCAAAGTAATGATACATATTACATACATACACGCATGTTTCCCTGAAGGAGTAGGCAGAGGCCTATTATACGCCCACACTTGAAGAAATATATAGTTGGACCCATGTAATAGGTTCGACCCTATTGCCGTTTATCGGGAACTGTTGTGTTCACCACAGCCGTGCACCACTTGCAGGTGAGGTTGGCTTGAGATATTTTTAATTTATCACTTGCTTATAATGGATTTTCACAAAGTAACTACTGAATCAATAAATTATCTACATACGAATTGATTAGTCCCTTAACTAAGAATAATAAACAGTTTTTACTTCCTCCTTTAAAGTCTTTTCAAAAGGACATAAGCAGTTTGATAATTAATTTATCTAATTAAAAAAATTGGTACCTCTTACGAATTTTCATAAATGTAATCTAAGATGTTAGTTTAAGCATAAAACTTGTTTTAATAAAAGTAAAAAAAAGTTTCTACTTTGAGATCCAATTATTTTCTTTTGCAGAACACAATTTATTTTTTGCGGACTAGGCTTTGACGACCGATGGGGCGTGCTGGCGAGTATACCCGCTCTCCGCTTCGTTTAAGGTAGGTTCGATTCCAGGACTAATATTTATGTGCATGAATATTAATATGTATTTGTTTTGGTCTGGCTGTTTCCCTATGTATATATAGTATGTATTTACAAAAAAAAAAAGTATTTATGTATGTGTATCCGTTACTTAGTGTCGAAAAAAAAAATTGGTGTAATTATTAGAAAATATTTATGTACTTATTTTATTTATATTTAAGTACATTTGTAGCTGGCGGGATATAAAACCAAACTGCACGATGTTCATTCCTGTTCTTTTACCATCAAGCTTCCGCCCGCAGTGAATGAACGCGTTAAATTTTAAGTTTGGCCTTCGAAAGGGCCCAATGAGCCAAACTTTAATAAATGATTAAAGTTTGAAATATATATATAATTATATATATATATATTTGAATGACAGTTATAATCTTAAAAAATATAAAATGATCCGAATGCAGAGCAAAATATATAGCTCTCTCAGCTTTAATCGGCTAATTCTAATCCATCAGCCACTTTTTAGATCCAGTATATCGCCAGTATAGTGCTTGGGTTAAAAAAAAAAATTCTGACTATTACACCAATTATTTAGTTCCAAGATAAGTTTCATTGAGAACTTGTGTCATGGATACAAAACAACGGATAAACATACATAAATACTTTTTTTTTGTAAATACATACCTTATATATATAGGAAACAATGTTTAAGTTCATAATGTGGATAAGTGAATCCCGTGATTTTTGCTTTCACTTTCTTAATGTGACATTTCCAGTTCAAGGAAATCTCTCATCCTCGCAGCGAACAGGTATCAGTTTTATCCAATGGTTTACATAGTACCAGCTCTACTATGCAGTTTGGGATGTTGTGGTTGATTATGGTGATGTGTAATTTGTTTATGTGTAAGTTGTCGTTATAATGAAGAAATCCAGTCCCTATTCAAGACCTCCTTCATAGATCGTGAGGCCGATTCCCGCGTAGTACAAATATTTGTGTATATAAATATGAATATGTGTCTAGATCTTGGATATCTTTTTTAAGTATTTATGTATAAGCTTGTACTATGGATACCTGACATCCGTTGTCTAGTATCCATAGTACAAGCTTATACAAATCCAGAACATTTCGGCAGTCCCTACGTATACTACGTAAAAGGACATGTCTAAAACTAAGATTTACAGAAGAGGGAAATGAAAGTTGAAATCGCTCTGGAAAAAAAAACCAGATACAAATATATTTTTCACGTTTTCCTTTTTCTAGCGAGCGCAGAACTCTTGGGCCAGAACCGATTCAGAAAAAGTAGAGGTCTTTGCATCACATCTAGCATCAGTTTTTACACCGAATGAGAGTTCTGAAGATGAGTCCGACATTGCCGCGATCCTTGATCAGGATTTACAGATGAGCCTTCCTTTAACTCCAACCTCACCGAGAGAAATTGCTACGGAGATAAACGCCCTTGAGACAGGAAAAGCACCTGGATATGACCTGATTACTCCAACTGTATTGAAAAATATGACCAGGAAGAGTATCGTGCTTCTTACATACCTGTTCAACGCAATACTTAGAACTGCTCACTTCCCGGCCCTCTGGAAAATCTCACAAATAGTGATGATACAGAAGCCTGGAAAACCAGAACATGAGCCATCATCATATAGGCCAATAAGCTTAACACCCATACTTTCAAAATTATGGGAAAGGATATTCCTCACTAGACTCAAAACAACATTGCAAGACTGCGCTGTTATTCCGTCTCATCAGTTTGGCTTTCGAAAATCCCATTCAACGGTTGAACAGGTCCATCGAGTATATCACACCATAAGGCAGAGCTTTGAACGCAAAAAGTACTGCTCAGCCGCCTTCCTCGATGTGCAACAGGCTTTTGATCGCGTGTGGCATAGGGGTCTATTAGCGAAAATCAAAGAAAAACTGCCTTCCTCGATTTTTACACTTGTTGCGTCATATCTCTCAGATCGATCCTTCCAAGTCAAGCAAGGAGAAACGCGATCCAGCTTTCACCACCTAAAGGCCGGCGTACCTCAAGGATCGGTTCTGGGACCGGTACTGTATAATATATTCACATCTGACTTACCTGTAAACAGAGACATTACTGTTGCAACTTATGCCGATGATATAGCATACTTGTCTGTTGACAATGATCCGGCTGCTGCCAGCCGCAAGCTTCAGGAGCAGTTGGACGCAATCAACATATGGCTGCACAAGTGGCGTATACGAGCTAGTGCGGCTAAGTCGAGCCACATCACATTCACCTTAAGGAGAGAAGACTGTCCTCCCGTAAGACTCGGTGCCAACATTTTGCCGCACTCAAATTGTGTAAAATATCTTGGTTTCCACCTTGATAGGCGCCTCACATGGAAACAGCATATAAAACTAAAGAGAGACCAAGTCAACCACCTGTTTCGAAATATGTACTGGCTCATGGGAAGGAACTCTGTTCTGTCGATAGACAACAAGCTTCTTATATATAACTCGGTGCTAAAACCAGTTTGGACCTACGGAATTCAACTATGGGGTGTTGCAAGTAAAAGTAATATCCTCTGCCTGCAACGAGTGCAGAATTCGATCCTGAGAGCAATAGTCCACGCTCCTTGGTTCACAAGAAGCGATGAAATTCATCAATATCTCAACATACCGACAGTCGCATCTGAAATCGAGCAGTACAGGAAACAACATATGGAGCGGTTATCCTTACATTTCACTCTTCTGTAGACTTTAGTTTTCGATATGTCCTTTTATACGTAGGGACCGTCGATTTATTCTGTATTTCATTAAAGTTTTTTAATAATCCTTTAATAGAATCTGAAGACCTTAGTTTTAGCCATGTCCATTTATACGTAGAGACTGTCGATTTATACTATATTTTCATTCGATATTTTTAATAATCCATTTATAACACTTTAATTAACGAGTTCCTAGCAATTAGTACAGCTTTCATTAAACTTATCAGCATCCATAATCTTGTGTAATATGTTTGGCGTCCGTCCAACTGGTCGGATGGCGCGGACGACTGTAATCTTAACTTTTTGATCTCAAGTTTTAATGTAATGGACTCGAATAAATGTCTGTTTTTATTGCCGTTATATATAATAATATGTCACAATTCCATTATATAATATATCTTCACTTAAATTTGATTAATATGTATTATTTATTGAATTTGCAATATACCTGCGCTCCGCTCCTGTGGTCGTGGGTTCGATTCCCACACAGGATAAATCTTTATATGCATATTCATGCACACAAAGATTAAATATTATATTTTGTTTTGGTCTGGATGTTTCCAGCTCATACTAAGTATGTATTTAAAAAATATATATAAATGTGTTTATCTGTTATAAGGTATCCGTAATATAAGTTTTTAATGATACTTATCTTGGAGCTAAATTATTGGTGTGATTGTAAGAGAATATTTATTTATTTATAATGAAAAAAGAGATAACGTCCTCAGAAGACATTGTATCTTAATGTTGCGAAATTTGGAACAAAATTATAATTCCAAAGAACATAAGCGCTTTTAAAAGTCATTTGGTCTAATGAAGGCAAGTTACTGAGGACTAAGTAGATTCCGTTAATATTCCGCGGTAATAACTTACAGCTTGCCCTGGGGGTTTTAATGTCGCATTTGGAATGAAAGCGACGGCTTTTAAGCTCTGTATAATAAGTGTTTAAATAATACCGAAGCTACAGCGTAGAGCGGTCGCTAAAGGGGAATTTTTCTGTTGTACTTTAGGTACAGTTTTACTGAAACGGAGTTTATTGGTTGCAGTAAATCTTTAGGACTTTTGATGCATTGATGCTTTTGCGAGAGGATGAGGCTTAATGTTCTTTAAGTAGTACTTACATACATACGTATGTATATACTATTTAAAGAATCACGCCTTTTCCCCGAAGGTGTAAGCAGAAGCGTATTAAACGCCAACACGTTGTCAGTTATATAGTTAGTCCCACGTTATAGGTGGCGAGCCTATTGCGGCTTACCGAACACTATGTTCGCCAGAGCCTCGTCAGTTGATCGGCAGGTGCACCACTTGCAGGTGAGGTTGGCTTTAGATCCTGATAGGATCTCCATCCACCCCTTTTCTTCTTTAAGTAGTTTGCATTCAATTTTAAGTTTCCAAATACTCAGGTATACAGTAGCTCCCCTCATAATCATCATCTTGGCATGGTCTCGGTTGTCTCTGCTAATTTGGCTGAATATCAGTCATTACATGGAGTGACTACCGTCTGACCTTTACAACCCATAGGGGAACAATATCCTGTGGTTAAACCAGTTGTAAGAATATTAGAAGGCACTGACTTCCTAATAGCTACCGCCATAGATATTTAGAACAGCCGGCATCAACGGATTAACGTGCTTTCCGAGGCACGGAACTAGTGGTATTTTGGGGCTGCAGTAACTCTCTCGAACCATCAGCACATGACTCTCAAAAACAAAAACACCTTTAATACCGATTCATGTAACACAACAAGCATTTTTCATGGCGGAACATAAACGGTCGTCGGCTAGCTTCCGTCGAGCTGTCTACCGGTGCAGTTGTTGCATTGTCTCGTTCGTGATAAATCGTTTGCGCCATTCGTGAGCGGTCCCAGCGATCGGAGCGGAGCGAGCGATGTGAGCGGTGAGCGCCGAGGAGCAAAGCTTGAAGCATTCTTTTGTGTTATGTTTGTAAAGCTTTTATTTCCTCCAAACGGGTTTTGAAATCATTATTATTGCTACTGTAACTAAAAAGTGTTCATTGCCTTTACTTTGAATATCGTACAGCGTCTATAGAAGTCGTATAGATGTGCCACCATAAAACAGGCTGAGTCTAGTGATACATTTTATAATGTATAACCTACTATAAAGTCATCATCATCATCTCAGCCCATAAACGTCCCACTACTGAGCACGACCCTCCTCTCACATACCAAGGTGAGAGGGTTTGGGTAATACTCCACCACGCTGACCCAGTGCGAATTGGCGGAGGCAGGTGTATGGCGCCCTGCTGTTAGAATTTATCAAGCCGCCCATTTAGGCCTCTAACATGGCTTAACGACTACCACATTTAGTGATAACCGGGACCAACGGCTTAACGTGCTTTCCGAAGCACGGAAGCGCTCGATATCAAATGCCACACAAACGGTCACCCATCCAAGGACTGACCTCTGTAAACTCTGCTGTACTTTGGTGATCGTTTCCGACCACCGAGACCGCAGAGCTACGAGCGCTTCTACTATAAAGTACTACTATTTAATTACTGATCTTATAGTCAAGCTATTTAAAAAGTTTTATAGGACATTGTTTTAATTTATTGAGTGTATATGGCTCCTGCCAAGATCTGAGGAGCCCATGCCAACCCCACCTGCAAATGGTGCACCTGCCGATCAACGGACGAGGCTCGGGCGAACATAACAGTGCTCGGTAAGCTGCGATAGGCTCGCCACCTATTACGTGGGACCAACTATAAGGTTGGCGAATTGTGGGCATGTAATATGCCTCTGCCTACCCCTTCGGGGAAACAGGCGTGATATTATGTATGTATATTTTAATTTATTTGACCCTATTCAGTATGGGGCCGTTATAAGTTTGTTGTGAATTGCATATAACGTTGTTTTAGCCAAATAAATTTGGGCTTATAACATAACAATATTTAAAATCAAAGCAGTTTTAAAACTAGTGCTGTCACTTTTATTTAATAAAATAAAGACAGTGACAGCACTCGTTTAAAAGCTAGTTTAACTTTAGATCTTATTTTGTAATTATATTTTATTTAAGTAGGTGATTATTTAAGTTTCTTGCCAATTTACACATCCATAGCTGGCTCAAGTGTGCAGTTGTTTCTTTATTAAAGATTGATGTACAGTTGGCTATAATAATAGCTGATAATTTTCATATTGAATGAACTTTGTCACATTAACTAGAACGTAAACTAACATGTTACAACTTTACATTAATTAATTATTGACGCGACATGGTTCTAAGTAAGTGCCTAAGTAATGCAAAAGTAGATTAACGAAAGTGATTTGTGATGGACAAGTGATTGGAAGTGTTGGGAGAAGAAGACCACGTAAGATCTTCCATGACCAAATTAAAAACAAAATTGAGAAAGAGCAGGTCAAAAGTAACCTAAGCCGACGTGCGTGTGACGTTAATGAGTGTGAATGAAGCTAAAAGTGTGTGCCAAGATCGTAGCAAGTGGAAGAATGTGATCTATGCCTACCCCTACGGGAAAGAGGCGTGACATTATGTTTGTATGTATGTATGTACATTTTAATTCATTACTTAGTTTCCGAATGAATCCTTAACACCATAACAAAATTTTCTACTTTCTTTTACGTATAAAAAATGTATTATGAAGACTACTTATCTGAAATAACATCTTAACTCCAACAATCAGTATAGCAATCCGTCCAGAGATGAAACGTTATAGTTTACCCCTTACCGCCTATTTGGCGTCTGGTCACGTCCGTTACTGGGGTGCGGGCTCACCCCTGGAATATCAACGCAATAGCCGCGAGAATGGTACCTATTTAAATTTGGTTTTGTACCTGGCATTTGAATTACTTTGGGAACTTATTTCTGTGCTTTTACGGTCGATGGTTCTCAGTGGAGATGAACGCTTGAATTTTCAATTTGAGCACTGTTTCATCATATCAGCCGTATACAGTCCTCTGAGGAACATTAGCCTCTCTTGTAGATTACGTTCTATTGGGGATATTTGCCCGTAATCACCATGCTGGGCAGGCGGTTTGGTGCTCGCAGTTCAAGCCTGTATGCACGAAGACGCTGCTGCCCATCATGCGGTAGGATTTGTTTGAGTATTCTTGGTTGATTTCACACTGCACCCAGTATTGCTAGTCGTTATACAAAGCACATGACGTGTCCTTTCACAAACCAATGTAGAGAACAGTTATATACAGCCAATTCAAAGGCAGCGATGTTGAGGAGAGGACTATGTTCAGTAGTGTACTTGTAAAGGCTTATCTTCAGCAATACGTATTAATATAGAAAATATGAATAGAACAGAAGCCCTTTACTCATATTTTTTAATTATATTTAATTAAGCGGAAAGTGGTTTTATACTCCGAATTAAAAATATAATAAGTTGAAAATATTCTTAAAATTAAATATATAAAAAGAAAGAAAAGTTTATAATTGTTTTTAGTTTTAATTTTTAATTGTATGGTGCACCAATAAATATTTTTTATTATTATTATTTGTCTTTTTCCGATCTCGGGCCAATGGTGACCCGGACATTTGGAAGGCATGCGTGGGGCCGAAGCCAACACGTAGAGGCCCCTTAGACAATTTTAATCTAATGGTTTTGTGACACCAACCGGCGATTATCCCTATGTGCATTATAGAAATACACCTAAGGACAATTCCCGGTTGGTGCAGTACTATTAGGATAAGATGGAATCTACTATGGCCGGGATATTGGGTTGCAAGCTGAAGGACTGGGTAAATTGGACTATGGATAGAGGAGACTACCGGACACCTGCCGTCATCATCAGTCTCAAACGATTGTAAATGGCAGGCGGTGACTAGCCAGAGGATTAAATGGGCACTCCAAAATAGCCGTAGTGCAACGGCAGGAGCGCAACATAGATATCCTCGGCTTCAGGGTGTCGAGAGGTGTACACCGTTTTCTACTCACTGCCCAAGAGGACAGTGCGCCAACTCACGACTTATGCATCTTTCACTTCCACCCTGCGAGCTTGTAGCTCTTGCGACTCCACCCTGGACAGCCAATGAAGGCAAGCCAGGGGCGAAAGTCCTGCTAGCCTCTTGGGGCCCACTCCGGCGAACCGGAGACGAGACCGCAATCCTACCCTCTGGAGCACTCGGAATTACGCCCGTGGTGTCGCCACTCACCAACAGCTCGCCACAAGCTGCCCTGCGGGCTTATTATTATTATTATTATTAATTTATTTTCGCACATATACAAAGCACTCTCTTAGAATAACTTAAAATTCTCCAAAGCTATTAATCAGATTTCATTACATGTATGAAGTGTCTTGTTCCAACCCAGGTATTTGCAAGTAAACACCCATAGCTTCGCGATATGAGTCAGTTCAGTGTGAAGCAAGACGATAATAAAAGTTGGCAGAACATGAAATTTCTGTCTTTTTAGACATGCGAAATTATATACGTAAGTACTTTCTTTTTAATTTGCTCGTATATTATCAAATAGCTGTCTTCTTTCTGACTTTGACCGACTAAAAACCATATAGGTTCCTTATTTCGCCTGTTATATACTTCTTATTCTTAAATTTGAACACAAAGACAGTACCGCGATCGTTTGTATACGTAAGTGCGACACAATGCCCTCGGGGGCCATTACCGAAGCGACGGCCGTTTGTCACTTGAAATAACACATCCGGAAGGTGCTTCCAAAGGACCTTCGTCACTACAACAACTATACGTTTAAGGGATTCGTAATTATGCAAAGCACCTTGGCAAATGTTATTACTTGGAATTATTTGCGCCCGAGTATATCCTTGGTTGTGTCAAACAATAGATGCAAGATGGTGTGTAAGCAGAAGGTACTTTCGGCTTTTCGTAAGTGAACGTTGAGTAACGCTTGTGTTTGTTTATATTCTTTGTTTCTTAAAGCTAATACATTACATAGATCCAGTTTTATTAAAGCCACAATTAAATAACTGTGATAGGAAACTGCTTTTAACTTTGACATACCCAAATTCATAGATCTTGTGACTGGTCAATTGGAAGTAGTTAGGTATGCAAAATGGATTCAACCCACAAAAACCATTTTCTGAGATACTGTCATAAATGGCGAACTTATTAAAACAATACCAGACAAAGTAGATAACAATACCCAATATTTACCAGGAATTCGAAAACCGACTACAGTTTTCATAGTATGCTATATCAAATTTACTAAAACTCCTGTTTTCTCAAAAGTAAGTTTTTGTGGGTGGATTCATTTTGCATAACTACGTCTAATTAATTTATTCTATATTTCTAAATTTGTACTGTTCTGTAATCACATATTTGATATTTTTTAACAAAAGCACATCTAAAAGAACCCGATGGAGTGCGCCTCTGCCATGATTGAGGAGATCTTGTTGAGAATGTTGGTAAACAACGGCATTGGTTCAATCGTGAATGCGCCTTAGCTGCTAAACGCAAGCAGGCGGCGTATCATGCTTCGACGAGGGCCTGCACAAGAAAGAAGAAGAAGGTGGCTTACAACAAGGCCTCTAAGTCTAAGAGTAGGGTTACTACCACGGGTATCCACTGTGGCTCTACCATGATATTCATATCGCGCATTGTGTACGTGCCGTGCTGTGGTCGCTCGACGTGCGAAAGCCTAGCGATCCGGACGGTGCTCTGGCCATTATTCAGCTCAAACGCGTGGCTGAGTTTTCTCCTGTGATGACACTATTATTTAAGTAGTTTTAAGATCCCGTTATTGTGCTGGTGTCTTGGACGGAGGTGAACATTAAACCCATCCCCAAAAATCCAGCTCGGATCCAGCCAATTATCGATGTGTCATCGCTGTCAATGTTTGAGCAGGTAATTACTTGCCAGCTCATTCGCTACCTGTAGGATCACTCGCAACTTTATGATCGCCAGTATTGGTTCAAACCCAAGCGATCAATGGACAGCATGGCGAATCTTTTGCCGTAAGTTTAGATATCGCCAAAGCTTGTGATACGTCTTGTTATTTATTTGCTTTCCACTTCTTATTTGTATAGAAAGTAAATATCTACACAGTGACAGTACTGCTATCGTTTTGTAGACATACCAAGCACGACGCAATGCCCTCGGGGGCCATTACGAAGCGACGGTCGATTTTCACATGAAATAACACATCCGGAAGTTGTTTCCAAAGGGCCCTCATATAACAACTATACGTTTAAGGGATTTGTAATTATGCAAAGCACCTTGGCAAATGTTATTACTTGGAATCATTTACGCTCGCGTATATCCTGGCTTCTGTCAAACAATAGAAGGAAGATGGTGTAGGTTTCCACATAAGCGACGTCTTTTCGTGTGTGAACGTTGGGTAACGCTTGTGCTTCGTTATAACAAAAGCGTATATCGTCTCAGTGTTATTAACAAACGCACTTTTATTTACAATGTCTTTTGTACATACATACATTCCCCGAAGGGGTAAGCAGAGGCATATTATACGCCCACACTTGGCCAATTACGTTGTCGGTCCCACTTAATAAGTGGCAAGCCTATTGCCGCTTTCTGGGATCTGTTAAGTTCGCCAGAGCCTCGTCTGTTGATCAGCAGGCACACAACTTGCATACACCTTTTGTACACCCTTTAACCTTTTCAATCTCTCGATCTTTTTTTTAAAATGAACACTGTGTAGTACGATTAACAAAACACATTACCTATCATAAATATATAATCTACAAAATCAGACCTATTCTTATATAAATTTTACATGATGCGTCTTACAGGTTTAAATAATTTTAAACGTCGACCCTTTTTAAAGAAATGTGTACCGCTTTTTGAGGTGGATATATTTATATATTATTATTTATTTATTTATTTATTTATTTATTATGGACAACCAGTAGCTGTGACATTATTTTCTTATGTCTAAGTAAATATTCATTATAACAAGCTAAATGTACAACATTTGAAGGTGTCACAACATGCATATAAATACTCTAACAGGCTTATTCAAATTAAACTATAAGAAATAAAAAATAAGATATGGGATGAGAACGAATTAAAATTAAGATTGGTTTAACAATACAACACAACAAAAAAAATACACGAAATAAATACTAGATTCTATCTCTCAACAATCCCAAGACAACTTTTTTAAAATTTGGTAGACTATCCTTAAAAATATCCACCTCTCCGCTCAAATTATTATATGCTTTTGCCAATCGTGGTATCAAAGAGAACTGTTTTAAATTTGTTCTGGCATACGGCTGATGCATTAATCCTGCACAAAGCTGTGTGCGTCTAGGCACCCGGCGTGGAACACGAAACCCAATCGAACTTAAAAGCGATGGACAGTCCAATTCATTTCTCAGGATTTTGTAGAGAAATATCATGTCATGCATTTGCCTCCGAGTTTTCAAGCTAGTCATACCAAAATGTTTCAATTTGTCGCTAGAAGATGGAAGCTGTTTGTGAAGTCCACCAGAATAAGCTAGGTGCCTTAGGAATCTTTTTTGAATGCGCTCTATTCGAAGTTGATGAACACTATATTGAGGTGACCAGACTACACAGCAATATTCAAGACTACTACGTACGTATGTGTTGTAGATAGCTATTTTAGTAGCCGGGCTTCGGAAATGTTTCCCATTTCGGATAATGAAACCTAACATTTTAGATGATTTGGTGATAATATTATCTATGTGGGAAGTAAATGTTAATTTGGTGTCAAAAAGAATGCCTAAGTCTTTTGATTCGGTTTTTTCTTGAAGTAGCGTTCCATTAATACTATATTTAGTTTCGATAACATTGCGGTTACGCGTAAACATTATGGAAAAACATTTATTTGCATTTAAGGACATTTTGTTGATAGTACACCACGTGGCTATTGCGTCAAGGTCCCTTTGAAGTAAGTCACAATCGGTAGCAACAGTTATAGCTTTACACAACTTTAAATCATCTGCAAAAAGGTACGCACTGCTGTGTCTAATGCAAGATACAACGTCATTGATAAAGATATTGAAAAGCCAAGGCCCAAGATGAGAGCCTTGGGGAACTCCAGAAGCAACGGTGTAGATTTCAGATTTAAAGCCCTTTACTACAACATATTGCGATCTATCAGATAAGTAAGATCGAAACCAATTCAAAAGGCAACCACCGACACCATATGAGTACAACTTGACCAACAACACCCTATGGCAAACCCTATCAAATGCCTTAGCGAAATCCATGTAGACAGCACTAACTTGGGTACCGGCATCTACTGCATTCACAAGTTCGTTGTGATATGTAGCTAAATTAGTACTCGTGGAACGGGATTGAATAAACCCATGCTGTGCGTCTACGAAAATCTGTTTGGTGTGACTTTTTAAGTAGGGATAAATTAGTGATTCGAATGTTTTAGCAAAAGTAGACAGTATTGAAATCGGTCTGTAATTTGAAATAATTTCCTTTTCGCCAGTTTTATACACAGGGACAACTTTAGCAGCTTTCCAGATAGTCGGAAAGATACCAGTTGACAATGATTTATTCATAATAATATACAAGGGGAAACTTAAAGCTACCGCGCATCTCGAAATGAAATATGGTGGTATTCCATCTGATCCTGCTCCCTTGTATATGTTAAGTCCTTTCAAATGCTTAGTGACATTGTCATGTGTAACGTAAATAGTCCCAATATAGTTTGCATTTGACGTATTTAAGCAAGAATCTACTGTTGGTGTAACTTGATCTAAGTTGATTGACGATGAAGAGAAATAAGAAGCAAACAAATTACATATGCCAGGTCCATCAGATACACTAGTATTATCAAACATCATTGTCTGAGGAAATTGGACTGTACTACTACGTTTATCTTTAAGATATGTGTAAAAATATTTCGGATTTCTCCTGATACTGTCCTCGGTTTTACCAACATAATTATTGTAACAAGCAGTTGAAAGGTTTTTACATGTTTTATTTAACATTTGTAGTGATATTTCATCTAAGGGATTTTTATAGATTCTAAATTTATGAAGCAATTTAATTTTTTCCTTTGATAAACCAATTAATTGCCTATTAAACCATGGTGGGTACTTTCTCTTCGTAGTTTTAGTTTTGGGTACATGTTTTTCAATTAATTTATTTAAAATTGTATAAAATAATAGCAACATGTCATTAACATTATTATATTGGCCAAGTTGACTTCCCCAATGTACCTCATTCAATTCTAAATTAATTTTATCATAATCTGCCTTGTAAAAATTATGTCGTAAGGTGTTGCTATTTTTAAGTGAAACGGAATTGGTAGCCTCTATAGTTATATCCAAAGGAGAATGATGTAAATCGATCCCAACCAAAGCATTGTTAGATGCTCTAACAATCGTACCCGACACATTGCTCAGAACTAAATCTAAAATGTTGTTTTTGCTATTAGTTACATTGTTATGCTGTATGAAACTGTTGAGAGATATAAAATCAAAAAAAAGTTGAACCAATGAAGAATTATGAATATTTGTAGGCGTATAATTATTATCCGAGTACACTGGCCAAGCGATACCATTTATATTAAAATCACCCACAATGCAGACATTCTCCATGCTTTCTGATACACGGTTAAAATTGTCTAAAAAGTGGTTCAAAATATTTCGATTTAAAGGAGGAGGAAAGTAAACAGCGCAGAAATATATATACTTTTGCTTACTGATTTCAACTTTAACAAAAAGATCTTCACACTGACTCTCTCCCTCTCTAAACCTGGTTGAAAAGAATCTATTGGAAACTGCAATTAACACACCTCCACCATCCTTAGCCGAATGAAATCCTGTGCCTTCACGATCCCTCCTGTAAACCGTATAGCGGCTATCAAATAATTCAGCGTCACAAATTCCACTGTTAAGCCAGGTTTCTGACAAGATTATTATATCATAGTTAGTGCAGGCAATATTGCATAGAAAGTGATGAGTTTTGGTCCGAAGACCTCTGACATTTTGGTAATATATATTTAAATAATTGAATTTGATAAAGGTACGTACAAAAAAGAAGTGTGCTAACCAATACTATGTAAAATTAAATCAATCTTTGTTCATTTGAGTCTATTTATACTCTCTTGGTTTCTTATATAAATAAATTCATCGTTTTCTGTTTTCCGCATAAAAACTCGACCTTGTTTAATCCAGACAAATCTATACCCCTTCTCTTTAGCGATTAGTCTGGCGGCTGCGTGTAACTTTTTGTTCATAGGTGATAAATGCTCTAGAACGTAGATTGGAGTTTTATTGCCTCCAATCCCAATGTGACTACTATTGATCTTATCATTGGGGTTTGCCTTATTGAATTGAATAGTCTTAGCAAGAAATGTATCCCGAAGTCTTGGAGTAGCCAATTTAACAATAATCGTGCGAGGTCTCCCGTCTTCCTTATTGCTCTTTGCCACACGAGTGCAATGATGGATATCAGTTTCTTTCAAATTACAAGAAACTACCTTAGAAAGCTGCATCACGGTTGAAATTAAGTTTTCTTGCCTATGTTCAGGCACACATTGTATCTCGAGATTGTTAGAACGGTTGTGTTGTTCCATGATCTGTAACCTGATCTGTAAATCCTTGAACGTATTTACCAGTTGATCATTTTCCTTTTGAAGCTTTCCCAGTACATCCTGATATGAGGTGATAATAGTTTTAGTGCTCTCGTAACTTGCTTCCATAAATTTAACGCTGTTCTCTAAAGTAGAAATTTCCTGTTTCATAGAGTGAAGTTCAGTCTTTACCATTAGCTTAATTTAGGCTTTTTTTAATTTTTAATTTTTTTTAATTAGGCTTATTATTAGTCTTTTTATCCAACCGTTGACTGAATGAAGCTCAAGAAGAAGATATAATTAATAAATATCTGTAACTGATATTTTCGACGACCGATATGGCGTGGTGGCGATTATGGTGGCAAGGTCGTGGATTCGATTCCCACACAGGACAAATAAATGTGTGTATGAACATGAATATTTGTGAGTTTGCATTGTATTTGTTTGTATATTAAGTATTTATTTACAAAAAAAATTGTATTTATGTATGTATATCCGTTATTTAGTATCCATAACACAAGTTCTTAATGATACTTATCTTGGAACTAAATGATAGGTGTAATTGTTAGAAAATATTTATATTTAAATTTTGGAAATATATATGAATCATTTATTGATTCAGGCGTTACTTTGCGGAAATCCATTGTAAGCAAGTGATAAATTGAAAATATGTTTGTAAGGGAAGGTAGGAGCCTCAGACCGATCGTTGTTCCGAGGTTCCACCAAGTTCCTTACCTAAAAGTGCCACATGTAAGGGCGTAGCACGTGTCATGTTGACGACCGATATGGCGTGGTGGCGGTGGGTATACCGCTCTCCGCTCCAAGGTCGTGGGTTCGATTCCCACATAGGACAAATATTTGTGTGCATGAACATGAATATTTGTTCTGGTCTGGGTGTTTCTCTATGTATATTAAGTATTTATTTACAAATAAAAAAGTATTTATGTATGTTTATTCGTTATTTAGTATCCATAACACAAGTTCTTAATGATCCTTATCTTGGAACTAAATAATTGGTGTAATTGTTAGAAAATATTTATTTATTTATTTATGTAGAATTGTTTCTTGATTTATCGGGAAATTATAGTTACGCGCAAATTGTAACAAAGATATGTGTAATCAACCTCTTGCTTTAAATATGGAAATTTCTGTGTTTGTATTATGGAAGGGTCGATATAATAGGTTGGGGAAAAAGTCTTTTCGTATTTTTGTATGAAAAGTCAAGACATTTTTTTCAAAGTTTATTTACATTAATTTACAATATATATGTACCGTTTTGTTGAATAACTTTCTGCCATTTTGTGGGCAGAGACATTATCCCGTTACTGTAGAAACTTTGGGACTTCTGATCAAAAAAACGGGACAAATAGTTTTGGCAGTCCTCTCTTGAGGTCAACCTTACAGAACCTAAAGAATTCTGCAGAGACCGAAACAGGTGAAAATCTAAAGGCGCAAGGTCAGGGCTATATGGTGGATGCACTAGGACCTCCCAGTCGAACTCTCTTAATTTTTGCTGAGTGGCTAAAGATGTGTGTGGTCTAGCGTTATCGTGATGAAAGACCACACCCTTCCTGTTGATCAATTCCGGCCGTTTTCTCTCGACTGCTTCCTTTAATCTCATCAGTTGCTGGCAGTAAAGATCAGAATCGATGGTTTTGCCGGGCGGTAAAAGCTCATAATAAACAATGCCCTTCCAATCCCACCATACACACAGCATCACCTTATTTCGTGTTAGGCCAGGTTTGGCCACAGTCTGTGAAGCCTGGCCAACTTTCGACTACGACCTTTTTCGCACGTTCTTGTCGTACGTGATCCACTTTTCATCGCCAGTTATCAATCTCTTCAAAAACGGCTCGGTTTCATTACGTCTCAATAATGAATCGCAAATGAGTACACGGTTCATTAAGTTTCTTTGAGTGAGCTCGTGTGGCACCCAAATATCGAGCTTTTTTGTATAACCAGCTTTCTTCAAATGGGTCAAAACTGTTTTGTGGTCAATTTCCAGTTCTTCAGCTACATCGTAACTACTAATATGCCGATCTTGCTCCACTCTTTCAAAAATGGCGTCCATTTTATTCGTAACAGGGCGACCAGAGCGAGGTGCATCTTTAACATCAAAATTTCCGGACTGAAAACGTTTGAACCAAATTTGTGCTACTCTTACTGACACTGCATCAGGTCCATAAACATCACAAATTTTTTTCACTGCTTGAGTTGCATTTTTGCCTTTTTTATAATAAAATTTTAAAATGTATCGAATTTCTTCATTAGATTCACTCATTTTTACGGAGAGAAAAACAAATGAAAAATAGCGGGAAACAACTTTTTTTTATTTTTTTCTTTTCTTTATAATGGAACCTTTTTAATGTTACCAAAACCAGCCAGACACAAATAGTACAGTCAAAAAAAATTTATAATAAGTTTATACCTACGTTATGCGAAAAGACTTTTTCCCCGACCTAATATATACTCCTTGTTCTTAACAATAATGGCTCTCCAAAGACGCTTAACGTATTTCAGGTGGTTTTTACTTTAAATGTTTTTGCTTTCTTCTGTACATTTTCTAGTCTGTTCCAAGAAAGCACTAAGCTGAAACTGTACTGCACTGTACATATATCAAACTACATAGAATTACACAGAAGGAAACGTAATTAGGAAACCAACTTTGACGATGTGCTTCTGTTGTGTACGTAATTAACACCGAATTGGTGTTTATTCATATTTTTGGATGAATATTTTTTATGCAGTTCATCATGTTAGTCTTCTATTCGTAGGAGTAGGGAACGTCGTCATCTTAATGTAGAAACCATATTTTTTGATGAATATTTTTAATACGGTTCATCATGTTAGTCTTCTTTTCGTAGGAGTAGGGAACGTCGTCATCTAAATGTAGAAATTCCATTTGGTTCAGTCGCAGAATGTCCTTTTAGCAAAGTGTCCACCGGTCCAAAAATGTGAACGCCTAGGAGATTAAGTGAAAGTAAGTAAATTTTTATAATTTACTGATATTTGTGCTAAGATTTGAGAAATATAAGGTGTTTTTATGGTTACCTATTAAAACGCATAACGTTTTTGGCCATAAACTGAAAATGCATAATGTTGATTACCATAATCGTCACTTGCCATACCGCTATAAAGCATAACGTTATAACGCATAACATCATATCGCCGAATTTTGAAACGCAGAAACATTAAAAGGCATAATTTAGATAAGCATAGGTAATGAAAGGCATATTTTTTGTTAGACATAATTATACTGAATTATACTTATTATTATTTATAATAATTAACAATAATAATAGTCAAGAGGGCAAATTGTATATGACTATAACAAGAAAATACTTTTTAATGATAAGAAAAAATAATAACCTCAACCTAACCCAAAAAGAGAAGTAAGCTGCGTTTCAAATTATGCTTAATAAAAATATGACCAGTGAAAATATTATAAAATTATGGCTTTTATAATTATGCCTTTAAACAAATCTGAATTATTATGATTATGCCTACGCATATTACTACTAATATGTTATAAAAAAGGATATTATGCTTATGGATCTTTATGCCATATGATGTATTTCTTTTGAATTTATGCGTTTCGAAGTGTCACCGGTTTTCAAATAGTGACCAAATGCGACATAACGCTATATTTTACTAAAGCGGGTGCAAAATTTAGCAATAAACGATGCACGGGATTATCTCCCAAAAATCATTATGCTGCTGGATGTAGGCTGATAGAATAACTTGGAATACGACTACTTGAGCATATATTTCGACGTTAGCAAATAACAATGTCGTAAGTGAAAAGCCGTTACAATAAACAATGTCATAAGTCAAAAGTAACGACTTGTCACTTACGATATTGTCAAAAGTAACGACTTGTCACTTACGATATTGTCAAAAGAAACGACTTTTCACTTACGATTTAGCCTATACTCAGAAGTGCACTTCTTATGGCTGTGATGATGATATAGATTAAATTATCGCTCTATCACGGCCATTAGAATACAACAAAGTATTTAATGTTGGATTTAAGCTAAAATTCTCGCTACGTTAAAAAAAGGTCAGTATATAACGTTGCCACTGAATGAAATAACCGCTGTTAATGGTCTTTGTAATATAATGTTAATATATTCATATTTTCTTTGCACAGGTAAAGAAGTTAAAAGTTTTAATGCTTTAAATTACAGCTAGCTGTGTAGTCATAGCTAAGCGATTGAAAGCTATGCGACGCGATGTTACATGAAACACACACACAAATATTTAACATGTCTATCCTCGTTTCAATATTTGTCGTGTAGACGTCGTCGTAGTTCTAAGTTTGTCTCAAGATGGATACTATGTGGCAAAGCACATCTCGCGTTGAGTTGTTTCTCGATTTTATTTTAAAACTTTACTTGTGAGCAATGGATTTCTGCAAAGTAAAGCCTAAGTCAATAATATTAAATAAGTAAGTCCCAAACTGTAGACAAGTTTTTTAAGATAACTTAAATCCATATCCGCTATTTAGAATTCCATGTTACGCGTCGCTTGTACGAAGGGTCCATTTATCATTAATCATTACCGATAGATGAGGTCGGAGAAGAACATAGGTAACTTTTTAATCATAACAGCATATATATTATTGTATATATATATATATATATATATATATATATATATATATATATATATATATATTATGAGTAATGTCATCATATTGTAGTATGATATTAATGCCCGCTAACTATCTTTCTATCTAATAACTTCAGTTAAGGTTGACTTGATCGAAGGTTGAAGAGATTTCTTTTAGAAATAAGTCCTCCTTTGTACTTCGTCTTTTTCACGTAAGGCTTCTTTTTGGTATAGGCTTTTTTATATTGTTTTTGTGCAATAAAGAATATATATATGGCAATTCAAGAAGGGCGTGATATGGTTTTTAATGGGTCGGGAACGCGCTAGTGATGGTGTTGGTGGCTGGTGTTGCAAATGCGCATAGGCTGCAGTGATCACTTTCCATCAGGTGGGCCGCATGCTTGTGTGCCTAGTGGTATACAAACTTTTTAACAAAGATAACGCGATAAGATAGGTAAGTGATGCAGATGCAGGCGCGTCGTGAAGGGAGCTTCGTATAAAATAAGCAATTTCTGCCATGCATTCTGAGCCAGTGATCAAATTTGAATAGCTTAAATCATGGCCACCCGCATTACTTTAAACCAAACTAAAATTGCTTTGAATTTCAGTTGCTCATATGATCATAACCACACACATTGCTTCAGAACCAGACTCTAAAATTGCTATGAATTTATCGGTTTAAAGCACTGTGCTAATTCAACAAGAAGGCTAGTTCAGTTATGTATTTTAATATTAAAATATAATAATTGGTGCGACATTCGTTGGCCTGTAAAAAATACATATCACGGTTTTTAAGAAATTTTCTTTGTTGTAAGTTAAATATTTTATTAATGCATAGTTTACTAGTTCCAAAAAAACTTGATACTATGTGCTATGAAATTCAATTAAAGTGCTTCCATCTGTCGTTTAAAAATGATTACAAGTGTTAGTAAGCATTTGTTATCAAACATGCGATCACAATGATAGAAAGTTTTTATGTAAGGTTATTGTAATAAATATATCTTCAGCACATTGCAACCCAATGCAAGACCACTTACAACAATTAACAATTCCTAACATTTGTTAGTAAATGTATTAGTGTTGTAAAATGTTTCTAACCATTTTTAAACAGCAGTGTGTCAGTATCATTATTAAAAGCTGTAACTTCTATAGATAATGGTTTTCTTTTTTTGACGTGACAACGTCTTATAAATTGGTTTGCCGGGTGACACTTCAAGAAACTGCGTTACGCTCCGCTCACGTTATGCGGTCACAATGAGAGCGAGTGAGAGGCACGCGTGCCTTTCACTTTTATGTCTGTCTCTCTCGCTCTTAGGCGGGCTAACCATGCCCGAGTGTTACAGTATTATTTCATCCTTCTTCCTACTATACGAATGAATATTCACATTAAAATTATTTTACCACTCAAAGTCGTTGTCACGTAAAACTTTCGCCCATATACCGACTTTACAGGCAACCAATTTTTACGCTATTATACACTGTACATAAGACAAATTTCTCGGCGTCAAATCGCATTTACTAATGTCCAACTATTTTATTAAAACTTTTTGAATACTTAACACGTCTATAGTTTAGAAAAAATATTGATTTATAAAGGTCTACAGCTACTAGTAGCAGTTATATTACCGTTTGTCTGTTAACATAACCTCTGGACTATATTTCTTAACTGTTGTCGGGTGCTAGAAGTAAGCCATTGGTGGTTACAACCAGCCGTTAAAAGCGCTGAACTTAACTATATAGGAACTGCATAGCGCACCGTTACGCGAACCATTAGTGCTTATAGCTGCGTTTAACAGCGATTTAAGTGCACGTTTATGTAAACTGCGGTACTAAGGGAACTGCTATGCAACAGATTTATTATTAAAGTATTTGAAACCCAGCGGGGAGCCATAAAATAAATAAAAACATTTATCCTATAAATCCAAAGTAAATAATCTTAAATTATTGAACGAGTTCGTTCCTTTTTAAGTATGCTTCAAAGCTTCAGCCACTTTGTAACATAGTTATTACCCCATGCCGCCTTTTTATGACTTGATTCTATATTGGTTAAGTCATTTATATTTTTTTGTTAATTGTCGAAAAAAATTACAACACAGATTTTTGCTTGTATTTCAAAGCGAAATAAAATCTTTGTCCCAAAATTGTGTAAAGGCATAACAACATTGATACTGTCATGTTGTTAAACCAATTGAAAGCAATTCGATTAAAGAAATAGTTTTTTTTCGTCAGGTTACATTTTGCGAATAATATGATGTAGACTTCTTTTAAAACAGTACAGGATTACCCCTACACAAAACTTCAATGTGCAACGAAGCGGTTGGCAGAGCTAGATCACACTCGCTTATAGCACATCGGTCTAACCACCAACACATTTGTCAAGGACATTGCACATTCGCGAGGGTGACAATGTTGTATTGCACTTTGCGGAACATTTGCAAAGCAGACAGAACACAAGTATCCTTACTTGGATAGAAACCTTTGTAACTGTCTAGTAATACTGCTATGGATATAAGAACTAATGTGTTCCTAAAACAGCTTTTTGGTTAACATGGGATCAACCCTAGGTATATGGTTTAAATCAAATTGATTTTATTATGACCCAATAGTTACTCTCAAATTTGTGAAAAAACTGCATTATATGTGACTCTGTTTTTATTAATTATAACCGCTCCTAATAAATTATTTGCGCGATTATTGAGAGTTTTCGAGTTAAAGTTTAGTTTCATAATTTCTGAATATTTTCAACCTGAACTATTTAATCAAAAACGTTCTTGCAAATTCTCACAATACACTTTTTCGGATATTTTTTCGTGCAACTGAATCTTCATCTTCTAGCTTACATCAGTACAATAAGTTTTTCAGAATACTTCGAGTACATACATTAAGACAAGATAGCAAAGAAATGTCAATATTAATAACTTAACAAAATATACCTGAAACATTTTATCCCACATTACCTTCCACTTAACTCAATGCAGTATTCATAACCTGTACTGCGAGCACATAAACAGTATATTGCTTGTAGAAAATTTTATATTCGCCTCAAATTTTCTAAATAATTTTCCAACACGACGCCAAGGCGCCGCAAACAAAGTAAATAAAGGAGCGTTTACCGCATCGTGGTGGGTTTAAAGTACTGCTTCACTGAATTATTTATAATCTACCTCATAGTATGAAAGAATAGAAGATTCTAGAGCATCGGAATATTTTATAGACAATATTATTTAAATTAAAACTGTTTTGTTTGAATCGACTTTATCTCAAGAAAAATTTGCCGTAACCCGATCAGTTATTTGTTCATTAATCTAGATTCAGAAATAATATCACTTTGGAAAGTAAATTTTCAAAAGAATAGTGTATTTGTTTCTGGCGAGACTTGACGACTTTCTGGCCTGATTATTTTCTTCTCAAGCTCCTGCCCGTCACTATGGGCAGGAGCATACACTTATCATCATCATCATATCAGCCTTATAAGGTCCAGTGATGAACATTATCCTCCGCAATATTAGGGGTATTTGCCCATAATCACCACGCTGGGCAAGCGGGTTGGTGATCGCAGATCGAACTAGTACGTAGGATGATTCTGCTGTAGGATTTATCTTCGTCGACTCTTACGTCTCCCCACGGTGGCACTATTCTAGGCTGATACCACTAGTAGTAGGGTATGGGCGTTATCCTTACTATACTATACTTATATAAAATTATAAATGCGAAAGTAACTCTGTCTGTCTGTCTGTCTGTCTGTTACGCCAAAACTACTGAACGGATTTAAATGAAATTTGGTATACAGATAGTCTAGACCCTGAGAAAGGATATAGGCTACTTTTTATGGCGAAAAGGTGGTTGTAAATGCTACCCAAAGATACTATTCCACGCGGACGAAGTCGCGGGTAACAGCTAGTTATGAAATAAAATCGACTTACTAAAATTCTTCATCCGAGCTCCAATTGAACATAGCATTTTTCATGTAATTTTATTCATTAACAAGCCGTATATCCCAACACCGAGAAATAATGAAATGAAAAGAAACACGGACCAGTTTATTTAAACGGAAAATCACTTACAATTTCATACGTCATTGATTGCAGCATTAATGTACAGTTAAGCTGCTATACAAGCGCCGAAATTTTCGACGCAACCTTATTTCAGCGTCGATAAAGGATTACAAGAGATTGGCACGTTCGGTGTGAGTCCCGCCGAGCTTTAAACCGAAGATGGCTAATCGAAGCATTATTTCGGTATAAAACTTTAAAATCATCATACAACTAGTTTAACTCATATGGATTTCGGTTCGGTGTTAAGTTAGTTTTTACGTTTTATTGCGCATATTCTTTTGCAATTTTATGAATCAAAGTAATTAATTTTATTTTTTCATACATTACTACAGTAACCTTACCAATTAATATTTGTATAGGTTACAAGAAACAGACCCTACTAATAATTAACTACGACTTATGAGTGTTTATGACAAAAGCATTATTCATTGTTTAAAGTAAATAAGTACACACTTATTAAAATTAAAAATGATTTGCCCTTGCAAGGCGTCACATGTTAATCTACCATTACTCGTCTTTTGGCGATTTTAAAAATATTTTTTTGTAAGAGTTGTTCGGGGCATGAATAGCAAATGTTCATAATATGTGTGTATACTAATATTTTACTTAATCGGGATGTCTCCTTTATATTATTAGTATGTATTCATAACAGCATATTATATCTTTGTGCGTTTGTGTTCGTAGTGTACCTAGTAGATACTTACATGGGGTTCATGTGTGAAATGTTCAACAATATGTAATGTAAAAAAATATATAAAGATGACATACACATGATATATTATAGTTTTTTGGTATTAATTTAATTAGAATTGATGATACGAAACAGTTTAGTACAAGGTCAGCTTTACACGGGGCTAGAAAAAATATGCCGTTTCATACAGGCATTTCTAATAGGTATGTGACTTAAAACATGAATATTGTTAATTTTATATTATATTGCATTGTATAGCTTAACAGACAAATGAAGATTATAATTCAAGTACCAAACCAATGGATAAATTGAAAAGAGCATAGTCTGTGAGTTTCTTGCCAGTTCTTCTTACAGAGCGGTGGCTCGGAACTGGCACTGGCTTAGATTCACTTACACAAAATTATTTTTTGTTTTTAAATTGTCTTACTGCATAATTATAAGTGAATCTAAGCTTCGTGATTTCAGTCTAATAATATTTCGATTGTTTTTTTTTTATATTTAATTTCGACGTTTTCAAGTACTATGTATAATAATTTATTTCAATATTTTTTTATTTTTTTTTAATTTTATGAGTTGACAAAAATATTTAGGTGTTATTTTTATGAGAATCGAAGATTTTTTAGATTATTATTAATTATAATTGTTAACTACCAATATCTATTATTATTACCATCAGTTATTAATTTACTATTATTAACTGTCCTATGTATATGAAGTATGTATTTACAATAAACAGGTATTTAAGAATGTCTATGCGTTCCCCATAAGACTGCACGAGAATATTTTTTCTTTATTTTAATAATTTTATTGTGTTAGAGATATCCTAAAAGATTACCTTTTCATTAATAAGTATAACCTTGAAAAGAGCAATTCTTTGATCACTTCACTCATTGTACTTTAAAAGCCTTTACGGATTGTTCTGCGATTTTAAATGTAAATCGCTCTGTTTATTCCAATAACACAGAACAATTAATCTGGCACCGGGATTTACCCTGCAGCCTTATTCCGACCCCAGTTGAGGATTATGAGAGATTGGCACGTACGGCGCGAGCTAGGGATGGGTCCTTTTCCACCATAGTGAAAACAAATACGAAGGATATCTTCACTCAGGATACGTCGATAACAAAATGCATTACGCACTGCTTCGCAGCTAAAGGTGGACCGAGAGGGGTGTGTGGGACTAACTTCCAACAGACACGACCACGAGCCATAACTAGTTAAACGGGCGGGGGGTCATGTGCGACCATGATATGTTTGTCCGACTTCGCAGCCCTCCGGGTCCGCACTAAGACTACCCGAAGTCGTTAGTCTCTGGGTGCTAACCTCTGCCCAACAGCCTCCTACGCCCTACCAAAAGGTACTCAGCCCCCCCTCCCAGCTTACTTCACATGCCGATCAACAGACGACGCTCTGGCAAACACAAACATTATCGATAAGTGGCAATAGATTCGCCACCTATTACATGAGACCAACAATATGATTGCTGAAATGAGGGCGTATATCATGCCTTTAATTACCCCTTCAGAGTGACAGCCGTGATGTTCGTGTGTGTATATATTGAGGATAACGAGAGGTTGGCACATATGGTGCGAGGGTTGGGTCTGTGTTGTATAGTCAGCATCAACACCGAGCGCAGTCAATTGATATCACCGCTGGGCTATCGCTTAAAATTTTGATGTACCAATGTCGTAGCTACACAACCGAAAGTATTACCGCTAGCCTTACGCTTCGCCGCTGTCGAACGATTGCATAAACTATAAGCGACAACAAAGTTGATCTACTCATGTGTTTCAACTATGATTGTACCGATGATAGCTACAAGGGTTTTCTACTGAGTTACACTTCGCTGTTTTAGAACTTATCTTACTTTACTTATTTTACAATTTATGTTTACACAATAATTTCATGTTAAATAAATGTACCATATTTTTTTATGTTGTTTTATGAATTTGCATAGCATTTTCACAACATACATTGTTTGTCATAAATTTGACTACCGACGACCTATTTGACGACCGATTTGGCGTGGAGGTCAGTATACCTGCACTTCACTCCAGAGGTCGTGGGTTCGATTCCCACACAGGACAAATCTTTGTGTGCATGAACATGAATATTTGTTCTGGTCTGGGTGTTTTCCTATGTATATTAAGTATTTAAAAAAAAAAAAAAAAGTATTTAAGTATGTTTATCCGTTCTTTAGTATCCATAACACAAGTTCTTAGTGATACTTATCTTGGAACTAAAGAATTGGTGTGATTGTAAGAGAATATTTATTTATTATTTTATTATTAATTGTATGTCATTTTCGACTTTACCTGAGACGTATTTTTGGGTCGATTAATAATGTATACTGACTGATATATTTTGTACTATGATTGAAAAATCGAAACTAACTCCCGAGATTAACAAACCTATCGCGATCCAGAATTGGCTATCTGCGATGGTCAAAATTCTTTTTAACAAGTAAAGAGTCAAATTCACCAAATTTTTTTTATGAAACTTCAGGAACTGTTGAAACCAAGATAGGCTTCCATATATGATTGAATTTACTCTCGAATTGAGAGTTTATTAACTTCAGGCTTTAGTACACATATTTTTTTAACTTTAAGTAGGTATATTTAAGTACAGTGTTGTTTTATACCTACGCAATCGATAGGTCTGCGACGTTCTAAAAATAGCAAATTATTAATTTCCTATAAAAGTGTCTCGGATGAGGCGGCCCACGTCAATGTCACTCCTGCTAGCTAGATTTTAGTTGGCTTTAGAAAAATCCTTCTATAATGTCAAAAGAGCCAAGTGACAAGTTCTCTCTTAGAGAGATCCCGAAAATCTGGAAAAGGTATATAGTATCTAAGTACTAAAGAAACAACGAACGAGACTCTGGCGAATTACAATTACTAGCCTAATTACATTTTATTCTTATTACTATTAATTGTCGAAATGTAGGCGTTTAATAAGCCTCTGCCTACCCCTTCGGGTAAACAGGCGTAATTTTATGTAGGTATGTATGTAGTAAATGGTATATTAATCCTTTTAGCCGTTACGGCGAGATCGAAAAACTTTTTTCATAACTGAATCAAGTTGGCCTGTCATGCTTTCTTGACAAATTCCTTTGAAATTTGGTATGCCTATAAATGGGACATTTTTAAGCGGCAAAGTCCCATAGGGTATCTACGAATACGAATTACGAATTTAAATTAGTAATGTTTTCTATTTGACTTAAATTTAAATTTTAATGTTTACTGTACAATTTTTTTTTCTTTATTGCCGTGTGTCCGGCCTAAAATAGCGCCACCCCCTCTCATCTCACGGGGAGTCGTAAGAGTCGACGAAGAGAAATCATGAGGAAAACGTATTTCGATTTTTTTTTAATTTTTTTTATTTGTATAACAAACTACAATTTAAATCATAAGTTAAATAAAAACAGTGCAACAAAAACCAATCGAGGTTTTTCCGTGCACTGCCATTCTTCTATACCTTTCATAAATCTGGTATTATTAACAAGTTGTTAAAATATACAAATTCAAAACATGAAAGATTCCTACATAATTATAATCATAGTAAACAAGAGATGACTTAATTTAAACGTTTTTCGAATGATGACTTAATTTAAAGTATTCTATCAGTACCCACAAAGTATTCATTGCACGCATTTCAACGAAAAACCATATTCTTTGACGACCGATATGGCGTGGAGGTTAGTACACACTTCGCTTCTAAAGTCGTGGGTTCGATTCCCACACAGGACACACTTTTGTGTGCATTATGTGCATTATACGAATATTTGTTCTGGTGGTTTCCAAAAAAAAGTTTATTCGTTGTGTAGTATCCATAACACAAGCTCTTAATGATACTTATCTTGAAACTATATAATTGATTTAATTGTTAGAAATTATTTATTTATATTAGGTCGGGGAAAAAGTCTTTTCGCATAACGTAGGTATAAACTTATTATAAAATTTTTTTGACTGTACTATTTGTGTCTGGCTGGTTTTGGTAACATTAAAAAGGTTCCATTATAAAGAAAAGAAAAAAATAAAAAAAAGTTGTTTCCCGCTATTTTTCATTTGTTTTTCTCTCCGTAAAAATGAGTGAATCTAATGAAGAAATTCGATACATTTTAAAATTTTATTATAAAAAAGGCAAAAATGCAACTCAAGCAGTGAAAAAAATTTGTGATGTTTATGGACCTGATGCAGTGTCAGTAAGAGTAGCACAAATTTGGTTCAAACGTTTTCAGTCCGGAAATTTTGATGTTAAAGATGCACCTCGCTCTGGTCGCCCTGTTACGAATGAAATGGACGCCATTTTTGAAAGAGTGGAGCAAGATCGGCATATTAGTAGTTACGATGTAGCTGAAGAACTGGGAATTGACCACAAAACAGTTTTGACCCATTTGAAGAAAGCTGGTTATACAAAAAAGCTCGATATTTGGGTGCCACACGAGCTCACTCAAAGAAACTTAATGAACCGTGTACTCATTTGCGATTCATTATTGAGACGTAATGAAACCGAGCCGTTTTTGAAGAGATTGATAACTGGCGATGAAAAGTGGATCACGTACGACAAGAACGTGCGAAAAAGGTCGTGGTCGAAAGTTGGCCAGGCTTCACAGACTGTGGCCAAACCTGGCCTAACACGAAATAAGGTGATGCTGTGTGTATGGTGGGATTGGAAGGGCATTGTTTATTATGAGCTTTTACCGCCCGGCAAAACCATCGATTCTGATCTTTACTGCCAGCAACTGATGAGATTAAAGGAAGCAGTCGAGAGAAAACGGCCGGAATTGATCAACAGGAAGGGTGTGGTCTTTCATCACGATAACGCTAGACCACACACATCTTTAGCCACTCAGCAAAATTTAAGAGAGTTCGACTGGGAGGTCCTAGTGCATCCACCATATAGCCCTGACCTTGCGCCTTCAGATTTTCACCTGTTTCGGTCTCTGCAGAATTCTTTAGGTTCTGTAAGGTTGACCTCAAGAGAGGACTGCCAAAACTATTTGTCCCGTTTTTTTGATCAGAAGTCCCAAAGTTTCTACAGTAACGGGATAATGTCTCTGCCCACGAAATGGCAGAAAGTTATTCAACAAAACGGTACATATATATTGTAAATAAATGTAAATAAACTTTGAAAAAAATGTCTTGACTTTTCATACAAAAATACGAAAAGACTTTATTAATCCTTTATTTTATTAGAACGTACAAAACTGTTGTGTTATGAAAACTGTTACCAACGCAACAATTCACAAATACAAATACACAGTTCGTATAAAATCTGTTTTTATTTATTTTCATATCAAATGTAGTTTTTGAAATTCTACACTTATAGTCACATCTTCATCAACAAAATCATGTCAAGCTATATAAATAGCTAAACTAAACTACTGGGCTAAATTCTCTTCTGAACCAAGGTGAGAGAGTTCCAGGTACACCACCACGCGGTCTCAGTGTGGGTTGGCGAAAACAAGCGTGTGCCTTCCTGCTGTTAAATTTTATTTAGTCTGCCAACAGGGCCTTCATTTAAACCACAATCATATAATTTAGTGATAAGCAGGACCAACAGCTTAATGCACCTTACGATGTAAATAATTATTCGATGGTCACTCATCCCAGGCCTGATTTGTAAAAAGGTTTAAAAAACAAATTCTGACCATTGTTAACTATTTATTTATCTTTCAATGGAGATCAGATGAACTTCAGATTTTCTGAGTTGACAGTGCTTTGAATTGGTGTGAAATTACTGCATTTACTAATAGCATTGAAGTTGATAAGCCAAAATAATGCGGATTAAAATAAAAAGTCAAAGTCATTTCAAATAAATTCATGATTAAAAATTTTCATAGAGGCATCCGCAAATATGTTGATTTTAACTAACAACCCTCCGGGAGGCAGAAAACAATAGAGTCTAATACAGTTAATTATTTTTACAAATTGAATATAATCTTACGTGTGAGTTAGCACAAAATTTAAACATTTAAGTATAATAATTAATATCTCTTTCACGATCACACCAGTTATTTATTTCCAACGTTAGTATAATTAAGAACTAGTGTTATGTGCACAAAAAAACGGATAAACAGATATAAATACTTTAGATGGTGTGTAAATGTATATTAAATTTTATATAAAAAACAACCATACAAGAACAAACACTTATGTTCATGCAAGCAAAGATTTGTCCTGTGGGAGAATCGAACCCACAAAGTCAGGAGTGCGAAATATATTCAAACATGTCAGTTATCGAATATAATTTTCTAAAAAGTTATAACGATAAGTAAGATATAACAATATAAAAAATATGTAAACACATGGCAATATTTATCAATTTAGGCGGTCCTATCGCTAAAAGCGATGATTTCCAGAGAAATCAAGGGAGGAGAGAACAATAGGGCTTTTACGAAAATATAATATAAAAAAAATTATGACCTATACACACTTATACGAGTCATACCGAAATAATATTTAATATGCATAAATTTACATATAAATTATTAGGTTTATAGAAAAATGGAATTCAAAAAACAACTAGAAAAGTAAACTAATATATTACAGCAAAAGAATCATTTGAAAACTCCCAAAGTCAAATCATAAAACGAAGTTATTTGGCTTAAAGACACTAAAAGAAGAATAAAAATAAATTCTACATAATATATACGGAAAAAATAGAAAGCATCGACTATTCGGACAGTAGCTACGATAACCGAAGTCCATACTCTTTGTTCAATAAATCTTCCAATAAATAATTTATACTGACCCAATTTGGCGGGATTCGCGACTGCACCGCAGGCAAGGAATAATAATATTAACCACACCATGTCGTCACTTTTTTAACACACATATAATATATTGAGCAAGTACGTAATCACTGCGTATTTACTAGTATCACATTTTTCGTACCGTCTACGGCGGAGCGTCGTAGCACAGTAGCACACGACCGGTCCGTAGCGCGACCGAATGTCGACTGGCTGTGCTACGAGCGGCTGACGGCCGGCATTACTGTTTTATTGATTCTTTTAAATGTTATTTTTGGTAATTTAAAATATTCTGATATGGCACGAGGGTTTGTTTTTATTTGGGCGTAAATATAGACACACGATATCACGGAGCGGATGTGAGATAATAAATTGGAGAGGCAGATTGCTCGCATTTATTAATAAAGCAGATGCAATTGTTGTATTATATTTGATTGAAGTTTTTATATTGTTTTTTTTTGTTTGTTCTTGCAATCTTACAAATAATTATAATTATTTGAGCCAATAAAGGGTGATTGGATAACATACTACATTATTTTATAGAATTTTTCAAAAACTAAGTTTTGATAAATTATATGTGAAATTTGATTTAAGTAACCCACTGCGTGGTAACCATAATTTTAAAGGAGTTTATGTAGTTCGTTTAAAAAAAAAACAATATGGCATGTGTTATTCAATAAAAACAATCTGTGAGAATCTTTTTCATCAAATAAGAAACCTTTGATAGTAGCCACGGCTATTATTCATATTTTGAAATAGTCTAATATTGGTAGATCGATAATACCGACCAGTTATTTTTAATTAATTACACGTGTTTAAATATTGTATAATAAATGCGGATCTTCATAAAAATAACCAATCAAGTGTTTATGAAGTGTTTTATTATTTTATTTTACTGCCTAATAGTAATGAGCAGTTAATAGCAGCTACTTCACAATTTTTATGGCTGATGTGACGAACCAGTACTTCGCCTGATTGTAATTGACACGCTTGCTTATATGTCTTCAGTGCCACTTAACTCCAAAAATCCATAAGCAACATTTACTACCTACCTATTTCTACCTACTTTAGAAACATCTGTTGTTTTTTATGTGTCGTGTTTGCCCAGTAATTGAAGTAGGTCGCGGTAGGAAATTAAATTATATTTCAATGTGTTAGAATTTTTTAATTCTAAGCCATCAAAATTGTATTGTAGCATACTTTTTTTATTAAATATAGATTGTCGTCAATATTTATAATACATAGTTAATAAGGTCCACTATTTTAAGTTTGTATTCACAAAAATAAAATATTTAAGTATGTATTTCCGTTATTTAGTATACATAACACCAGTTCTTAATGATATGTATCTTGGAACTAAACAATTGATTTTATTGGTGTAATTGTCAGAAAATATTTATTTATTGTAAAAAAGTACAGTATGTCGTATGCTGTATTAGTATGAGGTAGGACTTATTAAAAGAGACATATAACGACCTACATGGCGTGGAGATTTGTATACCTGCACTCCGTTTCCGACGTCGTGGGTTCGATTTCATTTTGTGTGCATGAACGTAAATATTTAATCTGTTCAGAGTTTTTTTCATGTGAAAGGTTCCTTTTTTTATAAAAGATAGTATTTATTTATGTCAATCTGTAATGTAGTATTCATTACACAAATTCTGAATGATACTTATCTTGAAATAAATGATTATAAATAATAAATAAATAATTTCTAACAATTACACCAATTATTTAATCCTAGGATAAGTATCATTAAGATCTTGTGTTATGGATACTAAATAACGGATAAACATACTTTCTTTTTTTACATACATATTTAATATACATAGAAATATTTATGATCATGCACACAAAAATTTGTCCTGTGTGGGAATCGAACCTACGACCTCAGGAGCGGAGGGCTGGTACCTTCACGCCATATCGGTCGTCTAAATGAGTGGTGTGATTCTAAGAGGACGATTTACATTTTAACACGATGAAGTAATATATTTTATGAACTATAGCAAAAAGGATTAGCAATTAGGTTGTAAATGATTTTTTTAGACTCTGTTCATATTTTTATTGAATACTTTATAAATTGTGGGTGCCGCCATCCATTAGGCTTAGGTGTAACGTTGAGGATTAAAATATTTTATCAGATTCGCCTTTTATTGTTCGAAATTGGAATTCGAATTTCGAATATTCTATTTTGGTTGTTCAATTAAATAACGGAAGCATAGTTTATTTAAAAATATACCCGAGATCGAGATGAGAGACATTACATGCTTAATTTGTACTTATAAAAACAATTTACGAAAACTTATCCATGATTGTGGGAGACTGGAGTCTGAAGTAGGCAGTAGGTCTGCCTGTATCTCAAACTCCGGGCGTTCACCTTCCTTAAAAGATATTATTGATAGTTAGAACATATTATGTAAAACAATAGATGGCAACAAAACAAAAAATTAAATTGAAATTAATGTGCTGACATCTCTATTACTGTAAGTATGTATATAAAGTGTGTTTGTGTGTGTGTGTGTGTGTGTGTGTGTGTGTGTGTGTGTGTGTGTTTGTTTGTGTGTGTATGTGTGTTTTACATGCAAAAGCGGAAAACAGTATTCATGTGTATTTGTTACATCATCATCTCAGCCCATTAACGTCCCACTACTGAGCACGAGCCTCCTCTCACATACCAAGGTGCGAGGGTATTGGGTCATACTTAGTGTTGCAAAGGACTCGAGTCTTTTAGTCTTATTCGATAGACTCGACTCAATTTTCTAAGACTCAGTGAACTAACTGAACTCGGAGTCTTGAGTCGAGCCGAGTCTGAGTCCTATCATGAAGACTCGAGCGCCATTATTGAACTCGAAACCTTAAATAGAACTCGAGAGACTCGAGTCTTATAAAGAGCTTGAGTCTTAAAAGAGCTCGAGTCTTCAAAGAGCTCGAGTCTTCTTCAAACTGGTCTTCGAAATGCTGACAGTGATTTATTTAGAATAAATATCTATACTTATATAATAAATCTGAAGAGTTTATTTGTTTGGTAGTTTTGTTTAATTAATGTTTTCTTTTGTAATATTTTTTATGATCTTAATTAATTAAACTGATTTTTCATGTTAATTAAAACTTTAATTCTTTCATTTATTTTTCGACATCTCCTTCTGGTTACACATGATTATATCTCACAAAAATAGCCTTTTATTGGCTGCTTTAAAAAGAATGACTCAAAGCGGAAAAGAACTCGAGCGCGACTCGGCGCGTAAAAAGGACTCGAGCGCTAAAGAAGACTCGAGTCTCGAGTCTCGCGTTCACGAGCTCATATAGACTTGAGTTCTTTATTCTTAAGAGTCTTATTGTTATGAGTCGAGTCGTGTAATGCCGAGTCGAGCTCTAAATTTAGGACTCAAAGACTCGAGTTCTTTACAACACTAGTCATACTCCACCACGCTGACCCAGTGCGAATTGGCGGAGGCAGGTTTATGGCGTCCTGCTGTTAGAATTTTTTAAGCCGCCCATTTAGGTCTTTAACATGGCCACATTTAGTGATAAACGGGGCTAAAGTTATTTTAAGACTAAGAAGCCAGGACGTTAATATATCAATCAAGTGTATTTCGAAAATGCAGGCTCCCTAGTTATAGAATCCCTGGTTATAATAATAATAATAATAATCATTTATTTTAGAATAATAGGTAATTTCCATAGCATAACAAAAACATTAATACGGTTGAAACGGATACAAACAATAAAATAAAATCAAATATATTAAATTAAATCAAATTATATAGGTACATTAAATTAAATTAAATTAATTATATACTATTACACCAACATGTTCTGCAGACTGATACGTGATAGTGCAGTTATCGCAGTAACCATCTGTAGAAAGCGTATTCGATTGCTGAATTGTATTTATTATTAAATCGCGCAGATCCCTTTAAGATATTGCTTATGGTTTACAATCCTGGTTATGTCGTTACGTAACTTAAAACGTCATGTTAGAAATCTTGATAACTATCTGCAGAAACCAAACCAGAACCAGAACAAATATTCATATTTTTACACACAAATATTTGTCCTGTGTGGGAATCGAACCCACGACCTCAGGAGTGGAAAGCGGGTATACTCGCCACCACGCCATATCGGTCGTGAAGCTTATGTAACTGTAAGGTAGAATTATGTGAACTTCTTCTATGTATAAATATTGTAAGCCACGAGTGTAAACGAGCGTATCTCGCCCACAAGCTTTATAGCTTGGTGAGAAATATATATATTATGTCATTATTGTATATTTTACAATGAATTAAGGATTTTATAAAATAAAAGTAATATGTGAGTTATAATAAAAACCTAAGCCATGTGTAGCGGCGATATATCAGTGACGCCTTCCCTTAAAATTTAGAAGGTCACGGTTTCAAACCTATGAATTTTTTAAGTTTGTAATTATTGCTTGCTCCGCTTGCTGCCTCGAAAAGCACGTTAAGCCGTTGGTCCCGGCTGTTATGAACATGGCAATTGAATTAAGGAAGTAAGTGAATAACCTGACAGCTGGTTTTACCATAGAATTGTTTCCCTCTGGATTGCGGAGATCAGACGGCAGTCCCTCCATTTTATAACTGAAATTTAGTCAAATCTGTGTAATCGGTTAGCAGACCCCGGGCTTATTTTAAAGCAGCCGGGATAAAGCTAGGATATAAAGATGCTTAGCCTTGTGGTACCAGCATAGAATAATACCACCCCTCTCATCTCACAGGGAGTCAAAGAGTCGACGAAGAGAAATGCTATCGGATGATGGGCAGCAGCGTTATCCAGCGTACTGGCTTGAACTGCGATCACCAATCCGCCTGCCCAGCGTGGTGATTAAAGGCAAATACCCCCAATAGAATGTAATGTATTGGGGAGGCTAATGTTCAGTAGTGAACTTTATAAGCCTGATGATAACAACAACAAATATTACCTGTGTTAAATAATAACAATTTACTATTGCTATAACATATAACACAGTGCTTCTCATCACTAACTAACGTAATTTGTTCTATAATTACAAGACAAAGGGATTGACAGCTAATTGAAAATCGATAACCTAAAATAGTCTCAACCGGATCGCTTAATGGTAAGCATATTGAAAACAATTCTATTACTCCACTCAGGAGCGACTGAAATAATCGTCCGCGAATTTTATATTTAAATCATTGACAGAAAAGAATAGTATTTATTCTTTGACACATGAAATTAAATAGTGTTAACCACAGAACAGAAATATCTTCTCTTGTGAAATGCATAATTTTATTTAACAGCAAACGCTCAGACACCAAGAAATGTTCATATTCATGTACAAATATTTGTTTTGTGTGGGAATCTTGCCCACGACCTCAGGAGTTAAATGCAGATAAAGATACAGAAAGGGTTACCGCGGCCTCTGGACGTAGCAGGCACAAGAAGGAACATGGTTGGTTTTTAGTCAGTAAAAGTCTGACACAACCTTCCGCTCCACCCACAGCGGGAGAAGGTCATTAGATGAATTTCCATCCGAAAATAAAACAGGTACTAACCACTTGAATTTGTTATTCACGACCTGCACTTCGCAGTTCGTAACATTCATTATTTAGACTTTTAATTTGTGTGCATTGTCTAGCACCGACTATTTTTAATAGTCCCCGTGGAGTTAGCAGTAAAGTAGACTAACTAAAGTGATTTATGATGGACAAGTGATTGGAAGTGTTGGGAGGGGAAGACCACGTAAGACCTTCCATGACCAAACTCAGAAAGTTTTGGAGAAAGAGCAGGTCAAAAGTAACCTAAACCGACGTGCGTGTATGAGGAGGTTAATAAGTATGAATGAAGCTGAAAGTTTGTGCCGAGATCGTAGCAAGTGGAAGGATGTGATCTCTGCCTACCTCTACGGGAAAGAGGCGCGACATTATGTATGTATTCGACGACCGATATGGCGTAGAGATACCTACACTTCACTCCAGAGGTCGTGGGCAAGATGCCCACACAGAACAAATCTTTGTGTGCATAAAAATGAATAAGTGTTCTGGTCTGGGTGTTTTCCTATGTATATTAAGTATGTATTTACAAAAAAAAAGTATTTAAGTATTTTTATCTTTGTTTAGTATCCATAACACAAGTTCTTAATGATCCTTATCTTGGAACTAAATAATTGGTGTAATTGTCAGAATATATTTGTTTTTGTTGTTTGTTTGTTTGTGTGTATGAGTTAGCAGTTAATAAAACCACTACATAGTATAAAACAAAGTCGCTTCTCGCTGTCTGTCTTTCCCTATGTATGAGATCATTAAAACTACGAAAAGGTGTTTGATACGGTTTTTTTAAATAGGAACAGTGATTCAAGAGAAGGGTTCATATATAGGTCACTCGAACAAAATCGCGGGAGCCCGCTAGTTTGCTTATGAAATCTCAATATAACGACTGTATGGATAAAAGTAATCCCTCAAAAATACACTAGTACTACACTCGCGAGCAACTAAATCGTCTCAACCGACTACAATGATATTTAAAGTTAATGTATACCTATAGCGTTTCAATAAAAACAATATGTAATTAAAAACCCAGAAACTTAAGCATTCAAATGACCTAATGCTTATTAAGTTGATTTCATATTTGTGTTTTAGTGAGTTTGTTAGTTTATGGAATAATTAAGTCTGTAGTTTTGTAATATGTTTAAGTTCCCTCTCAATTTGCAGTGCCCCTTCGGGGTATAAGTATTCATTGTTTTACTTAGGTACCTACTGTTTACTTGATGCAATAAAGATTTATGATGTTAGCGGTTGAGTCAATTTGATTGCTCGTGAGTGTAGTACCACATTGTTTTATAACAAACCTTAAGATAACGTAACAATGAACTCAGTGGGCTATCCTCAACCCAGGCATGTGTGAATATGATACGGGCCCACTGTTAAGGTATCGCAGTTTCATAGCCAGTATTTAGGTAACTTCTTACCCCTCAAAGTTCGCGGAACTATCAGACACACAAAAGTTTCAACAACTATCTTGCATAGAGTTGAGAGACTCGCCCCAGTGTTCGCGATCTCTGCTTATAGCGTAATGTTTGTACCCATTCTGTACAATTATTGATTTCAAATTTACTGGCTAACTGCCAGAAATGGAATTTACAAGCTACAGTAATGTAATTAGGAACAAGCTGTTAAGTTCTCTTAAATATATAATATTATATTTTGAATTAGCAATCCTTTTAATTGTACTCTCAGTAGTTCTTAAAAGTAAAAAAAAATTGTTCAAATAATGAATAATTATATATACCTATATTAAAGAACTATTGTTATGTTTACGAATGAACCTACTCCGAGTTGGGGGCCTGGAGATTCTGTAACACAGGGTTTCCCTAGTATGGACTTCAGTCTCTCACAAAGGATATTTTTTTGTATTAATTTTTTTACATTTAAAACTTGTAAGCCTTTGTGAAGAGAGACAATAAACAATATATTAGTATTATTATTGCACTTTTTCACTTTATAGCATACACTTCTGTGCATTGAAGACAAGCTAAGGGAAGAAGGAAGGGTTATGTTTTAAGTTGCTAATGTTGCTATTATAGCTAGTGAACAAACCTTGGTATTAACTTATTAGGCCAGGAAGGATTTAACGTTTATTGATCTGATAGCAATATAATAATACAGCAGGCGGACCTATATGGGTCCGGAAAACAATAAACGCTTGCGCGATCTAAATAACGTTCCGTGCCATCTATTGGCAAACTTACGAACTAACATTTATATACAGTTTGAACAGCTGGTACGACAAAGTAGTGCAAGATCTTTATAGCTTTGTCATGTAATCCAATTAGATTATATCGATTTAAAAACTAATTTATTTATCACAAGCTCTTACCGAAGCACTTGTGAACGTCACTTAACTTTAAAAGCGACACTTAAATAGGCTCTCATCACTAGTGAAGTGTCGTTAAAAGTAGTTGGCATAAAACTCGGCAGGGTTTTCTTAATTTTAGATGAAATGAGACGGGAATCAATTCGATGGGATAATAATAAAGTTTCTAGTAACAATTAAGTGATTCTTCCAAATACAATTAGCATTAATATTTCTCCAAGACTTAGTCGATTAATTTAAGCTGGTTTTAAACCAGATAATATTTAATATCTTTGACTAACTCACCCGTGGACTTCAGGAGCGGAGTGCGTATCTCCAACCCAAATATAGATCGTAAAATTTTCTATTACACAAGAACTGAATATATAATCCATTCGTAACCTTTATCTTCAATACCCATATATACTCTGTGTACTGAGACAAAGTCACATGTGTCCACTAGTCCACACTCAAGAGGGTGCCTTTTAGTGTGCTACTCAAATTTTATGACGTCACTTAAGGATGGAGCCCTGTTGAAAGTGTAGGCACGTTCGGAATAATGATGACGTCATTACTTACCCATACGCTGAAAGTTTAGAGGGGTGAAAAGTGTTGATAACACTTTGAATGGTATTACAAGAACAAGCTATGTTTCTGCTGGCTTTACGGATATAACAATCCCAAGGAGTTTGTTCGGAACTTTTTTGTTTAATTTTAAAACTTTTTTCTTTTTAAATAATGGCTTCGTGCGTTTTGTACATTTAGCCAGTGTCAAGTAAGAGATATATTAATAACAGTAAATAAGAATGAGTAGTGATAAAGATGACAAATAGTAAATGAGATGCCCTCCCCCCAAACTCCTTGAGTCCTCAGTAAATATGTGGGACTATACTGAGATCTCACATGGACTTCTTAAGAGAATTTGAAAAGTGATGTTGCACTGTTTTGTTGCATTTGCCAACACTCATGTACGTTCAGAAACACTTAACGGTTAATAATCCACCGTTATTACACATTCATGTTCGAAATATCACAATTTTTTTGAAAATAAAACCAAACTGCAGACATGACGCTTTACTTTCCCGCCAAGAAGTCAATTTTATAACTTTATTCATATTTTTTTTATTATTTTTCTTTTATAATTTGACATAATTTTAGCTAAGATGACATTACTTAAGCTTATGGACGTTCCCTGTTGAATACAGGCCTCACTCATAAGCTTCCAAAGCAATACGCAATGGCAGGCGGCCATCGTTAAATTGTGATTTTTATATAAACATAAGTGACATTTAAAAAGTTATTTACAATGTTGTGAATTTAAGATTAATAACTCCGATAAATCCTCGTTATGAGTTAAATGGGATGGTGTTGTGAATTGGTTTACAAATATAAAATCTTGGCGAAGTTGGAACTCAGTGACCGCTGTTTTTGGTTGGCTGTAATTTACACATACCAATGTATAAAATCTAAACCGAATATGCGCATACTTTTAGCAGATGTGTTGCATTTAAACCCAAGAAGTCTAATGGACTCCAAAATGGTTTTTTATAACTGGTATCCAAATTAAAAAAAAACTGTATTGGTAATTCGTTCTCCTAAATTCAAATGTCGTGGGTATGTCAACCTCGACCCTTTATAAGTCCTTTACATCTATATAACTATACAGTGTGAGTAAGTTAGACGTTTCTTCTGTAGTTTTTCCTGTGCAGCCAGCCATCCAGAAACAGAGCCTTCTTTTCAAGCGGAACGTTTGTTTAACTAAGTTTGACTTGTGTTAGTTTTTGTTCTTTCTACTTTTTCCTAGTCACGCTTCACCTATTTTATTAAGCATAAGCATTGTCCTGTGGTTTTGTCTGTGTATATGGTTAGAAATAAGGCATGGAAGAAATGCATACTTAATTTTAAAATAAAAATTATAAGGGAAGTTAGTATATATCCTTTATTGTACATTAAAAATATAACAAAATAAATTTAATGTGTTATATAACAAGTAAAAAAGGGGGGATGATTTCTAAAAGAAATATCTTCCAGACAACCTTAACTGTAGTGAGAGATATATAGTAAGCGGTCATGAATATAATAAAATACACACAAACATATAAATAAAAAGGAAGGATTGAAAACTTAATTTTAAAATAGTATGAATTGAATATTTATATTGACGGTGGGAACAGGAAGGAAGCTAACAGACTTAATTTTGCAAATAAAATTAGAAGAAAAGTTTAAATAACACAACATGTATTCTTTTTTATATGACATCGTTGGTTTGATAAAAAGAAAATAAACTGACCGAAAAGTTTATTGATTCATGAAGAAATTTTGAAAAGCATAAAAGTGTGATAATGTTCGATTATGTTCATGTTTAGTTGTTCATTAACTAATTTATGTAAAATTGAGCTGAATTTGTTAAAAAGAGTATTTAAAGTTCAGAAGACCAGTTTCTATTTAAAAAACTACGTTAGTATCGTAAGATTCATAGTTAAGACGTGGGTGGTGGTGGTCGTGGGTTCGATTCCCATGCAGGACAAATCTTTGTGTGCGTGAACATGAAATTTTGTTCTGGTCTGGTTGTTTGCTTTGTATTTAAATTATGTTTACAAGAAAAAAAGTATGTTTATCTGTTATTTAGTATAAATAACACAAGTTCCTGGTGATACGTATCTTGAAACTAAATACATACATACATACATAAAATTACGCCTGTTTTCCCGAAGGGGTAGGAAGAGGCATAATATACGCCCACACTTCGCCATTTATATTGTTGGTTCCACATAATAGGTGGCGAGCCTATTGCCGCTTTCCGAGCATTTTACAATCTTGTCAAAAGCCTTGTCCGTTGATCGGCAGGTGCACCACTTGCAGGTGAGGTTGACTTGGGCTTCTCAGATCTTGGTAAGAGCCCTATACCCACCTATAAAACTAAATAATTGGTGTAATTGTTGTCTTAAAGGATTTATTATGTATTGTTAAAGTTTTGCATGGTAATGTGCCAAAGAAATGTTTCACAGCAACAGTGCGAAAGTACCAAGCTCGTATGCAGAATGCAAGTTAAACATACTCAGGGTATGAAGCCGGATCCCTTACAAAATAGCGCAACAAAACTAGGTCGGGTATCGGGCCGCAGACGAGTTGAGCTGCTTCAATATTCGTTGCCACGAGACAGCGTATTTTTTCTTTCAGCTTGCCTAAAATAGCACCCATATCTATAGATATTATTTCAAAGTCAAAGTAAAATCATTTATTTAAGTTCGGCTCAAAAGAGCTTTTATAAAAGTTAATAACTAGCGCGCTCATTTACTGCGAGCGGGAGCTTGATCGTAAAAAAAAGGGCAAGAAATTCGTAAATGTCAGTTTTTTTTTTCCGCCAGTTACAAGAAAAAGTACTTAATAATAATACAATTCGATAAGTCTACAAAAGGTGTATAGGGATCACACCAATATCTAAGGAGTCCATGCCAACCGATATCGCTCAATAGACAAAGCTCTATAACATAACAGTACCCGGTAAGCGGCAATAGGCACGCCACCTATTACGTGGGTCTAACTTTATAACTAGCGAATAATAATGTGCCTCTGCCTACCCCTTCGGGGAAACAGGCGTGATTATATGTATGTATGTAGTAGGTACGTAAGAAAGTAAGTCTACAAAACCTTGTGTTCTGCAGTCATTAGATTTAAAAGAAAGGTAGAAATTGATTTCAACTTCATTCGGCTGATATATTATTTTCCTGTCTCACGATAGTCGTCTAGTTATTCATTATTTCAGCCCATTATCGTCCCACTACTGAGCACGAGCCTCCTCTCACATATCAAGGTGTGAGGGTATTGGGTCATACACCACCACGCTGACCCAGTGCGGATTGGCGGAGGCAGGGGTATGGCGTCCTGCTGTTAGAATTTATCAAGCCGCCCAAGAGGCCTCTAATATTGCTTAACGACTACCAAATTGAGTGATAACCGGGACCAACGGCTTAACGTGCCTTCCGAAGCACGGAAGCGCTCGACATCTAATGCCACACAAACGGTCACCCATCCAAGGACTGACTTCTGTAAACTCTGCTGTACTTCGGTGATCGTTTCCGACCCCCGAGCACCGCAGAGCTATAAGCGCTTCTTATTGTCAGTCAGTCCAGTTATTACTAATGTTAATATTGTTACTGTTATATTATTATTATCATAACTGGGCAAATGAAATGAAAGAGGTAAATATGAATTGCACAGAGTGGCCTTCTTAATCTTGCATAACTGGCGCGAAATTTGGTGGTTTGCACAAAGGCGTATGTGCTACCGACAAACCTGATATTTTCATTGAGTTTTCGACAAAAATTCCTGGTATTTTTTGAGATTTTTCTTTTGAATATCTTTTCGATGAGCGATATGTCCACAATGTTTACTGTGGGTTGGGTTATTCAAATTATCATTAGTATTGAACATTATTCCTGAAAAACGTAGTCCATATTAAGAGCCTATAATTAACGAGGTATTTTTAACATACATAATATCACGCCTGTTTCCCCGAAGGGGTAGGCAGGCAAAATTTGTGCGTATGATATGCATACGCACACATTTTGCTAATTAAGGTGGCGAGCCTTGAAATCTTGTTAATTATAGGCTCTAAATAAGGACAATGTTCCTTAGGAATAATGTTGCATACTTTTTTTTTCTTTTAAATAATGGCTTCGTGCGGTTTGCACATTGAATTAGTGTCAAGTAAGAGATATATGAATAACATGTAAATTACAGTGAATGAGAATGAGTGGTGATAAAGATGATAAATGGTAAATAAGATCCCCTGATAAACCCTGAGTCCTTAGTAAAGATGTGGGACCATACTGAGATCTCACATGGATTTCTTGAGAGATTTTGAAAAGTTATGTTGCACTGTTTTGTTTCATTTCCCAACACTCAGTACATTCACAAACACTTAACGGTTAATAATCCACCGTTATTACACATTAACGTTCGAAATATCACAAATTTTAGAAAATAAAACAAAACTAAATACATAACGCTTTACTTTCCCGCCAAGAAATCCTTTAAGATACTTTCATAAACGTGGTTAAGCCTAAAAATATAAAAAAAATGATTTTCGGCTTTAACGTGGTCGTCATACGCATCAAAGTCCTGGTACCAACTTTGGAATGACATTTACATTTACGTCACATATCTCACAAAAGGCAACATTCATTTGAGGTCACGTATTGCTTTAGCCGTCATTTGTGTGACATTCAACTTCTGAGGAGGGTATTTATATTAAATTATCATAGGAGTTATTTTAAACTATGTTACGAAGGATGGGCCCTTTGTTTTACGTCGGTATCAAAATGCGTTAATGCACTGCCCTCCCAAAGGGGGACCGAAAGGGGTTTGGGACTCACAACCGGCAGACACGACTGCCAGCAGTAATACCCACTAAAAATCTTTCGACGACGCCCGCCGCTTGTTGAGAAAAAGGCCTGTACCTGGGTTGCAGCTCTGACACCCCGCCTGCGGTCAACGTTCCCCGGACCAAAACCGGGGAGACCTCCTCAGAGAGACGCAGTGGACGCGCCCCTCCTACCTCCTTATGCGACCATAGCGTGTGTGGCGGACTTCTCGGAGGGTCCAAGGATAGACAGCAGGGGGCTGCTTGACTCCTGGCGCTGCTTGACGAGCTCTCCTGGCCCGCCCGCTGCGCCCTTCACAGGGCCTTAGTTTCTCCCCCGGTAGTAAGTTCTAAGGGCACCCAGAGTCGCCAATTAACCAATTAACAGACGAGGCTTTGGCGAACATAGCAGCCCCCGGTAAGCGGCAATAGGCTCGCCACCTTTTTGGGACCAAAAATATACTTGGCGAAATATTGGCATATAATATGCCTCTGCCTACCCCTTCGGGGAAACAGTTGTGATTGTATACATTAATGTGTATGAACTCTAAATATACTATTGACTTCTATATATCCGTCATATATATCAGAAGAGGCAACATTTATTTGATGTCACGTATTCCTTCAGCCGTCATTTGTGCCCCATTCAAGTTCTGAAGAGTGTCTTCATTGCGCGCCTCACGGGCCGCGCGTGTAGGCACCTCATTTTAACCCCCTTTCATATCTCTTTGTTATAGAATTTTCTTTACCTGCCATCGTTTCTCGTGTATCCGGGCTTTTGTAGTTTAATTTAATAGTGGTTTAATGTAATTTTAAGCTACATTATGATGAACAAAATGTGTAAATATATTTAGATTTTTTTGTTACCTATTAGTTTTCTTTGCTAAGTGTTTTTTGAAAACAGATTGTAAATTACTTAAAACATTTTTATACTTTGAAATTTTGCATATACGTGTAAAATTTATTTTGCTTTTAATTATATAATTATAGTAACAACACGATTTTTTACTAGAAAAATTAACCTGCCGCTGAAGTTTGAATGGGATTCATATCCATGACTTTTGGATTTTTGATTAAATACAAATACAGTATTGAACACCTTTGAAAAAATATATAAACCATTTGTTAATGTCTTGGCCACAATGTAAATTCAACTTATTATATTATTACATTATTGCATATCCAAGTTAATAAATAGGTGGTACAGACCGACAAGACACCTACGTAACTAAACAAGATCTCATTACTGCCCCAAGTAACGCTCTATCTCTATCTTACTTACCTCAAATCTACTGAAATGTTCCAATTAAGTGAACTTAATTAACACATAAATCTTAATTTACTTTATCCTGTTTTAGGTAATTTAAAATGTTTTTATTAGACAAGGAACAGAACTAACAACTTGTAATTATTACTAAGCATAAATTGGCTAGTAATTTAGAATAGTTTTATTAGACTACCAAAAAGTAGGTTAGGTTTGTGGCCAATTATGATTTTATTTATTTATTGGAAAATATTAAAAAAAATATATTATTTTCTTATTTTATTTTTATGTTACATTACTTTAGAAAAACTTCAAGTGAAACTGCGCAGCGGTTTATTTGTTTAGACTGAAAGTGTGGGTGATTGCTAAGAACTAAGTTTTCATCCTAATCTAAAACCAGTAAAGTTTATTATTTATAGACCTACAGTTTAACTTTTTTTTGAAAATCGTTTAGCCGTGCATTAAACAGAGACGTTTACCCATAATAAGCCATTAAATAATTATCTACTTTCTATGTCATTTCCGTTATATCCGTGTGTAAGTGTGTAAAGTAAAACAAAAGTAATAGGTTTTTAATTTCATAGACTTCAAAACGTCAAAATTAAATATTTGAATAAAACGAACTATAACTTAACTGGAATCACGATAGATTCACTTACAGGCAATAAAAATAAAAGTGTAAGTGAATCTAAGGTCTAGTTCCGAGCCACCGCTTTGTGAGAAGAACTGGCAAGAAACTCACAGGCTATGCTCTTTTAAATTATCAACCACATATTATTATAATAATATAGAACACGAAAAGTGAATAATTGAAGATATTGAAAGATTCCCCAGAAGCCAAAACCAATAAAGTAGCACTAAGGGAACCTTCCATCACGGTCATTTCTGTAATGTGGTACTGAGATGAATTTGTTGAATAGGGGATGGTCCCAACAATAATCTTGTTGACTTTTTATTCTAATTTCTACACATACATGTTGAAAATGTTAAACCCAAGCTTGTTTATCTGACAAGTAATCGTTTACACCATAGTACCCCTTTTGAAGCAATTGCTTTATACCCACAGTTTTAAAAAGTTGGCAATGGTAGACCAGGTAGACTTTATTATAAAATCTGTTACAATTAACCAAAAATGAATTCTTCATTTTGTGTGGTCGACAATTTGACAGAGAGAGCTTATTTTTATTTCTAGACTTCAAACTATATATTATATGTATATACAGTGGACCCCCAGTAATCCGACAAACGTGTTGCTGGGCAGTGTCGGACTTTGGAATTTGTCGGATTAGAGGGTGCCACCCCAAATCCCTTAAAGTCCAATTTTTTGTGATAAAGAGTACAGTTCGAAAAATTACAGTTCAAAACTAAATGATTATCTTGAAGTGGCGCGTACCAATTGCAATCTGTTTAATCATGCATCAGCTTTATTGTGAAGATTTTCCAAAACAATGTTTTTGTTTCTACATTCAACAGTGATATGCACGTCGGATTAGACAGGGGCCGGTTTACCTAGGGTCCACTGTATGAACAAATAAAACATTCAATAAAAAAAGAGTTTTACGTGTGCTGAAGGTAAAGGTAGCTTAACGTGGTATTTATAAAATCGATGTAGATATTTTTCAGTTTAGGTACCCTGGGGGCGCCCTTATAAGGCTGTACGGGAGAAGTGCCGTCCTTGGGCCCCTCCACTGACGCAGAGTCTCCGGCCCCAGCTCGTGGAGGGTGTGGTGAGCGCTCTATTTCCTTCGCGGGGAGATCATTCTCCCCCGCCCATGCCTCCGCCTCTGGCGATACTGGAAGAGGACCGCATGGACGGCGACGACGTCCCCGAAGTGACCGAGGTAGACCTGAAGGGGGCGGTAGCTAGATTGAAGGCCAAAAATACCGCCCCAGGGCCCGATGGCTTGCCTGGCAAAGTTTGGGTCCTGGCCTTACAGGCTCTGGGGCCCCGACTGAAAGGGCTCCTTAGCGCGTGCTTGGAGAGGGGCCAGTTCCCAGTACGTTGGAAGACTGGGAAACTGGTCCTAATTCGGAAGCCCGGGCGCCCTGTGGACTCTCCGTCCGCATATCGGCCCATTGTGTTGCTCGACGAGGTGGGTAAACTCTTTGAGAGAGTTATTGCAGACCGCCTCGTCGGGCACCTGGTGGGAAATGGGCCGGATCTTGCGGATAACCAGTTTGGTTTCCGCAAGGGCCGCTCGACGGTGGACGCCATCATGCGCGTGAGAGCCCTCACGACGGGGGATACGGTGTCCCGGGGCAGGGTCGTCTTGGCGGTGTCCCTTGACATTGCCAACGCCTTTAACACCCTGCCCTGGAGTTGTATTAGGGAGGCACTTCGATATCACCGAATGCCGACCTACCTTCGTCGTGTAGTCGGGGCCTATCTGACGGATAGGGCCATCATCTACCCCGGTCGCAGCGGAGAGTGGAATCGGCGAGAAATGTCGTGCGGTGTTCCACAAGGATCGGTCCTGGGGCCGCTTCTGTGGAACATCGGATACGACTGGGTGCTGCGCGCCGACCTCCCTGGTGGCGTCAGCGTAGTGTGCTATGCTGACGACACTCTTGTCTTGGCACAAGGGAGTTCGCACCAAGCGGCGGCCGAATTGATGACACGCGGGGTTGCGATAGTCGTGGAGAGAATACGGCAACTGGGTCTCGAGGTGGCCTTGCACAAGTCCGAGGCCATGACTTTTCATGGTATTCGGAATGCGCCACCATCGGGATCCCGGCTGACGGTGGGAGGAGTTTACATCGGCGTCGAGTCGACGATGAAGTACCTGGGACTTGTTCTCGACAGCCGGTGGAACTTCGTCGAGCACTTCCGACGTTTGGCTCCTAAGTTGGAACGGACCTTCCCAACCTAAGGGGTCCAAACGCCTCCTGCCGGAAGCTATACGCGGGGGTCGTGAAATCTATGGCCCTTTACGGGGCACCAGTGTGGGCGCGTTCCTTGCAGCGACGAGCTGCTCACTACCTGAACGCGCCTCAAAGAGTGGTGGCCACTAGGCTAATCCGGGGCTACCGCACGATCTCCAGCGAGGCTGCGAGCCTCCTTGCCGGATTGCCGCCATGGGATCTGGAGGCTATAGTTCTTGCGCGCCTTTATGAGTGGCGCGTGGAGAAACTACGTCGGGGGGAAACTCCGCTGCCACGGCAGCTCGATGTGCAGCGGACGGACTTCCGGCGCGATCTCATGGCGACATGGAGGGAAAGACTGTCGCAACCCCGTGCAGGGCTCGCCACAATCGTGGCGGTAAGTCCCCTCTTTGAGGAGTGGCTAGAGAGGCGCCACGGCGCACTCACCTACCGCCTGACGCAGGTTCTAACCGGGCATGGCTGCTTCGGTAGATTCCTGCACAGAATCAGGCGGGAGGAAACGTCCGGGTGTCACCATTGTGAGGATCGGCCGGAGGACACGGTGGAGCACACCACCGCGGTCTGTCCCGCTTGGGGGGAGCACCGGCGTGTCCTCGTAGCGGCAATCGGTGGCGGCGCCCTCTCGCGATCGGCCCTGGTGGAGGCCATGGTCCGAAGCGAGAGGGAATGGGGTGCTGTTGCCTCCTTTTGCGAAGCGGTCATGCTAGCAAAGGAGGCGGCAGAACGAGAAAGGCAGAGTGCCTCTCGTCCCAGCCGCCGCGGTGGGCGCCCGAGACGTCGGGAGGAACAAGGTGACTCCCAGCCACCGTAGGCGCTGGCTTGAGGGCGGTGAGTAATGGGTAACTCGCCGCCCGTCCGCCTTCTATAGGCGACAGGCCGCGTCGACGGCGCGTTCGTGTTCCACGCGCGCCTTAAAGAGATGTCAGCACAGTGAGGGCCCCCAGGGAGGGGTCAAGCCTGCCGGGGCTGCGGGACTGTCCGAAAGGGTTACCGCGGCCTCTGGACGTAGCAGGCACAAGAAGGAACATGGATGGTTTTTAGTCAGTAAAAGTCTGACACACCCTTCCGCTCCACCCACAGCGGGAGAAGGTCATTAGATGATTTTCCATCCGAAAAAAAAAAAAAAAAAAAAAAAAGGCTGGGCACGCGAGTTGTCGATCACAGTTCAAACCAGTACGCAGGATGACGCTGCTGCCCATCATTCGATACAATTTCTTTTCGTCCTCTCACGACTCCTCGTGAGATGAGAGTGGGTGGCACTAGACCGGTACCAAACGGCACCTTAATTATAATATTACATACATACATAATGTCACGCCTCTTTCCCTTAGAAGTAGGCAGAGATCACATCCTTCTACTTACTACGAACTTGGCACACACTTTTAGCTTCATTCACACACATTAACCTCCTCATACACGCACGTCAGCTTATGGTACTTTTGACCTGCCCTTTTTTTAATATTTTCTGAATTTGGTCATGGAAGGTCTTACGTGGTCTTCCCTCCCAACACTTACAATGACTTGTTCATTATAAATCACTTTCGTTAGTCTACTTTCATTCATTCTCTCAATATGACCAAACCATCTAAGCATTCCTTTCTCAATCCTTCCACTATAACTTTTTTTACACCAGCTTCGAGCCATTGTAATATTATTATTACTAAAATGAGACACGTTCAACCCTCTACTTCAATTAGCGCACACGTTGAAGGGTTATGTTACGCCTGAGGCTAAGCAATCAGAACTGTAAATAGTTCGCATCCAAAACAAATAGTTATAATCCGTTCAAACGCATAGATATATTAAATTTATGTTTCACGACCAATATGGCGTGGAGGTCGTACCTGCTCCTGCTCCTGAGGCCATGTATTCGATTCCCACACAGGATAATTTATGATGTTAATGAACAGGAATATTTATTCTAATCTGAGTCATCATATCCTAGCATTATCCCGGTTGCCCTAGACCTAAGCTTGGGCCCAGGGTCTGCTCACTGGTTCAACCAGATTTGACTGAATTTCAGTCATTACGTGGAGCGACTGCCGTCTGACCTCCGCAACCCAGGGGGAACATCATTCTATGGTTAAACCAGCTGTCAGTCTGTTAGAAGGCTCTGGCTTCCTAGTACCGACTGCAATAGGTGTTCATGACAGCAGGGACCAACGGCTTAACGTCCTTTCCGAGGCACGGAGCAAGCGATAATTACGCACATAAATTCGAAAAGTTATTGGTGCGCTGCCAGGGTTTGAACAGGGTTAGGTGATCAGACATGATTTTTGATATAAAGTACAATTTATAGAGGTCAGTTCTTGGATTGGATAACGTTTGAGTAGCATTTTACATCGAGCGCTTGCTTCAGATGGCAAGTTTTCATCATATCAGCCTTATGCAATCCAATGTTGAACAAAAGCCAGTATTTGCCCATAATCACCATCCTGGTCTGGCTTGTTGGTGATCAAGCCAGTACGCAGGATGACGCAGCTGCCCATTATCCGGGAGGATTTATCTTCGTCGACTCTTACGACTCCCAGTGAGATGAGGGGCCTAGGCCGGAATCACGTGGCATTTTTTATTCCTGGTTATATGTCGTTGTTGTTGAATTAAGTCAGAGTTTTTTTTTAGACAGCAGGATGCCACAAACCTACCTTCGTCAAAGGGGTAAAGACAAAGTTAAAATCAATATATTCAAGTCAGGCTCAATAGAGGTCTTGTAAAAGCCAAATTAAAACACTAAAGCGCCCATTCACTGCGGGCGGGAGCTTGATCGTAAAAGAATGGGCAATAAAATCGTCAAGTTTGGTGTCTTGTCCCACCAGTTACAAAATTTGTATAGCTGAATACTTCTTATATGGTGTATTGGTTTGTGAAAGTTCGTGCTCAGTACTGGGAGGCAATCAACTGAGAATGATGCCACAATTTTTGACTTATAAAGAAATATACAACATGGCACAGAATTAACGCACACCCTCAGACACCCCAATTAGAATATTTAATTATAATTAAAAAATATCCAAAATAATTTTACTTTTATTTAATTAAATATGGTTTATTTAAGTTACTAGTTATACTCATCGAGGGCAAATCGTATGGGCATATTAGCGCTTTAGCCTACCGACCTACACACACAGAGAGACACGCACGCACACATCGCTTAGCACCGAAAAGTGCCGCAAAAAAAAAACAAAAAATAAAAAAAAATTTTTTTAAAAAAAGTACCTATTTTTTTAATATTTTTAATCGATTGAGTAGCCGATTTATAACAAACTACTTTCTTGGTGTAACCCTTATTCTGTTACATGTTGTATAAGTCAAAAATTGAATCCACAACCTCTAAAGCGCTGACCGACTGCCACGCCATAATGTACGCCAGTTTTGATTTATTGATTGAGACCAATCTGGAAATACATAAAATAAATGTACGGCTTAACGAACAGAGATAAAAAAAACACTTCAAAGAAAATAATAAACCTCGATACCCAAAGGGAATCCGCTCGCTATAATAACTGAGGGGTAGGGTATATTTATATCCGTTCCTAGTGATGTTCTTGCTATCAGAAATATCCCTTCATAATAATTATCCTTAACCGTTTCACGTCGCTGATATTCAATGTAGTTACAAGTTTTACCAGCTCTTAAAGTCCTGGGTAAGGACCAGGACGATAGTAGCTGCGGGAATCCTCTTAAGGTGGGGAGTTATGTGAGATCGCTAAAATTGGGCTTTTCGAATTTGATTTTTCTTGGTCATCTTGTACGAAAAAAATATGAAAAAAAAGACATAAATCAATACCATATAACTCATTAGAAAGTGTGGTTAAAAATAAAATAACCCGTTTAGTTTCCAATATTACGTATGTAAAGTTGCGGCTGTTTTTTTTCGGGCATGCTACTTCTAAGTTATTAATCGCAAGTATGTTTAATAACTCCTGGTTATTAGTAAATTAAATAGTGATGAGACCGTGTGTTTGTTTTTGCCAATTTCTTTATTTATTTTTAATGAATTTTTATATGCAATCTGAAACTTCTTCTTCTTCTGAGGCTTCTTAAAATCAGCGACATCCAACGTTCCCTTAAAAGTAAGAGGAGCGATTTAACTTTTACACTACTACTATTATGATATACAGTTGGACTTCCATTTGCTCGTCCATTCATTGAGAATAAAAGAACGCATAAGACTTTTTATGACCAGATATATTAACATAAAAGTGTGTGCCAGTGTCGTAGCAAGTAGAAGGAAGAGATCGAAGACGACCGATATGGCGTGGAGGTCAGTATACCTACACTTCACTCCAGAGGTCGTGGGTTCGATCCCCACACAGGACAAATCTTTGTGTGCATGAATATGAATATTTGTTCTGGTCTGGGTGTTTCCTATGTATATTAAGTATGTATTAATTAAAAAAATGTATGTTTATCCGTTGTTTAGTATCCATAACACAAGTTCTTAATGATTCTTATCTTGGAACTAAATAATTGGTGTGATTGTCAGAAAATAGTTATTTATTTATTTAAATTATCGCTGACTACCTCTACGAGAATAAATCGTGACCTTTATTTTTTTTTATGTATAATAGGAGACACAGTTGACATTATTAACACAAAAAACGTTTAGGTATATACGTATGTATTATAATAAATATATCTGATTCTGTCTGAAGAGAGAGTACGAAAATATTGCAAGGGCAAAAAATAAAACAAACAATAAAAAAAAACAAAAAGTTCCCAAAATAAAACAAGTAGCTATTCTATCGCAAGATGACATTCATGCATACCCCTCACCTGATGGAAACCATTTTCAATGGACGCTTGCTATACCAGTTGTTATGCTACCTAGCGCGTTTCCAACCATTTAAGAACTATGTCATGGCCTTTTTTAAAGCGCCTTGCTGTAAGTCTTAGAATAATTCGCATCAGCTAGCTCATTCCGCAACCGTCAGTTTCTGTAGAAACTTTAAAAAAAAAGACTACCCGATTATCCTACACAGCACTAGTGAAAAAATATATATAGAGATTGCTTGACCGCGCAGTTTGATCTCAAGAACTTATAAAATTTGGGTCCAACGGTTTAGTGATGTCGAGAAACGATAACGGCCCTAATAATAATCTTATAAAAGTTTAGTGACTCAGTCCTACTAGCGCCCTCTAGTTCTATTCACTGTTACTATATGCGATATTATTTTTGTCAGTTTTTCATTTGTATAGGGATCCTACCAAGACCTAAGGAGCCCAAGCCAACCTCACCTGCAAGTGGTGCGCCTGCCGATCTACGGAGGAGGCTCTGGCGAACATAACAGAACCTGGTAAGCAGCAATAGGCTCGCCACCTATTACGTAGGACCAATTATATAATTTGCGGATTGTGGGTGTAAAATATGCCTCTGCCTACCCCAAAAGGGAAACAGGAATGAATGTATGTTTCATTTGAAACCTTTTGAGTTGGTTGAGTCACTAGTTAAATTAACAAAAAATAGCACATAACTTTTATTTCGCATTAAAATACTTATGGTTAAAAGACTTTATTATGTGTTATTAAAATTACAATAGGTATTCATATATTTTGAATCTAATTTTACTTCTAAGATCGCAATATAAGAAAAACGAGCGCCATACAAACACATTATTTAATTAAGTACTTTAAACAGGGAAATTTAAAAAGGTACTTATTTAAAGGTACTCATTTATTAATAAAAAAAATTAAAAATTGCACTTCTGTCCTTGCGGCAGATATTATGTCAGACTCACTTAGCACTGTCACTGTCTTCACTTTATCAAATAAAAGTGACAGCACTAGTTTGAAACCTCGTTTAACTTAAATCTTGTTTTGTAATAAGACCTTAATTCTTTTCATTAATAATAATAGGACCTCGGCTTGTATCAATGTGGGAGAAGGGCTCTATGGGCTAGCCTCTAACAATTTACCACCTTGAGGTCTTCTGTACTGAAAGTTACTATTCTACAACTATATTCTTCTTGTAGCCTTTTAAATAGTTAACGCAAGGTTTCTGCCTCTTTCCCCCCGGACAGGTCTTGGCGTGGTGGGGGGCTAACTACCTTTCGGAGGCCGGGAAAAGGTAACACTCAGAGATTGGTGACTCTGGGTGCCCTTAGTACTGACTACTAAAGAGGGAAACTAAGAGGGACCTATAAAGGGCGCAGCGGGCGGGCTAGAAGTCGGCTGTCGCGTCTCTGAGGAGGTCCTCCCGGCTTTGGTCCGGGGGACGTTGGCCGCAGGCGGGGTGTCAGACGCTGCAACCCAGGTACTGGCCCGCCGCCTCTTTCTCAATAAGCGGCGTGCGTCGTCGAAAGATTTTAGTGGGTATTACTGCTGGCAGTCGCATGGGTGTGTGGGGAGTCCTACATCCCCTTTAGGTCTTCCTTTGGCCGGAAGGCAGTACGTAAATGCATTTTTTTCCGACGTGAAACAAAAAAAAAAGTTTCTACCACCTTAATTCGGATATAGTATTAGCGTATTGTAATTTATGTTATAATTTTTGAAAAATATATGTATAAACCAATATTACAAAACCAATAGATACTCATCAAGTAACCTCCCCAGAATCTCATATCCTCACTCTATTATCTCCAAGTTTTCCGAATTCCCGAAACTGAAAGGTTCGTTTCCTCGTAAGGACCCTGTATCAGATAAACCTTTGATCACCCACCGTGATTGGAGCTATTGGAATAAACTATGCTTTGACCCGACATTCCCGCTTTTTGGGCGAGCCTGATAAGGTCGGGTCGGAGCCTTGAAGAGTCCTGAGGGTTGCCCATTATCATAGGTAAAGTTATACGGGTCATGTAGGCACGTGTTTTTTGAGGGAGGTGAAAAAATAATTTTAGATGTTTGATACGTTTCAACTGCGATATTTGAAACGTTATTTAAAACATAATGAGAACCTCTACCAGAAACGTATAAATTACTAATTATTGAGACATTTCTAATTCATTTATAAACAATTACGAATAAACATTGACGATAAAATTGTATGATATTAGGGTACAAACATAAACATCTTTCAAATCTCAATTTGATGCATTTCACGGCAGGTAAATAAATTACTTACAACTTTCAAAAAAAATTTTAATTATTAAAAAAGTATCTATTAAAAATAGACGGTACTCATTAAAATGGTAATTTTAGTATGCAGCGGCAAAATATCTGTCAGGTTTTCCTAAAAGATATCAAATAATTAAGCCTTCAAATATAGTTCCCACTTCGTACCTACTGTTAAAACCATAGGCATGTCCCGTTTTTGAAAACCTTTTTTCAGAAAAGGTTTTTCAAACTTGAAACAAAGGCAAGCGAAGCTGTGACAACCGAAACTACTGACAAATGTATGAAAGCTACAATTTAAACGAGTGTTGGCGATCGGCCAGCGCGGCCCAAGGTAAATCCAATAACCAACTGGTTGCAGCGAATGGCTTCAAACTTTCCTTACTACTTGCAGTTATAGACACTTTAAAACTGAATATTAAACTCTTAAGAGGTTCGTAAGGCCATTAAGAGCATATTAAATAGCACCTTTAATTTTTTTTCTTTTAAATAGACTTCGTGCGGTTTGTACATTTAGCCAGTGCCAAGTAAGAGAAATATTAATAACATATGAATTATAGTAACTGAGAATAAGTTGTGGTAAAAATGATAAATGGTAAATGAGATGCCCTCCCCCCTAAACCCCTGAGAGCTCACATGGACTTCTTGAGAGAATTTGAAAAGTGATGTTGCACTGTTTTGTTTCATTTACCAACACTCATGTACGTTCACAAACAGTTAACGGTTAATAATACACCGTTATTACACATTAACGTTCGAATTGTCACAATTTTTAGAAAATAAAACAATACTACTGACATGGCGCTTCTTTTTCCCGCCAAGAAGTCACACCTTCAATTTATAGTTATTTGCAGTTGATTTTTTTTTTGGGGTCACTTGATAGAGTATTTGCCACTGTCAAGTAATTTGATGAATCTAGTTGTTTGTGGATTCAACGTTATGCTGCGCATTTGTCATTCAGTTGGTTGTAGTCAAGTAAAGTCAATGACAGACCCTGGTGAATTAGTGGAGACTTACTCGAGTAAACACGTTAGACGTTAAGACGGGAAATATAACAAACAATTCACGGTAATGTGCCGCTGTCGTTGATGTTATGTCTTATGTTTACAATTTTTAAACATAAATATAAAAAAAATCACAGTTTTTAGATTACAAAACTATGTCTCGTAGTATTTTATCGGGTTACCGGCCAAACAGTTTTTGCATATAGCAGTTTTTTTACTTCATTTTATAAATCAAATTGAGGTTGAGCTTACGATTTGAATTACAAGTTTCATGATGTGAACGGACTCGATATAATACTTTTAAGTGCTTTATGATTCTTACGAAAGGATTTTGACTTAACCGTTACAAAGTCGGAATGTCCCCAATAAGCTTTATAGGCATTTTCATATTTTAAAAAATGCGGATTATATGGCGTTTTCATTACACTTGTACGAGTACAAACAATTGCGTTGAGAAGATCATTTAAATCTTTAAAACTTTCTCCCTTAATATATTCAAAATGACAGTTCCGACTAAGTGGTTCTGGAGGAACGCTTAACCGTTAAAAAGTCGGAATGACCCAAATAAGCTTTTTAAGCATTTTAATACTTAAAAAAATGCGCATTACATTGCGTTTTCATTACATTTGTACAAACAATTGCGTTGAGAAGATAATTTAAATCTTTCGCCCTTAATATGTTCAAAATGACAGTTCCGACTTAGTGGTTCTAGAGGAACGATCTCAGAATAATTAAACCCGGAAAGCTAATTTACATCACGAAACACACAATTCACGAAGCGGCCGGAAGCTAGTGTTCTTAATAAGTTCATTTTTACAGCGTTAACAGTGTAGCTAAATTCCATACAAAACGACGGAAAGGAAACAGCCCTCACAAATGTATGGAAGTAATAACTCACACCGCTGGCTGCCGGCCAACGGAAAGCTAACGTATATGCAATACTAAAGCCACTTTCTCAACAAAGGTCCTATTTGAATATACCCTGGCACCGAGTGAGCTAATGATGGAGAGGTCTGACGAAGCTTTTTCGACAGGTCAGTTGGTACTAGCAAGCAGCAATAGCCCAGGGGTGAGACTGATATACTTAAATTCAGAGGGTTTCGGGTTCAAACTCTGTTCTGTTCGCGCATCTACCGAAGTTATTGCGTAATTAACCACCTTGCACTGTGCCTTAAAGAGCACATTAAGCCGGTGGTCGCGGCTGTCATGAAGGTCTATGGCAGTCGCTTTTAGGAAGTCAGTGCCTTCTATTATCCTGACAGCTGGTTTAACTATATAATGATGTACAGACGGCAGTCGTTTCGTGTAATAACTGAAATTCAGTCAAACTTAGTTAGATCTGTAAGCAGACCCTGTGGCCTAAACATAAGTATAGGTTCTGGAATGATGAGTCAGTTGGTGCTAGGTAGATAGGGCGTCTCATACTGAATGTCGAAGAATTAACTGAAAAATATTGTACAAGTTTTAACACGCCCGAGAGCGTCTGAGATGCGACAGAGAGAAGGGGATCTTGAACGAATCTTATCATTTGATGCGTTTTATCTTTGATGTCTCTGTGCCAAAACTGAACTTTTGTACAATGATAAAGGTCCTTATTAAATAGTTCAGATATAAGATCTAGGGAGCCCAAGCTAACCTCACCAGCAAGTGGTGCACCTGCCGATCAACGAACGAGGCTCTGGCGATCATAACAGTGCCCGGTAAGCGGCAACAGGCTCGCCACCTGTTATGTGGGACCAACTATATACTTGGCAAAGTGTGGGCTATAATATGCCACTGCCTACCCCTCCGGGGAAACAGGCGTGAATATGTATGTATGTGAGATTATGTACGTATGTAAATTTGCTTGCCAATCTCTCGGGAGAGCTCAAATTATATTTGAATATTTTTATTAGTTCCTAAAATACTATTTAATGTGTGGAATACAATTTAATTTTTATAAAAAAATTACGCACGCGTTAGTTTGTAAGGTGACGTTCTTATGAGCTTTTTTGGCAAACTTGAATAACCGTTTTTGACTTAGACCTTATGAAAAACAAAACTTAAAAATAGAGATGATATCTAACTTTAAAATTGACAATACAACCGACCAAATTCTCAAATGATCCATCCAAACCGAAGGAATCTAGCAAACGAAGCCAGCAGATATTCCTCACTTTACGAACTACTACACCATACAAATCATTCCCCAGAACCAATTTATTGCAGGTAATAGAAAGCCAGAAGTACATTATTGATGGTAGGCCTTCAGAAGATGTAACTAATATTAGATACCCACGAGACCCTTATAAATTCTTGCTGAGATATTTGGCCGTATAGTATCGCCTGCTGGGCTCAGAAGGGTTGAATGAATAATGTCGTTATGGAAGGATCTAGGGATGACTTTTATCACAAATGAGGTTGTTTCATTATTTCCATTACATTTTTTTACAATTACTAATCTTATCTTATCTTATCGTGGGGGCCACAAACTGTCCGTGGCGCACTTTGACCCTTATGTCGGATCTTTTGTGCAAATTACTTATAATTTGATTTGAGTTATTTATATAAAAAAAAATGTATATTACTTTTCAAAGAGTGGTTTTGTGAAAATGTCTATCCGTGTTATAGATTTGGAATATGTCTGACTTTAGAACGATAGTAATTTAAGTTTACTGTTTCGTTAAATTTCTTAATAATTATTCATTTAAAGTGTTGTTCTGTCGTTATAAGGTTACCTGGAAGATATTGCTGTTAGCAATAAGGCCGCATATTGTACTACACATTGGTTTGTGGGATTTGTGTGTACAATAAAGTGTTCAATCATTAATTAATTTATCTTTAGATAATATTTGTTAACAATTTTTCCTCTCAACTGTCGCGGCCATGTTGGCCGTAAACCAGTAATTTTGCTAGATACATCACTATTTAAGTGCAAGTATTCAGCGCAAGGAAGCGCTCGTAGCTCTGCGGTGCTAGGTGGTCGGAAACGATCACCGAAGTACAGCAAAGTTTACAGAGGTCAGTCCTTGGATGGGTGACCGTTTGTGTGGCATTTGATATCGAGCGCTTCCGTGCTTCGGAAGGCACGTTAAGCCGTTGGTCCCGGTTATCACCAAATGTGGTATTCGTTAAGCCATGTTAGAGGCCTAATGGGCGGCTTGAAAAATTCTAACAGCAGGACGCCATACACCTGCCTCCGCCAATCCGCACTGGGTCAGCGTGGTGGAGTATGACCCAATACCCTCACACCTTGATATGTGAGAGGAGGCTCGTGCTCAGTAGTGGGACGTTAATGGGCTAAGATGATGATTTAGCGCAAAATATTTGGCACTGCGGTAGGATCTACCTACGCTCTGTCACAAAGAAGTAAAATCAATCGTTTTTAATAACTTTTATAATTTACTATAAATTTCTAAGCCTTTCTTAATCGCCTGATAATAAATGAATTCAATATTCTAAGCAATAAGTCTTTTAGTGTTTGCTGCATACATACATGAATTTACGCCTGGTTCCCCGAAAGGGTTGGCAGAGGGTATTTCCGCTAACCAGGAACTTTTTTTTTAGCCCGAGTCTCGTCGGTTGATCCGGCAGGTGCACCACTTGAAGGTGAAGATGGCATAGGCTCGTCAGTTAAGATCCCTTTACTAAATAAATGAACAAATAACAATACTAGTTATGTACCAAAATATAATAGTAAATATTTATGTAGCCGTCGAATAGTCTTGAATATTGTAAACTAGTTTCTATAAAAACTTATACAATGTTAGTAGTTTACTGCGAGTTACCATCGCTTCTTACACGGGTGCTGGAGTGAGACAACGCTATACACGATATAAAGCGACATCTCTTTCTAACAACCGCATAAGAATCGCATTCACAGCCCATGGTAAGGTGGCTGATAACAAAAACCCAGGCTCAGGTGAAAAGTTTTGAGCGCGTACCCTTGTCACGCTTCAAAATGTCACGAACACATTTGCATTACCTGTAATGAGATAAAATGTGTATACGCGGCGTTTGAAGGGTTTCCGAAATAGCACCACTTAATTTCGCAGGCTTGGGAGAAAGAACGTTCAGTCAGGTTTTTGTATTTATGGATTATTAACAACCAGTGGTCCGCCCTCCCTTCCGTAACTATTTATTAAATATTTTACACTTTAGTTTACATTGTACTAAACAAAAATCCCTACTAAAACTTCAAAGTTTTGCGAATTTTATATTTTTCATGTAAAATTTCTTGATACTTCTCAGGTAGGATACTAGCAAATCGTTAAACAATCATTGAAATCCATCTACTTAGTAGTTTTTGAGTTTATTTGTAACAAACATTTATTAACATTACAAATCTTATCTTTTTGTAATATTATTATAGAGAAATAAATAGTAAAAAATTGTATTTATAGAACTTGCTTGAGAAATTAAGAAGAAACTAAGAATCCCATTCTCAATTCCCAAGCTCATCCCATTTACTTCAACCAAATTGGGATCTGAACACTAAAAAATAAATAACTTTAGACTTGTCATAACATTTTTAATTAAAAACAATTATTTACTCAGTACAAACTGCTTGGAATATATTTTAATATCTTCTTATCTTTTTTTGTCGTCTGGCATAGAAATTGTAATATTTGTCTTCATTGTGTTCAATATTAATTTTGATGGTACTTGGTGTCGGATCTGAAATAGAAAAGTCTTTATAATCTCAGACTCTTTCATAATATATTGTGTTATATTACCACAAGTTGGGGGAGCTTAATATTGCTGGATAACAATATTTTCCTGAGAAGAAAATTAATTAATTTTTACACTACAGCTCTTTTGCTTTTTAATATCTCCAATAATAAATAAAATCCAGTTTAGTTATAGAAAAAAATAGTCAATTCTTATAGTATATATAATAAGACGCAAATAAGACTGGAAAAACAAACAAAGTATTTAATTAAAACTTAAATGCGAAAATACTAAAATAAAATACTGAATAAAAAACTATGCACACAAATAAAGGATAACTTGCGAAAGATATAGAAAACGCTTAGTACTTGACCAGCTTTCTAAATGGAACAATGGTGCGAAAGTCGCGTCAATTATTTGTACATAAATAATGAATAAATATACTGAATAAAAAACTATGCACACAAATAAAGGATAACTTGCGAAAGATATAGAAAACGCTTAGTACTTGACCAGCTTTCTAAATGGAACCATGGTGCGAAAGTCGCGTCAATTATTTGTACATAAATAATGAATAAATATACTGAATAAAAAACTATGCACACAAATAAAGGATAACTTGCGAAAGATATAGAAAACTTGACCAGCTTTCTAAATGGAACCATGGTGCGAAAGTCGCGTCAATTATTTGTACATAAATAATGAATCTTTTACCATATATGGCCTTCCTCCAAGAAAGAGATGTGTTCAAAAGCCGAAGAAAAAATGGGATTTTGTGAACAGATCTGGACAGCGTGGATCCTAGTGTGATGCTAGTGGACCAAATTTCTGTGGTACCTAAAAAAATAATTTATTTATAGAAAATTTGCAACAATATCACTGCACCATGCAGCTTTATATATAGGCTTCCTCTTATAAACAGTAACCACGAACTTTTAGGTAAAATTTTCAATCCTCGATTATTCAGAAATAAAATCAATCTATTGTCTCCTACTCCGGTTGTCCTCCGCTATCACACAACTATATTATGTCATAAAAATTAAACATCGGAAAACTAAATGTCTTTAATAATCTTTCCATGGTAATGGTAAAAAAAATAATGATACTGTTGAATGACGATCATGATTTTTAAATGAAAAGTACTATTTTGTTGTGTGACTAAAAATCTTTTAATTAGGGTCAACTTTGTAAGGTAATGAATGTTATTTTACTTCAATTATCATTTGCAAAATAATCGTAAAAACTATTCACTGACTTTACAATTTAAATCCTTTTTTGTTTGATATTATTTTTAAGCTATTGCATAGTATCTATCGCGGGCCTTGAGCGTGGAGTCCGAATCCAGAAATTCCGTAACGAAGAAACCTAACCCCCCCAATCAGCACAGCGGTAATACTTTTTAGTTTTTCCATCTATCGATAAAAAGCAGATTTTAATTTTAGCAATCTGTTGTCTGTCAACTTGCTTTGCTAAATTATGATTATTGAAAATTAAACTTACTTTTAGTAATGGTAGTCGTAGTAGTGGGGGCAGTGCTTGGAGCCATTGGCGATGTCCTCCTCAATCTCCTCATCTTAGAAGGCGAAGCAGTTGAGTTCAGGTGTTTCTTAATGGTTTCCCAAGTGGCACCGAAAGTTTTCTGAATTAAATTGGGGTCTCAATTGATGTTTTAAAACAAACAAATTCTTATTACTACCTTTTTCTAATTATGTTGCAGCAGTAATAGTAAGCGGTGAGGAATAAGAGAACGACTAAATATGTTAGAAGTATACATACATAATATCACGCCTGTTTCCCGAAGGGTTAGGCAGAGGCATATTGTATGCCCACATTTCGCCAATTACATTGTTGGTCCCACGTAATAGGTGGCAAACTATTACTAGAAGTATTAGGTACTAGCAGCGCCCTGCAGTTTTACCTGCGTGGTCCCCGTTCCCGTGGAAATATCGGGATAAAGAGTGTCCTATTTGTTAGTCCAGGACTGCAGCTATACACGTACAAAGTTTCATCACAATCGCTCCAGTAGTTTTTGCGTGAAAGAGTAACAAACATCCATCCACACACACAAACTTTTACGTTTATTAGTAGGATATAATTTGTGCCTGTGACAGAAAAATAGAAAGCAAACAATGTATGGTATTATAGTGGTGAAAGAGAATATGATAAAATGGGTAATTAAGATGAGTGTACATAAAACCAGATGATGGCTGATAAAGAGATTGATTGATAAGTAAATGACGAATAGTTTAGGCGAAAAATACTCCAAATAAACTGGGAGCTGGATTGGAGACTGCTTATTCTGTTTTGGTAAGTGGTGAATATGATTAATCCCAAAGAGGGTCACATGAAGTGTGGGCTGTAAAGTAACATCTGTGCTGATAAGTGGTGGTGAATTTCTAGCCCAAGTTTTCTCCACTCAATCACCTGTCCGCGGCGATGAATGAATGAGTTAGTTTTGAGATAATTGAAGCCTAAATTTAATATAGCTATTGTTAACACTATTTCATACTTTTGACTCCTATGATGTTACAGACCCTACTAAAAGAGTTATGTGTTATTGCAAACATAATACATCCTTTTATCTACTAATTTATATGAAAGTTTTTGACTATGAAAGCACTAGTAGTGGTTACTGGGCTAAGATAATAATAAAAATTAATTTTAAGTTCGATCTTTAATAACAAAACTTAATCAATAAGTTTTTATTGAGTTACATAAATGATCTATTATTATGAGATGTTCAATTATCCTTTTACATCAATTTGATACGTGGTCTCAGCTTTGGTGTAGTCGTATATGAATCTGAAAAAGACAAAAAATATTTTAATTTATTTCAAAATTATGTTCTGAGCTATCTGACCTGTGACTATTAAGCTAGGTGGAACTAACTAATATTTATTTATAAATAATATTGGATGTATTAATAAATGTCTGTTATATTTTCCATGTACTAGGTTATTTTAAAGTCAAGACAATTCAAGGCCCATAGGGGTAGCTTCAAAAATTATAATAGCAGGCGTTACAATATTTTTCCCCCTAAACAATTTTGACGTGACAACGTCTTAAATTAGGTTGCGGCTGGGAGTCACTTATGAAAAAGTGTAACGCTCGGTAACGTTACGATGAGTCACCGAACGAGAGAGAGGCCCGGCGAATGCCTTGCGTCTCTCTCCCACTCAACTATGATCGGTCTGCCGCGCGCGCAGCACTAGTGTACAATGTTTTAGTAAACAAAATATATTTCTATAGTTAAAATTTGTGCAATTCTTATTTTCATTCAATTCCTTGTTCCTATTGTGCAATTTAATTATATTCATATCAATAAATATTCTACCGAGAAAAAGACGTTGTCACGTAAAATCTTCGCCCGTAAAAACGACTTTACAGGCAACCATTTTTTATGTGATAAACCTTGTAACTATGTTTTGTTAAGTTTAGCAACCACTAAGAACGCTGCCCTCATATCCAATAAGGCCCAATACCAATTATTATTGCTCATAAACGTTTCTAATATGAGTTAACGACATTAGATTATCACTTTCTCATTAAGTCCGAAGGAGGTTTCTATTATAGTAAAGACCTAAAAATGTACTTACTGACGCTGTATCAGTGTTTACTCATTTATTTTATTGTACACCAAATTAAAAACAGATAAAAAAGAATAAGTGTATCCCAAGAATAAGCGGCCTTATTCTTTTTTTATGATGATACGAGATAAACTTATAGACTAGTTTTTACTTACCTAAACTATTTCCGTCCGGTTTTCTGCAAACAATGGTTTCTGCTGAAAACGCCAATCTTTTACAAATTTCCAAGCTGGCTTAGAAATGTACGGTAAATTCACTTTCGTATTGATATGCGATTTCATCTGTACGTAGTAAGGTCCAGTTATATAACCTTTCTTGAATTTCCTTAGCACTTTTGAAGGGATTTTTCTTGGTAAAATTTCAAGTAATTTCTGCTGCGGTAAATAATTTTCTGCAGCCAGCACTTTTAGATCAGCAGTGTCGTGCACTGTTCTAAATGGATATAGGGTTTGATGTTTGAATGTAAGTGACGATTTGAATGGTAATGGTGTTGTTGTTTCAGTGGTTGTCAATCTTTTCGTTGTTGGAGCAGTTTTTGAGGTTCTTGTAGGCTTGTACATTCTTGAAGTCGTAATCGTTTTATATACCGTCATAAAATTTTCATAGGATTGTGTTGTAGTATGATTTGACTTTTTCGTAGTCTTTCTTTCTGTAAGGTGAACAATGGATATTATTAACAATAATATTAGAAATCGACATGTTTATTTCCTTATTTCTTTTAAAATATAACATACTTCCTCCAAACCCCAATCTTTTAATTTTAACTGGTCTTTTAATTGCAGCCTCCAATTCTTTCAAGGCCGCACTCATTGTATCCTTAAAAAACAGAAATAAAACTCATGAATTATTCAGAAAAATCATTGAAAATATCAATAAAATCAAATCAACAATTAAACTATGAGTTAACTAATGCGCCCACAACCCAGAATGATATTTCAACAAGCAATCTTTGAAGTGGGGAATGGATATTAAATTATTAAGCTATGTAAACATTCCACATTAAATTTAAAACGTAATATCCTACCGTTATAATATGGAATTATTGTGGTTAAATCACAAATCTTCAATCAAATTTACACTTGTACTTAATTGACATTTATTGATTTACAAATATATCTAAATTACAAAATAATTCAGTTCTTTATTTATTTTCATAAAAGCGTGATCTAGTAGAAATTTTTAGACGAATTTCAGATGAATTTATAAAATAAAATAAACTTTTTGCCTTTAAGATCAACAGGATCATTTAGATTCATCAAAATTTTATACACAAAATGAAAATTCCGTAATTTTTTGTTTTAACAACAATGAAAGAGATATGAGCAGTACTATAATCAAGAAATAAAAGCAAATAATAAAATATATAAGAAAATAACTAATAATAAAATAAATAATAATATCATAAAGTAAATAAAATTACCAAGTTCCATTCCAATTAATAAAGATATCGCAAATATATATAATTTTACATATTTTTTTTATAAAATCGAATATTTCAAAATTTTTCTAAAATATATACTTTTATTAAGATTAGCAATTATACAAGTACAACTGCAACCTTTGGCCTTTATGTGAATAAATATTTTAAAAATAAAGGCTTGGTCCCAAAAATCTTATAAATAAATGAATAAACGTGTTTCAGTGCAATTATAAATATTAATATGAGACTTTTTCTCATAAAAATTATAAATAAAATAAGAAATATTTTCTGGACCAATTATTTAGTTCCAAGATAAGTATCATTAAGAATTTGTGTTATGAACACTAAACAACGAATGAACAAACTTATATCTTTTTTTTATAAATACATACTAATATACAGATACATAATATACAGAGGAAACACCTAGAACAGAACAAATATTCCTTGCACACAAAGATTTGTCCTGTGTGGGAATCAAATCAACGACGACCTTTGGAGTGAAGTGCAAGTATACCTACTGACCTCCACGCCTTATATCAAATAAAAATTTGGTATAAATTTGGCTTAGTACACGCTGTACTTTTCTGAGAAGTAAATACCTAGTTCTTTTAATTTTATTACGTTAGTGGTTATTATATTTATTAATAACAATTACTGACCTAACGGATGCACCCTCAGAGAAAAAACTCATGCATAATTAAATATTCCTAAATGTATTTACTTTGACAATATTTTTTATAGGTTGAAGTGAAAAATTGTTACCTATGATAATTTTTTACTAAAAATAAAAATAGATTTAGTATTTTTTTTTCAATGTTGAGCACCCGTATTATGTTTCTGTTACGCAATTTGTATATCCCCGTGACACGTGAGTCTGTCCTTGTAGACAAACAACTGTTTAATAAGGAATTTATATAGCTCTACTATTTCGGTTTTTAGTGAGTAAATAAAAAAGAGATTTAATAACAAACAAAAAGGTATTATTAATTTCTTGTTTAGGTGTATAGGGCTCCCACCGAGATCTGAGCAGCCTTCCATTTTTATGATTGGCGAAATGTGGGCGTATGTTATGTCTCTGCCTACCCCTCCGGGGAAACAGGCGTAAATATTATGAATGTATGAAAACAAAGGTTAACTTTTGAAACTTTGTAACCATTTCAATTGTTGCTTGCAGCTGAGCTATTAATACGTACTATGAAGATGCGCAGCTCGAGCTATGCGACGCATAGACCAAATATATGTTAAGGTAGATAAATGCGCCTATTATGACAGTTCTAGTAGGCTACTCTGAAAATAGTTACAAAATTTGCTACCAGCAATAGTATGCATCATCATCATCATCATCATCTCAGCCATAAGACATCCATTGCTGAACATAGGCCTCCCCAATAGATTCCCATTAAGCGATCCTTAGTCGCCTAAATCCATCGGCTTCCCGCCGCCTTGACCAGATCATCAGTCCATCGCGTGGGAGGCCGTCCTCTACTACGTTTGCACATTCGCGGTCGCCATTGAAGAACCTTAACGCCCCATCGGTCGTCAGTTCTTTGAGCTATATGCCCCGCCCACCGCCACTTCAGCTTGCAAACTCGCCTCGCTATTTCGGTCCAGTCCTTCTACGGATTTCCTCATTTCTGATTCGATCACGTAGGGACACTCCGAGCATAGTTCATTTCGCAGCGTAGCGTATCGTTTTCTATAAAACATAGCTGACTAGAATCCGTTTCCACCAATGCTTATGGACTAAATATAGTGGACATCGAACGATCCCATTGTAATAACATGGCACATCTCTGATAAAAAGGCCTCTGGTGTTGAAGTTTTGTGTCCGTTCCTTTTACTGGAAATACTATTTCTTGTCATCGTAACAACTTGTTTTTATATTCTAACCAAGTCTGTTGATGTCTGAAATACTTCGATTAATCACAAAAAGTATTTAATAAATCGCGAGGTTTGAACTCACATCACTCGCCTCTATGCCTTAGTACTTATCCACTACACCAAATCCTTCTACGCATCCAGAAATGGTAACTTTGTTACACCGGTTTCCATCAGTGCTATATTAGCACTAAGTAAGATTGATGGAATCAAAAATATTCATAGCAAACGTAGGAAAACACAGACATGTGTTATATTGTCTATGCTATGTTTTATAATTTCCACCTATAGACAACCTAAATCTTGTTTTGTTTACTAGTCAAATATTAGTCATGCTGTGTGTGCCACGTGCACACATAGGGTTCAGTCTAGTAAATTATTTTAGACATTGGTTTAGTTCTGTAATACTGCTGTAGTGTTAATGTTAGTATTAAAGTAGTAGTTGTTAGTTATTAATGTTAATGTTAAGTGATTGTTAACAAATAAACTGCAGTGCTGTTTTCGTTGAGGTTATATGAATGTGTTATGTACTTTTTTATATTATAAAATACATTTAAAAAAAAACTACTAAAAGTTTTATAAAATGATTGATAGTTTATTTGTAAAAAAAATTTACGTTCGTATTTAATTTTTCGTGCATTAAAAAGTTGGGCGTGTTAAAAAAATGTATATCTATTTAATGAAGTGACAGATGAGCTTGGTTTGGTAATAGTATGTGTGAATCTTTCTCTTGATTCAAGTTGGTTATAGGACTTTTTCTGTGTCTGTCTGCCATATTGTCTTACTGTGTTCCTATTATTAAAAGTATGAGAGTCAAAGATCATTTTAGTAGGAGCTGTGATATCAAAGGAGTCTAAAGTACATTAAGCGTATTTCACGTTGAGGTACTTTTACAATGAAAATGACCATTGTATGTACTATGTAATGTGACACGCAATAAACGATTTGATTTAGAATAAGCCATAGTTTACCATCAGATGGGCAGGTGAAGACAGTGTGTGGTGGGAGAGTGGATATGTGGTTGCCTAATCGTTTAATTCACCAGATCGATTTTTATTCAGCGAATCTATTTGTGTTTATGTTAAACATAAAAGCTACCTACAAAATTCTACCTACCTTAATATTAGTCCTATTTCCTAAGGTTTAACATGGACTGAATGTGTCAAAAATAATATACGAGAAGCGAATTTTAAAGAAACGCTCAGGCGTACCATGATCTGCTCAGTTTAACGATCGAGCAACGATAATTATATGGATATACCACGATTGAATAGAGGGATGTCTTACTTAATTTACGTGTCAAGGGTGCAATAAAAAACTCGGTTTCATTACTTTTGTGGTTTTCTAAAAACGAATAGAAAAACATGCAATATAAAACACATGTTACAGATTTCCACTAAGACTAATGTTTTATCAATATTTGAGATATTTCTCTGTCAGTTTTATTCACCCACTTTTTATACTATTAATTAAAAAAAACTAATTTATTTTTGTACAACAATTTATATTTAATTTAGTTCGAGGCAAAGCTTACAAATCAACAAAATAAACCACATTCGGCGCAGTCGTTACGAAGATGCGACCTCGTATATACATTTTTGCTATTGATTTTTATATACATAAAAATCCCGAGACTTTCCGAATAGTATGTAAATCAGTAAAATGTGTTTTATTTAATATGTAACCGTTATAATCAAAGAAAACAATACGGAAGAAAATATAAGTCAATATCTCTTACCCATCCCGGTATTTTACTCAGAAACTCATCAAAGGTTAACCCACACACCGAGTCCATATAAAACACGAAAGAGAAGCAAACTATTGTAATATATTTCATTTCTTTTCTCCAACGTCCGATCGTTACCGAATCACAATGGACAATGTGTTGCACTTTCTCTGCACAAATTATATAAATATTTAACTGTCATTGTAACATGTTTATATTACTTCAAGCACTTGTGCTTTGTACTTAAAGACGATAAACAATGGTTAGTTGTGTGTTATTTAAACTTATACTCACTTACATTTGTTATAAAGGTTTATAGGAAGCTATGATATTAGATGGTAAGTAAAGATTGGAAACACCTAACTTTAAATAATTTATTGATTCAGGCGTTACTTTGCGGAAATCCATTGTAAGCAAGTGATGGATTTAAAATATCTTTGTAACAATTCCCGCGCTACTATAATTTCCCGAAAAATCGAGAAACTATTCAACAGTGTTGCCAGATTAGGCGACTTTTCGCCATTTAGGCTATCTCGAAGGGTGTCGGGGCGACCAGAAATTGCGAATTGCGACTAGTCGCTATTTAGGCTACTTCAAAAATAAAAATGGGCGATTTTAGGCGACAAATTTAATATTCTTTGCGTAGCAACATTCGGTATTTATTTACTTTACTGAGTTTAACTTTTTAAATTAAATTACATACTATCAGTTACAATTTATGTTAAATTTTTCTCAATATACTGGCAACTCTATAGTACTATTTTAGGGGAATTCACAGAGCATATATTTTCTCTCTTTAGTTCTTTCTTGTTGCATTTATTTACAAACATTTTTTTGTAGTTTAGTCGTAGCGTCTCGTTGGCGTTGCCTTTAGTTGACTTTAAGACAAAATATTTCTCTTCAGTGTTTTCAGTATTTTTAGTGAAGATATTTTTTTTTTCGGTTAATACATTGTGTAGTGTGAATAACGTTCAGTTAACATGGGACAGCACGGGAAATATATAAAACATTATAGAGATGAGTGGGAAAAAATGCCGATTTTTAAAAGAATGTACCTATTAGATACTTACTTTTAAATATTAGGTAGGTACTACCTAACTATAAAAGTTTTTTAAAGTTTTGTCCAACAACATAAAAAAGTTTTGTTTATATTTTTTTGTTATATTACACTGACTAGACAGACGCGACATTGATCTTGGTACTGGTAGACAAAGAACATTACTTGCGCAGCATTGGCTTAGATTGGTTACGTTTTCTGTAGGCTTGGCTGCCACTTGGCAATAATATAATTTCCTCTAAAACATCTCCATCGTCATCATTCTGATTGTATCCAGGGTCCAGCTACTGACGTGGAGGGTTCCATAAATGATTCTATGATTGTATATATAAATAAGAAATTTATATATTTTTTTTTTATTTAGCTGTTGTTTTTTATTTCCATTTTCAAGTTGCCTTTGGAATGTGTAAAAAATTGCCACTTAGGGTACTCGTATTTGGGCGATTTTAGGCTACATTTCATTTTAAAAAAATAGGCGATTTTAGGCTACTTGGCGCTCAATTTTTGGCGACTTGACCCAGGATACATCTGGCAACACTGCTATTCAACACGACACGTGTTTCGCCCTTACACAGGGCATCTTCAGGTAAGATAGGAGCCTCAGAACAACGATGTCTTCACGACCAACGCTGAAACGAGAGTTCAGCTCAGTTCAGTTTTCGGGAACTTATAGTAGCGCGGGAATTGTTACAAAGATATTTTAAATCCATCACTTGCTTACACCTAAATTTTACAGATAATATAGATAGATATATTATCAATTTATTTGCACACACGTTCAATACAACACACTTAAACAACTTCATAAAAAGTATTATTTATTAAGTATGCATATCTTAAAGTAATCAATTATCTTAATAAATAAAATAGTACGGGAAAGTGATATGTACCTTATACATACATACATTCACGCCTGTTTCCCCGAAGGGGACGCTGGGCTCATGTAACAGGTGGCGAGCTTATTGCCGCTTACCGGTCACTGTTATGTTCGCCAGAGCCTCGTCAGTTGATCGGCAGGTGCACCACTTGCAGCTGGGGTTCGCTTGGGTTCCTTAGGTTTAGTAAGATCTCTTTAAATAAGTACCTAATTAATTTGGAATATATATGAACTTATCATTTGTGAAACCGCTATCTGTCTCATTTGGTAGAATGCCTATACACCCTATAAGTCCTTATTTGGAATATTAATGAACTTATCATATGTGAAACTGCTATAAAGAGCGGCTTACTTTGCTAAATAACTACCACATATTACAGTTATACTCAGGAACAGCTTGAAATGTACTACAGTACACTGATATTATAAAAACACCAATTATATTACAACTAAAAAAAGTAGATGTCGCACTAGCCCTTGAAAACTGAGGCGGTCAAATTAAGACAAATGTCGCTATTGTTAAAATATAGATTTATAATCTGTAGTAAACTTCGCGCCTCTTGCTATTTATACTCTGTGCGCTCTATAATCTGTGAACGTCGTATAGATGAGTTCGTGATTTAGAAAAACTATAATAAAGGACTTCTTGGCGGGAAAGTAAAGCGTCATGTCTGCAGTTTTGTTTTATTTTCTAAAATTTGTGATATTTCTTACATTAATGTGTAATAACGGTGGATTATTAACCGTTAAGTGTTTGTGAACATACATGAGTGTAAATCAAACAAAATAGTGCAACATCACTTTTCAAATTTTCTTTCAAGGAGTCCATGTGAGATCCCAGTATAGTCCCACATCTTTACTGAGGACTCAAGGGGCTTAGGGGAGGGTATCTCATTTACCATTTATCATCTTTATCACCACTCATTGTCATTTACTATGAATTATATATTATTAATATATCACTTACTTGACACTGGCTAAATGTGCTAGACGCACGAAGTCATTATTTAAAATAAAGAAAGAAAATTAATATCGCTGTAAATCAACTTTCATTGCAATAGGGTTATTGCTATCCTTTTCTATATCATTCGAAACGTATTATCTGTCTCAATTATTGTTGTTACCATGGCTATGTCAGAGGTAAATATCGTATAGGAACTGTAACTGAGTATGGCGAAGTATGCATATACGTCATCTTTAAGTAAAAACTCATTGACTGTGACAAAAAGAACTGGAACCCTTAGGAAAACATCATTCTATGTTTAAACTAACTTCAAGTAAGATTATACCTACTAACATTTAACAAAAGTAGCTTAGGTTGGTATATTCATAAAGGCAAGGAAATTTCCAATACCATTAACAATTAATCATTTACATTAATCACAGTCGTGTATTTCAATAGGCATTCAAAGCACAATGTCTCGAATCTTAATATTGAAATTACTGGTCGGTTTTTTAACTAAGTTTATTTAGGAATTTAGCACTTTATGAGACTTTGAATAGGAGAGATTCGGTTGTTTTTGGTTTGCATTAAATATGCTGCTAAACGTTCTAGTGACCGATTTTAAAAGTTATTTCATACAAGCAGCGCCCCGCAGTGTTACCCGCCTGGTCCCTGTTCTCGTAGAAGTAGCGGTATAAAAAGTATCCTATATCCATATATTATGTAAATTAATTCAGGTTATAAACTCGTTGCGTGCCAAATTTCATTCGAATCCGTTCTGTAGTTTTCGCGTGAATGAGTAACAAACATACATTCTCACAAACTTTTGGATGTATGATCTTATATATTATATTTGGGGGCTTTTTCGATATCATGCAACCTTTACGTGTCCTATGTATTGTATTATTTTTTTATTATGTTGTGTGATATTGAAATGAATATTTTTTTCATTTTATATATTTAATACTATGATACAGTAACATACACTATATTATCAAGCGATGTAACTTAGAAATCCTTAAAAATCTGTTAAAATATTATAAGAAAGATGCAAAATATTTACCTACTAAGTGCGCGTACTAAGTACACACACGCACAAGTAAAAGTAAAAGTAAAAAGTAAAAAGTTCTTTATTTCATAAACTATTACATAGCACTTGAAAACGTCAAAACAAAATATACATGAAAAAAGAAAATTTATATTAACCCTGAAATCACGAAGCTTAGATTCACTTACATGCAAATAAATAAAAATTAGGTGTAAGTGAATCTAAGTGCCAGTTCCGAGCCTCCGCTCTGTGAGAAGAACTGACAAGAAACTCACAGGCTATGCTCTTTTAAATTATTTTTATTACATGACACACACAGTGTAAATTTGATGATACTGAAAGGGTCCCCCGAAGCTGTAACCAATAAAGTAGCACTAAGGGAACCTTCCATCACAGTCAACTAAGTATGTATTGTGAAACTGAGCTGAGCCTGTACAATAAGGGATGGTCACGACAATTATCTGGTTGACTTTTTATTCTAATATACACATACAAGTTGAAAATGTTAAGCCCAAGCTTGTTTATCCGATAAGTAATCATTAACAGCATAATACCCCTTTTGAAGAATCTGCTTTTTAACTACAGTTTTAAAAGTTGCCAATGGTAGATCAATTATTTCCTGCGGAATTTTATTAAAAAATCTGATACTATTACCCAAAAATGAATTTTTTGTTTTGTGAAGTCGACAATTTGGCAGAGAGAGCTTATTTCTATTCCTAGTATTAAAATTATGGACTTTTGAATTTTTATCAAATGTTTTAATGTTTTTGCGAACATACATTATATTATCGAATATATACTGAGATGCAACCGTTAATATGTTAATTCTTTTAAACATCTCTCTAAGAGAATCTCTGGACTTAAGATTATAGATAGCTCTTATGGCGCGCTTTTGTAGTACAAATATATTATGTATGTCCGCAGCAGATCCCCACAATAACATACCATATGACATAATGGTATGAAAATAGCTAAAATAAACTAATCTAGCTGTTTCTTCGTCTGTTATGAGTCTTATCTTTTTGATGGCATAGCATGCTGAGCTAAGCCTTCCGGACAAATCCATTATATGGGGGTTCCACTGCAATTTAAAATCAATATTGATGCCTAAGAACTTTGTGTCATTTAATAACTCGATATTCTTGCCATTCATTTTCAAGTTAGTTGAGACCTTTGTAACATTAGGCAATGAGAACTTTATACATTTAGTTTTACTTGCGTTAAGAGATAGATTGTTAACCGTAAACCAATGTAAAACCTTTGCAAGAGCATTATTTATCACGTCAGAATGATCCTTGCCTCTGTTCACTTTAAATATCAGAGACGTATCGTCAGCAAACAAAACTGTTTCGCACAGATCTCTAGTATAGAAAGGTAGATCGTTAATATAAATTAGAAACAATAAAGGGCCTAAAATCGAACCTTGTGGAACTCCCATAAGCAATGGCGCGCCAGAAGACTCGACTCTATTAATAACTACTTTTTGAGTTCTGTCACTCAAGTAAGATTTAATTAATTTTAAAGAATTACTATTAACACCAATTTTTAATAGTTTATTTTGTTCATAATAAACATGGCTTATTCAGCAGCAATTATTTAAATATTTTACACCTTAGGATTTGATTTTATGATAATTACCTAAATTTAAAGGAAATGTACCCTACACACTCATACCATGAAAGTGTACATAAGATACTGCGTATATGATTCTCTTTCACAACTCGCAACAAAGAGGAACAGAAAATACCTAAATATTTATTACTTCGGAACTTCTTAAAGTATTGAAGCTAAGTATTTTCAAAGTAGTTGAGACTTCAGCTACGAATTTTAAAGTTTCAGTCAGAAGTCAGCCGCCATCTTTGTTTCGACCTGGGAACAACCAGAAACAGCTGGTTTGAACTGGACGCGAAGTTTTAGTCATAGATACAGGCACATCTGTCGTTGACACTCGCGTTTTGTTTAAAGTGTTTCGAAAAGTTTAGATTCAAACATCGCGATTTTTAAATATGATCACAAAGATTTGCTTATTTTCTTTGAAAACTATATTGATATAAGACTAAATAAAGTACTTATTCATTTATAATGTAAACAATTTTATGAATTTGACATAATTTTTGTAGTTTTTTTTTTAATATGACACTTCATAATGACTACATCCTGCCTGATGGTTAGCAGCCGATGCTGTCCAATAAAAAATGAATGCACTTCAAACCGTAAAATAAGCACGGTACAAAGCGCATACACTCATGACGGCCTGCTGAAATGCCGTTTCACGCCCCGCTTAAAAGACCCCGGATCATAGGAAATAGGAAACACATGAGCCGGCAGCAAATTCCAGTGCTTAGTGGTCTTGCTCAGAAACGACCTCCCAAATTTCTTGGTTCGAGTGCTGATAGTAACGTACTTATATGTGTGTAGGATATTCTATCTCATAATGCTATATATATAAATACATGTAACGGTAATATAACACATAGCAGTTGTTGTTGTTAAAGTCTTTAAAAAACTAATAGTGTAAGCAAAAAAGCTGTAAATATTTTCTGGTAAACAAGGCAGGATCATTTGACATGGAAAACACTGGAACACCCAAGCGCCGATGAACGGCATGACGAGCCAGTTTTGCCTTGAAGTCACTACGTGTCGTGGGCACCACTTTCCTGGGAACTTCTGTTGAGTCATGTACCAGTGGCGTACTCGGTGCAGGAGAATGACTTTCAGTTTTTTTATTACACTGAGTGCATTGACCTGATGGTAGTATGAAGGTCTACCCATAAAGATTAGGTTCAGTGCTATTTAGGGTACATACCTATTAGCATAGCATAAGGCCTACTGTTCAGTCTCTTGCAGAGGTATGATGTTATGAATAACTGAACTAAACGAGCGTCGTGACGAATCAGTTTCGGCTTGTAGTCACTATGTGTCGTGGGCACTATTTTTTGAGTAACTTCTGTTTTGTGTACCTGTAATGTAATTTACCTGTAATGTAATGTACCTGTAATGTAATGTACCTGTAATGTAATGTACCTCTTATGTAATGTATCTGTAATGTAATGTACCTGTGGCGTACCTACTTCATGCGTGAATGAGATTTAAATTTTCTTTCTTTTATCTAGTGAATTGAATCGTGATAAATTTTCCACCGTGGAGACAACAAAGGAGAAAATCTTCCACCGTGCGATGGAAGTCCATCTGTGCCGGAGGAAGTGAAATAATACATAGAAAACGCTTGGATCTAGAAACCATTCAAGTTCATGCAAACCAAATAAATATCAAAACGGGAACCAATTCTGCGACCCTCAGAGCATGAGATCGACCTCCGCGGAATATCAATAGCCAATTTATCTGTAAGGAGTAGTTAAATTCTACATCTACAGATAACAAATCGATTAAATTTAAAGGAGTAGAGCGTAGTAGACACGAAGCACATTGAAATATCTAGCTATCTCCCTTACTCGCGGGACTCTTATTCGGCTGACGTCACACTTTTGTAGTGCTGTCCCTTCCCTCTCATTTGCAATTCGCTATATTGAAAAAGCGTTTAATAGCGTTTTACATGTCTATGTAAGATGTCAACAAGCAGATCACAAATGGGTCGAAATCAACTTATTTTATTTCTCTCTTTTTATTTTTCAGATATTAGTATCCACATTATTAAATTAAAAATATCAAGACGCTCCTGCTACACCCCGCACTTAGCTCTAAGTTGCCTTTAACAGCCTTGGAGGTGACTTTCACTTCTCAAGTGACTTGAAAGTGGAAGCGGTTTCTGCGAATGGAAGTAACTAACTCCCCCCTCAGATCTGAATGAACACTCATTATTTTTCTCAACAGCATGGCATCTTGGATTCGAACCCGCCGAGTGATTTATATCTTACACCCGAAATACATTAAGGGGAGCGCTGAGTCGAGTCTTAGAAACCCTTGAAACTGAATTTAAAATTGGCAATGATAAATTTTAGAAAGGGCAAGGAGTTTCACTGAGGACTTTTGGGTTCTTCTGTACCAAAATGCAATGAAAATATATTTTTTTGGACCGAGGCCTGCCAAACTCAAACTCAAGAATGGATTTTCAATCATGAATTTCCAATTCAATTAAAAATCTTTACCTTAACAGCAACTACAAACTAGTAACGTATGTAACAACAAAAACATACAAAGTAATAGATACTTATGAAATGATTTTTAATAAAACAAAAAAATGGTTGCCTGTAAAGTCGTTTTTACGGGCGAAGATTTTACGTGACAACGTCTTTTTCTCGGTAGAATATTTATTGATATGAATATAATTAAATTGGCCGATTCAATGCGCCTAATTCTCTAGTGCTGCGCGCGCGGCAGACCGATCATAGTTGAGTGGGAGAGAGACGCAAGGCATTCGCCGGGCCTCTCTCTCGTTCGGTGACTCATCGTAACGTTACCGAGCGTTACACTTTTTCATAAGTGACTCCCAGCCGCAACCTAATTTAAGACGTTGTCACGTCAAAAATCAACTCGCTCGCGATCACCCGTAAGGACCCAAACATTTGGATAACTGGTCCAATGCACGAACCACTGAGCAACCGGAGGTGTCGATAGACACGCTGAATATTTCTAGTATTTTGTGATTTTCATAGCAAGCTCACGTTATCACGCCACTGTGAAGGTTAAGATTACCCTCATCTCAAACATAACCTCATAACTACAACAGTTATGAGACTATTATTAGCTTAGACGATTAGTAGTTAGCATTGTAAATGCAAGAAAAAAGTTGTTAGATAATTGGTGCGGCTTGCACAAAGTCAAGGTTCTGTCCTTTCATCTTCAAAGAAATGAAAGGGACAGAGCGATGTTTAAAATTTTAATAGATTTAGGACTAAACAGAATAATGATAAGATGAGTTTCAAGAGGCATTCTTCTCAATCTCATTGCCGTTTTGGAAGCTTCGTTAGAATCACCGACAGACTGACTGACTGACAGATCCCCCGATAAGAGTCACCGACAGACTGACAAATCTTGAGAAAAAACCACAACAGAAAGATAAGCTGACAAACCTTGACAAATTCTGACAAAGAATTCATTTGCTTTTATTTTTTTATTATGATACAGCTCATATCTCTTTCATTGTTGTTAAAAAAAGTTATTGAATTTCCATTTTGTGTGTGTAATTTTTTTTAATCTAAATGATCCTCTTGATCTGAAATACAGTTAAGTATATTTTATTTATTATATTATAAGTGACCGATCTGCAAGCCGGTCTTAATTTGCAGGCCCATGTAGCATTCAATTGGCGCCAACACAAACAATAATTCATTATTACTTTTGTAAATAACATAATGAATATCAATTAGACATGTAAAAATTGAAAAATAGTTAAAACAGATTAAGGAAGATTTAATTATTTAATTGGCACTATCAAAACACTCCTGTGGATTAATTTGTCCATAAGAAATTTTGAACAAATAGAGAGTTTCTAAAGTTTCTTGTATATCTAAAAAAGTAGTTAGGTTTTCCAATGAGGTTTTAATCATAACGTTCCCGGTAAGCGTCAATAGGTGGGCGCAAAATATGCCTAAAAGTCAAAGTCAAAATACTTTTTATTTCATAAACTATTACATAGTACTTGAAAACGTCAAAATTATAAAAAAAATAACAAAAACAAATAAAATATAATTATACTAAAATCACGAAGCTTAGATTCACTTGCAACCAAACAATTTAAAAAAACAAAAAATATTTAAGTGTAAGTGAATCTAAGTGCCAGTTCCGAGCCACCGCTCTGTAAGAAGAACTGGCAAGAAACTCACAGGCTATGCTCTTTTAAATTATCGATTGGTTAGTTACAATCTTCATTTGTCTGTGACGCTATACAATGCAACATAATATAACAATATTCATGCTTTAAGTCATTCATATTAGAATAGCCTGTATGAAACGGCAGTTTAATCCCAAGCATTTTTATCAGCCATATAGTCTTTGATAGAATAGTATCCCTTTAGAGACAGCTTGCGTTTTATTGTTAATTTAAATTTATTTAGGCTTAATTGCTGTATATTGCTTGGGATTTTATTATAGAATCACACACATTGACCATTAAAAGATTTGTTAATTTTTTGGAGCCTAGTGGCAGGTACAACTAGTTTATGCTTATTTATCTGCCTACCCCTTCGGGGATACAGGCGTGATTGTATGTATATAAAATATTTCTAGTTTACTTAGTAGGAAGTGACAGAAGTCTTTTATGCAAATAATAAATTGATCAAAGAATTTTTTGATTTTTAGTAAGAGCATGTTTTTGAAACCGACGTTCTGTGTTCCGTACTTAAATCTATATCTACACACACGAACACTTACACCGTAGACGTATTCCCAAATCGCACAGTTCCCGTCAGACCTAAAACTATCACTTCACCTCCTAATACTTACACGCGTGAATAATTGAGAAGACATTAAGCTCCATAACCATCGTACGGCTGTCCATCATCGACCCGGAGAAGGGCGGGACATTAAATATTCAAGCCCTAAAAGCGTTCTCCTGTAATTGTCTGATGGCTCGAAAGCTTGTAATTGCTCAAGCGACGGACAATCCGCGAGATGTACAGTCGGATTACTATGTTGCCAACTGGGGTATTTTGAAATAGTTTATTGATTTTTATGTCAGATTGTGAATATCCATAGCAAGTATTTCACGGTTTCAAATATTGTGAGAACTCCCGGGCAACTGTGATGTCCTCGAAAAAACTTAGAACTGCATTTTTAAAGAATATATTGATGTAGGTGCAAGTTTTTTTTAAATCCTTTATAAGCATTTGAAGGTTTCAAAATGTTGTGTCAGAGAAATCCATTTGCTTTTATTTTAATAAATTTCCATTTTTGTCTTTAAATTTTACGAGTCTAAATGGTCCTGTTCATCTTAAAGACAATCGAGTATATTTTATTACATTTTAATTTTATTGTACATATTTTTATAGAAACCACTCAATAGTCATGTGCACCTACATAAAGCATCGTTGGGGAAGGTATTAGTCATCCTCAGAACAAGGACGTCTATAAGGTATACGCTGAAATAAGATTAATTCTAGCTAAATATTGAAGACCTAAAAGAGTTCTCTTGTAATTGTCTGCTAGCTGGAAAGCTTGTAATTGCTCAAGCGACGGACAATTCGCGAGATGTACAGTCGGCTTACCAAGTGCCAACTGTGGTTTTTTTAAAACAATCTGTAAAAATATCGAGACTTTGCGGAAAATTTTAAATTGCAAGCATTTGAAGGCTTATAAGAACTAAGTCACAATTCCCACGCAAACAAAACATTCTACAAAATTGTGTGTATATTCTGAACGGTTTTTGTTGAAAAATCTACATCATCGTCAATATTCCTAATAGACATTCATATTACAACAATTTATATCACAAATAATTTATTATTATATCTATATAATATATAATTATTATTATTATTATATCTAAACTTAAACCCAGAGCACATACATTACATTCTTTCCCAGCCATCTCAAATAAAATTCAAAAAAAGAACGCGGTAAAGTGAACTAGTTCCGACTGCCATTAAAAAATAAGAAACAATGTATCCGAAGTTAAAAATAAAGAGAAACTTTGAAATTGTGATACAATCCACTATTAACACTGCTGAGTGTACAGAACTAAAGCAATAATCAACTTTGGAACTTACTTGCAAAAGTTAAGGCTGTGTTTCGCGTGAACACCGTGTAAATGCAACTGAAAATCGATACTGTATGAAGTTAAATTAGATTGGTGATGTAGACAAAGGAACTATTTCAGTTTAATTCATAGGAAGAGGTATATTATATGCCCACATTCGGCACTTATATTGTTTGTCCCATGTAATAGGTGGCGACCCTATTGCCGCTTACCTGGAACTGTTATGTTCGCCAGAGCCTCGTTCGTTGATCGACAGTTGAGGTTGGCTTGGGCTCTTAGGATGTTGTTAGGACCCCTGTACACCCTATATATATGGATAAACAAAAAAGAATGCATCCACTTGGTCGCGTACCCATTAAGTTCTATCATCATCATCATCTCAGCCCATTAACGTCCCACTACTGAGGACGAGCCTCCTCTCACATATAAAGGTGTAAGGGTATTGGGTCGTACTCCACCACGCTGACCAAGTGCGGATTAGCGGAGCAGGTGTATGGCGTCCTGCTGTTAGAATTTATCAAGCCGCCCGTTAGGCCTCTAACATGGCTTAATGACTACCACATTTAGTGATAACCGGGACCAACGGCTTAACGTGCCTTCCGAAGCACGGAAGCCCTCGATTTCAAATGCCATACAAACGATCACCCATCCAAGGGATGACCTCTGTAAACTCTGCTATACTTCGGTGATCGTTTCCGACCACCTAGCACCGCAGAGCTACGAGCGCTTTAAGCTCTATAATACAGATCAAACTCATAATTATGATTATTCATTATATTATATTATTTATATTATTCTGACGACCGATATGGCGTGGAGGCGAGTATACCCGCACTCCACTCCTGAGGTCGTGGGTTCAATTCCCACACAGGACAAATATTTGTGTGTCTATATATAAATATATGTTTTGGTCTGGGTGTTTCCCTATGTATATTCCTTATTATATATGTATTTACAAAATAAAAAGTATTTATGTATGTTTATCCGTTATTTAGTATCCATAACACAAGTTCTTAATGATACTTATCTTGGGACTAAATAATTGGTGTAAGTGTCAGAAATATTTATTATTATTATTACTTATTATCATTTCAGCCATATAAAGTCCACTGCTGAACGTTGGCCTCGCCAATAGTTTTTTATATAATACTCCCAGTATTTGCTCATAATCACCACGCTGGGCGGGTTGGTAATTGCTAATTCAGCCAGTATCATCCGGTGGGATTTCTATTCATCCACCCCTATGACCTCAAACTTCAAACTTCAAATATTTATTGCGATCATGAGTAGACATAGGACGTTATAAAAAGTAAAGGTACATACATGATACCCTGTTAGGGCGCAGCAACACAATTTTAATATAAAATTACTTACATACTATTTAATTAATCTTATATTATATTATTTATCTATTTATATATTATTATACTCATATATACCTCTATTATTATTTTTCCGATATATTTGTACTATTTACTTTATCATTTAATAATTGAATTATTATTTCTTTATTTATATTTTACACTGTGTTACTGTTTAGTTCTGTCCTCGAAAAACTCTTTTATATTGTAATAACATTTTGACGTGACAACGTCTTATAAATTGTGACACTTCAAGAAACTGCGTTACGCTCCGCTCACGTTATGCGGTCACAATGAGAGCGAGTGAGAGGCACGCGTCCCTTCCACTCGGGCATGGTTAGCCCGCCTAAGAGCGAGAGAGACAGACATAAATATAATTCTTTGTATAAATAAATGTTTTAAATTGTTACTATTATTTCATCCTTCTTCCTACTATACGAATTAATATTCACATTAAAATTATTTTACCACTCAAAGTCGTTGTCACGTAAAACTTTCGCCCGTATATCGACTTTACAGGCAACCAATTTTTTTTTTTTTGGTCAAGTATTTTTTCAATTTATTCTTGAATATATTGAAGCTTGACTTCCCGTAAGATGAGAGGGGGTGGCACTATTCAAGGCCGGTACCACACGGCACTTGATATTTTAAATATCACAGTAATCTACTAACATTAAAAAAAAATTGGATTTTATCTTGCTTTATTATTTTCAGTCTTTATTTCTTTATTTGAATTCTATATTGTTTTATTTGACGACCGATATGGCGTGGAGGTCAGTATACCTGCACTTCACTCCAGAGGTCGTGGGTTCGACTCCCACACAGGACAAATCTTTGTGTGCATGAACATGAATATTTGTTCTGGTCTGGGTGTTTTCCTATGTATATTAAGTATGTATTTACAAAAAAAAAGTATTTAAGTATGTTTATCCATTCTTTAGTATCCATAACACAAGTTCTTAGTGATACTTATCTTGGAACTGAAGAATTGGTGTGATTGTAAAAGAATATTATTATTATTTTATAATTGTTAATCTCGTTGACTTTTCTTTCGCGGGGCAGTAGTAAGCAAGGTTCTCGTAAACTAAGCAAGCCTTCGTACTAATATTTATTTTACTGTTTAAATGTTTAATGTTTTGCATCGTGTATTAAAATATTGAATAAATCGGTTTATGCACAACACCTGAAATTAAAATCTTCAATTCTTTTCAAAACAGGAATGAGAGTTATAATCACAAGAAAAGCTTTCATTTCAACCTTGTCTATACATACTTTGCTATAAGGACAACTCGAGTTGGAAACTTGAGAGAGCCTTTTGAGCTGTCTCAGAAGAGCACGTAGGGCCGGGAATTGACGAATATTGAATGTCAGAGGAGACGCTTCCAGTGAAGTAGATACCTACGGTGTCAAGAGTAAATTTTGTTAACTACTGTCAGCGCGTGGCCTCACTTTTATAAATTACAATTGTATTATTTAATAAAGTGTATAGGGATCCTATCAAGACCTAAGGAGCCCACACCAAGCTCCCCTGTCAGTGGTGCACCTGCCGATTAACGTTCGAGGCTCTGGTGAACATAACAGTTCCAGGTAAGCGGCAATAGGCTTACCACCTGTGACGAGTGACCAACTATTTATTTGACGAAGCGTGGGCGTATAATTCTTCGGGAAACAGGCGTGAATGTATGTTTATGATAATAATAACACTAATTCACTTATTCAAGCAACTTGAGACTTATCATATAATAATACAATTAGTTTAGTCATAATAATACTTAGGCTATGTAAGTAATCTGTAACAAAACATAAAAGCACAAGTAAAAACATAGATGATCTCAGTACGCAAATCAATCCCGTACCACACTACCAGATATTGAGCAGCAATGGTTCACATACTGACAATTTACTATTGGTTTTCTTTTACTTCTACGCGTATACCTAAATATATCATTAATACATCAAGATATTGATATTTTTCGACCAAAAACTGAATCATTTCAGAAAAACTGTCAAAGATATCCTCCATGGGGGAAATGCTTCCTCATGCCAGGTACTTGAATCCCTCTGAATTCAATTTTGTTGTTATCCTTTTCTTTTTTCTTTTTAATATACAGACAATAATTTTTAATTTTATTACTCTTAAAACATATTGTTAATCGACCCGTCTTAAATATGGTTTTTATGTATGAACACATAGTTTGAGGTGTAACTTAGTTTATAATTAATTTGTTTTTACTTTGTTAGCATAAGTTGCATTTTGTTTTGTGTTTGAATAAATAAATAAAAATAAATAAAAAATACCAAATAATATAATAAATACGTCATTCTCGCTCCCAGATTATTTGGACTCAGCGCAGCAAATGTTTTCTTGTATCATCCCTTATCATTGCATTCCTAACTCACTAAATCCATCTCCCAAATATACGTAGCACCCCGCGATTTCAATCCGTGAATAAATTATGTTCCATAATGGTACTTGGTACGTGGCCCACTACTTGACACGAGCCTCCTCTCTCATACCAAGGTGCGAGGGTATTGGGTCATACTCCATGCGGACCCAGTGCGGATTAGCAAAGGCAGGTGTATGGTGTTTTGCTTTTAGAATTTTTTAACTGCCCAATTGAGCCTCTAAGATAGCTTAAAGATTACCACATTTAGTGATAACTGGGCCAGTGGCTTAACATATCCTCTGAAGAACGGAAGCGCTCGATATCAAATGCCATGACCTCTGTAAACGTTGCTTTACTTGGTTGATCGTTTCCGAACACTGACCACCGCGGAGCTATGAGCGCTTCTCATATACAACTTGCCTTATAGATAATAACTTTGTTGAAAATTCTCAAAACCATTTAAATTTATTCATCATCATATCCTATAATTATCCCGATTGCCCTAGTCTTAAGCTCTAGGGTGTCTAGGGTTTGCTTACTAGTCTAAGCAGATTTGTCTGAATATCACATGTTGCATGGAGCAACTGCCTCTCAAAATCATTTATTCAAGCTACGTTTTATTTCGAAACACTTAAATCACGGAGAGCCATTTTACTGAAGTGGAAACTACCGCCGTAAAGCCTAGAACCTAGTCTATTACTACTAACATATTTTATTCAATTATTCTATACTGTACATTATAACCGAAGCACTTAAATTTAGAAGCCATATTACTAGATCAAGAGCTATCCTGCCGTAAGGTTATTTTTAGTTTCGTATTTTATTCAAATATTCTAAAGTCTCTTATTCAGCGCCATTTTTGTGATTTTTATTGAAACCAATGTGCTTACTCACACACTGATCTCTACCGTCTTATAGCGTTAAGATAAGGGCTTTTGCACGCTATTCGCTGCGTCAATCTCAAACGTCACATAAGATAAACGGATTACATGCAGCGCAGCGACTTGACGGTTTATGTGGGGCTCCGAGATTGGGAAGATATCGGGTATTAAATTTGAGTATTTTCGAAGTGATATACAATCTGACGGCTGACGAATATTTGACAAATTTCTTATTCAATTCATGTGTTTAGTGACTCGTCATAAGCGCAGTAAATTTTATTTCCCGGGTGTAAGTTTGTATGGAGTATGCTTTTTTTAAGTCTGTTGATCATGCGAAGTGGCGGGTAGCTGCTAGTACAAACTGTTTTAAATTAGACTACGCATCTGTTATGAGACTCCCAGTAACCATGAATCACTGTAAAGTATTCGAAACGTTGGAATACACAAATATTATTTATACACCAATCATATATCAAAAGTTTAGACTCAACTCATAAATTATATTTCCACTAGCTGTTACCCGCGACTTCGTCCGCGTGGAATAGTATCTTTGGGTAGCATTTACAACCCCCTTTTCGCAATAAAAAGTAGCCTATATCCTTTCTCAGGGTCTAGACTATCTGTATACCAAATTTCATTTAAATCCGTTCAGTAGTTTTGGCGTGAAAGAGTAACAGACAGACAGACAGACAGACAGACAGACAGAGTTACTTTCGCATTTATAATATTATATAGTAGTAAGTAGTAAAGTAGTAATAGTAGTAAGGATTACAGTATTTGTCATCAAGGAAAAATCGTAGCTGTAGTTGTCGTAGCAGTCGTAGTAGCCGTAGCAGTCGTAGATGTCGTAGCGGATTATCGTAGTACTAAACATTGATATGCAGAACACGCGTACAGGAAATCTATGCAGAAAAATTAGGACTATGAGCGGATGTTTTGTATTTTTTTCCTGGCCGTACGTTGTAAGCTTGCTCCAGATAACAGTGATTAGAGGTGATTACACATTACCATGTCACGCATTCGCTTCTAGCACCATGTCGCTGAACACGTCTTAATGTATAGTATCTTAGTAAATTTATAGTAAGATAGGACAAAAGATAAGATATTCATTGCAAGCATGTTTTTGGATTACACTCAAAAAGCAAATTTAATCTTATAAATATTAAAGAATATTCTGTGTGATCTCATTGACTTATACTTACATTTTACCTAATATAACGTCCCATTTATCTGCTAAACAAGTTGCATCAAATCGACATAGATGTAAAAACGAAATCAATGAACGATCTCACTTCCTTATTCTCAATATTAAGTATATAGGTAAGGAGTTCAAAAATTAGTAACTAAAAACTACCAGCAACATTCTGTCATCTAAATGGTAAACTAATCCTGATCGACTAGCAGATCAGGCTCCGTAAGAGGAGGTGGATCGGCCACAAGCTCCGATGGGGTCCCGATCATATATACCTAAACATGGAATTAATCGGAACCCACAATGAAGTGGAAACGTGGTCTTCCCAAACTAACCTGGTAATAGCTGGAGCAAAGAAGATCGGGAAGTCATGGAGCGAGATACAGCACGAGGCTCAAGACCGATGTAGATGGAGAGTCACTGTCTACCCCATCGAAGTATTTTTAGTTATACTAAAGATTTTAAGTCAATTAATTCGTGACGCATCGATCGATGCACCATTCATAAGCGCAGATGTGAAAGCGTTATAAATAAACAAACAGATTTCCTCGTTTCTAACATTAAGTAAGTAAGTAGGGGTTCAGTAAATTTGTAAGTTAACTAGAAAACTATCAGCAGCACAGATTCAATTTGGCGTCTGTATGAGATTAAGTCTAATACAACCACGAACAAACTATACAGCGATGTAATGCCACACAAACATCCAAATAACTCGCGGCAACCAACATTTGGCTTAACAGCTTAACCGAACAAAAGTTTCAGTTTAGTACGGGCATAGTGAAGGGAGGACGGTATGAGCCATTTATTTCCTTTTATGTGGAAAAATTAAATTACTCATATAGTGAAGCGAGGATGGTTCCTTGTTTCACTATACTTTAATCCCAAATAAAGTGGAACTTGTAATTAGGTACTAGATAATATATAGTAGACAGTAAATTGATTATTAAAAATCATAAGAAAAACCAAATAAAAACACTTGTAAGTTCTTATTCACGCATACAAATATTCTTTTGTGGAAGTTGAAACCACGACCTTGACCGAAGTGCAGGTATAGATTATAATGTAAGCATTAAACAACGGATAAACATACTAATATTTATATCCAATTAATAAATATGAACTCTCCCGGAAAAATACAATTAGGTATTCCTATTTCTATGAATACAAATATTATGTTCTGTGCAGGACTTCAACCCACGACCTTAAAGGGGAAGTGCTGCTTTACTGTGCACGCTATATCAGTCGTCTCATGTATATCTTCCTACGTGTTTTCGTTATTGTTTACATAGTTAGAGCCCAGTTAGAGCAGTAGAGGGTTATATGATGAAATAAAAAATTTGGTTGTCAGAAAAGGTATAAATCAGATAATTTCATCATTCATCATCATTTCAGCCCATTAACGTCCCACTACTGAGCACGAGCCTCCTCTCACATATCAAGGTGTGAGGGTATTGGGTCATACTCCACCACGCTGACCCAGTGCGGATTGGCGGAGGCAGGTGTATGGCGTCCTGCTGTTAGAATTTATCAAGCCGCCTCTTAGGCCTCTAACATGGCTTAACGACTACCACATTTAGTGATAACCGGGACCAACGGCTTAACGTGCCTTCCGAAGCACGGAAGCGCTCGATATCAAATGCCACACAAACGGTCACCCATCCAAGGACTGACCTCTGTAAACTTTGCTGTATTTCGGTTATCGTTTCCGAACACCGAGCACCGCAGAGCTACGAGCGCTTAATCAGATAATTTAGCTAGTAGTTTTTAGGGTAATGATACGGAACTCTTCATACGCGGATCCGACTCGCACTTTACTGGTATTTTAGTATTGGTTTACAGTTTTGCTGAACGCTTCTCCACTAAACAGAGTTTCTACATTTATTATCAATGAATGTCCCCAGCAGCAACAAGCAATTGAGCTGCATAATTATAACATCCTTGACCATTTCTCCGATCGTCATTTATCCCTTAAGTAAAGAAAGAAAGTAGCCAGTGCAACACAACATACTTAATCTCATTTCACTATGGCACAGAGTGGGTTATTTTATTTTCTCCTATTTAGTCTGTACAATTGTACATACATGGGTTTGTTGAACACGTATCAAAAATGCTATTGGAACTAGTTCGAACTGGCGCGCCGAAAGTTAGTGTTGCTTTTGTGTTTTTTAACGCAAAATGAACGTCTAGCTGTCTGTTTGAAAAACGAGGATTAATTGGCTGTTTTTCATTTGTTACTGGAAAAATAAATAATAGGTTGGGGAAAAAGTCTTTTCGTATTTTTGTATGAAAAGTCAAAACATTTTTTTCAAAGTTTATTTACATTTATTTACAATATATATGTACCGTTTTGTTAAATAACTTTCTGCCATTTTGTGGGCAGAGACATTATCCCGTTACTGTAGAAACTTTGGGACTTCTGATCAAAAAAACGGGACAAATAGTTTTGGCAGTCCTCTTTTGAGGTCAACCTTACAGAACCTAAAGAATTCTGCAGAGACCGAAACAGGTGAAAATCTGAAGGCGCAAGGTCAGGGCTATATGGTGGATGCACTAGGACCTCCCAGTCGAACTCTCTTAATTTTTGCTGAGTGGCTAAAGATGTGTGTGGTCTAGCGTTATCGTGATGAAATACCACACCCTTCCTGTTGATCAATTCCGGCCGTTTTCTCTCGACTGCTTCCTTTAATCTCATCAGTTGCTGGCAGTAAAGATCAGAATCGATGGTTTTGCCGGGCGGTAAAAGCTCATAATAAACAATGCCCTTCCAATCCCACCATACACACAGCATCACCTTATTTCGTGTTAGGCCAGGTTTGGCCACAGTCTGTGAAGCCTGGCCAACTTTCGACCACGACCTTTTTCGCACGTTCTTGTCGTACGTGATCCACTTTTCATCGCCAGTTATCAATTTCTTCAAAAACGGCTCGGTTTCATTACGTCTCAATAATGAATCGCAAATGAGTACACGGTTCATTAAGTTTCTTTGAGTGAGCTCGTGTGGCACCCAAATATCGAGCTTTTTTGTATAACCAGCTTTCTTCAAATGGGTCAAAACTGTTTTGTGGTCAATTCCCAGTTCTTCAGCTACATCGTAACTACTAATATGCCGATCTTGCTCCACTCTTTCAAAAATGGCGTCCATTTTATTCGTAACAGGGCGACCAGAGCGAGGTGCATCTTTAACATCAAAATTTCCGGACTGAAAACGTTTGAACCAAATTTGTGCTACTCTTACTGACACTGCATCAGGTCCATAAACATCACAATTTTTTTTCACTGCTTGAGTTGCATTTTTGCCTTTTTTATAATAAAATTTTAAAATGTATCGAATTTCTTCATTAGATTCACTCATTTTTACGGAGAGAAAAACAAATGAAAAATAGCGGGAAACAACTTTTTTTTATTTTTTTCTTTTCTTTATAATGGAACCTTTTTAATGTTACCAAAACCAGCCAGACACAAATAGTACAGTCAAAAAATTTTTATAATAAGTTTATACCTACGTTATGCGAAAAGACTTTTTCCCCGACCTAATATGTTGCTGCTATTTCTAGCTGTTGCTTGTACAGTTAGGACTTCTTGGCTGGAAAGTGAAAAGTCATGTTTGCAGTTTTGTTTTATTTTCTAAAATTTGTGATTTTTCTAACATTAATGTGTAATAACGGTGGATTGTTAACTGTTAAGTGTTTGTGAACATACATGAGTGTTGGTAAATGAAACAAAACAGTGCAACATCACTTTTTAAATTCTCTCAAGGAGTCCATGTGAGATCTCAGTATAGTCCCACATCTTTACTGAGGACTCAAGGGGCTTAGGGGGAGGGCATCTCTCTCTCATTTATCATCTTTATCACTACTCATTCTCATTTTCTGTTATTTATATATCTCTTACTTGACACTGGCGAAATGTGCAAACCGCAAAAAGCCATTACAATTAAAAGCCACATCTATGAAATCGCTTGTTCGGAAACTATCACCGATGTAAATTAGAGTTTACTAAGGTCCTTGGATGGATGACCTTAGTGTGGTAGTGAGCGCTTGCTTCGGAAGGCAGGTTAAGCCGTTGGTCCCAGTTATCACTTTATGTGGTATCTGAACCTGTCATCTTCTACGTGAATCCCCTGGTGGGGGTCACGGCGCGGTTCCGGGGCATGTGCCCCCTGGCCGCAGTCTCTGACGGCTCCCGTGAATACGGGAGCGGCGTTGGGGCGGCTGTTCAGCCTTGGTCTTCGTCCGGAGGTGTCAAGTCCGGTGGGCGCCGCGATAATGTGGTATCGAGTGACTAAATCGCAGTGACAGGGTGCGTTTCCACCAGAGATGTGCGAGGATGCGTTGCGAGGAAAGTGTTTTTTTTAGAGCCAATAGAATCGCTGAACTGCAAGAAGCTAGGCTAATGTAGCGATTCCATTGGTTCTCAACAAACACAACTCTCGCGACGCATCTTCGCTCATACAACAAATATGATTGCACGTTTATTTATTGACGTGACAACGTCTTATAAATTGGTTTGCCGGGTGACACTTCAAGAAACTGCGTTACGCTCCGCTTACGTTATGCGCTCACAATGAGAGGCACGCGTCCCTTCCACTCAGGCATGGTTATAATTCTCAAATATAATTCTTTGTATAAATAAATGATTTAAATTGTTACTATTATTTCATCCTTCTTCCTACTATGCGAATGAATATTCACATTAAAATTATTTTACCACTCAAAGTCGTTGTCACGTAAAACTTTCGCCCGTATACCGACTTTACAGGCAACCAATTTTTTTTTTACTATCACTACTATACAAGATTAGCTTAGTTTTAAACACTGTCCAATAATACTAAAATTATATTTTACCTAATTCAACATACACATATATACATATATACATACAATCATGCCTGTTATACCGCAGGAGTAGGCAGAGGCATATTTCGCGCCCACACTTTGCTAACTATATTAAGGCCCCACGTCATAGGTGGTGAGCCTACTGCCGCTTATCGGGAACTTGTATGTTTGCAAGAGCCTCGTCCTCGGCCGGTGCACCACTTGGAGGTGAGGTTGGCTTGGGCTCCTCAGATCTTGGATCCCTAAGCATTCTACTACAAAATTATAAATCCCGTTAATACTGAATTTACAAAAATGGTCTATGTAACAAAGTAATTTATTCGAATTGCCTAAGAAATAAACCATTTCCTACAAAAGTAGAGCTTATCAATATTAATGTATACCTTGTAGACCTTGAATTATAAGAAAACGTTATTTACATCAATTAAGAGTAATTACAAACGCTCTTAATGACTTGAATGCGTTTAATGACTAGCTCCTAATGAATACAACATTGTAATTACACCAGGAGACTATGAAAACATAGACATAAAAGCACCCCGTGAACCGTCTTTAAAGAAGTAAAGTATTAAAACAAAGTGGGTTGACAGACTAAACAAAAAGGAGAAAATACTTGCCGCTCAAGAGCACCGGCTCCGCCGTCACAATAAAAACATTTACAGTGAAACAATTTCTCTTCTTATTGTAGTGTTGTCATATTTAACTTGGTTGTAAGGTATCGATATAGAAAAAAGTATTAAGAATTTAAAATCTAGTTTAAATCAATAAAATCTTAGCGGAAAGATTGTGACTTACTTAACTTGGTACTAATATATCAATGATGCGATAAATAAGAAACCCTATGTAAACCAGTTTTAACAATAATACATAATATGAAGTTGTATCGACATTCACAACTGCTAAATTGAATAAATTATGTTTCATCTAAATAAAGTATATAGAATAAGAAATATAAATATTTTCTGACAATTACACCAATTATTTAGTTCCAGGATAAGTATCATTAAGACATTGTTATGGATACTAAACAACGGATAAACATACTTAAATACTTTTTTTAATATATATAGGAAAACACCCAGTTTCAATTCTTCCTTTCTTTTCCAAGGTTCTTGAACACATTGTGCACAAACAGCTTTCTCTTTACTTCCTTGCCAACCGCCTTCTGAGTCCTTTCTAATCCGGCTTCCAACCAGGGCATAGTACGGTTACTGCCCTTGTAAATGTCTCTGACGACATTTGGCTTGCCATGGAGGATGGATTACTTACGGTTTTAATGCTGCTAGATTTTAGTAGTGCCTTTAACTCGGTAGACTTTGATCTTCTTCTTGGTATTCTTCGTTCTATTAATGTTGCTCCTTCGTCTCTTTAATGGTTCTGCTCTTACCTGTGTGGTCGTTCGCAGCGGGTCCGTCATGATGAGTCCTACTCTGATTGATGTATTCTTGACGCGGGTGTACCTCAGGGTAGTGTGCTTTCTCCTCTGCTTTTCTCAATTTTTATTAATTCCGTAACACACATAATTTCCTCAAAATTACATCTCTATGCAGACGATTTACAGATCTATAGACACTTTAGGCTAGCGAATATGGATTCTGCTATTGCTGAGTTAAATTGTGATTTGGGCGGTATTATGTCCTGGGCTCAATCGATTGGGCTTCTTGTGAACCCTAGTAAGTCCCAAGCTATCCATATTGGTGGTAAATATTTGCGTAGCAGGTTGGACTTTTCCCTCGTGCCACCTGTGGTCTACGATGGCGTTTCTATTAGCTACAGTGATTCAGTGAAAAATCTAGGCGTATTATTTGATTCTAAGCTGTCATGGCATGCGCATGTAGTCAATGTCAGTCGCAAAATGTATTTCTCCATCCACTCTCTCAAATGCCTTTAGGGTTTTCTTACATTAGCTACAAAGGTGTCCTTAGCTCAATTCCTTCTCCTTCCTATCCTCGACTATGCAGACACCGGTTATTTGGACCTCACTGAGAATTTTTTGAACAAGCTCGAACGCCTGCAAAACAACTGCATCCGATTTATCTTCGGTTTTCGGAAGTATGACCATGTTTCGGTCTTCCATAAGCAATTGTGTTGGCTCCCAATCAGGTCTCCTCTATAATGTTCTCTTTAATCCTTCCTACCCTTCTTATCGGCGTGAGCGGTTCTCTTTTCTCCACACTCGCGATGCTCCTTGTAGACCTTATCTTCGTTACCTCCTTAAATTCCCTCCTCACAAGTCTGATTTATTTTCATACTTCTTCTCAGTTCATGCAGTCAGGTAATGGAATTATTTGCCCTTGCACGTTCAGAAATGCCCCAGCGTTGCTTCTTTTAAAAAACATGTCAAAGTTCACTTTTTGTACTGTTGTTAGGTTTTGTTTAAATGTTTACACTTCATGTTGCTATAGTTGTTTTCATGTTGTTCGTATCTGTTTTCTTTGTTAATCTATATATTTAGTATTTTTTTTCTTTTCTAATGTATAATTGTTTTTCCCTATATTTATTGTATTACAATACATATACTAGCCAGTTTAATCTTAAGTTTTTTTTTTCCTTTCGCGGGCCAGCTGGAAGATATTTTGGAATAAGCTGTGCCCTGTACCCAATGTTTCTTAGTTTTTCTGTTTGTATTATTCTAATAAATAATATCACTTCTAAAAGAACTGGAAATGCACGCTGACGATTCATAACAAATTCGTAGGTTCGCAGATTGACGTTCGTTCGTTTAAGAACTACACACGAATGCAAATATTCCAAAAAGTTATTTATAATTTTAAATAGGTACCAACAACCGAATTAGAGTACCACCTTTTACCCTAATCAAATCTAACACTATCCCGGTTGCATTACCCAGGGTCTGCTCTCTGGTATAACCAGACTTGGCTGAACTTCAGTTATTATATGGAGCGACTTTCGTCTGGCCATATTTTACCCTTACCCTGGGAGCAATATTTCTTTGAAGAATGATTAAATAAATTAAAAAAATAAAAGTCGATATGATGTTACATTGCAAACACGCATCACTACTTCACGCAATAGTGAATCACCACTACGAATGAAATAATAAGGAGCGAAACAAACGTCATCCACAAGTAAAAGCATTTTCATGTCCAAGACGAGCGATGTGGAATCATAAGTACCACTTCAGCACAGGCGCAATCCAATCAGAGGGATCGGTGGAATTGTTCTTAGTTCTTAACTAGCGGCTGCCCGTGTCTTCGCCCGCGTTTTCTACATAGCTACTTTGTAATTTTTTGGGATATAAAGTAGACTGCGACACTCCTTATGCGTCAGTTATACGTCAATAAGTTTCCTATCTAATTAGACTCAGGTGTTCTGTTTGAAAAGTAGGGTAAGTTATTCTGCCGGGGTTGCGGGACTGTTCGAAAGAGTTACCGCGGCCTTGGTGTTACAGGCTCAAGAAGGAACATGGATGGTTTTTAGTCAGTAAAAGTCTGACACACCCTTCCGCTTCACCCACAGCGGAAGACGGTCATTTGATGATTTTCCATCCGAAAAAAAAAAAAAAAAAAAAGGGTAAGTTACATGATGTTTTATGGATAAAACATCAGCTATCGATAATCTCATTAAAATTTGAGTCAGATGTTTCGAAGATAAGGCAATATTGTAGTGCCGTATTACTTTCAAATTAAGTTAGCAATTGCTTTTATATAACAAAACAGACAATTCAATACTATTTATTTCTGCATAAATAAGTTTTAACTGTATTAAATGTTAGAAGAACTAAAATGTTTCTGATACGTACAATATTTTATGACTTAGTTTTAAACGACTATTGTGCAATGTCGATGTCATATTTTTAAAAAATCTCAAAACAGTATTTAAGGTAGCCTTTATCAAAACTGTTATTTGACACATTTTAATCACGTTAAATGGCATAACTTTGTTGCACAAACTTTCACGCCTAAACAGGCGTAGGGAAACCCCTAAACGGGTAGGCACACGACCACACTGCGCCGATAATATCAAGGTCTCATATAATAGGTGGCGGTTGGCATAAATTAAAATATTCAATGTATCGTACAACTCATGAATTATTTATTTTAATTTTATAAATGTGAGTATCATCATCATCATATCAGCCCATAAACGTCCCACTACTGAGCACGAGCCTCCTCTCACATACCACGGTGCGAGGGTATTGGGTCATACTCGACCACGCGGACCCAGTGCGGATTGGCGGAGGCAGGTGTATGGCGTCCTGCTGTTAGAATTTATCAAGCCGCCCATTAGGCCTCTAACATGGCTTAACGACTACCACATTTTAGTGATAACCAGGACCAACGGCTTAACGTGCCTTCCGAAGCACGGTAGCGCTCGATATAAAATGCCATACAAACGGTCACCCATCCATGGACTGAGCTCTGTAAACTCTGCTGTACTTCGGTGATCGTTTCCGACCACCGAGCACCGCAGAGCTACGAACGCTTCAATAAATTTAATTTAAATTTAATTCGCTTAAATGTGAGTATGTTTATATTTATTGTGTTGCTTAGTCCATTGCTTGTGGAAGGCTATGCTACATCACGTTACGACCAATAGTAGTGAAGCAATAATAAAAATGTTACATAATCGCCACAGCACGCCAACTGTTAATAGAATATTAATGTGTTAGTGGGATTTCCCTCAATATAACGCGAGTGAAACTGCGGGTACGGCCCCTTAATGCGTTTAAATATAAGTATATTTACATCTTTAAGGCGATAACATAAATTTATAATCCCAATCAGAAAATTCAAGAAACTCCCCAGTCAAATTGAATAATAAAGTAAAACGAGGCCAATGTCTGAGCCCTACGAAATACTGTGAGCCGTAAACTAAATGAAATTTCCAATTTACGATTAAGCAATTTTCTATACACCAGATAAAACGGCCTCTGCCACTCGTAAAAGGAACATAAAGCAAAATGAAATTCAATCTTAAAAGTTTATAATGTTTTGGTAAAGCTGCGTTCACGACGGCCGCCGCGGACCATGAGATGTTTACTCGTTTTAGTTTTGTGTGAGTACTTACATAGATATAATTCAAAGCGTCTCTGTTCAGTTATGACTTTTTGAAATAATGTGCGTGCGTAATTGTCGCTTACTCTGTGCTTTGCAAAGCACGTTTAACCGTTTTAATCCTAGCTGTCATGAACATCTATGACAGTCGTTATTAGAAAGACACACGCATATAATCAGGCCTAAACAGGCGCTACAGGGAAACCCCTGTAAGCATATTATATGCCCACATTCGCCCAATATAGGCTCGCCACCTAAAAACCACGTAATAGGTAGCGAACCTATAGCCGCTTATCAGGAGTTAGTATGTTCGCCAGAGCCTTGTCCGCTGTTCGGCAGGTGCACCACTTGCAGGTGAGGTTAGCTTGGAGTTAAAAGTTCTTGATAGGACCCTATATATATAGGAAAGTCAGTGCTTTCTAATATTCGGACAACTGGTTTATCCATAGAATTAGGTTTTCCTGTGCGTTGCGGAGGTCTGAATGGGCGCGGAAAATTTTAAGCTTGACCTTCGTAAGAGCTCTATTCAGCAAAACTTATATAAATGATTTTAAAATTTACTTTAAAAAAACAATAAAATAAAACAAACACGCGTCGACACATAAAACTCCTTACTTTGTTTCAACGGTAAAAATAAGTGAATCAAAAACAAAATGACTAAAGTATTTGCTATAGGAAAAATCTTAAGCCTCGTGCTAAGTAAAGTTGTCATTTTGAACTTTATTAACATCGGCTGTGTGTTTTTAATTAGTATTTATGCGTTTGGGCATGATGATTAATTGCCAGTGCCTATTGTGTTTACGAATAGTTACTTTATAATATAGCACCAGGTAAGTCGGTCCCTAGGGAAATCTATATAAACCGCGTTAAATAAGGTAGCAACAAAAATCCCAAGGGCCTTATTTTTCATTTTATTATAAGGATTTAATTAACTGTTTTGAACGCGAACATTGGTTGTTTTACAAGATTGTAAAAAGTGTACTGCAGATGTTATAAAGATATATGCTTCAATTCAACAAAGTAGTTTTAATATTACAGACATACTTTCACGCCTGTTTCCCTGAAGGGGTAGGCAGAGGCATATTATACGCCCACACTTCGCCAATTATATAGTCCCTGTTATGATCGTCAGAGCCTCGTCTGTTCAGCAGGTTTCTGAGCAAGACCACTAAGCTCTGGAATTCGCTGCCGGCTCATGTGTTTTCTATTTCCTATGATCCCGGGTCTTTTAAGCGGGGCGTGAAACGGCTTTTTAGCATTCCGTCATGAGTGGATGCGCTTTATAGCGTGCTTATTTCACGTTATAAAGCGCTTTCATTTTCTTATTGGACTGCATTGACTGCTTATCATCAGGCAGGATGTAGTCATTATGACGTGTCACATTAAAAAAAAAGAAAAAAAAGGGGTACCACTTACGGTTAGCTTGGGTCCCTTCGATGTTAGTAGGATCCCTATACACCCTTGTAATATTTATGTTATTTAATAATATCTTAGCATAGTAATGATTTCGTATACGAGTAGTAGATAGAAGATAGAATTTTAAAAAAAATCCGTTTCCCTATATATATTAAGGTTTTTTTTATTTTCTTAAATGTATTGCTGAGTTAACTTTTGCTTTATCTAAAGCATACTGGCCAATTTTATTTAAACTTTTTCCTTCCGCGGGCCAGCTGGTGAGATATTTGATATGTGACGACCTAAATGGTGTGGAGGTCAGTATACTTGCACTTCACTCCAGAGGTCGTGGACAAATATTTGTGTGTACATGTTCATACATGATCAATTTTGGATTTTTGACCGTTAAGTGTTTGTGAACTTACACGAGTGTTGGTAAATTAAACAAAACAGTGCAACATTATTTTCAAATTCTCTCAAGAAGTCCCTGTGAGATCGCAATATAGTCCCACATCTTTACTGAGGACTTAAGGGGTTTAGGGGAGGGCATCTCATTTACCATTTATCATCACTCATTCTCATCTACATACATTCACGCCTGTTTCCCCGAAGGCCTATCCCTTAAAGGCATATTATACGCCAATCATATAGTTGGTCCCATGTAATAGGTGGCGAGCTTATTGCCGCTTACCGGGCACTGTTATGTTCACCAAAGCTTCGTCCATTGATCGGCAGGTGCACCACTTGCAGGTGATGTTGGCTTGCGCTTCATAAGTCTTGGTAGGATCCCTATATTCTCATTTATTACGAATCAAATATTGGTAATATATCTGTAACTTGACACTGGCTAAATGTTTTAAACGCACGAAGCCATTATTTAAAAGAAAAAAAAGTACTAAATCTGTTGTACCCACCGGTACGATTATGTTTATTTCTAAAGATAAGAATTTGCATAATAAATATTCTGACGTTGATTTATCACACCCCTCCACTAAGCTCCAGGTATATTGTTGTTTTTTGAATGTAATTTTACTTTATTATCATATTTTCGATATTTTCTTGTCTTTAAAAGCTTAAAGAATGCCTAAATGCTAAGAGAGCAATATTTAAACATGAATTTTCAAGTAAAAACAGTGTACATACCAAATATTTCGTTAATAAAAATTTAATTTATTACATACAATCAAAAGTTCAAGACTTATCTAATCAGTGAAAGATTAGACTTTATTTATTTATTACATTTAGGGCGACTAACAAAACATACACCAAAAATGAACATAACAAATACAGTTAATACTTAAAAGCTAAGTGCTGTTTTACTTACAACTGTCACCACGGCATGCATTGACACAAAAATAAGAAGATACATACAAACAATTTTACTTATAAAAACACAAATAAAAAAACACCAAAGCTATACTCGTATGACATGACCGATTGACCTCATATTTTATTATTAAAGGAGTCAATGATGGTTTTCCGAAATCTCGGCAAGTCATCAGAGAAAATATCAATGTCTAATTTTTTGACTAGATCATTATACCCAAACTGAAGCCGGTTTAAAGTAGCATAATGACCCAAATTACTTTTAGACCCTTTAGCCACAAAAGGAGTGTATTTGCTTGGACGTGGTAAGTTATAGGGTGCACTAATATTTATTTGATGTAACAAAGATGGGCAGTCTAGAACTCCGCCAACTAACTTGTAAAAGAATACTTGATCTAATAAAAGTCTATGGTCTTCCAGGCTTTGAAGTTTGCCGGATATTAGGCGGCCTTACAAATTCTAAAACAGCTAAACGCCACGCCTCCGCCAGTCCACTCCTGGAACTGTTTGTTGGGACAGAAGGACCCTCAATAGAGGAACTTTAATGAGATTAGACGAATGTATCTATATTACAAGCTCATCATCATCTCTATGTTACACCTCCCAGAATATTATTCATCATATCATCTTTCTAAAGTCCACTGCTGAACATTAGATACATTAGTATTTCTTAGGGAAGTTAGGAAGATCTATTGGGAGTATTTGCCCATAAACACCACGCTGGGCAGGCAGGTCGTCGCAATTTAACCCGGCGAGCGCAAGGTTAGAATTTGCAACACAGAGCGCTAGGTGGGTGTGTCATACCCAGAGAGTGAAAATAAAAAATAAAATAAAATATACTTTATTGTCTTTAAGATCAACATGATCATTTAGATTCGTCAAACATTTACACAAAATGGAAATTCCATATATTTTTTTAACAGCAATGAAAGAAATATGAGCGGTAACATAATAAAGGAGTAAAAGCAAATGGGTTCTTTGTCAGAATTTGTCAGTTTATCTGTCTGTTGTGGTTTTCTCAAGATTTGTCAGTCTGTATCTGTCAGTCAGCCTGTCGTGATTCTAAAGGATTGGATTGTGATTTTGTGGTTTCAGTACACTATTATTATTAATACAAATTTTCTTGAATACAAAACTAATATTTACTCCTATTGTAACTTATTTAAAAATGAAATAACAAACCAATTATTATTATTTATTTATGAAATCAACAAAATTAACAATTCAAACTTACATTTATTAGTTAAGGCACATATTTATCACTTTTTGTTAATAAAATAAAAACAACATAAAGTACTTTTTCTTCTAATAGACTAAACATTTAAATAAAATAATACTTCTATTGGAACATAAAACTTTAAAAAAAATATTGATTCATCTTGAGATGTCAAGCAATTTTCACAGACGGAAATGGCATGTTCCATACAAAGATAATGGTTGCATTGTTGTTACAAACTAATTAAGTCTTGCGGTTTTTTATTTGTAGGACATATTTAACATCTTTTAGTTTTAGCTACTTTTTGTGGTGCTGCATTTGAGAATTCACGTAGTTCTGTAGGCAAATATATGTTTTTCTTCCTGTGTCCTGTAACCGGGTGTTTTGGCATTTTGCCCAATAGGTATCACACCTTGCCTTTCTCTTACAATGTTTTCTGACTTGGTACGTACATTAGACTTGTTTGGTACTGTCAACCATTTGTTCCATTTTTTTCCAATGAATAATTGTCACTGCATTCACTAACATTCTCTTCTAATTCTACAGGCTTCATCATCTAACTCTTGATCTGTTTGACTTTCATATCTTCTTTCACTCACATTATCAATACCTTTATCACTATCAGATTCGCCACAAGAACTGATTTCGGCTTCTTCGAAAAGACGTAACAATCTATTTTGGTTATCTCGTACATATTAGATTTAGTTCCTAAAATAAAGCAGAAAAATAACAGAAAAAAATAACATGTTTGTTACAAAAAGCGTAAGGTTGGGTTCCACGCACCCGCTGACAGCTTCAATCTTGTCTAAACCATTCGCCGGGCGGCGGACGACCAAAGAGGCGACACTCGACGCTTCCATACCTCCCCCCGCGCAGCTACTCACGTGCGCAAAGCGTAATAATAATTCGACATTAAAATATTAGTCGATTTATATTAGTCTGGGTGTCCCACACCCAACCTTACGCTCGCCGGATTAAGCCAGTATTTAGGATGACGCTGCTACTCATCATCCGGTAGGATTTATCTTAGTCCTAGTCAAATCTTACAACTCAGCGTGAGATGAGAGAGGGTGGCACTATTCTAGGCCGGTACCACTCGTCACCTCTCAGAATATTGTTAGGTGATACTAAAACACTTTACTCTTTCAACAGACATAACCTATGCAAAAGCAAATTTTGATTCGGCACTTGAAGTATACGAAGTAAAAGAAACCAATGGGAGAAATCCAAAGATTTACGTGCAAAACTTGAAAAACCCCTCAAGAGATAGATATCAGGAGACGTTACTATCGAAAATACTAAAACCTTTCAACAGGAACAAAGTATCGAATGTTGATAAAGTGACGAGCGAATTGTTGGAGAGACTGAAAGGCATGAGCGCCAATAAACAGGATAAACGGAGACCAGCTGATATATATGTTTTGGATGCTAATCAACTGTTTGATGACTCAGAATCTGGAACTGACAGCTTTGTGGATGAAACTAGGAGCAACAATCCCGATGAACTTTATAACGTTTTGCAACAGTTGTAAGTTCTTTTGGTAATTTATATATGAAAGTGTTATTCCATAGAGTCAATATCATTTATTCAAGTTTGGCTCAATAGAGCTCTTATGGAGGTCGAAACTAAAAATCTAGCGCGTGACAAAGAATGTTTCCCTCTAAGGTGAGGAGGCCCTAACCAAACTCACCTGCCAGTGGTGCACCTTCTGATTTACGGACGAGGCTCTGACGAGCATAGAAGTTCCCGGTAAGCAGCAGTAGGCTCGCGTTGTGTGCTGTTGCGTGGGACCAACTATATAATTGGCGAAGTGTGGGCGTATAATTTGCTTCTGCCTACCCCTCCAGGTTAACAGGCGTAATTGTATATATGTATAATGATTTATTAAGGCTTAACTAGGCTTACAGTGGATTGATATTATGTGGAGTGGAAGACTATGACCCAACTCTCACCTTGGTTACTGAAAGGAAAGGCCCATGTTTAGTAGTAGGATGCTAATGAGTTGAGACAATAGAATACTGTATAGTGGTGTATAGAGAGTCTACCAAGAGCTAAGGAGCCCAAGCCAATCTCACCTGCATGTGGTGCACCTGCCAATCCACGGACGGGGCTCTGGCGAACACAACAGTGCCCGGTAAGCGGCAATAGGCTCGCCACCATTACGTGGGACCAACTATATAATTGGCGAAGTGTGGGCGTATAATATGCTTCTGTCTACCCCTTCCTGGAAACAGGCGTGATTGTATGTATGTATGTACAATAAAATGCTTGTGTTCAAATTACAAGAATCTATTTCAAAGGGGAGTAATCTCTATTTATCAAAATATTACTTTGACCTAACATATCATTTATATACATAGGTAGGTTGTTGGTTACACGTAATAAGTGCACGCCTATTCCCGCTTACCAGGAACTTATAATATAACATATTATATTTGCCGAAACCTCGTACTTTAATCGGAAATCGGACTTGCAGATGAGGTTAGCTTGGTCTTCAAAGATGATGGTAGGAACTCTGTTCATTTTACACATAACATTAACACATAACAAAAAATATCTTACTGTCTTATTTAACTATATGCAGTAGTCTATGTCTATCTATCTATATAAATTAAAACGTACGGTTACATAAAACATTATAGTTACCTGTATTGTAGGATACCACGAGAAAAGAGATATAATTCACCGCCAGCAGAAAGTCTAGCAGAACATCCAATGTTGAGAACGCATTGTAAGTAATTTAAGACTTAATTAAAAATAATTTATTGATTCAGGCGTTACTTTGCGGAAATCCATTGTAAGCAAGTGATGGATTAAAAATATCTTTGTAACAATTCCCGCGCTACTATAATTTCCCGAAAAATCGAGAAACTATTCAACACGACACGTGTTTCGCCCTTACACAGGGCATCTTCAGGTAAGATAGGAGCCTCAGAACAACGATGTCTTCACGACCAACGCTGAAACGAGAGTAGTTCACTCTCGTTTCAGCGTACTTACTTAATTAAAAACTTGGTCACACATACTACTTTTAGCCGCAAGCTTAACACAGCTTATAATTTTAATACGGATAGAAAAATAACAATTTGCTATGTTTTTTGTACATACATATGACGGCGCGTGTTAACCAGACCATGACAACATTGCATAACGTCGGGGATAGTGCAAATACGCGAAACTACTATACGTTAAGTCCGCGTATCTGCAATAGATCTAGTTTTACAGGGGAAGGTAAAAAAACTTAATAAGTTTCTTATTTCAACTAATTGAAAGCTCATTTTTACATATTAGATAATACATTATATATTCTATCTCTTATTGTAATAAGATTTTCCTGATAGTACTTATAAATATAATATAAATATAAATATTTCTGACACTTACACCAATTATTTAGTTCCAAGATAAGTATGATTAAGAACTTGTGTTATGGATACTAAATAATGGATAAACATACATAAATATCTTTTTTTTTTGTAAATACATACTTAATATACATAGAAAAACACCCAGACCAGAACAAATATTCATATTTATACACACAAATATTTGTCCTGTGTGGGAATCGAACCCACGACCTCAGGAGTGGAATGCGGGTGTACTCGCCACCACACCATATCGGTCGTCAAAGTACTTAATTTAGGCTCAGCGACAATTACGCGCATTAACTTAAATTTGCTGAATTTTTCAATTACGCGGAATTATCCAAAGCGCGTTACGCGCGTTAGCGAGTTACGCGGACTTGCAATATCCCCGACGATATGCTTATTCATGCACGACTGTGTAGGAATCGACCCAACGACATCAGGAGCGGATTCACTTAGGTTCATCATTACAGCCATCTGAAGTCCACCGCTGAATTAACATAGGTCTCCCCTATAATACGTTGATCGATCTTGTCCCGCTTGCATCTACCAGCTTCCCGCCGCCTTGTCCAGATCATCGGTCCGTCTGGTGAGACGCTGTCCTGACTTCATCGTAAATACGAATGTGTTGTTATGTCGCTCTCTGTCTGGGAATCATTTGCTTAAACAAAAATTATCAATATCTTTATTTTACTTTTCAGATCGCACTGCACCACCGCGACATAGGTATCATTACGAAGTGGAAAAGTAACTTAATAAAATCCTAACATCCAAGAAATCACTTTATTTGCAACTAATAAAAAAAATACAAATAATTGTATGTATTTTATACACAGTAGCAATTTTTCAGGTAAATTTTTCACATTTACAAATATTTTGAAATAGGTAATCTCAAAAATACAATGTTCAACTTAACTATATTTCTCCTATTCTTGGATACCCCAATTGATTGTCAATAACTAATCTCATTAACAGATTACTACATTATAGATCACATCCACAGATGTGTGTACATAAGGTCTTAAGAGAATTCTTGGCGGGAAAGTTAAGCGTAATGTTTGCAGCTTTATTTAATTTTCTAAAATTTGTGATATATTAAACATTAATGTGTAATAACATATTATGTATAACCGTCAAGTGTTTGTGAACGTACATGAGTGTTGGTAAATTAAACAAAACAGTGCAACATCACTTTTCAAATTCTCCCAAGAAGTCCGAGTGAAATCTCAGTATAGTCCCACATCTTTACTGAGGACTCAAGGGGTTTAGGGGAGGGCATCTCATTTAACATTTATCATCTTTATCACCACTCATTCTCATTTACTAACTTTACTCAAAATCTTTCAAGAAGTCCATGTGAGATCTCAGTGGATATCAGTATAGTCCCACATCTTTACTGAGAACTAAAGGGGTTTAGGGGAGGGCATCTCATTTACCATTTATGATCTTTATCACTTCTTATTTACTATAATTTAGATATTATTAATATATATCTTACTTGCCACTGGCTATGTGCTAAATGCACGAAGCCATTAATTGAAAGAAAACGAAAATTATAGATCACATCCACAGATATGTGTACATTAGGTGTTAAGAATTTAATTTACCATTGATAACGCAGATGTGATCCCCGACCAATTTTCGAAGTTGACCGGCGCTACAGTACGCGCACGTCTGCTGTTGTTTTTTAAATAATTTCAATAAAACATAACGATTTCATATTATAAAATATTTATCATCAACGGCATCAGTGTCGATGTATCAGTTTGGATTTCCCATCACTAAATATCGACGGTGACGTCACATTAGGTGTTCAAAAGTCAGCACGCTTGATTTCAATACAAATTGTGATAAACACATACATAATATCACGCCTGTTTTTCCGAAGGGGTAGGCAGAGGCATATTATATGCCCACACTTCGCCATTTATATTGTTGGCATATAATAGGATCCCTTTACACCCTCACCACACATACACATATAGGTGTACCTACCTATTAAATTATATCACAAATTGTGATACTTGCGTTATCTATAGTAAATCTATATAATTGTGATCACATCGAAAAGTATGTATCCCAAATTTACAGTTCGCAAAACTCTTGTTTGGCAATTTTTTGTTTAACAAATAATTACTTTGCCATGTCAACTATTAATAAGTTAATAATAAAACACCTTTTGAATGTGCCGTACCTCAAGCTAGCGAATTTTTAGAAACCGACTAATTATTAACACTTGACTAAATAAAATTGACGTTCTGAAATGTTGCCACATGATAAATTGAACAAGTGAGTAAAATGCGAAATGCACAGTTGCTAAATACTCATTTTGTAAATTATACTAGTATAGAGCGATAAGTGATTTGGAAAGTGATATTGGACGAAAAATATTTTGCCAAAAGGCAGTATACTCTGACAAATCTCTGCTCGTCTCGTCATTTTCGTAACGACTTCAGCAGAAATCTGGTTAGAACAGTGAACAGACCCTGGGCCCCAAGCTTGAGTTTAGGGAAACTAGGATTATGCTAGGATATGATATCAGCCATATAAAGTCAACTGCTGAACATTAGCCTCACCAATAGATTTCATTCTGTTGGGGTATTTGTCCAAAATGCCCACAATGAGCATGCGGGTAGGATTTCGCAGTTTTAGCCAAGATCATGCTGCTGCCCATCATCCGGTAACATTTCTCTTCGTCGACTCTTACGACTCGCTGAGAAATAAGACGGTAAATGCTTTACTGTGATAAAAATACTTTTATATTTTTACCTAAAGATAACGAACTAAATTGTGTTCATCACATTATTAAAAGCCCCTCGTTGTAAGCATAAGACGCTTCGGTTCACGCCCGTAGTACCTATAAAGGCGAGGCTTAAAATCGGTGCCAACTGAAACGCTCAACTGATAGACGGTCATAGCTTTAATCTTGTTGGTGTTACTAAAGATCAGAACCCATTATTTTAAATCAGCGCCAATCGCAACCGTAGGTAACTACTCCCTAAATTTGACATTCAAACTAGTATCGAAATAATAAGCATTCGCAATAAAATCATTTACTAAAAGCTAATTAATCTCAGCCTTTACAAGTTTTCTCGAGCTGCCTGCACCCACCGACTACCAGATCACCAGACCATCGTGTAGGAGGCAGTCCTCTAATGGGTTTGCCGCCATCGGAGAACCTTACTGCCTCATCAAACGTCGTCGGCTCTACGAGCTATGAGCTCCGCCCAACTTCAACTAGGTCTACCCAGTGTCCCTACATACATACATTTACATTTACGCTTGTTTCCCCGATGGGGTAGGCAAAGGCATATTTTACGCCCACACTTCGCCAATTGTATAGTTGGTCCTACGTAATAGGTGGCGAGCCTAATGTCGCTCACCGAACACTGTTATGTTCGCCAGATCCTCGTCCGTTGATCGGCAGGTGCACCACTTGCAGGTGAGGATGGCTTGGGCTCCTTAGGTCTTGGTAGGAATCTTATATACCAGTTTCTCTATAGCCCTTCCTAATGTCTCCTTCCTAAAGCTCTACGTATCAATACTGTACGGTATTGCTGGTCCAACCCTTTTTTTGTTTAACGGTGTTGTCGGTGACGAAATGCGTTTACACAATGCCTTACGTCAAAAGAGGGACCGAAAGGGGGTATGGGACTCACCACCGGCAGACGGGACTGCCAGCAGTAATATCTAGTAAAATTTTTCCGACGAAGCCCGCTGCTTGTTGAGGAAAAGGCGGGGGTCAGTACCTGGGTTGCAGCGTCAGACACCCTGCCTTCGGCCAACGTCCCCCGGACTAAAACCGGGAGCAACTCCTCAGAGAGGCGTAGTGGACGCGCTCCTCCTACCCCCTTGTGCGACCATAGCGTGTGTGACCGACTTCTTGGAGGGTCTATAGTTAGACAGCAGGGGCCCCCTGCCCCCGCTGCCTGAGATCCTACTGGCGCTGCTTGATGGACCCTCCTGGCCCGCCTGCTGCGACCTCCACAGGTCCCTCATAGTTTCCCCCCGGTAGACTAAGGGCACCCAGAGTGGCCAACCTCTGCGTGTTACCTTTTCCCGGCCTCCGGGAGGTACTCAGCCCCCCCTGTGTACATAACCTAAACACAAGGAATAAGCATTAATTAGTTGTACCTGCCACTAGGCTCCAAAAGATAAACAAATCTTTTAAAGGTCAATGTGTGCGATTCTACAATAAAATCCCAAGCAACATACAGCAATTGAGCCTAAATAAATTTAAATTAACAATAAAACACAAGCTGTCTTGGCAGGCTATTCTAATATGAATGACTTGAAAACATAAATATTGTTAAGGTTATGTTATATTGCATTGTATAGCTTCACAGACAAATGAAGATTGTAATTCTAGTACCAAACTAATGGACATATTTTAAAGAGCATAGCCTGTGAGTTTCTAGCCAGTTCTTCTTACAGAGCGGTGGCTCGGAACTGGCACTTAGATTCACTTACACTTAATTATTTTTTGTTTTTAAATTGTTTTGTTGCATGTAAGTGAATCTAAGCTTCGTGATTTAGTGTAATATTATTTCGATTGTTTTTTTTTCATTTGTAATCATGACGTTTTCATTTCGTTATCGTTATCGTTATCCTAAGTGCTATAACTTATTGCTAATGAAAATCGATCGTGCAAAAGTCCTGCTGCTAACATGCAACCTAAACGTGACCGCCCTGATCGCTTTTTGATAAGTCTGCTAATGATTAAGACGCTAACTATTTTATAACTATCCACAAACATTAGAAAAAATATATTATGTATTAGCAATTAGCACTGCAATACCGCGTCGCGTCCTCATACTGTTTTTAAATAAAGTTATTAGTTATCGAAATTAACAACAATTATCATTGCATATTAATTCGTAACCACTAATCACAAACATTTATAAATTAATAGCACAGCAATAGCGCGTAGCATGCTAAAAATACTACGTAGTTATATAGTGGTATAAAGGGATCCTACCAAGATATGACGAACACAAAAGTTCCCGAAAAGCGGCAATAGGCTCGTCACCTATTACGAGGGACCAACAATATAATTGGCGAATTGCCTAACCTCTTCGGGGAAACAGGCGTGATATTACGTGTTATATAACGCATGATATTGAAATTAACTTTTATTTTTATGACTGTTAATTAATAAGTTTAACATATTTAGAGCGCCACTTAGTGTGTTCATGAAGCCATTATCTTCCCTCATATAAAACTTGTAATATTTATATAAACAAAAAGCACATTTAAATCAACCCAAATCTCCAGGCCGCAGTCAATGTCTACTGGTTGTTAGAAACAAGTTATCACGAAATTTATAAATCTTTCAGAGCCCAAAACTACATGAAGCATTAATTTTCACTTCAATATTCAGTTAATAATATATCCTCACACAACTCACTATAGTTAGTGAGACTTTAATTAATGAAAGGCTGGCAACCAATAAAGCTATTTCCAGAAACCAACAACGTGAAAAGCTGCACAAGGTAAGGTTGCTAATTGACAGACGCCGGTATCAAATGGCTTATTCAATTTGCGTCTGATGTTGTGTTCGATGTAAGCTTACAGTGGTAGGCTAAGAGGCAGGTTTGGCTTATTGTGTAAAAGTATTAAAATATATACTGTAATATAGTGATTACAGTTTTCAAATTCATTTGGCTCTTAAACTCCTAATAATTACCTAATTTAAGTATACTTACTCATTAAATTAAGTTACCAATAGTGGTTATATTTTGATTTAGGACATTGATATTGTGAACTATTTATTGGAAACTTTATGTAAAATTTGTAAAAAAAAGGACCTAGTATGTTTCCTCTCTCCTAAGTTTGCCGTGCCCAACAGGGTCCATAATTGTAACTTGTGTAGATGTAAGAGCTTATTAAAATATTATGGAGTGCAATAAAAAATTTAATTGAATTGAATAACTGAAAACTTACAATAATCTAAGCCTATTATTGTCTCTGTTCTGGGTTCAGGACAACACTTGGCGACCATTTAAAATATTCTAATTCTAATTTCGGTTCGAAAATTTTCCACTCGCAAACCTAACAACAAATTTTTAAAAGTTCTAAAATGTAATTTTAAAATTTGTTGTTACAGTACTTGGTTAAAAGACTGTTTTTTTTAACAACATAGCATAGTATTTTGGAGTATTACTCGCTACATACTATTAGGAAGCGATCATAGCTCCAGTTCAGCGTTCGGTTCACAAATCAGTTGACACCGTGTTCAAACCCCGCCGAAGTACTACGCATAACACAAGTGCCTTAATCTGAGCACTAAGAATAAAAAACGGACCATGAATGAGGTGTTTCTAAAATTGTTTTAATCTAAAATAAAGGTGTGTTACATATTAGTGATGCACCGGTTTTAATAAAAATCTCATTTATTTAGACTCGCATTGAGCGGTCATGAGAGGGCTTTGTCGGAATGAGACACCTAGAGTCACTATGGTTAGTCATTAGGTACCTTACCACCCCTCGGACAGGTCTCCATCTTGGCGTGGTGGGGGGTCTGAATACCTCCCGGCGACTCTTAGGCAGTCGCTGTCTAACCATGGACCTTCCGAGAAGTCGGCCACATACGCTATGGTCGCACAAGGAGGTAGGAGGGGCGCTTCCGCTGCGCCTATCTAAGGAGGTCCTCTTGGTTTTGGTCCGCGGGACGTTGGCCGCAGGCGGGGTGTCAGACGCTGCAAAACAGGTATTGGTCCCCGCCTTTTTCTCAACAAGCGGCGAGCGTCGTCGGAAGATTTTTAGTGAGTATTTCTGCTGGCAGTCTCGTCTGCCGGTGGTGGGTCCCACGCCCCCTTTCGCTCCCCCTTTGGCCGGAAGGCAGAGCGTAAATGCATTTTGTTACCAACGTAAAACAAACAAAAAAAAAGGTTCTAACTTACTATCAGTTATTCAAAGCATATGCACTTTCCTCACCAAGAAACCACCAGTTTATCTCCGTACCATCACAAGTCTCCTGTTTTAAAAAGGTAGGCAAACTTCGATTCAAATAAACAGAATATATCTACCAATAAAGATTTCAATATTAGTTTAAAAAAGTTAAAAACAAAAATGTTGATATCGCAAATGTTTCTTACGTAAGTACTTAGCAAAGTTCACAAAACTGTATCGTAAAAGTTTCTGCTAAAATTATACCCGGGATATTCAAACTGGACAAAGTTTTTCATATCAACAAAGTGTCTGCAATTTACCGACTCAGGGGTGCAGTGAAGTGATTATGAACCTAACTACAGCTTGAGATAAGAGGGCTTTAGCGAACATTATTAGGAATGGAGGGAGATATCGCGAGGTACTGGCCTACAATAGTGCCGCAACCTTTCATCTCACGGGGACTCATAAGAGTCGACGAAGAGAAATTCTTTGGGATGATGGGCCGATATCCCCAATAATATGTAAGCTATTAGGGAGGCCAATATTAAGCAGTGGACTTTATAAGGACGATATGACACATACATACAATCTCGCCTGTTTCCTCGAAGGGGTAGGCAGAGGCATATTACGCGCCCACACTTCGCCAATTATATAGTTGGTCCCACGTAATAGGTGGCGAGCCTATTGCCGCTTGCCGGTTATTGTTATGTTCACCAGAGCCTTGTCCGTTGATCGGCAGGTGCACCACTTACAGGTGAGGTTGGCTTCGGCTCCTTAGGGTTTGGTTATCCCTATACACTCGATGTATGGCGTGGATGTCAGTGTTATTGTACCGCAAAGTACCGCAGACAGACAGGAATCAGTGTGAATTAAGCTAAAAGTGATTACGTATAAAAGTATGTAAAATACTTGGTTTTGATTATAGGATTACCAGCAATAAAAAATGACAAATTGCAGCATTTCATAAAACAAACACATAATCAAGCCGTAAACAAAGCACCGAGAATCAACGCTGCAACACACATCTTGCAGTAATTCTCACTCTCGTATGCGCGCCGTGTCGCCGGGGTGGAATTGTAAAACCAATCGCAGTTTGCTCTGGGATCCCAGTTCGTTAGGAGCTGTAATGAAATCGTATACTATACGTGACCCGGCGCGCGGGAGACGGGCTATTGTCTAATGTTGTCTTAGCAGCTCATCTACACGGCGAAATTGTATGGCTTTTTCTTTGCTATCTCTTTTAATTATAACGAAACTTGGCTACTAGATTTTTCTGGTAATTGAAATCCGGATACCTAGATCCCGTATTTAACCGGATTCGGACCTTATAAACTTTCACATGAGTATGTTATAATATCAGAAGAATGAATGAAGAAGAAGCCCAAGTAACCCTCAACTGCAAGTGGTGCACCTACCGACCAAAAAAGTAGTAAGCAGCAATAGGCTCACCACTATATCAATGACAAAATTGTATGGCTTTTTCTTTGCTATCTCTTTTAATTATAACGAATCTTGGCTACTAGATTTTTCTGGTGATTGAAATCCGAATACCTAGATCCCGTATTTAACCGGATTTGTCTGTTAGTCCATGGGGATACAAATGGATTCAGTGGTCGATGTACTTGATGACAGAATGTAGTCACGATGATTATATAATATGAAATTGAACCGATTTCCAATGAGTAGTGACTGCAATCCCTAATGGACAAATAATCAATAATTGTTATCATCGTTCTAACCAACTGACGAAATGAAAATATTTCTATATTTTAATCGTTATTTACAATTCATAACACAAGTTCTTGATAATATGTTTTTTGTTTACATAAAATACTCAAATATTTTCTGAATATTACACCAATTATTTAGTTCCAATATTAGTATTATTAAGAACTTGTGGTATGGAAACTAAATAACGGATACTTTTTTTTAAAAATCATTCTTAATATACATAGGAAAACACCCATACCAGAACAAATATTCATAATAATGCACACAAAGGTTTGCCCCTTAGGGTCCTATCCAACAGATTTCCACATTGTGCGTTACTGAGCCGCCGGCATCCAGCTTTACCAGATCATCGATACTTTGGAGGCCGTCCGTTATAATTTATTATTATTATAGTCAATAATTGATGTGATTGTAATAAAAATATTTCTAGTATTCCTACACGATTACCGACCAGATTTATCTTTATTTATCTAAATATATATACTATGATACTATATAAAATTATATATATCATATTCAGAACAGACTCACAAACAGTACAATAGCACAGGTAAATAAGAATTAAAATCAAAGGCCAAAGTCATTTACTCATTGTAAAAATATTCCCATACAAAACAAAATCAAATTTCACTTACCTAGTTCGAGATATAATTGATATCGTTACATCTGATAACAACTTTCTTTTTTCAATAAATATTAGCCAGCCAATAAAGTGAAAACAATCTTCTCCGAAAACCAAAAGAATCGCGTATATTGAAACAAAAGCAAACATTCATTATCCTGAAAGGAATATGTGTTAAGTCATAAAAGGTTATCTCAACGGTAAATATTCTCATCACACGCGATAATAATGGCAGAAAAAGCTGAAGTATTCTGAACTTTATTCCCAAAGAAAAAAGACAGCATTCGCCGTTTGACTTCACGAATTATTTGTACGCAAGCAACATAAACCTTCTGTCAGATTGGATATGCCTAACGTGTAGGTAACAGTGATGTAGATATGATACGATCTAACGAACTGAAATGTCACGTGTGGGCCACGAAGTTCTGGGGAGTTTTGTTCTAATATATTTACTGCGAATTTTTTAAGGGCCATTGATACCTTGTACCCACAATACCTGGATATAATAGGGAACGATCTTAAGGCAAAGCATACTTAAATATGGATGAATCAATAAGATAATAAAATACCGCACACCTATTTTAGGTCGATGAGGGTGGGTGGCGAGAGTTAGCGCATTACAACTTTTAGTAGAGATTCTTAATATCGGAGACGAATGTTAACTTCGCCGTCTATGTCAGTCCGCGAAAAGTTAAAAACATTAAATGCTCTCTTCTCCGGCGCTCGGCTTCGGGATCGCGTTTCTACCCAATCCAACAGAGCAACAAGCGGCCTTGAAGGACAGGCCCGCTTTTGGAATAAAAGAGTAAAAAGTATCCTGAATTATTCAGCTATACTGAAAAGAAGCTACTGAAATGAAGCGCTCGTAGCTCTGCGGTGCTCGGTGGTCGGAAACGATCACCGAAGTACAGCAGAGTTTACAGAGGTCAGTCCTTGGATGGGTGACTGTTTGTGTGACATTTGATATCGAGCGCTTCCGTGCTTCGGATGGCACGTTAAGCCGTTGGTCCCGGTTATCACTAAAATGTGGTAGTCGTTAAGCCATGTTAGAGGCCTAATTGGGCGGCTTTACAAATTCTAACAGCAGGACGCCACACATCTGCCTCCGCCAATCCGCACTGGGTCAGCGTGGTGGAGTATGACCCAATACCCTCACACCATAATATGTGAGAGGAGGCTCGTGCTCAGTAGTGGGACGTTAATGGGCTGAGATGATGATGATGACTGAAAAGAAAACCGCTGTACACATACTAAGTTTTATCACACTCGGTCCAGTAGCTTTTGCGTGGAAGAATTACGAGCATCTATATATCCAAACATATTTATAGACTTTCGCATGAGTATGTTATAATATCAGAAGAATTATGAGCTAGCACACTATATTACAAAACTGGCGTAAATGGATCCTACCAAAATCTTAGAAGCTCAAGTTACCCTCAACTGCAAGTGGTGCACCTACCGATCAAAAAACTAGTAAACAGCAATAGACTCACCACCTTTTACGTGGGACCAACTATATCAATGACAAAAAGATTATAAGATGGTCACCTATTGAAACGTAAAACGTTTTTGGCTATAAACTGAAAATGCATAATGTTGATTACCATAATCGTCAATTACCAAATTGCTATAAAGCATAACGTTATATAACGCATAACATCATATCGCCGAATTTAGAAACGCAGAATCATGAAAAGGCATAATTTAGATAAGCTTAGGTAATAAAAGGCATATTTTTTGTTGGACATAATTATAGTGAATTATACTTATTATTATTTATAAAAATTAACAATAATAATAGTCATGTGGGAAAATAGAATATGACTATTATAAGAAAATACTTTTAAATGATAAGAAAAAAAACCTTAACCTAACCCAAAAAGAGAAGTAAGCTGCGTTTCAAAGTATGCTTTATATAAATATGGCAAATGAAAATATAGATTTCTATGATTATGGCTTGCACAATTATGCCTTGCAACAATTCTGCATTATAATGGTTATGCGTAATGGTTATGAGGCTATGAAATGGTTATATGTTATGAAAAAGGATATTATGCTTTTGGATCTTTATGCCATATGATGTATGTCTTTTGAAATTATGGCAATAAATCGTATGCGTTTCGAAGTGGCACCTTATAAGATCTGCATTATAATTCTGCATTCTAATGGTTATGCGTAGTGGTTATGAGGCTATGAAATGGTTATATGTTATGAAAAAGGATATTATGCTTTTGGATCTTTATGCCATATGATGTATGTCTTTTGAAATTATGGCAATAAATCGTATGCGTTTCGAAGTGGCACCTTATAAGATCTGCATTATAATTCTGCATTCTAATGGTTATGCGTAGTGGTTATGAGGCTATGAAATGGTTATATGTTATGAAAAAGGATATTATGCTTTTGGATCTTTATGCCATATGATGTATGTCTTTTGAAATTATGGCAATAAATCGTATGCGTTTCGAAGTGGCACCTTATAAGATTATACCAACGCTGAAACGAGAGTGCGTCGTGAAGACATCGTTGTTCTGAGGCTCCTATCTTACCTGAAGATGCCCTGTGTAAAGGCGAAACACGTGTCGTGTTGAATATTTTCTCGATTTTTCGGGAAATTATAGTAGCGCGGGAATTGTTACAAAGATATTTTTAATCCATCACTTGCTTACAATGGATTTCCGCAAAGTAACGCCTGATTCAATAAATTACCTTATAAGATGTATGTCCTTCGGGGAAACAGACGTAATATTATGTGTATTAGAAAACTATGCAAATAATTCCCTCCCACCGCTAGTTTGAGGGCCCCACGGTTTGTCCTTTCCGTTGCTGGACCCCGTATCAATTAGGGTGGACTCAGTAAATAAGGCTTGATCCTGATTGTGCCGGCTTTGTTTTCGCGTCCAGTTGATTTTGTTGTTGTTTTTACTTTATTTTATTCCGCCATGATCCGCGATTCTGGGAATTCGCTTTAGCGTCGTGTTTTCGGAGAGAAATAGAGCTCTGAGGTGTTTAATTGGAATTTTTGTTTTGAAATTTAATTGGTAGAAGAATAAAATTTGACGAGTTTCTTTTGGTTTGTCTTGTGGTGGCAAAACATGTATATGTTTATTTGTTGCGCAAACAACATTAAATATTATTTTTTTATTCCATTTACAGAAAATACACAGCTCTTAAAGATAAACTACTGAATTTTGTTTAAAACTTACAGCTTATGACGGATTTTATATACACAGGTTTAAAATAATAGGTTGGGGAAAAAGTCTTTTCGTATTTTTGTATGAAAAGTCAAGACATTTTTTTCAAAGTTTATTTACATTTATTTACAATATATATGTACCGTTTTGTTGAATAACTTTCTGCCATTTTGTGGGCAGAGACATTATCCCGTTACTGTAGAAACTTTGGGACTTCTGATCAAAAAAACGGGACAAATAGTTTTGGCAGTCCTCTCTTGAGGTCAACCTTACAGAACCTAAAGAATTCTGCAGAGACCGAAACAGGTGAAAATCTGAAGGCCATATAGCCCTGACCTTGCAGGGCTATATGGTGGATGCACTAGGACCTCCCAGTCGAACTCTCTTAATTTTTGCTGAGTGGCTAAAGATGTGTATGGTCTAGCGTTATCGTGATGAAAGACCACACCCTTCCTGTTGATCAATTCCGGCCGTTTTCTCTCGACTGCTTCCTTTAATCTCATCAGTTGCTGGCAGTAAAGATCAGAATCGATGGTTTTGCCGGGCGGTAAAAGCTCATAATAAACAATGCCCTTCCAATCCCACCATACACACAGCATCACCTTATTTCGTGTTAGGCCAGGTTTGGCCACAGTCTGTGAAGCCTGGCCAACTTTCGACCACGACCTTTTTCGCACGTTCTTGTCGTACGTGATCCACTTTTCGTCGCCAGTTATCAATCTCTTCAAAAACGGCTCGGTTTCATTACGTCTCAATAATGAATCGCAAATGAGTACACGGTTCATTAAGTTTCTTTGAGTGAGCTCGTGTGGCACCCAAATATCGAGCTTTTTTGTATAACCAGCTTTCTTCAAATGGGTCAAAACTGTTTTGTGGTCAATTCCCAGTTCTTCAGCTACATCGTAACTACTAATATGCCGATCTTGCTCCACTCTTTCAAAAATGGCGTCCATTTTATTCGTAACAGGGCGACCAGAGCGAGGTGCATCTTTAACATCAAAATTTCCGGACTGAAAACGTTTGAACCAAATTTGTGCTACTCTTACTGACACTGCATCAGGTCCATAAACATCACAAATTTTTTTCACTGCTTGAGTTGCATTTTTGCCTTTTTTATAATAAAATTTTAAAATGTATCGAATTTCTTCATTAGATTCACTCATTTTTACGGAGAGAAAAACAAATGAAAAATAGCGGGAAACAACTTTTTTTTATTTTTTTCTTTTCTTTATAATGGAACCTTTTTAATGTTACCAAAACCAGCCAGACACAAATAGTACAGTCAAAAAAAATTTATAATAAGTTTATACCTACGTTATGCGAAAAGACTTTTTCCCCGACCTAATATATTACGCGATAACTACAACATGGCACAGAATTAACGCACACCCTCAGACACCCTAATTAGAATATTTAATTATAATTAAAAAACATGCAAAATAATTTTACTTTTATTTAATTAAATATGGTTTATTTAAGTTACTAGTTATACTCATCGAGGGCAAATCGTATGGGCATATTAGCGCTTTAGCCTACCGACCTACAAACACAGAGAGACACGCACGCACACATCGCTTAGCACCGAAAAGTGCCGCAAAAAAAATAAAAAAAAATAAAAATTAAAAAAATTATCTATTTTTTTAATATTTTTAATCGATTGAGTAGCCGATTTATAACAAACTACTTTCTTGGTGTAACCCTTATTCTGTAACATGTTGTATAACAGGATGCTTATAAGCACATATGTGGCAATTAAAGATTTATAGGTATAATTAAACCATACACTAATTAAACGCCACAAATTCAAGTTCGAAAGAAACATTTAAAAGTTATCCTTATCCGAATTATACGGTTTAAAGTTATCTGCCAAGGGTATTCATATAGGTAGACCTTAGATGGGTGACAGTTGTGTGGCGTTTATTCTTATGTGAAAGGAGGCATATATCCAGAAGGGGGTAGGCTTGCTGTTCGAATATTTCAAGCCACCCCTTAAGACGTCTATCATGGCTTGTCGATGGCCAATTATAGTGATAACTCTACTAATAATATACTCTGCCATACTATCGTCTATAAATCTTTTTCAACCCCGCCATTAGAAATTAAACAGTTAGCTAAAGAGTTAATACAAATGTTAAATAATATATCATGAAAATTTTTTCTTTGTCTTAAAATACCCTTATACCTTCTTATTCGATAATTTTAAAAGAGCATAGCCTGTGAGTTTCTTGCTAGTTCTTCTTACAGAAAAAAAACTTTTGTTTTGTTGCATATAAGTGAATCTTAGCATTGTGATTTCAATGTTTTTAATATTTAATTTTGAAGTTGTGAAGTACTATGCAATAGATTATGATATAAAAGATTTTGAGTTTGAATTTTGCTTTAAAAACTTAAAGTTCAAAATAACATCAACAGCAATGACGAAATTGTCCAGTTTTACAAAGAGAACCTCCAATTTCGTGTCCACTAGACTCTAATAAAGAAACCTGTCAAAAGAAAAGTTTTGTCGACTATTTTCACCTCTGGCACATAATAAATTGAGTGAGAATGTCTGTTTAAAATAAAAACTTATGCCTAATTATTTTTACAAACGAATCGAGACATATTACAGCAAATTTTTAGTACCATAGAACATTGAATCAACCAGTATAATATTATTATTCTTTGTATTATTAAAAAGGGAATTAAACTTATTTCTGTTAATTAAATAAAACTTATCATTGGTCCACATAGTTAAGTACTGGTTATCCAACATAAAATAAATTATGATCTTTGTGACAATCGCCTCTAACCGTCAAATAAATCGAATTAATAAGAGGTTTAACATACTTTTTTAATCTCCCGAAAAAAAGAGAAACAATTCAACACGATATTTTTATTTCGCCCCTACATGGGGCATACAAATATATTCAGGTAAAGTTTCAGACAGCGCCGGAACAATGACACCTTCACAACCAATGCGAACGATTACTTTAACCGCTCCTCATTTCAGCGTTCCACAAAGTGACCCTTAAATTAAATTTTATCGACTTAAAAAGTAGTTGAAAAACTCCTAGTGCAAGGTGATAGACAGTCATGCAAACCCACCATTCTGCACCTCCACATTTTTACCCCCAACGCGGCCGTATAAGCAGAAACTTGCTTAATACCGACTTTGTTTCCTCGCGCAACTTGAAGTGCTTTTTGTACTTTAGTGTTTCATTTTCTTCATAACTCCGTGTAAAAATATATACACAGGTAATATATTTTTACACCCAGTAAAAATATCGACTTAATGAGTAGACTAATCATTATTCCGGTTGCCCTAAACTTCAGCTAAAGGCCCAAAGTATGCTTACTGGTCTAACAAGAGTTGACTGCATTCCAGTTTTACTCGGAGCGACTGCCGTCTGACCTCCGCAACCCAAAGGGAATATCATCTATTGTTAAACCAACTGTCAGAATATTAGAATGCAGTGACTTCCGAATAGCAACTGTCACAGATGCCTAAGGGCCTAACGTAATTTCCGAGGCACGGAGCAAGCGATAATTACGCACATAACTCCGATAAATCGAGACTTTTCAATTACAGTCTACATTACTCGACACTTTTTTTTGTCTTTTCATATCGTCGGTAAAAATATACTGTTTACGCACTGCCTCCCGCCCAATGGGGGACCGAGAGGGTATTGTGGGCATAATAATATCTCGCCACTAGGCTAAAAAAACTGCAGGACGAAAAAACCGCAAATATTAGTAAATTATTGTTCGGTATTTATTTTATGATAATAAAACAAATTATAAACCTGGTTGAGACCACAACTTAGCTGGAAAGCTGTGGTTGTAACCGCAAGACGAACTGAGCATCCCAGTACAGTGAGCCACATAATTAACATAACGTTTCCCTTACAATAAATTTTAAAATAAATAGTTAAAACAGTAAGCAAATTTACATGATAATTTTATCATCATATCAGCCTTATAAAGTCACTGGTGAACAATAGCCTCCTCGATATCTAACATTATATTAGGGGTATCTGCCAATCCGACGGTGGGGGTCGATGTCCTTCCGGCTCACGCAGGTGCTTACCGGGCACGGTTGCTTCGGGGAGTATCTGTGTGACGTCGCCGGAGGGGAATCGACCCGGTGCTGCCCGGTAGTGCTCTGCGTGGGCGGGGCCGCGGTCGACGTTGGCCGCGGCCCTGGGTGGAGTGGATCTCTTGCTGCCGACCATCATGCGGAAGATGGTCGACAGCGAGACGGCATGGAAGGCGATGGCCGAATGGCGACATCACCACTTCGCAGAAGGAGGCCGCGGAGCGGGAGAGGGAGCGGGATCCGCTCTCTCTCCGGCTACGCCGTTGGCGCTGCGGGCGGTCCAGGAGGGCCCGCCGGGGTGCGCCCGGGGGGTCTTAGGCGGCGGGGGCAGGGGGTCCCTTCCGTCTAGCTATAGACCCCCCCAGAAGTCGGCCAGTCACGTCATGGCCGCACAAGGAGGTAGGAGGGGCGCGACACACTGCGCCTCTCTGAGGAGGTCCTTCCGGTTCTGATCCGGGGGACGTTGGCCGCGGGCGGGGTGCCAGAAACTACAACCTAGGCACTGGCGCCTCGCCCCTTCTTTAACAGCGGCGGGCGTGGTCGGAATATTTTTAGTGGGTAGGACTGCGGTGGTCGCGTCTGCCGGAGTGAGCCCCACACCCCCTCCCGGTCTCCCCCTTTGGCCGGGAGACAGTGCGTAAATGCATTTAGTTACCGACGTACATCAAAAAAAGGGGTATCTGCCAATAATAACCACACTGGGTGGCGGGTTGGTGATCGCAATGCAAACCAAGTACGCAGTATAACGCCGCTGTCCATATATAATAGTAGATAATGATATAGTTTTATGCGGAAATAATTTTATTTTACAAATAAATAATATTAAACAATTACACCAAAAATTTTGTCCCAAGATAAGTATCATTAATAATTTGTAAAATATAAATACTATGTTTTAAGTAAATATATTAATATACATTTAAAAACACAGTCAAGAATAAACATATATTATCATTTATCATGCATACAAAAATTCCTGTATGGGAATCGAAACCACTACCTCATCAGCGGAGTGCAGTAATGTTCGCCACCACGCATTATCGGTCGTCATAAGAATTGTACATCATATTTATGGTAATCAAAAGAATATATTTTACACTGACACTTTTTACCTTAAAAAACCCTTATGCCCCTAGGGTACGGATAATTTATTATCATAATAACATAATCAACCCAAAAATCCAATGCTGAATATAGACCTTCTCATCAACTACGAATGTAACCGATCGCAGGCCTGCATATAGCGTCATCCTGACAAAGATATAAACAAAATCTATATACGTCACTAAAATTTGAATCCAACTGTACATCTGGTTTAATTTCTTGGCACATCTGTTCCCCTTCCGCTTGAATGGTTGGAGTCACAGCGTTGAGACTAGGTTGTCTTCGTTGATTTACGTAGTTGATTTTTAGTAGGTCTTGGAATATGTCGTATTAGTAAATAAACTGAATTACAATATATCCTAAGATAACATTACGAGTAATTATTTTAAAATAGATACACTAACAGGTAGATCTTTACGTTGCATGAAGTGTTATTTTTTGGTAACTCTTATAAAATAGGAATAAAGAGTTAACAAATATGTTACATCTACTCATAATGCAGATAAACTATGCTCGCGTCTAAAGTATACTCGTAGATATTAAAACCTCCCCAAGGACCCCAAGCCTGGCATAAGAGTACCCGATAAGCGGCAATAGGCTCGCCACCTTTTACGTGGGACCAGCTAATTGGCGAAATGTGGGCGTATAATATGCCTCTGCCTACCCGTTCGGGAAAACAGGCGTGAATGTATATATAGACGTTTATAAGAGAAAATTGTCAATTAATTCAATTATTGGAACGGTTACTACTTGAGTGCAATCTGATATTAAATGCCACACAAGGTAGGTACATCAAGCTGTGAGACTGTACGCGGTAATCGCCCCACGCAGGTGTTCTGTCAATCCCCATTGAGTTTACAACTACACCTAGACATAGATTTTAAGCCTTAATCATACCACATAAAAAACAAGCGAAATTGAACCCAGCTGCAGCAGTAATAAGCACAACCAGAGTGTCGACGTGGTAACGTCCAGAAATATTATTTCCAATTTTGCACTTGTGAAATAAATGACTTGAAACTGAGTTCGTAATAATTTTCGAAGCTAAACCTGTAACAAGAATCCTTACCACAGTCATAGTTCGGTGACAACAGTAGAACATCTCAAGACAATTATATATCACTTTGTGTTACGTTTCCATATGTTTTTTTTTTTGTAATCTTTGTTCTGGTGTACTATAAAGAGTAAATTACTATTATATGTAATCTGACGTCTATATATCCCATTTGAGTGGGCAGTGACCTTTAAAATGTAGCAAAGTTCTCTTTTAGCATGGATACCTCGAAATGAAACGTGTAAAATGGTAAGAGGTAACCTTTAGGCCAAATTGACATTAGACGAGATCCTTCCTTCCTTTCTGCCTGCTATAACACCCTTAGGCAAGACAAGAGGTGGCAGGTCAAGATAACATGTTGTTCTCAATCACCGTGTTGGTTCCCCCGACGTCACGTCATGACTGGTTTTAGAAAAAATACAGAAAGCCTTCTTGAGATACCTATATAAGAGAATTTATGGATACTATCCATTTCTATATCCGTCAAATTATTTATTAGGAATGTTAGGTATGTGCTCGTTGGAGATGAGGCGACACAGAGATTTACTTTTGTCAGCAATTAAAGTGCAGCGTGGCCGGATCCAGAGCCCAGAACTCCTGGAACTAATATCTCGGCTTAACGTGCCCGACAATTACGTTCGACAAAGGACTTGTCGTGAACGCCGCTTGTTTGCGCCACCCACGTGTCGCACTGCTGCGCACCATCACTCCCCGATCGCCCGAATGCACATCGGCCTTAATGCTTTCCTGTGTCAGTACCCTGACTGTGACATATTCGTAGACAGCTGGGAATCAATCCAGGCAAAATTGTCGTCTTTTTGTGAATATTTATGTCCTCTTTAATTATATTTTTTAACTATATATGCATGTAAAATTACTCACTGAGTTAGTTATTGTAATTATTAGTGTATTATTGTAATTGGTCAGTACCCTGACTGTGACATATTCGTAGATAGCTGGGAATCAATACAGGCAAAATTGTCGTCTTTTTGTGAATATTATGTCCTCTTTAATTATATTTTTAACTATATATGCATGTAAAATTACTCACTGAGTTAGTTATGGTAATTGGGCCAGACCCGTGTAACTAATACAAATAAATAAATAAATGACACCACATAACTTCGAAGTCGACCGACACATGTCCGATACGTCCACAACTAGATACGGAGTTTGATACGATACGATGAACGATACAGCAATACGGATACTGTGATTAACCGAGCAAATCCATACTAATATAATATTATTAATTTAATTCTATGTAAGTTTATATGTTTTCTTGTTCGTACTGCCTCATACTTTTCTGCTAACCAAAAGTTTAACTGGTAGAAAATGCCTTGTAGCATTAAGTTCGCCTTTTGTATATTTTTTTAAATATATATATTATATCCTGTATTGCACATAAGCATTCATAAAAAAAATTTAATTTGTGCGATAAAGTTTAAATAAATAAATATTATAAATGCTTCTTCTGTCAACTTTTTCGATATAAACCGTCTTCAAGTAGTGTTTTCGAGTTTTTTGCATTGTATTATATTTATATTCCCTTAATGATTCTATAATTAACTGTATTGTTGTTGTTACTTCGTCCTTGTTGGTTTGTATTTTGTCAAAATCAGTTTGTAAATTATCACTTCCAATTCTTTTTTATTAAATAATTTTTTTTATAAAACTCGCGGGCGAATTAAAACGTTTTACTTTCTGTTTTTGACTATGATATCGGTGTTCGGCAATAAATCAATTTCCAGTTAATCGAGTGAATTTGTAGGGTATTTCTATTCTGGGAAAAGATGTTATATTGGTTCAAATAACTTCTCTAGCGGAACTGGCTTTAGCGATTGACTCAAATTGCAATATATGGATAAGGAAATATTTGAACTATTTGATACTCTAAATGTTAAATTATATCTACGTTAATTATATATTCGTCACTGCTCGTTTATGTTATCTGATTTGAATTGTACCAGAATGAACCCGGAGTCCCCGGTAGCTCAGTAGTTAGAGCAGTGGACTGGTCATTTGAAGGTAGGAAGTATGATTTTAACCCAGACCACCGCAGATAAGTTAAATTTATCAAGAAAAAGATTCGTTACAATAATATGATAACTACATCCATCAAATTAAATTTTAGTCAAATTGGCGGTGTGAGCGTGAAAATATACCTATATAAAAAATATATGTTTAATAAAGATATCCTCCTTCCTACTAATATTATAAACGTGAAAGTTTGTATATGTGGATGGATGTTTGTTACTCTTTCACGCAAAAACTACTGGAGCGATTGTGATGAAACTTTGTACGTGTATAGATGCAGTCCTGGACTAACATATAGGACACTGTTAATCCCGATATTTCCACGGGAACGGGGACCACGCGGGTAAAACCACAGGGCGCTGCTAGTGTTATATAATTAGATCTCCACGACACAGGGAATCCTAGTGTGGAGTTCAGCGAATCTTACTGTTGTTGTATGTGCCGTACTTCGGTTATCATAATATAAGCATTTAATTGTTATTGTAACAGTAAGCTATATATATTTTTTATTGAACACAATAAAAATTATTATTACTATTATTATAACAATTACATCATTTATATAGTTCCAAGATTAAGTATCATAACTTGTGTTACGGATAAACATATATAAACACAATTTTTTTGTAAATGAATACTTAGTAAATATAGAAAAACACCCACACCATAACAAATATTTATTTTCATGCACACAAAAATTTGTCATGTGTGGGACTCGAACCCACGATGCTTGCCACCACGCCATATTGGTCGTCAACAAAATGAAATATAAAATATTCTTTACGTGTTGAGGTTATTTGGGGGGTACTATATTGCGTGCGGCCGAGGCCTCGCAAAATGAATTAAAAGTTTAAATGATGTTTCTTTCAAAGTTTTCTCGTATTTCGCGGCTTGTCAACATGTAAAATACCTTTACAGTAACTTCGAAGTAACTTTTCAAGCAAATATTTTTTTATATTTCAATGTAGCTTTATTATTCTATACCTTGAAATGTATATATATGTATATATAGATACGAGTCCAACGGGTAGACTACAGTACTAGAAAAACGATTTTAATAATTATATATTATCACTATACATACATTTTTGTTCTGTACAAACAGTCACAATGTGATGTTGATATACTAATATAAGTATTTCAGATTGTTGTGAACCATGTCGGGCACAAGTCATTAATTATAAACTACTGTTTGACGAACGATATGGCGTGGTGGCGAGTATACCCGCACTCCACTTCCGAGGTCGTGGGTTCGATTCCCACACAGGACAAATATTTGTGTGTATAAATATGAATATTTATTCTGGTCTGGGTGTTTTCCTATGTATATTAAGTATATATTTACAAAAATGTATGTTTGTATGTTTATCCGTTGTTTAGTATCCATAACACAAATTCTTAATGATACTTATCTTGAAACTAAATAATTGGTGTAATTGTTAAAAATATTTATTTATGTTATTCTATTTTTTATTTAATATCATTATTAAATGAGTGATGAAACATTGTTTCCAAAAATGATTATTCGTCTGTATGTATAACTGAATTAGTAAAATTAACTTGAATTACATTTTAAGATATGTCCAAAGTACCTTAGATAACACCAATAGATATTCTCCTAGATTGTGTGATGTACAACCTACATAAAGCAGCGTCCTTATCGTTATCTGTTTCGAGCTTCGGGACGGGCTGGTGTAATTAAACCACCGTTACAGCTGCTAACTCGCAGTTAAATCTAACCAGAGTCACTACTAAAGTGGGATAGATAATTGTAGTACTATTTAAAAGTCATCTACAAACTGTTCTCTTTATATTTACAAATATCTTTACAAGGCAGCGGGTCCTATTGGGTGTATTTGCCTAAAAACACCACGCTACTCAGGATGACACTGCTGCCCATCAACCGGTAGAATTTCTCTTTGTCGACTCTTACGACTCCTCATGAGATGCGAGGGGGTGGTACTATTCTCGACCGGTACCCCTAAACACTTTTTTTTAGTCACCGAAATAAAGGGACAATTTATAATACATACATATATACTTTCACGCCTGTTTCCCCGAAGGGGTAGGCAGAGGCATATTATCCGCCATTTCGCCAGAGCCTCGTCCGTTCATCGCCACGTGCACCATTTTGAGATGAGGCTGGCCTGGGCTTCATAGATCTTGGTGGGAACCCTATACACAATTATAATTTCAACGCTAAACTGCGCAGCAGCCGAATAAGGCGAAAAAACCCTACTCGAATTTAAGGGTTCAGTAACACTTGTAAGCCTGGGATCTAGGACAATTCTCGTTACTCGTCTTTACACTACATCACAAGTGCTAGCTGGTATACATGCGCTCCTGCCTGCCACCTATGGGCAGCAATACTCGATTTGAACATAATTTTTAGACTTACATATTTTAGAAGCAACAATCTAAGTTCCATTTTCGGATGTATTAAAAGTACCTACAATTTTACACCAGTACATATTCTCCTAGATAGTGCGAATATACAACGTACATTTAACAGCGTTCTTATCGTTATCTATTTACAGCTTCGGGATGGGTGCGGGTGTAATTAAAACGCCGTTACAGCTGCTAACTCGCTGTTAAATCTAACCAGAGTCACTATTAAAGTGGGATAGATTATTGTAGTGCTGTTTCGAAGTATTCTACAAACTACTAGGAGGCTTCACGCCAAATTAATAAAAAATATGAAATAATTTTCTTATAATCAATCAATATCTATAATTAATTTGGTTGTTTCTCGGTGTGATGTATAGAGTTTCCTGAAGTGTAATAGCATCTGAATGTATAGGAGTGGGTAAAGAAATTTTGAAAGAAGCTATTTCAAAAAAAACAGCAATAATTATAGAAGTTTTGTGCCATAAATATTAGAAGTACTGTCCCTTTTTTTATTTTTTTTACTTGTATAACAAACTATAATTTAAATAATAAGTTAAAACAAAAACAGTGCAACAAAAACCAATCGAGGTTTTTCCGTGCACTGCCATTCTTCTATACATTTCATAAATCTGGTGTTATAAACAAGTTATTAAAATATACAAATTCAAAACACGAAAGATTCCTACATAATTATGATCAAAGTAAACAAGAGAATATATTTAAAAAGAAAAAATTGTAATAAGTAACAAAGACAAAAGTACAATTTTTTACACGTAAAAAGGAAATATACAAAAATAAGTAAAAACTAAAAAAACAGCTACGCGCAATGCGTAATTACGTCTGTCAATTCATATCTGTGTTAGATCCAACAAATCCACGCACACACTCTTAATTTTACGTTGTAGGAAGTTGCAGGAAAAACAATGGTTTGTATTTACGAGCCGCAACGAACAACGAGCCGGCGAATCGCTGCCCCACCATACGGACCTACGACCCGCCGAGTCGTTACACAAGACACACACTTAAACCTTAAACACTAGAAATCTGTAAAACATATTTTTTTTCCAAAACATACATAGAAATCGTCCAGATAACGAGAAATTTTAATACTTATACAAACAAAGCAGACATACTACGCCATATCGTTATAGCTACTAATTGTGAAAAGGTAACTTTACACCACATCCCATCATAACTCTCTTGAGTGGGAACCGAAGCCACGACCCAATTAACGAATATTTTAATTTTTATGTTATTTATACATTATAGGGAAACTTGAGCTAATTTTTAATAGTTTAATAAAGATAGTTACATATCAAGGAAAACAAATCACAAGTATCCACTTATCTGAATATACCGAACTCCGAGCAACATCAGACATGGTTGCATTATATTGTTACTAATTGAATTGAATATAGCTTCTTACCCTAATCTCATAGAATTAACTAGAAACCAATTGCCGGCATAGTGCAAGGGTGTCTAGGGCTTCTGTACGATGCAATCAAAGTTGCTTCGCACATTGTTATCGAGGTTGCACCCCTCCGCCGTTCTGGTTAATTGGAAACAGCATTCGTAGCATGAGCTGAAGCGGTGGAAAGTATTTTATAATTGTCACTTGCAAGATATTTAGACCTCTTTTTGCTTCCTGTTAGTTGCTTGCGCGATAGGGTTTATAATAAAGGTCTCAAATATTTTTAATATCACCTTATTGGTACATTCTGGTTCTCAGTTATATTATATTGCATTGTATAGCTTCACAGACAAATGAAGATTGTAATTCAAGTATCAAACCAATGGATATATTTAAAAGAGCATAGCCTGTGAATTTCTTGCCAGTTCTTCTTACAGAGCGGTGGCTCGGAACTGGCACTTAGATTCACTTACACTTAATTATTTTTTTTATTTGTGATTTTTTTTAAATATGACGTTTTCAAGTACTATGTATAATAGTTTATGAAATTTTTTTTTTTTTTTACAGATATCATCAATGACTGCCATGTCATGCTGCGAACCGGCGAACGTAGTAAAATAAACGTAGCACAAGACGGCCTTCCTCTCGATGAACCGAAGTCTGGGCAAAGCAGCGTAAACTATTGAATGCAGGTGACTCAGGAGCGCGTAATGTAGAAATCTATTGGAAAGGCCTTTGAACAGCAGTGGATAAGTCAAAGTCAAAATTATTTTTTCAAGTTTAGCTCAAAATAGGTCAAAACTTAAAAACTAGCGCGCCCATTCACTGCGGGCGGGAGCTTGATCGTAAAAGAACGGGCAAGAAAATCGTCAAGGTTAGTTATTTCTCCCGCCAGTTACAAGAAAATGTACTAAGCAGTAAAACAATTTGACAAGTCTACAAAAACCTGTGTTCTGCAGTCACAAGATATAAAATAAAAGAAGCCTTATGCCTTAGATGGCAAAGTAATTACTGTGTAACCTGTGTGTGACATAATTATCGACTACTGCTGTACGTACATAATCTCTTGCCCTTATTGCATTTCGGGTGAGCAGAAATTTTGCGACAACTTCTTGATAGGGATTTTAATAGCTGTAGCAAATTTTACTTGGAGCACAGAGATGTTTTGATGAAACTTGTAAAGTAGTAAGAGATATATGATGTCAATTTACATGTTATTTTTCCCCAATCTTCGTCTTCATGTGTCTGATTTTATTTTGTATTAAGTAAGAATACGCCAATGCAAGCAGTAAAACATTTATGAGAAAGGTCTCCCCATTATGAAATGCCTATCTGCGATAGACAAATCCGTATTTATTTCAATTGAATCGTTTTAATAATCAATCCTTGGATTGAAACTTTAGGAACTATTCAAACCAAGACAGGCGTCAATCTAAGGTTGGGGTCAAGCTTGGATTGCAGATAGGTTATTAATTTCGGGCTTATCTCCATAAGTCTCATATTTTCTAAGCAACAGCACCAGTTAAACCTAAACATAGAATTGTGTCTTATGAATGTCTTATTCGGAATTATCTGCCTAGATATTTAGATATCCTCTATAAATACTTATATACATGCTTTGCTGTAAATAACTATAAATATAGTCTTTATAACAAATAAGTGTTCAGTGAGCCCTGAGGTACTGGCCTAGAATAGTGCCCCCCCCCCCTGTCTTCCTCGGGGAGTCATAAGAGCCGACGAAGAAAAGACATACCAGATGAATGGCAGCAGCGTTATCCTTTTTTTTCTTTTTTTTTCGGATGGGAAATCATCAAATGACCGTCTTCCGCTGTGGGTGAGCGGAAGGGTGTGTCAGACTTTTACTGACTAAAAACCATCCATGTTCCTTCTTGAACCTGTAACACCAAGGCCGCGGTAACCCTTTCGAACAGTCCCGCAACCCCGGCAGACTTGGCCCCCTCCCCAGGGGCCCCTCAGTGTGCTGACATCTCTTTGAGGCGCGCGTGGAACACGAACGCGCCGTCGACGCGGCCTGTCGCCTATAGTTGGCGGACAGGCGGCGAGTTACCCATTACCCACCGCCCACAAGCTACGCCTACGGTGGCCGGGAGTCGTCTCTCGGCTCCCGACGTCTCGGGCGTCCCCCGCGGCGGCTGGATCAGTGACGAGAGGCACTCTGCCTCTCTCGTTCGGCCGCCTCCTTTGCTAGCATGACTGCTTCGCAAAAGGAGGCAACAGCATCCCATTTCCTCCCGCTCCGGACCATGGTCTCCACCAGGGCCGAACGCGAAAGGTCGCCGCCGCCGATAGCCGCTACGAGGACACGTCGATGCCCTGGGTGATGCAAATACCTCCAAAAGTATGTAATCTATCGGGGTGGCCAATTTTCAGCATTGGACTTTATAAAGCTGATATGATAACAGTGTGTTCTATAGTCCTTAATATGTTTGCTTTAGGGAAGTCTTAGTGCTTTGCTATAGCGCATCTCGTGAACCATAATAGATTCTGCTATGACGCGGTGAAGTGAGGATATTTTGGGCTTTGCAGGGACATAAATTTTAGAGAGAAATTCGTGCTTTGCGGAAATTAATTTTAGCGGTTACCGGCTGTAGTGGTCGACATGCACATTGTTTGAACTCTCGCTTCGATGATACAATAAACTAATTATAAAATACGTAGATATTAGTACAGATTATATACTAACAAATTTGTTAAATATGTAGATGGTGTATACAATTAAACGCGCGCAAGAAGCCTAAGCGTGCTAAGCTATATTGCAAGAAAACTTTGACCTTATTTTTTTTTGACTGAATGACTACATCCTGCCTGATGGTAAGCTTCATATCGTGAAATAAACACGGTGCACATCAACTCATGACGGCCTGCTAAAATACCGTTTCAAAGCCCGCTTAAAAGACCCGAGATCATAGGAAATAGGAAACACATGAGCCGGCAGCGAATTCCAGAGCTTAGTGGTCTTGCTCAGAAACGACTTCCCAAATTTCTTGGTTCGAGTGCTGATAGTCTGCACAATATGAGAATGGTTTCTAAGACCAGCACGTCTTTTTTGAGAGAGGAAAGGAGAGGGCGGAAAGAGATCGAAAAGCTTCTCAGAACACTCGCCATAGTAGTTCCGGTAGAAGACACTGAGAGATGCAATGTCTCTACGCAGCTGTAGATCCTCGAGTGAGGCTGTTACCTCAGCATCCCCTATAATCTTTGATAACTATAGTTTTATTGATTTTCCTACTATAGTCTCAAAGATAGAAATAATCCAAATGCTGGGCAGAGTACTCGGGTTTGATCTGGGTTTTTTTTACAGCCTATATATTTACACAAATTTATATTTATACAGTGTTTGAAAGAGTTTAACCGTTAAAACGGAATTACTGCTAAACCTATGTATAAAGCTCGCGAAGTCAACGCAAACACGATGTTGCCATAACAATATTTATTTAAAGTGTAATGTGTTGCCAAAATAAAAAAAATAATAGTTTTTTAGGTGTACAAAACAAAAACATATCTATTTTGTTTTTATTTCCCACAATAACCGCCAAATCCCCGACAATTATTTCAAGACCAATAAGTGCTAACAGAGATTAATCTTCATTACAATAGATCCTTGGTGCGACGTACGAGTGATTAATGAATAAAGATAATGTAGTCGTCTCCCTCTACCCTAATGAATTTAATTAAAACGAAAGGGATGAAAGTCTGCGACTTAAGCCTGGCTTAGCGAAAGATAGTGCGGCTGTACAGAACTAAAATCTAGTAATTGAGAAATGGAATGATCGAATGATAATACATACATACAAAATGTCAAACTGGTTTCCCCGAAGGGGTAGACAGGCATATCATACGCCCACAGTTCGCCAGTTGTATTGTTGGTCTCATGTAATAGGTGGCGAGCCTTTTGCCGTTTATCGGGAACTTTTATGTTCGCCAGAGCCTCGTCCGTTGATCGTAAAGTTGGCTTGGGTACCTCAGATCTACACAACCTTTAAGCATAATTGAAATAACATAATTATATTGATCATCATTTCAGCCATTTGAAGTTTAATGCTGATCACAGGCCTCCTCAATTGCTTTCCACTTTGATCGATTCTGTGCCGCCTGCATCCATCAGGTCCCCGCCTTGACCAGATCATCAATCCATCGGGTGGGAGGCCGCCCACTACTACGTTTGCTGATTCGTGGTCACCATTGAAATACCATCGAAGTCAAAGTCAAAATCATTTACTCAATAGAACGAAGGTCATCTCTTCTCTTATGAAGGTCAAACTTAAAATTTAACGCGCCTTAATTTTAAGAATCGGTTTTTGGAGCTATGTGCCCCATCCACTGCCACTTTAGCTTGCAAACTCGATTCGCTATGTCGGTCACTACAGTTCTACGGATTTTTTCATATCTGATTCTATCACACATACACTCCGAGCATAATTCTCTCCATTGTCAGGCACCACGTCTCAATCCTATACGTCATCGCTGGCAACACACACTAGTCTAAGACTTTTGTATAAAAGTAAAAAAAAAAACTGGTGATGTATATTTGTTACAGGTAGAATAATATCAGACCAAATCAATATCTTTAACATGTACACAAATTTTCATACTTGTTATTTACGAAACAAACCGGCGACCCCACTATCTTCCTCGTCATATGTTCGCACACACCATTAAATTAGCCAAGCACCTATCCTTGTATGTAAACATCGATTCTCAGTCATAATCATTGCAACATATTATTATATAGTAATTTCTAATGTCTTTTTTTCTTTTCTTCCTTTCTAGAAAACTATATAACCTTAGAAGATAATGCATCAAATTTTAAGAATATGTGCTTCCAACGAAAACTCAGCAAAAGTCTGCAAAAATCTTTTGCTTAGTTTTGGTTTTGTACAGCAAAATGGAATTGGGGTACCTTTAATTGCTCTCAAGAATCTTAGTGCAAGTCCAGCTCAGAATAGATTATCAAGTATGTTCCGAATTTCACGAAAGTTTATTGTTTCACATAATTCAGGACTGTCTGCTGAATTTGCTAACCTCACTTCCCTAACTACTATATTAAGGAGACTTTGCTAGGTGCACACCCTATTATACAACCCTACTAATATAGGTACTGCAGAACATGCATATTAAGGATAACTCCTTTCTTAACCGCCATATATATATTCACAAAAAGAAAAAAAAACCTTCTTTTGGTTTAAGGTACAGTCAGCATCAAATAGTTCTTTGACGACCGATATGGGGCGTGGTGGCGAGTACCTGCACTCCACTCTTGGGGTCGTGGGTTCGGTTTCCACACTGGACAAATCTTTGTGTGCATGAACATGAATTTTGTTGTGGTCTGGGTGATTTCCTATGTATATTAAGTAAGTATTTACAAAAAAAAAAGTATTTATAAATGCTTATCCGTTTTTTAGTATCCATAACACAAGTTCTTAATGATACTTATCTTGGAACTAAATAATTGGTGTAAGTGTCAGGAATATTTATTATTATTATTATAGTCGGTATAAACGAAAACGCCATTTATATGCGCCCTAATGCTTTTGACAAAGAAGATTTGAGTTGATAATTTTGGGCTTTGGATGTTACCAAATATAAGTCACTGCCTGTACTACTGGAAATCCTGGGACCTTCGACCATTTTCATAGCTCGTCTTTGAACCGCGTCATAAGGTGCCCAAATATAGCAAAAGTACTCTATAATAGTACTTACTTCATTCTTCTATCACTCGTCTTTCCTTTCGTTCTAATAAGTCTGTTTTTGGAGTCTTGAAAGGCATGTTCAGTCAGTTTTAATTGTTTGTCGCAGTCGTAGCTGAGATATTACAAGAGCAAACCTTATCAAAAATCATAAACAAGTAGGGTGCATAGGGATTCTAGCAGGGTGCCAACCTCACCTGCAAGTGGTGCACCTGCCGATCAACGAACGAGGCTCTGGCGAACCAAACAATGCCCGATAAGCGGCAATAGGCTCACCACCTATCACGTGGGGCCTACTATATAATTAGCGAAATGTGGGCGTAATAATATCCCTCTGCCTACCCCTTCGGGGAAACAGGCATGAATGTTTCGAATGAAAGTCTCTTTTAAAATAATACATTTTATTCTAAACAATTACATAAACTCTGTTTCAAGGCCCCCCTAATGGCCAATCGCGTTGCTCGATCTTGGCTCATCTTTATCCATCGTCTTTTCGCCACCTTGAGAAAACCATTGCTTTATCGAGTGGGGCAGTCCACAACTACATTTTCTGGGTTTCGGTTACCATTGAAGAACATTAACGTTCCATAATTTTTCAGTCAACGTACGAGCTTCGTCTATTCCCACTTTCGATTCTAAATCCATCCTGCAATGTCAGTCACCAATTCTTGCACATCCACAGATTTCCGTATTTCTATCACGTATGTCCAACCCTTGTCTTCTGAGCCTCGGAAGCCCTTCATATCTAACATCACTTGGTCATCTATCCTTTATGAACACTGCTTACCTCCAATGATCGTTTTGAACCAAGATCCCTTCAATGATAATAAAACCTATCATATCTACCCACCCCATATCAATAATAATAGATCACATTCCATTAACCCATCGAAATAGTTCAATGGCAACAATGACACCGATAAAATAGTGACACATTGCGTAAAGTTCTGAGGAAAAATGTCCCATCGTTCTTATAAAATGGTATCCATTCCGTAGATACGGACCTGAAGCACGCATGACCATTGGCGGTGTCAAGCCAAACCGATTTGTATTTCGGCGTGATTGTGTCGCTTTTCCCTCCGAGAGAAATAAAATTAGAAAAAGATCGCGAGTGTAAGGCGCAAATCGCTCTCAGTGGGAGTGAGAGAGGGGTTATCAATCTCAGGATGTACAGACCATAGAATTGGAATACGTTTTTGTCTGTGAGAAATTATTTCGATGATAATGTGAGCCCTTAGGTTTATTACAGCTAGAGTTTTTTTTTCTTTTAAATAATGGCTTCGTGCGGTTTGCACATTTAGCCAGTGTCAAGTAAGAGATATATTAATGATATATACATCATAGTAAGTGAGATTTGGTGATAAAAATGATAAATTGTAAATAAGATGCCCTCGCCCTAAGCCCCTTGAGTCCTCAGTAAAGATATGGGACTATACTGAGATCTCACATGGACTTCTTGAGAGAAATTAAAAAGTTATGTTGCACTGTTTTGTTTCATTAACTAGGCGTAACTCTCAGTATAGTCCCACATCTTTACTGAGGACTCAAGGGGTTTAGGGGGAGGGGATCTCATCTACCATTTATCATCTTTTTCACCACTCATTCTCATTTACCATAATTTATATGTTATTAATATATCTCTCACTTGACACTGGCTAAATGTGCAAACCGCACAAAGCCATTCTTTACAAGAAAAAAATAAAAAAAAACGACCATAAAGTTACTTACTTCGCTAGATCAGCGACCCAAAATAGGTTTTGGCGTATGACACCAAAGATCACTGTTTCTTCCGGTCCTGTGCCAGTTCTGCTCGTAAGAATTTTTTTTAACGTCTTCTGGTCCTTGGCGTCTTTGACCCTTCAACAGTACCTTGGACATTCTATGCCTTCTTACTCAACCAAAATACGTAAAAAAAATTAAAAGCAATAGCAAATTCCCTGCAATTTTAGAACGGACATAACTCTATGGTACCAAGTTCAGACCCCATTCTACGCTTATTTATGTACTTTTTCGGTCAACAGTTTTTTCTAAAATGAAACAGATAAGGGTCGTTCGTTCCCATTTATTTTAGAAGGTTTATCTTAATTGGAATTCTCGGAGTGCGAAGTGTCAATGTTGATGAAGTGCGCAAGACGAAAGAATTGGTTCAATTTGGAAATACGAGTACCTATAAGGTTGGAGAAAAACTTCCTCAGTATGTTATGCAGAAATGCAAGGCATTCTTTTTTCTAACATTTAAAACGTTATTAAAGTGAGTAACTTGCTTTTTAGAACTGTTGCCATATAATGAATGGTGACGGAAGACCAGCGCTGTTGTGGCCCTCCACTGCAGCACATGCTGAGTGGAGTCCTTTTTAGGCATACTATATGTAAACTATGTAAAAATTGTTTACTGATTTGAATACTGTTTTTTGATTATGTGTATTTATGTCTAAATAAAATTTTATTTCATTTCATTTATTTCATTTACTTCATTTCATTTCATATTTCACATGATAATAATATGGTAGCGTGGAAGTTTTGTGATTCCTGATCTAAAAATGACGAAAACGACCTATGTGATGTAGGTGGTGATGTGACTTGCAACTCGCCCCTAAGGACATAGTTCTACCACACATGATTGATATTTATATGCAAGAATATGAAAGTTTGTCCTGGTCTCCGTTTCCGAAGTATTTAAAAAAATAGGGCCAACATGTCTATCTGCCCTGTTCATATAAAACTTGTTTGACAAAAAAATCTACAGTACACGAAAAAAATGTAAGTGGGATGTTTTGTGAGAACCTATATTTATGATAGATTAATTATGCATCCCGGTTGCTTGCTTACGTCCTCGGAGTCCGCTATATGATGCGTAATGGACCAAAGCTACACTTTGTTATTTAATCCATAGGAAAAGGTCAGAATGTATGCAGTTGGCCAAATAAAATCGAAGTAGTATTACGTATACGAAATTACAGCGCAATGTTAATTAATTGTAAGTATATAAGGATCCTACCAAGACCTAAGAAGCCTTTTTTTATTGTCAGTAAAAACTCGGCCAATGGGGGGCCGAGAGGGGAGTGTGGGGCTCACTGCGGCAGACGCGACCACCGCAGCCCACTAAAAAACACTTTCGACTACGCCCACCGCTGTTGAAAAGGGGCGAGGGGCCAGTGCCACGGTTTATAGCTTCTGGCACCCCGCCCGCGGCTAACGTCCCCCGGATTAGATCAGAGAGGCGCGATGTGAAGCCCCCATTACCTCCTTGTGCGGCCATGGCGTAACTAGCAGACTTCTGGGAGGGTCTAGTATATGGCTAGACGGAGGGGCCCGGGGGCGGCGGTAATAGGGGGCTATTACCGCCGCCCCCGGGCGCTGCTGGACGGGCCCTCCTGGCCCGCTCGATGCGCCAACGGCGTAGCCAGAGAGAGCGGATCTCGCTCCCTCTCCCGCACCACTTTGCAGGCGCAAGGAGGCCATCGGCTCCCACGCCGTCTCGCTGTCGACCATCTTTTGCATGATGGTCGGCAGCGAGAGAGCTACTCCAACCAGGGCCGCGGCTAACGTCAACCGTGGCCCCGAAGACCTAAAAAGCCTTTTTTTTTGTTTTAAGGCGATAACAAAATGCATTTACGCACTGCCTTCCGGCCAAACGGGGACCGAAAGGGCTTGTGGGACTCACCACCGGCAGACGCAACTGCCAGCAGCAATACCCACTAAAATTATCCGACGACGCCCGCGGCTTGTTGAGAAAGAGGCGGGGGGCCAGTACCTGGGTTGCAGCTCTGACACCCCGCCCGCGGCCATCGTCCCCCGGACTAAAACCGGGAGGACCTCCTCAGAGAGGCGCAGTGGCCGCGCCCCTCCTACCTCCTTGTGCGACCAAAGCGTGTGTGGCCGACTACGCGGAGGGCTTATTGTTAGGGAGCGAGGCCCCCTGTCCCCGCTGCCTACGACCTTCCTGGTGCTACTGGATGGGCCCGCATGGTCCGCCCGCTGCGCCCTCCACAGGTCCCTATTAGTTTCCCCCCCAGTAGTCAGTACTAAGGGCACTCAGAGTCGCTAATCTCTGGGTGTTACCTTTTCCCGGCCTCCGGAAGGCACTAACACCACACCACGCCATAAAAAAAATGATCTTTATACTCCTATGTGTATAGGGTATGACATAGTCACCGATACAGCAGTCAATGAATTTGGTATGACGTTGTCGCGAACCCTCATTAAATTAAGTGGAAATGACGTCCCAAATTCAAATTTAAATTGTATACAAATCTCAAAGGGCTATTTGCAAGTTGAAGTTGAGAGTCAAGTCAATAATTAATACTTCTTGAGTTTATTGAGTTTTCATTTGGACAACTTTTATCTTATACATTTTTTTTTCAAATGGCTATTTCCAAGTTGTAGTCGAGGGTCAAATCAATAATCTCCTGGAGTTTATTGAGTTTTCATTTAGACTACCTTTATCTTATATTTGCTTAGATATATTCTCACTTGCTTAGAGTATTTGATTACTCGATTCTTTGCTTATGCAATGCAGCGTTTTCGTCATTTAGTCATCGTCAAGATTAAGTAAAGTCTGTTAAAGTCAAGTAAAAGAAATACCCCAGTAAAGTACTGGACGCTTTACTAGGGCCTTTTATGGAGTTCGGAATCAACACAGAACTTTACATATTATATGCCTATATTTCATATTCAATTCAATTTATGCATATTTTGTTAAAAAATTATAATAAATTTATAATAATTTATGAGTACGAATATTTTGGGTCTTACGTAATAGCGCTGCCGCTTACCGGGAATTTTTAGAAAGCCGTAGTCTTCGTCTTTTTATTGGTAGGTTAGGTTGGCTCGGGTTCCTGAGGTTTTGGTGGAATCTCTAAACCAAAAAAAGTATTATAATATTTAAGTGAAAGTGATCGGCTAGATGGCGCTGTGAAAGATATTCTTGTTCGTATACACATAATAATATATATTTTTCTTTCTCTGGCGCAAGTATGTCATTCGAAATAGATTATATTCCACAATGCAACCATTAGTATCCACGTAATATATCATCCGACGTAATATTTTATTATAACGACGTCTGAGGAAAGTGATGAAAGCGGCGACTTGTGTGTAAACATATTTATGACATGAAATGATATTCCGTGCTGTCTAATTTCTATATTTGTTATTCTCTTTTTTTGTTATAGTAATGACTAATTATTTATTTTAACATCACACAACATAATAAAGAAATAATACAATACATAGAACACGTATGTACAGGTTGCATGATATCGTAAAAGGCTCCGTATTTGCAGTGAGTCTGTGAACAAACCCACTGCACTGATTTTTAGCAGCAAATAGGTGAAACCAGCGTCAGTTTAAACCACTGACACATGCTGAATTAGATCCTTCTTGGTGCAGCTGGGACACCTTAGTGTTTTTCATTTATTTTTTTATTTATAGTTTCAGGGTTCTTTTGTTTTATATGTCTCAACTGTAGCATTTTTTTTGCAACCCGATTTCATCTGAAACCAAAGACTATATTTAAAGTCAAATAATAAAAATCATTTATTGGTGCATCATAAAATTTTTGAATAGAAACTAATTATAATAATTAAAAAATTTATTGTCTGATGCACCAAAATGACCCATCTCAGCATTTGCTGGGACAATTGCCTAGGTTTTCAGTTCGGCCATTTAATATCATATAAATCTTGAACTATTCTCGAAAAACAAACATGTGACATACTAGACTAGACTTCGTCTGAAACCAAAGACTATATTTGAAGCCAAATCAAAATACGATACAAATAATCATCTATTGACTATTAAGGCATTATTGTTTATTTCTTTCTTGGATCGCACAATTACGGACTTCTTGGCGGGAAAGTGAAGCGTAATGTCTGCAGTTTTGTTTTATTTTTGAAAATTTCTCATATTTCAAACTATATTAAATTTCAAAACATATTTATTTATATGTTATTAATATATCACTTACTTGACACTGGCTTAATGTGCTAAACGCACGAAACCATTATTCAAAAGAAAAAAAAACATTATTACGTTTGGTATTATAAAAACAAATACAATTCATCTGAATCCAAATGCTATTTTTTCAGTCAAATCACAATAAGTATGATATTATGATATACATCGACAAATAAAATATTAATAGTGCTGAAGAAAAATCTAAACTTGACGATTTTCTTGCTCCTTCTTTGCGTCTTTTGCTTCTTGCGCCCGCAGTGAATGGGCGTGTTAGTTTTTAAATTGATCTTCATAAAAGATTTATTGAGTCAAACTTGAATAAATGATTTTGACATTGACTAATACTTATTTATTTCCTGATAAACAGATCTACGATATGAATTACAAAAGCATCTAAATTTCTTCTGAAACATATAATATTTTGAGAGAAGTCAAAACAATAGCAAAATAAACATCTATCGAAAAATAAGTAGAAGTAATATCAATCTTCAACCCTTTCCTGACAAACAGAAATGCGGTATAAATCATAAAACCGTCTAGAATTCACCTAAATCTAGAGGCACGGTTAAATCATTCGGAAACCCGCTCCGGTGCATCGCGTTTACATAAAAATGCATTACATCTGAAGGGAATGTCTTTGTGGACATGGTTTAAGAGTTGTCTCTACTTTCAAGCGGTTAGACAATCGTATGTTTATTAGTGTAGATGTTGTCTGCGGCATTTTTAACATGCAATTGTGTTTTGAGTTTAATTTTTGGAAGAGTGGCAACGGCGGAATATTTTTTTAACGTTATGGGTTTATTTTATTAACATTATAGTGTCTATTAATCTGCACTCTGCTTGTAAGGTCACAATATTTATTTTGTTATTTGGTTTTATTATCATGAACATTCCAGTGTCTATTAATCTGAACTTCGCTTTTAAGGTCGTCTATTCGATTTCCAAAAATGATTAATTTTTGCATTGGACTTAAAGTATTCTTCGTATTGCAAGTATGTATAAACAATAATAAAATATTTATTTATATATTGAAGTGAATGTTCAGCAGTGGACTTTATAAGACTGACATGATAATAAATCTTTTCTTGTACAATAGACAACGGATCAATAATAATATAATATACATAATATTAGCTCTGCTCTGTCTGGGGCTATACGAAATAAAATTATAATGTAAATGAAACAACCATTATCAAGCTAAAAACGGGATTTTGCCAATCATTTGATAATATATCGTAAATTATTTAACCAATGAACCGTGATTTCTGTACACTGTATTTATGTTATATTTATATGTAAATAAACGCAAATACATTAATTTAATATTCGTTTGTATTATTGGCTCATTTGTTATTGTAAGCTTTTGTATTTGTATTTATGAGTACCTAGCTATTTTTGATGTATCATTAATGTTAAGAAATAATGTGTAGCCGCTTATTATGTGATAAAATTCAGCGATAACTTGAGTTAGATAATAGAATAGTCACCTTCATTGTATTTGGTGTAAAATAATCCTATTTGGAGCTTAAAAAAATCTCACCAACCTCACCTGCTAGTGAGAGGCAGATGCATACTATACGCCCACACTTCGCCAACTATATAGTTGGTCCCACGTAATAGGTGGCGAGCCTATTGCCGCTTATCGGGCACTGTTATGTTTGCCAGAGCCTCGTCCGTTGATCGGCAGGTGCAACACTTGCAGGTGAGGTTGGCTTTGGCTTTTGGTTTACCTTAGGTCTTGATAAGATCCCTAAACACTTTGTAAATACATACTTAATATATTTAGGAAACATTCAGACCAGAACAAATATTAATATTCGTGCACACAAAGAACCCACGACCTCAGGAGCGAAGTGCAGGTATTGCGGGCCAGTTCGCAAGAGTTACCGCGGCCTCTGTACGTAGCAGGCTCAAAAGAAGGAACATGGATGGTTTTTAGTCAGTAGTCTGACACACCCTCCCGCTCCACCCACAGCGGGAGAAGGTCATTTGATGATTTTTAAAAAAAATAAAAAATGTAAACTGCCTCCACCTCATGTCGGTCAATAAAGAGTAAATTAAATTAATTTACAGTATGACAAATTATTGTAGAAATAAACGATCTTACATACGCATTCATTGTATCCAAGATCTTCACGCAGACCAATCCACAGCACAGCGAGATTAAAATAATCACCTCACCACAGAGTCCCGACACTAGCCTTAGGAATAATTTAAAATATCAAAGGGTGCCGTTACAAGGTTTGCAACCCGTGGTAATGTTATGTAAAAGCGGGGGGTGTTGAATTCTATTTACATCTATCACTGAGTTAAGCGTTGGGTAAATTAACGTGACGATCACTTACTGACCTTCTTCATCGTATTAATTTAAAACTTGGTCAAAAAACTAACTTTGTCTGTATTAATAAAAAAACGACCACTTCTGTGGTATATATTATTGAGTTCTATCAGACCACTACCCATCTGTAATCATCATCTCAGCCCATTTACGTCCCACTATTGAGCACGAGCCTCCTCTCACATATCAAGGTGTGAAGGTATTGGGTCATACTCCACCACGCTGACCCAGTGCGGATTGGCGGAGGCAGGTGTATGGCGTCCTGCTGTTAGAATTTATCAAGCCGCCCATGAGGCCTCTAACATGGCTTAACTACGACCACGTTTAGTGATAACCGGGACCAATGGCTTAACGTGCCTTCCGAAGCACGGAAGCGCTCGATATCAAATGCCACACAAACGGTCACCCATCCTAGAACTGACCTCTGTAAACTCTGCTGTACTTCGGTGATCGTTTCCGACCACCGAGCACCGCAGAGCTACGAGCGCTGTAATAAAGATATATAAAGTAATATACAGACCAGGAGCAGCGAGAACCCAGTGGCAAGACCCATAGCCTTCAAATTCAGAGGGTCTCGGGATCAAACCCCGACATCACGCGCATCCACGATTTTGTCAAAGTTAAGTGCGTGTTTATCGCTTGCTCCGTGCCTCGGAAAGTACTTTAGTCCCGGTTGTCATGAACATCTATGACAGTCAGTGCCTTCTTAAATTCTAACTACTGGTATAACCAAATAATGATATTTCCCTTTTGATTTCGGAGGTCATAGAGCCATCGCTCCATGTAAGTACTGAATTTCAACCAACTCTGGTAAGACCAGTAAATAGACCCTGGGCCCTAAGCTTATGTCTGGGGCAACCGGGGTAATGCAAGGATATGATGAAAGTATTATACAGACCATATAATGTACTTTGTGTGTCATTTTACATTTCGATGGCGATTACGACATCGACATTATCGACATCATCATTTGATGTCGTAATCGCCATCGAATGTTTTCGAGTAAACAATCACAAATTTTCTCATTTCGTAACCGTAAAACGAAAAATAAAATAATACATGTACCAAAATTTGAATTCCTCAAATTAATTTTATCTCGTTCATTCATTCCGCTTCATAAACGGCAGCAGAATTTAATTCATACATACGACCGGTCTGTTAAAAATCATATTTTTCGAATCGCGGTCAAGGCGGACATTTTAATCAATTCCCATTTCTAAAATGGCGGTAGTGAGGACTTCTCTTTTGTATCCACATGATATTTCAGCTTTCATGTCCCACGAAGATATTTCACTGTGAAAAATTTAATCAGAAACCCGAGGGACAGATTGAAATTCGCCCCGTGGACACTGTCGCGATAAATCCAGTAGGAGTGCTTTCGCGTTGTGGAAATCTTCGCTCCAACAGGGGACGACATGAAAGTGAAAGGTATACAATTGTTCCTGGATTTGCATTGTTGGGTTGTACACTATTTGTTTTTTAAATATTGCGTGACATATAACCTTTAACAAAACATTTTGAATTTAAAGATAAAATCATTTATTTAAGTTTAGCTCAATACAGCTCTTATGAAAGTCAAAATTCACTGCGGGCGGGAGCTTGATCGTCACACAATTTAAAATGAAAAAAAGAAAATAAATATATTTTTTTCTATACTTATATCTTTAGCTTTTTTTTAAAGAAACTACATGGTACATTATTACCGTATCATCATTTGGGTTCATTTTCGTCACACTCCACCACACGCCGACCCTGTGAGGTGTATGATGAGGTCCTGCTGTTAGAATCCAAGGACTGACATCTGTTAACTCTGCTTTACCTTGCTCTTTGGAGCTACGTGCGCTTTATATTCTTGAATATTAACCCTAAATATATACCTAGAGAAGTCATTTCATAATTCATTTATTCATTGTACTACTTATATACTTTTATAATATAATTCCAAACATTTTATCTTATATATCAATGAAAATCGTAAAGAAGAATATCACGAAAAAGAGGTCGCAACAGTAATATTTGTGCAAAACAAAATAAATCTGACGCTCCGACAAGGGCTGCAAACATATTCCAAGTCACGTAGCAAATTTCTAATATGTATATTCATCTAATATGCTAGTTTGCTACAAATAATACTTCTGAGCAGGCATGTACTGAAGGGCTGCGGAATAATAAACAGTTGTAATATCTCATATACTTATACAACCACTTATTATGCTCCAACATTTCGTGAAATCCTACGGTATAGGTGGCTTACCGGCGACTTTTATGTTTGTCAAGGCTCGTCTGTTGACCGACAGGTGCAGGTGCAGCTATTCAGTGAGGTTGGCTAGTACTTCAATATCAAGAGCAAAAATATAGGAAAGGTGTGCCTGTAGCTATAAAAGTCTTTTAACTGAAAGCATTTGAAGTTCTCGTAGTGATATTAACTGTCGGTAACTATCGCGAATATAAAGCAGAATTCAGTTCAGTCCTTGGAAGAGTGAGCGTTTGTAACATCGAGCGGTTCCGTGGTTTGTAAGGTAAGTTCAACTGTTGGTCCAAGTAATCACACAAATTGTTTTATGAAGGGCCAGTTTCACAAAGACCTATTAAGGCTCTATTTGCATTTACTTGACATCTGTCCGTTTGTATAGTCCATTGACGACACAAAGTCCATACGTAGCTGTTATTTTAACTGTCAGCTTTATTCTGAGAAGATATTCTGAATAGGGCATTAATCCCAGCGTCTACCACTTTAACATCTCCCACTGTCACCCTAAATAATATTTTAGAGACTCTAAAATATTTTTATATTTAAACGCTACAAAATCGCCAACTATTAATCGCTTTGGCGACCTTATGAGCCCGGTGTCCGTTTTCTTATAGTTTTGCCTCCATTTTTCACAGCTTCTTCGACATCCTTTGCGAATAAACCATTAGCACGCAATCTTTACGATGTTTAGCCAAGCCAAATCGTTAACAATTGATATTAGATAATTATTTTAAAATAGATTCAGAACCAAAATATTAAACAGTAGAATTAGGACCCAAAAATCCCATCTAATGTTTTATAAATAAAACCACCCGCCCTGAGTATGGCTCTGTGCTAGCAGTTCATTGTTAGTTTAGTGCTTCTCTAAATAACACCGAGCACCAAACTGGAGGCGAATTTTAACTAAATGCATTAAATTTGCTTTTACCACTGCACCTGGCATTAATGTAGGACCCACTATTTGCAGCGTTAGTGATATTTAGTCGATATCAACGTTATGCAGGTGCTTTTCCGACAAAGCTTATGATTTGTTACTCTCGTTTCAGCTTATGTAGACTTCGTTGTTCTAAGGTTGTCTCATATCAATCTATCTAAGATTATCTAAGGTTGTCTAATAATGAACCTAAATAGATAATAGCGGAAATAGTTTCGTTATTACGTGGGCTCAACCATATAATTATGAAATACGGGCGCATAATATGCCTTTGCCTATCCCTTCGGGGAAAAACGCGTGAATGTATGTGTGTATGTATATTTATTTATTGAGAAAACCAACAGCGTATACAGTAAAACATACTGTATATATAAATAATATCCATATATTTATACCACTTATAATATTATATATAAATATATAGATTTTTCGGCACATTACAATGGTGCGCGATATGTCATAAAGTAATTTTAGTCCCTCACTTGCTTACAATGATTTTCCGCAAAGGAACGCCTGAATCAATAATATTTAAGCTCTTGTTTGTGTAAGTTGTTGATTCGAAAACGTCTTATGCTCACCGTGAAGGGGTAACGGGGTTATTGATAATGTAATTAACAGATTGTGTAATTTAATAATAAATTTATCAGATATGTGTATTATTTCGTGAAGGACGATTGGTAATTTAATTATCAAACGGAGCTCTCCTTTTCCTTTATGTATTTAATAGGTTCAAACGTTTTTACTGTTGTAAATTTATTAAATTTTTCTTAGACATGCAATTTCGAGTCTGCATTAGTGTATTTGTACTAAAATTATACAAGAAGTTATTGCGAAAAAACATGCCCTAGAAAATAATTCAAAAGATGTTCTATGACAACAATAAAACATTCTGTACGAATATTTTTAAATGACCTAAGAAAATTTAAAAGTAGGCAACCAACAGATAAAAAGACTGTAATTTAAAAAAAGCTAATACGCTAGGCAATAGACGATATCAGACAGAGTGTAGGTACAAAGTGCACAGCTACGCATCGCATTTATCAGATTTTGTAATCGGAAGCGCAATGATTACATACGCACGCTCAATGGAATATAATTCAAAAAAGACCATCTTTGGGAAATCACAAAAGAAGATCTTATAAAAAATACTTCTCCCACTTGTAGACATTAAATAAAATACTTATTTATTAATTAGTAATGCTGCTTGTGTTTTGAATGTTTGATTAACATTGATTCGATCTCTGTAACAAATAGAAATACTATATAAGTAGGTAACTCAAACCTGACTTATCTATTAATGGATTCATGTTTTATTAAGCATGCCATATGTCTGTGTGACTGTATCATACATACATTAATGCCTGTTTTCCCCGAAGGGGTTTGCAGAGGCATATTATACGCCCACACTTCGCCAATTATATAGTTGGTCGCACGTAATAGGTGACGAGTCTATTGCCGCTTATGGGACACTGTTATGTTCGCCAGAGCCTCGTCCGTTGATCGGCAGGTGCACCACTTGCAGGCGAGGTCGGCCTGGGCTTCTTAAGTCTTTGTAGGATTCCTATACACCCGACTGACACGTGACTGTATCATTCTTATTTCAACAAGATACATTATGTGTGTCGGCGGCTCCTGCCGTTTTTATTATAACTAAAGAGAATCTTATAGTACAGGAGTGAGTTAACGGTCGTTTTATTAAACACCTGACATCGTAAATACCTAGTTATATAATTACCTACACAGAGGGAGATTAAACACGCCTACGTTCGTCTCCTTTGATGAATTGTCTTATTTAGACAAGAAGAATACAAGAAGCTACGTAGCAATATTTAATGACATTGCTCAAAATGCAAATTGTCATAACAAAATTAACAATGGTCTTTGGGCTCGACGTTATTATTTTGTCTAATCAAAGGGAGATTACGCGAAATAATGACAGCACGGAATCAGGGGAAATTAATTTTCCTGGAAGAGACGATGAATAAATCATTCGTTGACCGGAATACGGGTGCCTACGTTCGTCGGTTCAAAAACCGTAACTCACAATTTAAATGAGCCGAAAATTATTGCGAAGAATGGATGCGGACCGCGTTCCCAGTTATGGCGTTCACATTCAAAGCAGGCTATTTCTACTGCTGTTTTTATGTTAAGAGATCTTTTTTTTTGGTTTTTTTCGTAGGCTTATTGTATATTGTCATAAGGCCCACAATAGTGTGATACAACTAGATAGTCTTATTTCCATCGCCGATTTTAACCCCGCACTTGCACCGTGCTTTGAAAAGCACGTTAAGCTGTTAGTCCCGGCCAGCTGTCATGAATATGGCAGTTGTTAGGAAGTCAGTGACTTCAACATCCTGACAGCTAGTTCAACTATAGAATGCTGTTTTTCTTTGGGTTACGGAGGGCAGACGGCGATGGCTTCTTGTAATAATTGAAATTCAGATATAGCTGGTTAAACTAATGAGTAGACCCTTGGCCCTGGGCCTGAGTCTGGAGCAATCAGGATAATGCTAGGATTATGATGAAAGACACAGGAACAAATACTTCATACCAAGGGCAACGATTTTTGGTTTAGTCTATTCATCCCATTAATATTATAGATGCGAAAATTTGTATATCGCAACGCACGATACGATGTATATTTGTTGCCCTTTCACGCGAAAACTATAATAATAATAATAAATCATTTATTTGCCATAACGTTTTCATACATAAAACTTATATCTAGCGAGCTCTGCACTAAGCTAAGCTTGTATCGCAGAGACCAGACCACAGTTACCGATTGTAAAAATAAAACTCGAGCGAACAAAAAAATAATAATTTTGATATACATAACTACAAAAACACTTGAAATTAAAAAAATGACAATTACAAAATAAAAAAATTATGCTGTGAATTACCTAACTAAAAAAGAACAGATAAAAAACTTAAGTGTGTGTATGTGTGGATGTAAGTGTGTGTTTGCGTGTATATGTGTGAGGGTGTGCACCTGTGTAAGCTTGAGTCTATGTTACTTTATGCGGGGACAAACACGTGTTTTAAAAGCAGCATGAGTTAGTTTCCCAGCAGGTTTTCAATTTGTTAATGGTTAAACTGATTAATGACTTTGGATGAAAATTGACACGAAAGTAGTTTAAAACCTGGATTATACATAGAATACTATTTATCCCGCTTCTCCTACGGGAACACGCTGTTGATACGGCGGGGCGCAGCTATGAAGTCAAGAAGTCCCCATATATCGCTGCTCGTACCCGTAAAAAGGATCAATAATAATAATTCTTTATTTAAGCTAAATATATTTATAACAACAAATATATACCCTTAGATATATTTACAATTAAATTTTATATCTCTGTGCCTGAACTAGATAACTTAATATCTGAGCTTCAGGCAGCAGCGCTCTTCCCTTTACATTTACTATCTAAGACATTTGTAAAAATTCAAGAAAACTTAATAAACTATACAAGTTACATAAAAAAATAAATAATTAAAATTAAAAGAAGAATTGAGAGCATGACGGTAGTGTGGTGTGTCCTCCTTGTGTGTTGCATGATAGTGAGTGAATGTGTGTGTGTAGGAGGAGATTCATAAAAATTTTTGAGGCTTAGAAGTTCAGTCTAAGCGAGAGTTTTTTTTTAAGTCGCCCAATTAGGCTTCTCTTAATGACCATCACAAACAGTTATAAGCGATACGAACGGCGTAACGTGCCTTCAAAAACATTAAATATAATCACGAGCGACAATTCTGAAAAATTGATAATAATTTTAATGAATAAAAGTTGAAGTCCTCGAGTCCCCTGTACACCTCACCTCCATAAAGAGTGAATAACGTTGTTAACGCAAGTGGTTGGTTGTTGGGCCACTCTCCACAACCTCGCAGCGACATTTTAATGATGTCACATGTCCTAGTAGCCTTGGGAAGACGTAGAGTAGACAGCTGTTATTATTTTTTGATATGAAAAATAAAATTATGTATTATTTAAACTATAATAAATTATTTTATCCTCATACAAACTTTCTCCCTACTTTTGGGAACTGAGAAGATTATTTTGGAATCACATTGATTGTTCGTCTCAGAGTCATGAACTATCTAAATGCCAAATTTCATTACAATCGGTTCAGTGGTGCAGACAAGAAAAATTTACTTAAAGGCAACAACAACTTTGACCCTCCTGCACCACGCTTCCCGCCGTCTTGACCAGATCATCGGTCCATCGGGTGGTAGGCAGCCCTCCACTACATTTGCTGATTCGTGGTAGCTATTGAAGAACTTTAACGCCCCGTGTGTGTTCGGTTATTCGAGCTATGTGTGAGTGTGAGCTGAAGTGGCAGCAGCCGGGCCCACTGCCACTTCAGCTTGCAACCTCGCTTCGCTATAACGGTCACTCCGGTACTCCTACGGATTTTGTGATTTCTGATTCTATAAGCTACTTTAAGCTTTCTTATGAGGCACCGCTTCTCAGTTCCATACATCATCGCTGGCAACACACGCTGGTCGAAGACTTTTGTCTTGAGACGCTGAGATATTTTTGACGAGATGATATTTCCAAGTTTTCCGAACGCAGCCTAACCATGGTGGAATCACGATTGAGTAATATATATAGATTAGTATCAATCATCATTAACCAAGTATGATGATTATCACTAATCTATACGCAACCAAGGATACAGAAACTCTTTTCTGACCCAATCACGTGAAAATGCACATACATTTGTCTGGCGTCCTGCTGTAGGAATCTATAATAAGCTTTCTTTGACCTGTAACTCGATATAACAACTACCGGATCATTATCAACGTCCTCAGCTAAATATTGTCTCCCCCATAATCATCCAATGTTGCATGCGGCTCGCATCCAACTTAGTCCTGCAAACTTAATCGAATCATTCGTCTATCTTGCAACTATATGTCATACGCTACGATTTCTATGTAAGATCCGTCATTCAATTTTTTGTAGGTCACTGCCACTTCAACGTTTTCATTTATTGAGCTTTGTCACTGAGATAATTATGATGAAAAAATTCATAACAAATTTAATATGTATATCGGCCTACTCCACTCCTCTCCCAAGTCGACAGCGTCAATCCGTCGACCGCGCCACTAGTCCTGCGGCCACTAGGCCCTGCCTCTCCACACTTTTCGTGCCGCGACATTTTAATGAAGCGCCGTATGAGCACTCTGCTTCTATGTACTGATAAGTACTGAACTATACTCATATACCTATACCATATGACTTCTCACTATAGTATTTTGTAGTAGTTATTTTTAGACTATAATGCATTTCTTGAAATCTAAATCAGAGTGTTTCGTCGCAGTATATTATGAAGATCGTTTCTGACCAGTCGGAGACGATCATCAAAATTAAGCAGAGCTTTTGTAGGGCAGTCCTAGCATGAGTTTCACGAAATCTACTTTAAGCCGTGGGCACGATTATTAATATAAGCGGCTGTTATAAAGCCAAGTTACATACAGATATCAATATTCATTTCTTGTCAGAACATCAAAAAAAAATCAAAATCAAAAGTCATTTATACAAGTTTGGCTCAATAGAGCTCTTATGAATGTCAACCCATGTCACTGCGGGCAAGAGCTTGATCGTAAAAGAACGGGCAAGAAAATCGTCAAGGTTGGTTTTTGCTCCCGCCAGTCACAATAAAAAACATCATCATCATCATCTCAGCCCATTTACGTCCCACTACTGAGCACGAGCACGTGGTCATACTCCACCACTCTGACCCATTGCGGATTGGCAGAGGCAGGTGTATGGCGTCCTGCTGTTAGAATTTTTCAAGCCGCCCATTTAAGCCTCTAACATGGCTAACGACTACCACATTTAGTGATAACTAGGACGGCTTAACGTACTTTCCGAAACACGAAAGCGCTCGACATCAAATGCCATACAAACGGTCACCCATCCAAGAACTGACCTCTGTAAACTCTGCTTTACTTCAGTGATCGTTTCCGACCACCGAGCACCGTGGAGCTACGAACGCTTCCAATAGATACAATAAAAATACATAATAATATGAAAACAATTGTGTTCTGCAGTCACAAGAATGTTAAAAACCTATGTGGAACAAACCAATAAATTCAATTCTATTCTATTCTAAGATTTAAAGAAAAGAAGACCATACTCTTTTTAGCAATATTAACATAATTACAGATAAACATAGTAGCCAGGAGTATCGGTGAACTGTTGGTTTTTGTTAATATATGTAAATACATAACATACTTGGCGAGTTTCATTTTTAAGCCTACTCCACTTTAGTGCTTCATCGTAACCCAATTTGAATAAAGGATTTCCATTTCATCATAATATCATCATCATATCAGCCATTTGAAGTCCACTGCTGAACAAAGGCCTCCCCATTTGCTTTCCACGTTGATCGATCCTGCGCCGCCTTGTCCAGGTCTTCGGTCCATTGGGTGGGGGGCCGCCCTCTACTATGTTTGCTGATTCGTGGTTGCCATTCAAGACCCTCTACTCCCCATCGGTCGTCGGTTCTTCGAGCTATGTGCCCCGCCCACTGCCACTTCAGCTCGTTTGCACGCTTCGCTACGTCGGTCACTCTTGTTCTCCTACGTATTTCCTTATTTCTGATTCTATCACTCAGGGACACTCCGAACATAGCTCTCTCCATTGCACGCTGAGCGACTTTCAGCTTCCTTATTATGAGACCCATAGTCAGGCACTACGTCTCAGTCCTAGCGTCCTCGCTGGCAACCAAAAATGGTCGAAGACTAATGACTATAAAAAAAAAAGTTACTGACAAGAAAAGGTAGTTTTTTTTAGTACAACTTTAAACATACTTGTGCTATTAAAACATTTGCGAGCTGTTTGGTTGTTTTTTTTACGATAAAAGCGGCGTCGTCTATACCAACCGCTCAGAGCAGAGAGTGAAACAATTAACTGTCCCAGCGATGAACCCGGGCCCCCAGCGCTTCAACACATAACTTTTGAACGTCCTGTGTGTCCACCAAATGAGCGGATGCATTTTGAATACACATTTAATATAATTTTTTCGCGATGGCGGGCTGGCGCTCTTCCCCCATTGGCATCCTGAATGTGTTTTCAGATCGATGGGACTCTCCCCTTCTAAGAAATTGGGTAAGTGTGCAGATACACTTATCCAAATAATATGCAATAAAAAGTTGCTTTAGTTTGTTTTTTATAGTTGTAGTAGATAAATAATATATATACTAACATTAGGCTAAGTCATACTTCTACTAACAAAATATAGATTGTTATCATCTGAAATAAAATGTTTGAATTGAATTGAATTTTACTATTAATGTTATTAGTATTAATTAACTAAATGGAAAATGTGTAACTTGATGAAGTCGTCAAAACAATAAAGTTTATTTGATGAAATAAACTTTATTGTTTTGACGAGGCCGTGGGTTCGATTCTCACGTAATTCATGTTTATGCACACAAAACAGGACAAATGTTTATGTGCTTAGGCAGTAATATTTTTTCTATAACACAAATTCTTGCCGACGATCATTGAGCAAAGTTCACGAAGGTGGTCTATAGATGGGTCACCATTTATTTAGCACTTAATATCGAGCGCTTCATGCTTATGCTGTCAGAACAACAGCTAGCTAGTTTTGTAAACGATAAAAGCGGCGTCGTCCGTACCAACCGTTCAGCTGGAGAAGGGAGTGAAACAATTAACTGTCCTAGCGATGAACCCGGGCCCCCGGCGCTACAACACATAACTTTTGCAACGTCCTTTGTGGCCACTAAATGAGCGGATGCATTTTCAATACACATTTAAAGACTTCTCTAATATTTTTTTTTTATTAGGACAACCAAACAAAAACACTAGTACGAGAGAAAAGGTAAAACTATAAAAACAAAAACTTAAGTCTGAATTACAGGTTGCGACGACATGCAATAGTAAATTTCAATTTATTAGGAGAAAAATGTGCAACATCATCAGATTTCAAATTATCGAGCCGAGTTTCGGCTAAAAATTACACATCGTAGCACTATTTAATTTTCCAAAACAAAATCGAGTTCTAATGTGTAAATATAGTGTATTTTCGACATAACTTCTTTAGCAATGTACAGAAATATAGAAAAGGGAAATATTACTGTGAATTTAGTTTTCCGTGTTAATTTTTATTTTAATAAAATTCCTTTTATCCTGTAGTTTGGTATGTCATGCTTACTTAAATGTTTCTGCGGTGGTGGCGTCATGTGTCGGGTCATCACGTTCCCTAAAACATGGTTCCCGCCAGTGGGGACTGGTCTGCTCATTTCTACTATTTTTATCCTGAATTATGTTTATCTTGCTAAGGATTGAAATTAATATATATTTTTTTATTTTCTTAATTATATTTTATGCAAAACATAAGTATTTTTTTGCACATTATGTTTTAAGTTTAAGTACATTAGTAACAGGCGGGAGAAAAAGCCAAAATTCAACAAAAAATAGAGCTCTTACGAAAGTCAAAACTTAAAAACTAGCGCGCCCATTCACTGCGGGAGCTTGATCGTAAAAGAATTGCCAAGAAAATCGTCGAGGTTAAGTTTTTTCTTCCGCCAGTTACAAGAAAATGTCTTTTTGATGATTGATCTTGATGACAGAATCTTTATAATACTTATTTTGGAATTAAATAATTGTAGTGATTATAAGAGACTATATTATATTTCTTTTATTTATATATAGTTATTCTGATTTTAGCCAATCGCTGATCTCCTAGCCGAACCGAACTGTTGAAGCAGGCCAACACTTCATATTAACCCGGGACAGGCCATGGTGGGCCACAATTTGTTACGTCCCTTTGTGCCCCAACGAAATTACCGCCCGCCGGGAGCTAATTGACGGCAATTACTCAATGTACCATCGACGATTTGTTGCTCGTAAATTTTTAAATGTTGAGCTCTTGGAACTACTCGCTTAACAGTAAGTTTTGTTGTGAATATATAATATCGCCTGTTTCTTCTTTAATATAGCTTTGGTCACTCTCTGTAATACCGGGTTCCAAGCTTAACCGCCACAATCCATTATTATATAATTTTAATTTTTTTAGCATTTATAACCACTTTGTTTGTCGTAAGCTTTGTTGTCTCTACTAATATGAATAAATAAATATTCTCTTACAATCACACCAATTATTTAGTTTCAACATAAGTATCACTAAGAACTTGTGTTATGGATATTAGAGAACAGATAAACATACATAAATACCTTTTTTTTAGAAAAACATACTTAACATACATAGGAAAGCACTTAGACCAGAACAAATATTCATGTTCATGCACACAAAGATTTGTCCTGTGTGGGAATCGAACCCACGACCTTAGGAGCGGAGTGCGGGCTTATTGACCTCCACGCCATCATCATCATCATCATCTCAGCCCATAAACGTCCCACTACTGAGCACGAGCCTCCTATCACATACCAAGGTGCGAGGGTATTGGGTCATACTTCACCACGCTGACCCAGTGCGGATTGGCGGAGGCAGGTGTATGGCGTCCTGCTGTAAGAATGTATCAAGCCACCCATTAGGCCTCTAACATGGCTTAACGACTACCACATTTAGTGATAACCGGGACCAACGGATTAACGTGCCCTCCGAAGCACGGAAGCGCTCGATATCAAATGCCACACAAACGGTCACCCATCCAAGGACTGACCTCTGTAAACTCTGCTGTACTTCGGTGATCGGTTCTGTCCACCGAGCACCGCAGAGCTACGAGCGCTTCGCTTTTTTCCACGCCATATCGGTCGTCAAATTCCTTTTACTTAACAGTTGATGATGTTGTTGCCCGTTTGCGTTTTATTATTCCATGTCGATATGTTTTATTGCAACGTTTTATGTCACGTCTCACAAGAATGGAATTAAAATGTCCTATGTCCGTTTCCTGGTTATAAGCTACCTCCCCATTAATTTTCAGCTTAATCGGTTAAACCTTTCTTCGTTAGTTCCTTAGTTCGCTCAGCGCGGCGATTCCATTGGTTCTTAACAAACACGTCACCTGCAAGGCTTCCTGGCAAATCTTTGGTGGAAACGCAGCCTACGGCAGGTGTGTAGCGTACTTCCATGGGCTGATGAGAGACCATGGTCCTGCCTTTTTGCCAACTAGTGACGGGCGTCGTCAGTTTTTTAGTGGGTAGACTGAAAAGTTCCTGCAGGAGCTCCACATAACCGCTATCCGGACCCCCGACCGGTTGGGTATTCGAAAATGCATTTTTCTGACGTTTAAAAAAAAAAAGAAGGTGTGTAGCGTACTACTTCCAACATTTTACTAGTCGCTCAACTAGTGATATTAATAATAATATTTTTATTGACATATAATAAGTCTCACAATTCAATAGGTCTCTAACATGACATAAAAACTTTCTTCTTTTATACACTGGCGGCCGCTCGCGACTTTATCAGCGTAATATTCAATCTTACTCTTGAATCACTTTATTTATGTAAAAAAATCGCATCAAAATCAGTTGTGTAGTTTCAAAGATCTAAACAAACATAGGGACAGACAGACAGCGGAAAGTGACTTTTGTTTTTATAATTATGTAGTGATTAAGTGAAAATATAATGTTTGAAAAGTCAAAGGCAAAAAACAATGACCTTTTCGAAACAATATTCGACTATGCGACTTTGTTTCATACTATATAGTGATTATATGGCGTGGTGGCGAGTATACCCGCATTCCACTCCTGAGGTCGTGGGTTCGATTCCCACACAGGACAAATATTTGTGTGTGTAAATTATTATATTTGTTCTGGTCTGGGTGCTTTTCTATGTATATTAAGTATGTATTTACAAAAAAAAAGTATTTATGTATGTTTATCCGTTATTTAGTATCCATAACACAAGTTCTTAATTATACTTATCTTGGGACAAAATAATTGGTGTAAGTGTCAGAAATATTTATTTATTTATTATTAAGTGAAAATGAAATAAAATTAAAAGTCAAAAGCAAAAAAGGTACAGAATCAATACAGAAACCTTGTCGAAACAATTATTAATCCTTTATTGCACATTAAAACATAATTACATTACAAAAATAGTATTTAAAAACTAAAGTACAAAGGTGGACTTATCTCTAGGAGAGATCTCTACCAGCCAACCCTAGCAGTTGTAAATTAGCTTAAGTACAGGATTACATTTAGTTACAGATCTAAGTAAAAGAAAAGAAACTACAAAAATATATTAAACCATATATACTTATATACATACATATAAATCTTATAATTATCAGAGTAATCAAAAAAAATAAAAATATATATATATATATTTAAAAAAGTGCTAACTAAGTGCCAAATCTGACAAGTAATGAGCACTCAGATCACTCAATGAACAATGTTCGACTATAAATACTCTCTAATAAATAAATATTCTCTTACAATCACACCAATTATTTAGTTCCAAGATAAGTATCATTAAGAACTTGTGTTATGGATACTAAATAACGGATAAACATACATAAATACTTTTTTTTTGTAAATATATACTTCAGATACATAGGAGAACACCCAGACCAGAACAAATATTCATGTTCATGCACACAAAGATTTGTCCTGTGTGGGAATCGAACCCACGACCTCTCGAGTGAAGTGCAGGTATACTGACCTCCACGCCATATCGGTCGTCAAACTGCGTGTGTAACGGTTGATATAATTACAAAAAATCTAACGTTCACTTGACATAATTTCACTTAATATAATTTTGTTTAATATAACGATCAGTTGTCATAATGAATTGTAGTTATAATTTCATTTCACCTAATTTCTTTTGGTATAATGAACATTTCTTATAATGCACATTTGACATAATATTCATTTTGGACTTTAGGGCACCCCGACTCTGATAGGTTAGGTTAGAAGGGGTTGGCGGGGTCTACGACCCCGCCATTCCCTTCGTGGTTTTTTTTTTATATAGCTACCGTCGACTAATTAGGTTAAAATGAAAATTATATAATATGAACTTTATACTAAATGTTATTGTATCAAAGAAAGATTATATCATATAAAACATTAGATCATATGAAATTAGGTTATTTGTTATTATAGCATATGAAAATTATAACATATGAACGTTATTTCAAGTGAAATTAGAGCATTTGTTATTATATCAAACATTACACACCCCGTTAAACTATCGTCGACTATGCCACTTTGTTTCATACTATATAGTGACTAAGTGAAAATGAAATATAAGTCAAAAGCAAAAAAGGTACAGAATCAATAAAGAAACCTTGTCGAAACAATATTCTAATAAATGCAATTTATAGGCAACGCAAACTTTCTTATTAAAACCTCAGAAGCGTAAAACAGAGAAAAAGTAGAATTATTCATACAAAAAACCTTATATTGGGAATATTTAAATAAGTAATGCGACTTGACTCTCCCTCTTCTCGCATTTGAATTTTGATACCAAATGTAACTTGGAATTCTTTGTAGGTTCACAAAAAGGAAAAAGTTTGTCTTATCAATAATGTAATTTGTCTTTAAATCAACTTGGTCTTTTTATTACTCAAGGTGTTGTTATTGCATTAAAAATAAAAAAGACGTGTGGCACTCGGAGACTGTCGCGGTGAAGCTATTGCATAGCATTTTTTATCAACTCAAGCAATTATAATTATTCATTTATTTTATTTATGCAGTATTTTTTTTTGAGCGTGGTGACCGATAAGAAAACTAATTTTAGCCACCCGATACAAATGTCACCTAAAGGCGGCTGAAGTAATGAGACAAGCGTGATATTTCAAAAAGTCATTACAAGTTCTGCTATTTATCGATAGATGGAAAAACTAAAGAGTATCACCGCTGTGCCGGTCGGAGTGGGGGGTGTTAGGTTTTTCTTTACGGAATTTCTGGATTTGGTCTCCACGCTCAAAGTCCGCGATAGAAGCTATGCAATAGCTTAAAATAAAGCATAGATAAGCAATTATTAAGCTGAAGTGGCAATGGGTCATATCTGCCGTAGGACTGAAAACCGCTGGGTAAACGTGTCCTACAATGGAGACCACGGCTTGGTAAGCGTAGTGTAGGTCACCCTTAGGTGGAGAGACGATATACGTATTACGAGACAAAGAGCTGAAGATCGAGTTTTGTGGCGTACCATTGGAGAGGCCTATGTCCAGCAGTAGACAAAGATGGGCTGGTAATGGTGATGATTGTATGAGGTAAGATTATTAGGGCGATTCATGTAAATATGTGTACATAAGGGTTCCTATCAAGATCAAGGCTCTGAAAGCGGCAGTTGACTTGGCACCTATTAATGAAATGAAATGAAATAAATGAAATGAAATGAAATGAAATAAAATTTTATTTAGACATAAATACACATAAACAAAAAACAGTATTCAAATCAGTAAACAATTTTTACACAGTTTACAAATAGTATGCCTAAAAAGGACTCCACTCAGCATATGCTGCAGTGGAGGGCCACAACAGCGCTGGTCGCTGTTGTGGCGACCAGCGCTGTTGTGGCCTGTGGCCTGTATTACGTGGGACCAACAATATAACTGGCGAAATAATACGGTGAGCGTATAATATGCCTCTGCCTACCCTTCGGAAAAACAGACGTGATATTTTGTATGTAATTTCAAGCGGTGACTGGAAAACGGTGTTGTGGTTGACGATTTTTACTTATATTGTTTACTAAAGGACATACAGGCACCACATACATTAGAAACAGAGCAAATGGTTGGTTATAGTGCTGTCCACGGCGTTTCACGGTTCAAATCGCTCAATTTTTGTAGACAGCCTACCATCAGGCACGATGTAGTCATTATGACAAATAAAAAAAATATGTATGGGAGGGTTACAAACGCAAAAGTTTTTGGTCATAAACTGAAAATACATAATGTTGATGACCATAATCGAATCAGCAATGAGGAAATCCTTAAGAGGACTGTGGGAGTGACCGACATAGCGAGGCGAGTTTGCAAGATTAAGTGGCAATGGGCACATAGCTCGAAGAACCGGCAACCAATGGAGCGTTCAAGTTCTCCAATGGCGACTGCGAGCCGGCAAAATTGATAAAGGACGGCCTCTCACACGGTGGACCTATAATCTGGTCAAGGCGGCGGGAATCCGATGGATGCAGGCGACTCAAGATCGCTCAATGTGTAAATCTATTGGGGCCTATGAACATAGGCTGAACAGCAGTGGACGCCATAAGGGTCGATTTCATAAGATGTTCATTTTGCAAATTAATTAACATCCAACATAACTCGCAAAACCTTTAGCAAGGCTAATGAAAACCCAAAGGTTTTAAGCAACTCAGCCTTTCTGTAAATATATTGTGGCAAACTCGTATCTCAAACGACATGACAGTAGGAACATTAAAATGCAAAGGAGAACCCAAAGTAGATGCTATTCTGGCTAAGATAATACAAATCTTTGCCGTCCTGTAGAAAGAATTACGTAGCCCGCTATAATTTATTACGTAAGTATCTTTCTTCGCGACACAATCGTGAATTTGTACTTTGCCTTCTTCAAAGTTTTAATATTTTGTGTTAATTCTTGTAGTTACACTCGTTTACAACTTTGTTAATTATTCTAAAGGTTATTTTTGTAATTCTATTGTTTGTGCTGTAAATAGTTTGTTGTTTCGTACTATCGTTTCAGAATATTAACTTTTCTTCTCACCTCCTTTAATAAACCAAGGTTTGATGGTTTCTCGTTGTACTTTACAACGTTAACTACGGATTAGCTGATACATGATGCATAAATGTCTTTAAGGCAGGTTAAGGTTCCTATTTGTTGACTTTCTTTAAGTCCATAAGACCTTTAACCTGCCTAAACGACTGCCAGGGATAATAAAAATTAAAAAATTAATAGGTGCCCACGGAAGCTCAGCGTCGCGACATCTCTGTGATTTTCGACAATTTGCTGAGTGAGCACCATTTCAATACAAGTTGTGTACTTCTTTCACTTGTGTTCTTATTGATATTGATTTGTGTGTTTATTATTTTGTACTTATTTTATGTTTTTTTTTTCTTGCAACTTGTATTGAATAAATATTTTTCTTTCTGTATGCATTTTAGGCGACTAATACAGTCTCGTCTTTTGAATAAGTATTTCCCGTTTTTCTGTCTTGACGAAAGGTGCGACATTGAGATTTGCTTACAGATTATTCATGATGAAATAATTATGCTGACATCTCTGAAGTTCATTCACCCGACTTCCTTATTTGAGAGAGCTACTCTTAGAGACTTACTATTAGGCGAAAGTGCGCGCGTGGCGGTACCATACCAATTCTGGCAGGGAAGCCATGTAAGGATGAACAAAATTAAACAACTGACTGCTGGATATATACTGAATATATTTGTAATTAATATATGATTATAAAAGCGTCTTACTACATTACACCCAGACTAAAATCTTAACGCTTTGAAAAACACAAAAGCATTCAATATTAAAAGCCATACAAACGGTCCTCTATTAAAGGACTGACCTTTATAAATGCAACTTTTTTGGTTTGGCGGTATTAACAATATTGTGAAATAACTGTTACATTCATACAATTTTAATCAACCTATCATAATATCCTAGCAATATCCCGGTTGCCCTAGACTTAAGCGTAGGGCCCAGGGTCTGCTCATTGGTTTAACCAGATTTTGACTGCATTTCAGTTATTACGTGGTGTGACTGCCGTCTGACCTCCGAAACCCAGAGGGAAACATCATTCTATGGTTAAACCAGCTGTCAGTCTGTTAGTAGGCACTGACTTCCAAAATAACGACTGCCATAGATGTTCATGACACTAGGGACCGACGGCTTAACGTGCTTTCCGAGGCACGAAGCAATCGATAATTACGCACATAACTTCGAAAAGTCATAGGCGCGCCACCAGGGTTTGAACCCGAGACCCTTCAAATTTAAACGCAAGAGGTCTCGTCACTGGGCTATCGCTGCTCTTAAATTTTAATCAACCAACCACAAAACAAAATCAAGCAGCAAAGAAGAAAAAAGTCGTCTATCTTAATATTTATATTTATTTACATCCATTTCGAGCACAGTGCCATTATCTTTAACCGCAGAATGGGATACTGCATAATATTCGCATTAACCCGCCTCCACCAGCTCTCCATTCACCATCAAATGTTGCTGAACATCTTCTCAAGCCCCGAATGATGTCATTAATGTTTTATACAGATTTTTGCCCCACCAAGATAGTTCGTTGAATATGTAATAAGGAGGGTTATTGATTCTTTTCATGTATTACTGAATACTGCAGCCAAGACTAGTCTTAAATAGTAAATGAGGCAATTTGTAAGCGAATTTTGTTGGCTGTTTGAATAATCTAAAGTACCTTGTATGTATGTTAGATGATTAGGATGTATGTTGCTTGTCCAAGAGGTTTTATTTCAAGTTTGGGTTCTCATTTCAAAAAACAAAAAAAGAACTAAGATTCCTTTTTTAACTGATGACTTGACTTCTTGGTGGGAAAGTGAAGCGTCATGTCTGCAGTTTTGTTTGCAAAATTTGTATTATTTCGAACATTAATGTGAAATTACGGTGGATTATTAACCGTTAAGTGTTTGTGAACGTACATGAGTTTTAGCAAACAAATAAAACAGTGCAACATACTTTTCAAATTCTCTCAAGAAGTCCATGTGAGATTTCAGTACAGTCCCACATCTTTACTGAGGCCTCAAGGGGTTTAGGGGAGGGCATCTTATTTATCATCTTTATCACCACTCATTCTCATTTACTATGATTTGTAGTATGTTTTTAATATATATCTTATTTGACACTGGCTAAATGTGCTAAACGCACTGAGTCGTTATTTAAAAGAAAAAAAACAGATTTTAACCGAAAAGGTTTTTTGTGTTTGTATGTTTTTTTTCTAATCTGTTGACCAATATTTGTAAACTGTTTTGTGTACACTTTATACCCTGCGATTATCCCATAGTATTTTATAACAATTTATTGGTTTGAATAAAGATTTATTATTGTAATCATCTCAGTAGTAATCATCATCATCATCATTTCAGTAGTAAGTATATCGACCAGATTTGAAACCGATGCCATTGGGTTCAATTATCGAACGCTAGACCAGATAGACCACGACTTCTATTGAACGTTTAGATGTGGCCAAATAGAAAAATAAACAATTAGCTCCGTACATAAAATCAAGAATGATTACCTACATTTTTCAAAGCGTAAGTGTTGAATTCATAACATTTTTAGTAAAACAAAACGGAGTCCCAACAAAAACACATTATGTATAAATAGCATGCAAAGCAGACAAAATAATTTTCGAATTAAGCTACGCAAATGTTTATGCGAACCGAGAAATGGGCTTATTTGAATAAAATTAATTTATTTTATTAAAAGCCGGAGCCAAACAGTCAAGACTAAATATATAGGCGCAGAAGGTGTGATGTCAATCACTCACTCTCTGTCGCTTACTGCATTAAATACCTAATTATTTTAGTCACCTTTCCATTACACTTATTAAATTTATCTTTAATAACTAACATACGCAATATTACGTTGTTGTCTACGAAGGGATAGGCAGAGGCATATTATACGCCCACATTTCGCCAGTTATATTCTGGGTCCACGTAATAGGTGGCGAGCCTATTGCTGTTTACCGGAAACTTTTATATTTGCCAGAGTTTCGTTCGTTGATTGGCAGGTGCACCACTTGCAGATGAGGTTGGATTGGGCTCCTTAGGTCTTGGTCTTGAGCCCTATACACTTTTTTAACTAAACACAACGTATTGCACGTAATATGCTCAATTTATCATCACCACCTCAAGGTATTGGGTCAAACTACACCACGCGGAACCAGTGCGCATTTGCGGAGGCAGGTGTGACCTCCTGCTGGTAAAATTGTTCAAACCGCCCAATTTAGTTAGCTACAAACGCATTATTAAATATTCTCAATAAAAAAAATTTAACGCTTTTTAATCCATACAACATAGCATCAGTCTTTTTAGTTTAAAAAAATTAAAAAACCAATAATGACGAAAAAAATTATATCTAACTATTTTGTACTTACATAATAAGGGAATAGTTATACTACATTTAAATAGGAAATAAGTGCTTCTGTGGTCGCCACCTGATGTGTGTGGTGCTATCTGATTACCGCCAGAGAGTTTCAACTGTTTCTGCCTGTTTTAGTTAGATATATCAAGCAAACCTACTGCACCCATCTATTTAACGGGCAGATCTCCGGAATGGGCGGTTTTGTTTGCCCTTGTTTGGATTTGTAATTGTTATCGCGGTCCTTGGAGGGAGGCAGCATAAAGATATGGAAATCTCAGCCGATAGCTCCCCGGTGGTGGCTTTGGAATTTTGTCGACCATTTTCAGTACATACTTCAATCTGGTATACCGTAGTTAAAGATATTTAATTCTAGTAACATAAAAAAGCAGGAGATTGTTAGTTTTTTAAATTTCTTTATTAACATGTACAATTGATTACAAAAATTATACATACAAACTAGTATAACTTATACAGACAAATTCATATTGCTTTATTAGGCTAGACTCACCTTACAAAGATTGTTACTTAAAAAAAATCTTCTACAATCAAGCAGAAGCTTGCGGGAGCCCGCATTGAATGAGCGCGTTAGTTTTAAAGCTGACATACATAAGAGCTTTATTAAGCCAAACTTGATTAAATGATTTTTAGTTTGATAGTGCAATAGTTGTAGCAAGTTTTTTGCCCACCCAAAATTACGTACGTAATTATACTTCAATATTCAAATTCAAACTTCAATTTCAAACTTTAACTTCAAACTTTAACTTCAAACTTCAACTTCAATCTTCATTCGTTTGTAAAGCTATACAATGATAATTATACTATATCATTAACAATATTCATGTACTAAGTCATTCATATTAGAGCAGCCTGTATGAAAGAGTAGTTTAATCCCAAGCATTTTTATATGCCCTTTAGTATTTGTTAGAACAGTATCCCTTTAACGACAGCTTCTGATTTATTGTTAATTTAAATTTATTTAGGCTTAATTGCTGTGTATTGCTTGGGATTTTATTGTACAATTGCACACATTTTTCTTCACCTTTAAATGATTTGTTCATATTTTAAAGCCTAGTGGCAGATATAACGAATTAATGCTTATTCCTTGTGCTTAGGTTATATATATTTACTAAATTAATCAGTATAGACCAGGTTTTCATTAAAAAATTGACCCGCCACTGTCAAAATAGCAATTTAAAAAAAAACCCGTAGTGAATGTCCACATGATAGATTATAAATTGCTCGAATTGCCCTCTTCTGCATCACAAAGATAATTTAAATATCTGCAGCACAACCCCACAAAAGAATACCATACGGCATAACGCTATGGAAATAGCTATGATAAACTAGCCTAGCTGTTTCAACTTCTGTTAATTGGCGAATTTTCTTTACCTCGAACAGAGCTGAGGCTACTCGACAATTCACCAATATGTATAGGTGTGGGAATATATATGTATCTATTAATATTTTTTTAGTCTATGGGAACAGTAGACCGACTAAAATGACTAATAGGCGCTGATTGAATGAATTCAGCTCCTTTCTCAAAAAATCTTATTAATCCAATCCAGCCTTCTCTATTCCTTTCCCAAAAAACTCGCTGGTCTAAAAAACCACGTACTATGCAGGCTGCTTTGTAAATTTTATAAGTCGCTGTAAGATGCGTTACCAGTGGATACGTTGCTCAGCTTTTAAATGGGGCGTGAATACACATATACCAGTATTTTAACTTTAGGGTTATTGAACGCCAGATCGCTGAACACCGGCACAGACGAGCTATTGGTAAGTGTCTCAAATTACAAACCTGATTTACTTTGTATAAATGAAACCTGGATTAAAGAAGGAGAAGAGAACCTTGCTCCAGCGATACCTAACTATAGCTTTGTACACAGAGCTCGGCCTGGGAAAAGGATAGGTGGAGGAGTTGGGTTTTATATTAGGGAAGGCTTACATGCCCGGGTCAAACGCCACCCACAGGCCAACTTAGAGCAACTGTGGTTACAAGGTTAGGTTTTAAGCAAGGCCTAGTTTCACAGAAAATCCCTTCCTCGCAGACATTTACTAAAATACTAAATGATTTAGCTATACCGAGATTCAGGTCACAATAATACCGTCCCTTACAAAATTACAGTAAAAGGGCCATTATGTAATGTAATGACTAATAGCATAATGTACTTCATAACTTATCCTTAAGTGAACATTTTATCCATCAAATATCTACGCATCGATAAATTGGAAACCGTCCCGACCGATTATAAGGGTCATTTCTGAAATTAATTGTGTTCCCAGAACACGCGACTCGCACCCGGTTTAAAGCCTTATTGTCGAAAACTGAGGGATTAATATCGTTTGATAAATTAACGCGATCCCTAAATATGAAGTTGCTAACTAGTTCACTAAACAACAGGGTTTTGCACCTCATTACCCCGACTTAATCCAAAGGATGTTAGCACATTCCGTATAATTAGAGGGTACGACGGGCGTTACGACTGCGATCGGATTTTAAATTTGACTTGTAAAATAATCGTAAAGGCTCACTAGACTATAGGGCCCTGTATCGCTATCGTATTTTTGATATTTCAGGCCTATACAACTGTCTAGACACGTACAGCCTTACTAATAAAGATAAACGCAAGTGTATTCATTTGTTATATAGGTGTTGCAAGCCACCGTAGTTTGTCTATTATGTAAGTATTGTGTAAGTGTATGACAGGTATGCATTTTTGGTTTTTATCTTGGTTTTTGATTTTTTTTTGTTTCATAATAATATGGTTTATCTAAATCACTTAGATTTGCATGATCAGTAAGATTTACAACTAAGACTTGAGAATACGAAAAATTTAGAAAAGTTTCTCATCAATGATATTAAAATATAAATTTATATTTCCCAAAAACATAATATAAATTTCTCTTTCTTTTTTGGTTTGTAACTTCGCGATTGTTTTCATAGTAATTTGATATAAAGTAATCTAACATACCGAAAACCCGAGTAAGTAAAATACACGGATACACCAGACGTTACAAAATATTCGTTAGATAATAAACAAAACAAGTAAGTATGACATTCGTTTTGAAGTCTTCAAAACTAGGAACAGGTTATATGTTAATAAATAACTAGACAATATATCCAATACAATAAGAATAAAACGAAACATACATAATTTTATCATGAAAATAGCATTATTTGATTCAAACATCGCATTGTCAAAACCATGTATAGCAGACTAACTATTAATAGATAATACAATGTTTATAGGTAGGGTTTTACTCACATGGAATCCTCAAATTACTGTTCAAGCATTTTTTATTAATAAGGCTGATAATATATAAAAAAGGTTAGCCGAGGTGCGATATTTCAAAGTGGGTGTAGGCAGGGGGTGCGTTATTGCAAAATCAATATTCGATTGAAGTAAATAGAGAAGAAAATTGTAAGCCATTATCTGCGAGGCAAGCATCAGCAATCGAGTGGCAGGACTCAGCCATCTTGAAAAAATAGTGAGAATTGTTGATTTTTAAAGCGAGGAAATTATCGCTATTATACATAGATATGTGAGAGCTCAGGCCATCTTAAATAAAATGCTACGAACTTTAGATTTTATAGCAAGCATATCGCTGGAAAAATTAGGTCTGTGAGAGATAAACTTCTATTTAAATAAATATATAATAATATGCTACATGAAATAAAATATTGATTCATAATTTCAAAAGTTTATGTGTGCAAAAACATACACTACATTATTAATATATTTTAAAAATAATTACGATATTATCGGGTCGTTACTTGTAAAAGTGCGTAATACGAACTTATTCTGTTTTCGGCATCGTGTGAAACTATGGTCGATTTACCCGGCTTCGTTCAAATAAATGTGCAAAGTGGCTCAGAAGCGATTAGCAAGACATGTTGCTATGTGAATGGCTTATGTCAGAAGGATTTCTTGCAGCGGTTCGTAGAGTTCAAACAAAAGAATAAAGATAGGTGATTATAAAGTAATACACGTTTACAATATATGGCTCTTCAAAAACGATGTGGTTGTAATATCGGTCGGCATAGTACTGCTGATGCCTTTAGTCTTCCGCTGTGGGTCAGCTTTTTACTGAACATAAACAATAGAAATCTTAATAATAATATCTTAATAGAAGTGCTGTGCGCGCGGAAATCGCTGGGGTACCGTATGGCACCGGTGTATCCGAAACTATTAAATACATTGCCAATTGCATTCGTTACATCTGTGTGCTGTCTTTAAGAATAACTTGTAGTCCGTAGTGACTGAAAGCAACGTCATTATTTATAGATATATAAATAAATATATATATATATAATTTCCGGAATAAATTCTAAATACAAATTTAGCGGTTTAAGTGTAAGAGATAGACAATGTTACTTTCGTATTCATAATATGACTATGAACACATTTGCAGAAAGAATCTAACAATTGATCAAAGCTTTAATTGACACAAACCAATTGCCGGCATAAAAAGACAACACATTTTATTCACACACGGTGGCCGAAATAAACATACAAGTCGAGTTTTATTTCGTCCCATTGTGACCTGGCGTTAAAATAACTGACAGTCTGCAAGGTGTGAGGTTACGCGACAATTACCCTGGAGGATAGCGACGCGACTGGCGACGCGACTAGCGACTGCGATAACTTAATTACTTGTGACGATTTAAATATAGTGTGAACTTTGGAAGGACATAGAAATATCATGATGAAATAACATGAAAAAATATTTATCATTCACGATTCTCAATTAAAACTATGTTTCAACTATCCTTTCGGATCTAATAGTTTAATTTAGCAGATTAAATTAAATAAAGAGCTTGAACGTATGGTATAATGAATACAACTTAATGTAATGAACTCATTTTAATTTATACTTATAAAAATACTTGTCTTGACTGACATTCTTATTCATCAACGCAGAGCCAAATCCGCTGAAGCAGGAATTTTGGGCATTAGGTTGCTTTGACAGATGCAAGAAGAAAGACACAATTGATTATTTAAAAAGCATAGCCTGTTCTTCTTACAGACTACTTACGGTGGCTTAGAACTGGCACTTAGATTAATATACACTTTTATGTTTTTTAATTGTTTTGATGCACATAAGTATATCTAAGCTTCGTGATGTCGACATGTCGATTATTTTTATATTTAATTTTGAAGTTTTCAAGTACTATGTAATAACACTAGGAGTTTTCTAAACTTATTTTAATAGGGTATAGTAAGGTTCTCTAAAAGGGGTGGGTGCTTACCACTTCGGGGTAACAGGCGAGATTGTATGCACGTATCTCAATTACTACTTTTACTACTTTTTAACTGAAATCTCATTAATGTTAATCAAACATTGAGAATATAAGCAGCCTGATTATTGAAAAAAAACTGTTTTAATGCCATGCGTCAACAAAAAGAAAAATTCCTCTTAACAAGATCTTCTTTTATATGTTACCAAAAATTATTATTAATTATTAAGCAAGCGAATGTGTTCTACCATTTCGCTTACAAAATCGCATCGCAACTTAACATAGTGCTAGCCGAATAGCTAGCGTAAACCTAATTCCTCTCGTAAAACACGTGTTGTACCCGGACAATTCTAAGGTACAGTGGTGAAATTCCAGGAATTATTGTCACATCACAAAATAAAGTACATATAATTATTTTAAAATCTTATAAAGTTAAGAGTGCAAAAATATATATGACAATATGTTTGCCGAGTAAGCTAGTATTTCTAAAATAAACATGTTCTGCAGATTCGCTTAAAAAGTCGCGTCGCAGCCTAATGTAGTGCTAGCTTAATAGCTAGCATAAACTTAATTCCTCTCGTAAAACACGTGTTGTACCCGGGCAATCCTGAGGGACAGTGGTGGAAATTCCAGGAATTATTGTCACGTCACAAAGAGGACGGGAAACGAACGCGGGAGCGGAAGATTGGTAATTGTCGCGTTTTCCGGCAGACTTTAGCAAAGGTTCCATTTTGAATCTGTATTTTCAGTTTCGATTTTAGATTTTAGCTCAGTTGGCAATTGGAACTGCATGTATTTTTTGAAGAATGTTAAGAATTTTTGAAATGAGGTGCAGACAACAAACAGAAAATAAACGATTACAATTTTAATTTGATTTGCAAGTATAAATAAAGACTCCATTCATACTGGATATTTTGATTTTTACGTTAACTGTCATAGTTGAAGTAAATATTAAAATGTTGTTAGCAGAGTTACTAGTTTAAGTCAATGTCAAAATCATTTGTTCAAGATTGGCTCAATAGAGATCTTATGAAGGTCAAAGTAAAAAATTTATGCAGCATTTTTTAAATTTGCTGTGAAATTTGACGCGCTTTGAATTTAGCAGCTGAACTGCGTTATATATATACTTAAAATTTAAGTGTCGTGTATAGTTTAGCTGTAACTCACTACTTTAACTTTTCATTGTTTTTTGTGGTTTTAATTATTTTCTTTTTATTGTAGTTAAACCTTTGTGTGACTGTTGCACACGCACATTGTTAGGTCTCCACGGAAGACCAGCGCTGTTGTGGTCCTCCACTGCAGCTTGTGCTGAGTGGAGTCCTTTTTAGGCATAATATACTTTTTGTGAAAAATTTTTACTGTTCTATGTTTCATGTATGTATGTCTAAATAAAACTTTATTTAATTTCATTGAACATCGAGTGTTCATACTGTAAAATAACATAAATTAAAAATTCCAGTTTAGCAGTGCTTTATAATACCAATTCATCTCATGGTATTATTAAACATGTAAAGTATATCAGAGGTTTACTGTAAACAATTCAAATTGTTTATAAGCATTTTCTTTTAAACACACAGTAAAATAGTTAAAGTAATAAAGTCAAAGTCAATATCATTTATTCAAGTTTCGCTCAACAAAGCTCTTACAAAAATCAAAATTTAAAAAAAAAATCATAACTTAAAAACTAGCGCGCAATTAATAATAAACATGGTCGCAAAATTTCTTGTTAGGTTATATTAATATTAAACTTTTTGTCTGATATATGGACCATATCTTTGTACATGTACACTCATACTTGTAAAACCACATGTATAATCAAAATAAAAATATTTTCTGACAATTACACCAATTATTTAGTTCCAAGATAAGTATCATTAAGAACCTTTTTTTTATTTATATACATAAGCAAACACCCAGACCAGAGCAAGTATTCATGTTCATGCATACAAACATTTGTCCTGCGTGGAAATCGAACCCACGACCTTAGGAGCGGAGGAAAGGAAAAAAGACTTCGTGATTAAAACAATTCTCTAAAAATATCTTTTATTGTTTTATTTATTGTACAAAATATATTAACATTATAATTTATGTTATAAGCCACTCACTTAAACCACTATGGTTTTTTGTGATTTAAATTTAGCAATTAAACAATTTCAAAAAAGAACGTTGTGTTTGTCTACTGAAAGAGGTCAATTACAAACAGGATATAAAACTAAGCGTTGTAAACCTCGGAACCTGTTGACATTAACGTTTCTGGAAGTTTATGTTGTGATATAATTATGTAGCTCGTGAAAGAGTGGCGTGGAAGGTTCTTTTATATCCCTCCTGATGTTAATGTATCGCGATACAGAGTTATTATAGCAATAATGGAGGAAAACAAATGGCTTGCCGTAAATATATCATACGGAGCCGAGTAACAATGTATGTATATTTTTATGCATCGTCAATTTAATATATATAGATCCTACCAACATCTCAGGAGCCCAAGCCAACCTCACCTGAAAGTAGTACCTGTCGATCAACGGACGAGGCTCTGGCGAACATAATAATACTATTTTCTACCAATAACACCAATCATTCAGTTCCAAGATAAGCATCATTAAGAACTTGTGTTATGGATACCTAATAACGGATATACTTACATAAATACTTTTTTTTTTTTTGTAAATAAATACTTAATATACATAAGGAAACGCCCAGACCAGAACAAATATTCATGTTCATGCACACAAATATTTGTCCTGTCCTGTAAGGTCGTGGGTTCGGTTCCCTCCCAGAACCGAACCCACGACCTTGGAGCGGAAATCGGGTATACTCGCCACCACGCCATATCGTTCGTCAAAACATAAAAGTTACCGGTAAGCGACAATTGGCTTAATGTCATCTCAGTCTATTCACGTCTTACTGCTAGCCTCTGACTTCTTTTCACATACTATGGTGAGAGAAATTCAAATTATAATTCACTCACGCCGCCTCATGGTGCCGTGTGGCCAAGAATAGTGCCACTCCCTCTCATCTCACGGGGAGTCATTACAGTCGACGAAGACAATTATTACAGGCAGGGCAGCAGCGTCATCCTGCGTACTGGCTCGTACTGCGATCACCAACCCGCCTGCCCAGCGTGGGGATTATTGGTAAATAACTTTAATAGAATGCAGTCTAAAGGCTAATGTTCAACAATGAGCTTTATACGGTTGTTATGATGGTTCCGACTCATTGTGGAATAGCGGAGAGAGAAATAAGACGTCCGTTTGTTTAGGTGTTTTGCACAACGGTCACTAATCCTGATTAGTGATAAATATGTTTAGAACATCATTCTGTCCCTCTCAAATTAAAACAAATTACTAAAATGCAATGACATTTTAAATCAAAGTGAGCTTGAATCAAATTTAGGACTGTTGTGCAAGCCGTATTTCTTACAGCGATATCGGCATGGAAAGATAAACGTGTCTGCGGAAGCTCCGAAGTGCTTTAAAATGCACATAAGGTCACCTATACAAACTGATCTGGCAATAGCTTTGATAATCAGCACCTTTCAGAACAGTCAATAGAGTATCACTTGATACAGTAACTATCGGCATGCATAAATGCATTAAGAAAGTAATGAAAATTATTTATACGAACTTTAGTTTCATAACGCATAATCACAACTTTACACTAAAAAGTCTTAGCTTTCTTTTAGTTTTTATTTCACTTTTTTTCTTTTAAATAATGGCTTCGTGCGTGTAGCACATTTAGCCAGTGTCAAGAAAGAGATATATTAATAATATATAACTCATAGTAAATGAAAATGAGAGGCGATGAAGATGACAAACGGGTCATAAGATGCCAACCCCCTAAGCCCCTTAAATCCTCAGTAAAGGTATGGGACCATATTAAGATCTCACATGGACTTCTTAAAAGAATTTGTTGAAAGTGATGTTGCACTGTTTTGTTTCAATTACCAACACTCATGTACGTTCACAAACACTTAACGGTTAATAATCCACCGCTTTTACATATTCATCATCACAGCCCTTTAACGTCCCACTACTGAGCACGAGCCTCCTCTCACATATCAAGGTGTGAGGGTATTGGGTCACACTCCACCACGCGGACCCAGTGCGGATTGGCGGAGGCAGGTGTGTGGCGTCCTGCTGTTAGAATTTATCAAGCCGCCCATTAGGCCTCTAACATGGCTTAACGACTACCACATTTACATACATATTAATGTTCGAAATATCACAAATGCACACAAACACTACAAACATTGCGCTTCACTTTCCCGCCAAGAATTCTGAGATCTATATTTCACTTACACTCGCATATTTATTTTTAGTTTAAACTACTTTACGTAATTTTACAAAACATACTTATAATACATACAAATAAAATTACCAGATGTTAATAAACGATCTCATGTTTGACTAAAACCAAAGATATATCTACTTAAGTTATAAAACAAATAAACTAAAAGGTCAAATGGACAAACTTACTAACCGCTCGAATTGATTAGATAAAATGTCGAAGTCAGCATTGTCAATGAAACCATATTAGACTTTTAAATTGAGTTCACTGTCTAGCACTGGCTAGGTATTAGGTTATTTAAGTATACACCAGCACAATATTTGCACCCTATCCTGTTAATAATAATAACACCGACGGTGCAACAACATCACTTATGCAATTTTGTCGATATTACTCACGTTAAGCCGTTAGTCCCGGTTGTTGCAAAATGTGATAGTCGTTAAGCCATGTTAGAGGCCTAATAGGCGGCTTGATCAATTCTAACAGCAGGACGCCATACACCTGCCTCCGCCAATCCGCACTGGATACGCATGGTGGAGTATGACCCAATACCCTCGCACCTTGGTATGTGAGAGGAGGCTCGCGCTCAGTAGTGGGACGTTTATGGGCTGAGATGATGAATTACCTAAATTAAGAAGAGCTATATTTTATACCAGGATATTTAATTTTAAAACGCTTCTCCTGGAAGATTACATTATTTGCAGAAGTGACTGTTTCGCACCGGAAGTGCGATTATGAGTCATTTTATATATTTCTGCGAATTTATAATTTGATTTGATTCTAAATGGAAGTAATCGTTACTGAACAATATATTAATTCAGGCGTATTAAAAACCATAGAATAATGTTTCCCTCTGGTTTGCGGAGGTCAGACGGCGAGACGGTGTAATAGCTGGAGTTCAGCCCAATCTGATTAGACCAGCAGACCCTGAGCCCTAAGCTAAAGTCTGGGGCACCGGGATTATGCTAGAATATAATGAACTCAGTCATATAATATGTTCTATGACAGGGTTCATCATAACCCAGGGCCTGCTTACTGGTCTAACCAGATTTGGGTGAACTTCAGTTATTACATGGAGCGACTGCCGTCTGACCTCCACATCCCAAAGGGAAACATCATTTTATTGTTAAATTAGTTGTCAGAATATAAGAAGGCACTGACCTCTTAATAACGACTGCCATAGATGTCATGGCAGCCGGGACCAACGGCCTAACGTACTTTCCGAGGTACAAAGCAAGAAAAGTCATAGGTTTGAACCCTAGACCCTCTGATTAGAAGTTTATAGATCTCGCCACTGGGCTTTCGTTGCTCATTAGAGTTACGACGATATTAAGTAGAAAATTATAAATCTTACACTGACGGTAAATTTTTTGTAGACTTCAGGTTTAGGCCTATGAGTGATAACTACGACTGCGTCCTAATTGTATATCGAATTATCAATAACAACTCAGTAAATCGTAATATAGTCTTATCATCTGCAGATAGTGCACCTGCCAATGAACGGGCGAGACTCTTGCAAAACATATAAGTGCCCGAAACGCCGGTAAAGACCTTCCACCTATTACGTGTGACCAAAAATGTTATCGTCGAAATGTGGAGCGTAAAATATGCCTCTGCTAATTGAAACAGGCGTAAAAGTATGCATGTACCTTATAATTGTATAGTCTCTAGGTGCAATACAAAACGTAACACAGCCGAATCAAACAACCAACAAACATCTAAACGCAAACTCCTCACAAAACAACTGTCGAAACAGAACGCGGCGAAGAGTAAACTCAAACAAGTACCACAAAAACCGAAATGTTGCTTTGTGTACCGGTAATAAGATCGGGAATACTATGAGAGCTAAATTTTGAGTGTCCAACTCAATATTTCATAGGGACACGCCGGAAACTCCGGAATAGTACTAAGGGCTCTCGAAATGGTATTATTTGTTTTGGTATAAAAGTGAAAAGCAAAAAATTCCTTTTTATTTTCAAAGGACTTTCCGGTACTGTTGCTGGCATAAAATAGTACCTACGAAAACGTTGAAGAAAAAAGCAGTATTATGCTATCTATTTGCCTAATTTAAAAACTTTTGGGCAAATTAAGGACACTTGTAAAAAGGACAAGGCAAATGTCAAGAAATCTTGATTTGTACTTTTAGCAACGTAGCACTGTTAATTTTGACTGTTTTTATTCATCTACAATTGAATTTCCATGATGATTAGATTTATTCAAATCAACGAAAATAGATAGTTCTGATTTGGGTGTTTGCTATGTGTTTATTAAAAGTATACATAATATCACGCCTGTGTCTCTGAAGGGGTAGGCAGAGGCATATTATACGCCCACATTTCGCCAGTTATATTGTTGTTCCCACGTAATAGGTATGAGCCTATTGCCGCTTACCGGGTAATCTTATTCGCAACAGCCTCGTTCGTTGAACGGCTGGTGCCCCACTTGCAGGTAAGGGTGGCTTGGGCTCCATAGATCTTGGTAGGAACCCTATACACCCTATTATAAGTATATAAATAGGAGTTTTCAAATAAAGTTTTATTAACGTTTCTTTAGTACCTCTACATAGTTTACAACTACGAAGAGTCATCGTAGGTTTGATTCTCCTTGCTGTCCTATTTTAGTATTATATTTTTATGTAGTTTATGATAAGTGTAGTTTATTTTTTTTATATTAATTTATGTATGTTTATTAACTACCGCACCGCCTTTAAAGTTTTCTGCTAACCCTAAGGTTAACTGGCAGCGAATGCCTTATGGCATTAAGTTCGCCCTTTGTAATACTTGTAAGTGTGCAATAAGTATTAAGCAAATAAACTACACAGATGGCCCTGTACACTGTTAACCAAAGCCGTGTCAATCTATTTTCATATCACAATACTATTATTGACATAATTAAAAAGCTTACGTCTGAATCCATATAGTAACCCATTGTTTAACAGTACATTACAGCATTGGACTGCATTCAAAAAGGGCGTGAAACGTTTTTAATGGCTACAACATTCCATCACTATCAGGTTCTCGAGGCTGTGTTTATAGCAATGAAATGATAGTGGGTCTGTTAGTATAATGTTATCTCGAACTTTAAAATATTTTCTAACTCGCTTAGAGCTTAGGCCAGTGTCAAGTAATTAATAAGTAAAGTTATGTGCATAAATGTAGCGTATAAGTCATTCAGTAATAAATAAATAATAAATAAACATAAAAAATAAATATTCTCATAAAATGACATCAATTATTTAGTTCCAAGATAAGTATCATTAAAAACTTGTGTTATGGATACTAAATAATGGATAAACATACTTATATACTTTTTTTTTTGGAAATACATACTTAAGATACATAGGAGAATATTCAGTACAGTCACACTCAAATAAAGTCAGTCATAGTTGAGTCAAACTCATGCCCCAATAAAGTAGTGAAGATTTTATTACAGGCGTCTATGGAGTTTTAAAGTCAACACTAAAAATCATAGTTCACTGTATTATGCCACTTTCGTACTCTTAAATATGATGCCGGAGAAGTTATGTCTAAAAATCCACTATATGTACACATAAACACTCGAATTTACACTAGTTTTGACAAATAAAATACCGCTAATGTGTTTTTCTAACAGTTACAACAACCATTTAGTTCCAAGATAAGTATCATTAAGAACTTGTGTTATGGATACTAAATAACGGATATACATACATAAATAATTTTTTTTTTTGTTAATAAATACTTAATATACATAGGGAAACGCCCAGACCACAACAAATATTCATGTTTATGCACACAAATATTTGTCCTGTGTGGGAATCGAACCCACGACCTTGGAGCGGAAAGCGGGTATACTCGCCACCACGCCATATCGGTCGTCAAATCGGTCGTTTATAAGTAACAAATCCAATATTTTTTTAATTTTCAATCAATTATAAAATGCAACGAAGCTAAGAAGCGCCCAAATGCAGCGTGATCCCTTAGTAGGAGATGACAAGTCAAACTTGTAAAGTTATAATTTCGTCGTAAATCCTTTAGGACATTAAATTTGTAAGTTGGGAAGCGGGAGACGGAAAGATAAGCGGTTGTTGCATTCGTGATGATGTTGGATGAGATCCGGGTTCTGTGTGGGACTGAAAATTTGGTTACTTTATTATCTGTGGCTGCGGAATTTTCTTGTGTGGATCGTAGTTTGTTAGTACTGGAAAATTCGCAAAATTTTGTAACAGTGGTCATTAAAAGTTCTTTTATTATAATCCCACTATTAATAGGTTTTATAAATAGGAGTCTCTTTGTTATTTTGCTACGCTTTTACGTCTTAATATAATTTGTCAGGTCGTGTGTTTTTTCAATATGGTTGAGCAAAACTATTAGTCATGCGTCTACCCGTGAATGGGTCCCACCAGTGAGAACTGTTCTGCTTATGTTTACTATATTTTATTACGAATATGAAAAATATTTTTAATATGGGACAGGAAATCTAAATTTATTATGGACTTATCGGATATCTTATAGACAACACTCCACCAAGAATCAACAAATATACTAGGCGGCGGCCTTCTACCCGATGGACCGATGATTTCTTCAAGGCTGCGGGGAGCCGGTGGATGCAGGCGGCACAGGATCGATCAATTGGAAAGCAATTGGGGAGGCGTATACTCAACACTGGACTGAAATGACTGGAATGATTATAAGGATGTTCAATCATTCCTACACAAGCACTTAATACTCAGTTCTAATCGAAAGCTTACGTTCAGAAAAGTACGTTTGTTGAATGAACTATATTGACAGAAACAAGTGTGTCGATTTTTATGAATTTTTGTAAAGATCCAGATAATTAAATAAATAAATATTCTCTTACAATTACACCAATTATTTAGTTCCAAGATAAGTATCATTAAGAACTTGTGTTATGGATACTAAATAACGGATAAACATACATAAATACTTTTTTTTTTTGTAAATACATACTTAAGATACATAGGAGAACACCCAGACCAGAACAAATATTCATGTTCATGCACACAAAGATTTGTCCTGTGTGGGAATCGAACCCACGACCTCTCGAGTGAAGTGCAGGTATACTGACCTCCACGCCATATCGGTCGTCAATTCTATGAGATGTGGCCAAAAATTTTCATCACAGCCCCAAATACAAAAATTCTATCCATACATAAAATTTTATTTCATACCCAAGTTTCCGTTTATTGAACAACATAATGGCTTTCAAAACTTGAACGTTTCAGTACTACTTGAAGTTTCAGATGCAGAACTTCCCGGTCCGAGTTTATGTCAGGGACACATCTCTAGTGCTCGCTAGTGCTTAGTTACAATGCATATAAGTTATGTCTCGAAAGTCCGCAAGTCGATTTATAGATCTTGAGGTAGGAGAGGCCTTACGTTCCTCGGGGCCTATACGAGAACTAATGCTAGGAAACATTTATTCATTGAATTTAGTCTTGGATGTTTATTGAAACACAGATGTCAGAAAGTTACAACATACTTTTTTTTTTTCATAAATTATTTTCTGTCGTAAGCATTTCTAGCATTGCGGGACTGTTCGCAAGGGTTACCGCGGCCTCGGTACGTAGCAGGCTCAAAAGAAGGAACATGGATGGTTTTTAGTCAGTAGAAGTCTGACACACCCTCCCGCTCCACCCACAGCGGGAGAAGGTCATTTGATGATTTTCCATCCCAAAAAAAAAAGCATTTCTAGTACCTATATTTTATTTATCTTTATTGCACACCCATAAAAATACAATGTGCAATAGGCGAACTTAATGCCATTAGGCATTCTCTACCAGTCAACCTTGGGGTTAGCAGAAACATTAAAGGCAGTGCGAGTAAAAGATAAAATCTTCTTAGAGAATATCAACCTTACTAATAAAGATAAGCTCAGGTGTATATGTCACCGTAAAATTGTAAATAACGTTACATTATAATCTATCCCGCGATATTGTAATCTGTCGACAAATTGTGATCCGTAACAACTGCTTACAATTTAACGCATTATTTTTCGATAGATTATAATCTATCGAAGACAAACCGTCAGATTGTAAAATGGCATGCGACAGAACGCACCTCGCGCTCTGATTGGTTGAACTTGATGTTCCCCGCTCAGCCGCCCGTCGTCGCCATCTTCGGTTGTTATTAGTCAAATTCATTTGTTGTGAAATGTAAACAAACAGTGTTTTGGTGATTTAAAACAGATTTCGTGTTAATAATAATAACGCATTGTATTATAATAAGTTGTAGGGAGTGGTAACGGACCTGTGATAACCTAAAGAAGTGCAGTTAAATAATGAAGAAGAGTTAGTCACCGAACATAACCTAATTTGTATTTTCAGTGTTTTAATATTTTTTATGCGTGTGAACCACGGAACAGAAAAGTGGTGTGAACTCATTTGATATCTTATTTGATAATATTTACAATGTCGGAAATTGAGTCTGTCTGTCAACAAAACTCTGAATACGCAGAATTCAGAGTTTTGTTGAGTCGGCTGAGCGGGGAACATGAAGTTCAACCAATCAGAGCGCGAGGTGCGTTCTGTCGCATGCCATTTTACAATCTGACGGTTTGTCTTCGATAGATTATAATCTATCGAAAAATAATACGTTAAATTGTGAGCACTTTGTTACGGATCACAATTTCTCGACAGATTACAATATCGCGGGATAGATTATAATTTAACGTTATTTACAATTTTACGGTGACATATATACCCGTTGTACAGGTGATGCAAGCCATCGGGCTACCAATAAAAACATTTCTGACAAATCGGTTGTATACGTCTGTTTTAGCGTAGAAGAAAAATTACACAGGGCTTATTCACTCATGAACCGTAGTTTATCTATTGTGTAAGTGTATGACAGGTGTCCATTTTGGGTTTGTATCTTGGTTTTTAATATTTTTCGCTTTATACGGTTTATCAAATTTACTTAGATTTGCAATAGAGAACTCAAGTTAGGAGCAATAGAAAAACATATAAATGTTTCTCGTCAATTATAACGAATCAAAATTCAATATTATATTTTCCAAAGACAATGTACAAAATAGTAGTACATAGTTGACTTGTCAAAAAAAATATTTTTACATTTTTTGGTTTGTAACTTTATTCGCCATTGTTTAAACATAAATTATAAAATTTATATGTAAACTAAAGCACTGAAAAATAAATAAAATAATTAGACATACACACCGGAAGTAACAATTATTGACAGCCGCCTGGCTCATAAACAAAACAAGGAAGGATGACGTTCGTTTTGAAGTCTCCCATACTAGGTTCGGGTGAACGTTCAACAATAATTTTATAAATTACTATGTAATATATCCAAAACAATAATAAATATAAATATAACGAATTATTTGCATTCTTGATGTAGTTTTATCATTAAAATAGCATTATTTACAGTTCCATGAACACATCAAACAATATGGTTTCTAAACGTAACGCAAAAATATTGCCAATGCTATGTTTAAACTATGTAAAGCAGACGTTTAACTATTCAGAGCTAATATAATGTTTATAAAGACCCTACCTTTGTGTAGTTCGTGTATAACTTTACTCAAAGTTTATTCACTGGGTAACTATTCAATCGTTAAGTAGCGGTTTAAGCATGTTTTATTAGTAAGGCTGTATTATATATTTTATACATAAAATAAAGTCGTGTTAGCTATAATAGTTGTATCTTAATTTCAATTTATATTTCCAACTTCGGCGCCTTTATAGGTACTGCAATATTGGGTATTTTCCTATGTATATTATGTATGTAGTTACCTGAATAAAAGTAGTTTATTCGTTATTTAGTCTCCATAACACAAGTTCTTAATGATACTTATCTTGGAACTAAATCATTGGTGTAATTGTTAGAAAATATGAAAAGAAAAAAATATATATGATTGTTTAACTGTTTATCCGAATATTTAATATTATAATTTATTAAAAATAAATAAAAAGTTAAAAAAAAATTGCTGTGATTATCAGAAAAAAATTATTATTAAAAAATTATGACATTTACTTATTCAGTAAAATTAGAATTATGTAATATTATTCATTTACGAATAATACATAATGTTTTATACACAACGTCATAGGGAATTATAATTATGTGTTGAACTAGTGGAGCGTGTAGACACATCCTGAAACCTAGTATTTATTTTTACTGAAGGAAATAAAAGTTACGAACGGCTGAATCATTTTTTATATTTTTGGTAATAGTAATACAATTTATATCAATAATTATAAAGAGAAACCAACACCGATACCCACAAATGGAAACTCAATTCAAACAAAACTATGCTATCCGACATTCGCGTCAGGGAAGCATGGAACTAAATCGTGTCTCCTACAAATTTAACATAGAAATAATTACAATTTTCGAAGACATTCAAGACGTTAAATACTATTATTCCTTGATAAATTACACTCATTTCTGTGTTTCAAATTCACAAGCCTACAACAAACAGATGTTGGGGCTTCAAGTTACAAGCGTTTTCAATCAAAAGTGTTAATAATAATTAAAATTTAATAGGATGTTTTTTTCCATACCTTATAACGTTTTCATTCAAAATCTTAAATATCTAAAAGAATAGTCTTTTCCTTTGCATTAAAATGTTTAGATAATTTGAAACCGTGTGGATAGAAAGTTGCACATAAAACATTGAGAATAAAATTAGCAAGTCAGTAACGTAATCTCTATTTCCAGATTTAAAACATATTTTTTTTACTGAAAAATCTTCTGGATTATGTAATATATTTGTCTGCGTAAGTATTTGATTGATTGGATAAAAAACTTTCCCAAACTAAAACAATGTAAGGTCTCATTAAAGTTAAGTACAAAAAACAAATGAACTCAGAACAAGATTTTTTTTTTAAGTTATGGCTATGAGGTCCAACTGAACTATCTCAAAGATAAAAATCTCACGCATGGAAAAAGTTATACTCGGAGTGTCCCTATGTGATAAAAATAAATATTTACAAGACCACCCTCTTTTTTCACCATGGATCTATAAAATCTATTTAAGGCGGAAGTGATACATCTCATGATAGATCGATGTGAAAAACTATGGGAATCCAGAAATAGAAGACTACATCAATCAATCAATTTCATCATATGAGGCACAATTCATATTGTGTGATAAAATTGATGAGCCACTAAAATTTTATATCGCTCACTGCATATGACACTCAAATCGCTTGTTGCTTATGACACAGACCAAACAACTTGAGGCGAGTGTTGTAACTAAACTCTACAACCAGGAACCCTTTGATATATTAACTGTAGTTTATCTTACTAGTGAGTTAAGCTCTTAACACATGTTTGTTACGTGATCGTAGCGTTAAAGTAAGATACCCTTAACAAATCATCTAATTTCTGTACTAGTTTGATGATATTTCTATCTAATAAATATCTGTTAAATGAAAACAATACGAAATTGTACAGAAAATAAATATCTGATACAAATATTCTTGCCCTTCAGCATTCCTATCCTCAAGCTAAATAAAGCTTGTGCTATGGGAAAAATCTACCATATCGGATAAACATAGACAGCAATCGTTTTATGCTATAATATCTATTTAACTTGAACTTTAAGAATTTACATACATACATAATAATGTCACGCCTGTTTCCCCGAAGGGATAGGCAGAGGCATATTATACGCCCACACTTCGCCAATTACATAGTTCGTCCTACGCAATAGGATAGTGGCGAGCCCATTGCCGCTTACCGGGGACTGTTATGTTCGCTAGAGCCTCGTCCGTTGATCGGCAGGTGCGCCACTTGCAGGTGAGGTTGGCTTGGGCTCCTCAGAATTTGGCAAGAGCCCTATACACCCATACATATATAATATGTACTAATACTATTAATAAATATAGATTATTGTTATTAGGGTTCCGTACGTTTGAATACAAAAACGGAACCCTAATAGGATCACTCGTGTGTCTGTCCGTCCGTCGCTTACAGTCAATTATCTCCGAATCTATTAGACCGATTAAAATGAAATATGGTACATATATCAATTCCTGTAACCCAAACACAGAGGTGTGACGTGAGCAGATAAAATCTGTATATGAGGGGTCATTTTTGGGGGGGGAAGGGGAAAATTAAAAAAAAAAATCTGAAAACTGCATCGTGTGGCATATCAAATAAAAGGTATTGTTGAGAAGATCTTAAATGTATTTTTTTGTAATTTTAAAATAAATAGTTTCCAAGTTATTCAAGAAAATAGATGAAAATTGACCATTCCCCCCCCCCCCTTATCTCCGAAACTACTAAACCTAAAATTTTGAAAAAAATACAGAAATTAGTTTTCTCCTTATAGATTATAGGAAAACCTATAAGAAGTCCATGATATTAAAATAACATGGTAAATCACTCAATATTGTGCGTACCAACTTACATTTGCAGGTGGAATGTGTGGGAGAACATATTTTTTAACTCCAACGTTAAGTTTTGAATCGGTTTGTAGATGAATATTTAATGATAAAAATAAGCCCACAATGAGCATTCTACGACCAATATTTTAGGAGATATTAATTAATTTTTAGTTGTCCCCTTTTTTTTATTGTGATCCCACAAACAATGTTTATAGATTGTTGGACTATTTATGTTCTAAGCAACATACAACGTACCTTTTAATTAGTAAACAATTGTATGCTTTGTGTAGCTTTAATAGCTCCAAAAGACTAGGAGGTCGAAATAAAGTAGGTAGGTATTGCTTAGGGCATGCAGTGCTTATTTAGATGTATGCTGAGCATGCCACCACCATGGTCTCTGTGGTCAGCTTTATTTTAGTGATAATTTCCGACTAACTAGTATCACGGAGCTACAAGCGCATCCCTATTCATCATATCAACCATCGTCCACTGCTGAACTAATTCCCTGATTCTTTTCAACGTCGAGTGATCTCAAGCCTCCTGCATCCACCGACTACCCGCTGTCTTCACTATCTAGTCATTAATGATCTTCATCAGTCCAATAAGTAGAACTACTTCGTTTGCTGGTTCGCGGTCGTCATTGCAGACCCTTAACGCCCCTCCAGTCGTCGACTTTTCAGCCTACAAATACGCAATAAAACACGTACACTTTTTGCATCCTTATTTTTAACATGAAACGAACTGATGATCAGTACAAAGCACAGTAAAACTTTATCGACAAAATACTATTTTTTCTGCATCCATAGAGTGACGGTAATAATATCCGGGCCGGTCGGAGTACCCGCGCAAGCTGATATTAAAAAACTTTGTCTAGTTCTTTGTGGAATATCAGAGACTATCGGAGGTAAGCTTCGTTTCAATATTATTCCTTATCGTTTAACTATTCATTTATGCATACTTATTGCTTATACTAGTATCTATATTATTATTAATTTTTGTATATTGAATTTTTACTGCAAATTCTAAACACTAAAAATAATACAGCGTTTGTATCGTGCTGCCTATTAGAATTGTCGAAATCGGCCTCGAGACTTTTATCATTTTCGCATTTTCCTGATTTTCCAATACTTAAGCTTCGGGCCCAGGGTCTTCTTACTGGTCTAATCAGATTTTCTAAAGCTTTGCTTAACGTGCTGATACAACAATTGTCATAAGATTATGACAATGAATAAATGAACACTTTATTGTACACTGAATATAAAAAATGTAATAAAATCACAGAAACAAATATATGGTATAATGGGCGGCCTTATTGCTAACAGCAATTTCTTCCAGGCAACCTTAGACAATTGTTGTACTATGTCTGCTTTTATGTTTCTTAGTTTTCTAGGCTATCACCAATGTTAAATTTGGTAGGGTGATAGTTTATTACACTACAAAAATATTGAATATCGTTTATTTATCATGCAGTGGTGTCATTCTGCTGTTAGGATTTTCCAAAACGGTACTAAGATAAGGTGGTTTAAGAAACTGAAAAGAACATTGGATATGACGTCAGTGAGTTGTGTAGAAGTTAGAATTTTTCAAGTCGTCCTTGAAAAGCGTAATCATAGTTTAAATGAAATGAAATGAAATAGATTTATTTGATTTGATTTTGCGTGCTTACATAAACGTCTTATACAGGTTAGTTGTATCGTCAAAATCTACTTATATTTAAGTGTGCAAATGTTAAAATATATTTTGATTGAATTTAAAGATAGAATTATACAATAAATTAAATGTCACTGTCAGATTATTATTACATAAAATTATCATTTCTTCATTCCAAAAACTAAAGATTGACATGGTTAGAAAGTAGTCCAAGAAGTAGTAAAGTAATCCAGTCCTGAAAGTAGTCCTTAATTGAATAGAAACAGCCTTCTATGAAATATTTATGTAGTTTTCGTTTAAATATAGGTCTAGTTAACGTACGAATTTCATCAGGTAACGCGTTAAATATAGAAAGTCAGTCAAACTGTTTGGTTGAACATCTTTTTTAACTTAAATGTAATACAATATACTTTGTAAATAAATATACAAATAATAATAATAACGGCTAAACGGGTACTTCCGAAGCTTCGAAACATTCGTCACCTACTCAAAAACTGACTTCTATGTAAACTTTGCGGTACTAATAAATAAAAATTAATAAATAATTTTCTGACACTTACACCAATTATGTAGGTCCAAGTCAATTCGTACTTCGGTCATCATTTCTGACTACTTGGTCTCACAGAGGTGGGAACTTTAAAAATATACCTGCATGATAGCCACAATAACTGAGCAATGAGCTGGAACTACAACCGCACGGAAATGGGTTGTGGTCGCGTAGGGAGTAGATACGGGTGTGGTTACGTATTTAAACTGTATATTTGCTAGTACGTAATATCAGTCGTATTAATAATAATAATACGGCGCGCATTGTCAGGAGGTTTCTCTCTCTGCAGCCCTAGCCGCCAGTCGTTTGGGTGTTACCTCGCGGCCGGCGGTCTCCGTTTTTTATATTTATTACAGTATTGTATTTTTTTCTTTTTTGTTATATAATAATTGTAAAAAATATAAATTATGTGTAAATTAAATAAATATATGTGAATAATAATATTCTATAATCAAGTGAACAGGACTCAAAATGTTAGTACAACTTATGGACTATGTTAGTAAACTTATAAACTAATTATCAACATACTTCTAATCATAAATACGCCTCACTGTGACTCACCGCAGTACCATACCATGTGATATAGCACTGCAGCGATTCACATATGTGCAATCTAGGCGGCTTGCAATCATGTTTAGGATGGGATTGGAGCTACCCCGCATCCGAGAAACTAGAGAAGCACACCTCTTACGCATGGTAGCGTAAAAACAGTTTACCTGTGCGTCAGCGTCATTAATGAAGCGACAACGTACAATACGTTGTGCCTGCCAGATCATAAGTTTTTTTTTTTAAATTTATTAATTTAATACAAAGGTTTTAAGTTTTGTTTAAATATTTACACTTCATGTTGCTATAGTTCTTTTTATATTGTTTGTATATGTTTTCTTCGTTAGTATATATATTTTGTATATTTTTTTTTCTTTTCTAATGTATAATTGTTTTTTTCCCTATATTCATTGTATTGTCCCTATACAATGCACGCCAGTTTAATCTTACTTTTTTTTTCCTTTCGCGGGCCGATATTTCTTTTGGAATAAGCTGTGCCCTGTACGCAATGTTTCTTAGTTTTTCTGTTTGTATATTTCTGTGTGTGTACACATGAACTGAATTTATTTATTTAGTACACACACACTGAATTTATTTGTTTATCATTATGTAATGATGTGTACATAAAGCTGTTGCATTGAAACCAGCAATGCTTTATTTATATGTGGGACTCGCTGATCTCGTGTGAGAATAATATATATTTACGGTTCGTACATAATATTTCAATTTTTCGTACACGCTCATTACTTTAGGTGGCGAGCTTATTGCCGCTTACCAGCCTATTATCAATTAAGTGGGACCAAAAATGTAACTGGCGACATATGGGCGTATAATATGTCTCTGCCTACCCCTTCGGGGAACAGGCGTGATATTATGCATAATGGAAGCCAGTTGTAGCGAAAGACTTTTGAGAGTCGCTAGACATTCGAACACAGAAAAAGTCATAACAACCGAGCTCAAGGCGGGATTTGAACCTAGTATCAGACAAGAGAAGCGCTCGTAGCCTTGCGGTGCTCGGTGGTCGGAAACGATCACAGACTTTGAAGTTTACAGAGGTCAGTCCTTGGATGGGTGACCGTTTGTGTGGCATTTGATATCGAGCGCTTCCGTGCTTCGGAAGGCACGTTACACCGTTGGTCCCAGTTATCACAAAATGTGGTAGTCGTTAAGCCATGTTGAGGCGTAATGGGCGGCTTGAAATATTCTAACAGCAGGACGCCATACACCTGCCTTCACCAATCCGCACTGGGTCAGCGTGGTGGAGTATGACCTAATACCCTCACACCTTGATATGTGAGAGGAGGCCCGTGCTCAGTAGTGGGACGCAAATGGACTGAGATGATGATCAGACAAGCGGTTTTGCCACTACACCAAGAGGTAATAAATTATTTTACTTATTTTTCTGAAATTATCATAGAACTAACCTCAGCTTTAAAATTGTTCATTATCTTTGAAAGCTACTTCTCATTAACTAAAATGCATTTTAATTTTTAATATAGTTATGAATAAAACGGTAACTGCTCGAAGTTAATAATACTAATTTAGTATAAGTATCTTATACAAACTTGCTCCTCCGTTGCAAGACTTAAACTTTTTATCAAAGATACCCTCCCTTGTGTAGTACTTAAGTAGTAGTTTTAATTACTTTCCGGGATTTGGGAATGTTTATGAGCTATTTTAAGTTTAGTTATGATGCATTAAACAAGCTAAAATCACGCTTTTCAAAGCGTATTGTCACTCATTGTACACGTGCGGCCTGTGGATGAATTATACTCAGGGAGTATACAGGACCCTGCGTACCCAATATAATAATGCCTTCAGGGCGCTGTTGGGGTTGCGACGCCACTGTAGTGCCTCAGGAATGCTGGCCTCGGCTGGGGTTGATAGCTTTTCAGCTATTATCAGAATGAGAATAGCGTCGCTGCTACAGCGGGTCCGTGGCAGTTCCAACAGCCTCCTGAAAACTGTGGCCAATAGGCTTGATGTGGACAGTGCTATTATGCAGCACTGGACACGCGTTCACATAACCAAGGATGCCACAATTACATATAACCGGTATGTGTAATGGTGGTATCCTGTTATGTACTTAATTATAAAATTGTATTGTAATACTAACATAGTTTTTAAGATTTACTGTTACTAACACTATGGATTTTGGTCCGAAATAAACGAATTTTATTTTATTTTATTTTTTTTTATATATGGGTATATAGGGCTTCTATCAAGATTTGAAGAGCCCAAGCCAACCTCACCTGCAAATGGTGCACCTGTCGATCAACGGACGAGGCTCTTGCGAACACGAAGTTCCCGGTAAGCAACAATAGCCTCGCCGCCTATTACGTGGGACCAACAATATAACTGGCAAAATGGGGCGTATAATATGCCTCTGCCTACCCCTTCGGGGCAACAGGCGTTGATGTATGTATGTTATGGTGCATTAAAATATGGCATTAAGTTTCCGTAATAGCGATTATGAACTAACAAATATAGTAGAGTGGACCGATATATCGAAGATCTGGTCAAGACGAAGAAAATCCGGTGGATGAACGCTTTGCCAACGGATAATCAATTTATTGGGTAAGAGGTCGCCTTGTACCTACTATGTTTGCTGTTTTTCTGCTGCCATTGAAAAAACTAATATCCCAATGATTATTGGTTTTATAAGATATGTGCCCACTTCACAGCCATTTCTGCCACCGTCTTGCCATGTCGTTTGAAAATACGTTTAAAAACTTCTAAAAGTGGAACAACAAATGGTTACTCAGATGAGTTTAACCCATGAAAAAGCGAGAATTTATCAAAATAAATAATAATAATAATTAATTATGGTGACAAAACTATAAAAAAACGGCTTCCATACCTTTTAAATAGTATACCTGAAGCCATTAGAATGGAAACAAACAAAAATAAGTACAAAACAAATTAAAAAAAACACTATATTGGTGTAAGTGAAAAATTGTAATTTATTTATTTATAAAATTAGTTGTAATGTATAAAAGTGTATAAAAGAGACTGTGACCCACAGACAAACCAGTCAAACGGTTTTGTGGGATATGTTTTCATATAACTTGTATTATTTAAAGGAAATAAACGTTTTATCTATCTATCATCTAAGCAACGATAGCCTTATTTAAGATTTAGGGTTCAAACTCTAATGGTGCACCTATGACTTGTCGAAGTTATGTGCGTAATTATCGCTTTCTCTGTGCCTCGGAAAGCACGTTAAACCGATGGTCCCAGCTGTCATGAACAACTATAGCAGTCGTTATGTAGGAAGTCAGTGCCTTCTAATATTCTGACTACTGGTTTAACAACAAAGGTTGTTTAATAACGGTAACTTAATAATAGTAATTTAAAAATAATAATAATTATACGACGCCCTTTCTCCTCTCTCCTACACTATGCCCGACAGGGTCCACAAATGTACCAGATTGTAATATTCACCACCTTATAAAACCATTGTGGAACGCAAGAAAGTATTGAGTATTAGGTAGCCATAGAATGTTTCCCTTTAGGTTGTGAAGGTCAGACGGCAGTCGCTCCATGTAATAACTAAAGCTCAGCCAAATCTGGTTAAACCAGTAAGCAGACCGTGGACCTTGGGCTTAAGTCTGGGGCAACCGGGATATTGCTAGGATATATGATGATGATAGTAGAGACGAAAATTTCTAAGCGACAAACAAAAACACTCTCTTTAATCAGAGTAATTTTCTGATTAACAAGAGCTCCTAACTAGAGTTTCTACCAGAGAAATAAATGTTATTTCCAAAAGTGGCGTAATCTAATATCACAGCATTATCGCATAGAAGCTAGAGCGTTATAAGTCCCGTAATTTGTGATTTCCGTGTTCGTGTCCAACTGGGTACGACCGCAGCATGATAAATGGGGGTTCGAAGGTCCATTCGACCCCTTATTTCATTAACATTAATTATTCCTAATACATCTGTTCGCCTACTTATCTGATGTCCATAGTTGACCCTCGAAAACCAAATTTATTCACTGACATCTAAGATTAAGGGCAAGAATTACTTAATATATATATACATATGTATAGCTCTGGATAGCGGGGGTCAGACGGCAGTCGCTCCATGTAATATCTGACATTCAGCCAAATCTGGATAACCCTGTGAGCAGACCTAAGTCTACGGCAACAGGATAATGCTTTGATATCATATATTATGTATATGATATCAATATTTATAAAAACCGTAAGCCTAATTGATTTCATCAAGAATAGACGAAAATTACATTAATACTTAATAATTTTATAACAATTTAGAGATTTTTCACTTTTCAAGAAAATAATGCACCAGATGAGTTTCGTTCAGACAAAACACTATCGCCAATCTAGTTGACCACGACGCCGATCTAGATGGCCGCGACGCTATCTACTTATATAGGCGAAAGCAAGAAGGGTCTTTAGATATATTTATCTCAATCTAATATGGTGGCATACGACTTCTTGGCGGGAAAGTGAATCGTAACGTCTGCAGTTTTTTTTAATTTTCTTAAATTTGTGATAATTCGTACTTTGATGTGTAATAAGGGTGAATTATTTATCGTTAAGTGTTTGTGAACGTACATGAGTGTTGGAAAATAAAACAAAACAATGCAACATCACTTTTCAAATTCTTTTAAGAAGTCCATGTGAGATCTCAGTATAGTCTCACATCTTTACTGAGGACTCAATGGGTTTAGAGGAAGGCCATTTACCATTTATCATCTTTATTACCACTCATTCTCGTTTACTGTGACTTTGATGTTATTAATATTATTATTTATTCATTAATTTTAGATTTCATCGTTTTCATTTTATTAGCCACTGCCTGATAGTGTTAGGTATATGCCCAGCCTCTACCAAATAACAATACAGACTAACCTTGCGTAGCCCTGATCTATCGGAATCCCGCAACAAATCATTCTGTCATCAATTTACCATTGTTGAGCCTAATCAAGTCATCAGTTTATATTGTGTGAATGCAATTGAACAAACTTTCGCTTATAAGATTTTTCGGTTTGTGCTTTCGTTGTCAAGATTTTAAATACTTAATATATAAGCAAGTTTTAGTATGCATTTGGGTTGTTTCATGATACTTAATTTGTACCTCTAAAACGAAAAATATATTTACCATCTATTTAAGTAGATTCCATATTTTCCTTTTTTGATCAAACTAAATATTGTTTATAATTTTAAATATTATTTATTATTTAGTTTGATAAATATTATTTAGTTGATAAAAAAAGGAAAATATGGAATCTACTAACATGAATGATGAATATATTTTTCGTTTTAGAGGTACAAAGAATACTTGGCAAATTATCGTCATACTGTAAATAGACTTCGAACAAAAAATACAAGTCAATGTTCTTGTAAGTAACGCAAATTATTAACCCTTCCAATAAGGGGGGGTCGGAGAAAAATGGGAGCGATCCGAGATTGAATTTCTCATCTCGACGCGAGCGGTGGAAATTATTATGTCGCCTGCAGTACCGCGGCGTCTCTATCCCACTCGATTGCTCAATTTATCAATACCGCGCATTGGCCGTAGATTATTCGTGCAGAGGAGTCATGTCAGAACCATATCATTTAACATATTATGACCAGGCCAATTAGGGAGGCCTATGTTCAGCAGTGGACTTCAGATGGCTGAAATGATGATGATGATGATGACCACAGCCAATTAGTGTCACACTACTGAGCAGGGGGCTTTGTCTGGGTCGTTGTAAGATTATTAGTTGGTATTACTGCTGGAAGCGCTCGTAGCTGCTCGGTGGTCGGAAACGATCACCAAAGTAAAGCAGAGTTAACCGAGGTCAGTCCTTGGATGGGTGACCGTTTGTGTGGCATTTGATATCGAGCGCTTCCGTGCTTCGGAAGGCACGTTAAGCCGTTGGTACCGGTTATCACTATATGTGGTAGTCGTTAAGCCATGTTAGGGGCCTAATTGGGCGGTTTGAAAAATTCTAACAGCAGGACGCCATACATCTGCCTCCGCCAATCCGCACTGTGTCTGCGTGGTGGAGTGTGGCCCAATACCCTCACACCTTGGTATGTGAGAGGAGGTTCGTGCTCAGTATTGGGACGTTAATGGGCTGAGATGATCATGATGATGATTACTGCTGGCAGTCGCGTCTACCGGTGGTGAATCCCACACCCCCTTTCGGTCCCCCTTTGGCCGGAAGGCATTTTGTTACAGACGTAAAACAAAAAGAATCCCTATACACCTCACCACTGTACAAAAGGTTTTCTAATCTGTCTGGGACCGATGGCGATTAATATTTTAAGCATATTGTATTTACGATCAAATAAGTATCGAGCGATAGTCGTCTCGATCAGTATCACATCAAATAAAATAGATTATTTCTAGTCCTTACCATGGCAAAATATAATTATTCTAAGGTTGGCTCCATCCTTTAAGCGATAAGACACCTGCGTATATATTAAGTACTAGCAGCGCTCTGCGGTTTTACCCGCGTGGTCTCCGTTCCCGTGAAAATATCGGGATAAGGAGTGTCCTATATGTTAGTCCAGGACTGCAGCTATACACGTACAAAGTTTCATCACAATCGCTCCAGTAGTTTTTTCGTGAAAGAGTTACAAACATCCTTCCACACATACAAACTTTCACGTTTATAATATTAAGTAGGATTCATTTACAAAAAATATGTATATATGTTTGTTTATTAATTATTTAGTACCTCTAACACAAGTACCCAATGACACTTATTTTCAAATTAAATAATTGTCGTCATTAAAAGTTTTTTAAGCTTTTTAAGGTACTGATAGCACCTAACCAAAATTAAATATGAACTCTACAACATTACATATTCGCGATCACCGTCTGGAAGTCGACCCCCGATTTATTAGTAGCAAGCGGCTTGCTGTATCACTTACGTAAGTCTCGGCCCCGTCCCCCTTTGGGGATGTCGCCCCCTATACCAGATTACGCTGTTTGAACTGGAGACTTATATGAGAGCCAAATTAACGACCTCGACAGCTCGGTATCGATGTTCGTTAATCGAAAACTATCGGACGCAATTTGAGCGGATGTTTTTAATATTAGTTTTGAGATGGAACGCGATAATATATGAGACAATTAAAAGCGGATCAGGCACAGTTTTGACAGTTACTGTCTATCAGTATATACAATATAAACAAAAAAAACTGATAATTACACCATTTAGTTTTCAAGATAAGTGTCATTATGAACTTGTGTTATGAATGACGAATAAACTACATAAATACACTTGCGAGCAAAAGTATGGAATCACTTGCTTGAATTTGATTCCACGCGATCTTGAGTACTTAATAACTAAATAATAATAATAAAAATGATACCATTTTAAAGGTTAAAATGTAGTCTTTAAATTGATTCATTCAAATGGCTCCATTATTTCTGGAGCTATCCTTGATTAAGTGAAGGAGGTAGGAAAAGGCAAGGATAACGGAAAAATTATGAATGAAAAAAACAAAAAAAATTAATTAATAAAAACTTTATTTCGCCTAAAAACTTAATGTCAATACTTAGTGTTCCCCCCCCTCGCCCTAAGGAGAGCTCGGAGACGGTTCTTCATGGACCTGATGAGCTTCCGTATGGTATCTTGTGAGATACCTTCCCACTCTTCAATCAAAGCCGTTTTGAGCTCATATGTGTTTGAAGGAGTAGGATTTCTGGATCGAACCCTCCTCTTTAGTTCATCCCACACGTGCTCTATTGGATTCATGTCCGGGCTAAGCGCTGGCCAGTCCAATGTGGCGATGCCGACTTCCTCTAGGTATTCGGTTGTGGCACGGGAAGTGTGACAACGAGCGTTATCGTGCATGAGGACGAAGTCATCACCGATATATCCCGCATAAGGAACGACATGTTCCAGCAGAATATCGGAAATGTATCGGTCAGAAGTTAGACCGCCTCCTCGTCCCCCGCCAGGCACGAAAACAAGCTCCGTTTTACCGTCGAAAGAAATGCCGGCCCACATCATTAAAGAACCGCCTCCATAAGCCACTGTCTCAGCGAAACAGCACTGCACAAAGCGCTCCCCAGGCCTCCTGTAGACCCGACCTCTTCGATCGTTGCCGTGTAAACACATTCTGGTCTCGTCCGAGAACAGTACACGGCTCCATTCCTCAACGTCCCAATCAAGGTGGGAACGAGCGAATCGAAGGCGGGATTGTCGATGAGCTGCCGTCAGTTTCGGGCCTGTGGCAGGCCTTCTTGGGGTTAAATTAGCTTGCTTGAGTCTTCGACGAACTGTCCACTCGCTAACAGCGACCCCGCGAACATTTCGGAGCCCCTGCTGGACGTCAACACCAGTCAAATGCCGATTTCGGAGAGAAGTTGACACGATAAAACGGTCATCCCTCTCCGATGTGCACCGGCGTCGTCCAGATCTTGGTCTCGGCACAAAGCCACCAGTCTCCAGAAAGCGTTTGTACACTTTCGAAACACAAGACTGACTTATGTGGAGCTGACGTCCGACAGCTCGCTGGCTAAGCCCTTCTTGCAATAGGGCGACGATTTGGGCTGCTTCTGTAGGTGTTGTATCCATTGTCTTCGAAGTTCAAGGGTCCAAAGTTGCGGAGATGTGTACCGGTCAACGTGTGAAAGATGACTGATAAAAAAAACCGGTAACACGTCTTTTTTATAGGGGATGAAGGGCGCGCAACTGGTGACGGGTTAAACAATTAAAACGCATCTTTTTTCACTTGGCCCAGGATAACTTCTGAAGTACTGGCGTTATCTAAATAATATTGGTATCAATTTTAAGTTAATTAATGAACCTTTAAAATGGTATCATTTTTATTATTATTATTTAGTTATTAAGTACTCAAGATCGCGTGGAATCAAATTCAAGCAAGTGATTCCATACTTTTGCTCGCGAGTGTAGTAGTTTTGTAAATACGTACTTAATATACATAGAAAAACAAATATTCATGCTTGTGATATTTATCCAGGAATCGAACTCACGACCCCAGGAGTGGAGTGCGGGTATACACGTCTCCACGCCATATCGGTTGACAACCTTAGCAGTTAAGTATACCTCTGAACTGCTGAGGTTGTCGTTTCGATTCCCATTAAGGATAGATAAATGTTTTTATGAATATTTGTTCAGGTGTTTGGTTTGGGGTGTTTTCTACGTATTTTTAAATACATACATACATTCACGCCTGTTTCCCAGAAGGGGTAGGCAAAGGCATATTAATACGCCCACACTTCGCCAGTTATACATATTATCGGGCACTGTTTTGTTCTCCAGAGCCTCGTTCGTTGATCCGCAGGTGCGCCACTTGCAGGTTAGGTTGGCTTGGGCTCCTTAGGTCTTGTTAGGATCCCCCCGACTGGTCTCCACCTTGTCGTGGTGGTGAGGCTGAGTACCTCCCAGTAGGGCGCAGGAGGCGCCAGGGAAAAGGTTACACCCAGAGACCGACGACTCTGGGTGCCCTTAGTACTGACTACCGGGGGAGAAACTAAGAGGGACCTGTGGAGGGCGCAGCGGGCGGGCCAGGAGGGCCCGTAAAGCAGCGCCAGGAGGGTCTTAGGCAGTGGGGGCAGGGGGCCCTTGCTGTCTAACGACAGACCCTCCGAGAACTCGGTCACACACGCTATGGTCGCACAAGGAGGTAGGAGGGGCGCGTCCACTGCGCCTCTCTGAGGAGGTCCTCCCGGTTTCGGTCCGGGGGACGTTGGCCGCAGGCGGGGTGTCAGAAGCTGCAACCCAGGTACTGGCCCCCGCCTCTTTCTCAACAAGCGGCGGGCGTCGTCGGAAGATTTTTAGTGGGTATTACTGCTGGCAGTCGCGTCTGCCGGTGGTGAGTCCCACACCCCCTTTCGGTCCCCCTTTGGCCGGAAGGTAGTGCGTAAACGCATTTTGTTACCGACGTAAAACAAAAAAACAAAAAAAAAGGTCTTGTTAGGATCCGTACGTAGGGATATATATTAAATAAATTATTATAATTTACATTTACAAAACAAAAGTACAAATTTGTTTATCAGTTCTATAGTACCCATAGCAGATACTCTGCTTGGTTTGATTTAATAAGTTTAGGATAGTTTGCCAATTAAATAATTGTATTTAGACAATTAAGGAATCATTTTCTATTAAATACCCTTTAGTAATAATACGATTTAGATAAAACAAAACTGACACTTCACACTGAAAATCATATTATTCTGTACACTTAGCTACATCTCTTACATGACAAAGCTAAGCTAAATTAACTTTTATTCCGCTAGGGACAAAGTGCAGTCAGGTTTTTAACTTTATTTCGGGGAGATGTTGCCTGGGTCATAGTAAAAACAAATGAGTATGTCAACACAAGTCTCGAGCGAAAGATAAGTCTAAACTCTTAGGGCTGTCTCTAATAGTGAATTCAGTCGTAAAGATCATAGTCAAACAACAGACATGACGGGTGCGCGTACGGTGCGTTTTAAAAGAAATCTTTTGCTGCGTACCATTGCATTGGGCTTTCTGATGAGGTTTTTCCAAAAGATTATAGCAGTGGACTTTTCTATAAGGGCGTGAAACAGGTTTAAAAGAGTCTGCAACGCCTTAATAATACCCCTGGTGCTGCAGGCGTCCATAGACTGCGGTGATAACTTTCTATCAGGTTAGCCGCAAGCTTGAGTTCCATCTTGTGATATAAAATTGAAAATAGAACATTGCGGAGCGTATGTGGGCGCGAGCGTTACGTACGGTTGCGAGACCCCGACTGGCGCATCCGTTCGCAGCGATAAATGTTATCAGTGTGTGCGTAAAACGACTTATACAAACCGAGCTCGGTGCATATGAATGAAGATGTTGTACTTATTTGTTTGTACTATGCCAGTGTTACCATGCCATCGAGCACTTTAGCACTTAGCTAAAACCGTGATCCTTTTATTACACACCTGCGGCGCTGCGTCGTGTTCGCTTTAAACTCACAATCACTTGCTTATTTAATATAGCAACAGCACGCGACTTTGCTGTCGTTTTAAAATTAAATGTATTTTTTTTTTGTCTTTACATAAATAGAGGACTTTTTTAAATCACTTTTTCAGATCCAGAGAAATTATCATCATTCAGTTGTGTCTTTTTTTTTTTTTTTTTTTTTTTTTATTTTTTTTTTATTTTTTTTTTTTTTTTTTTGGATGGAAAATCATCTAATGACCTTCTCCCGCTGTGGGTGGAGCGGAAGGGTGTGTCAGACTTTTACTGACTAAAAACCATCCATGTTCCTTCTTGTGCCTGCTACGTCCAGAGGCCGCAGTAACCCTTTCGGACAGTCCCGCAGCCCCGGCAGGCTTGACCCCTCCCTGGGGGCCCTCACTGTGCTGACATCTCTTTAAGGCGCGCGTGGAACACGAACGCGCCGTCGACGCGGCCTGTCGCCTATAGAAGGCGGACGGGCGGCGAGTTACCCATTACTCACCGCCCACAAGCCAGCGCCTACGGTGGCTGGGAGTCACCTTGTTCCTCCCGACGTCTCGGGCGCCCACCGCGGCGGCTGGGACGAGAGGCACTCTGCCTTTCTCGTTCTGCCGCCTCCTTTGCTAGCATGACCGCTTCGCAAAAGGAGGCAACAGCACCCCATTCCCTCTCGCTTCGGACCATGGCCTCCACCAGGGCCGATCGCGAGAGGGCGCCGCCACCGATTGCCGCTACGAGGACACGCCGGTGCTCCGCCCAAGCGGGACAGACCGCGGTGGTGTGCTCCACCGTGTCCTCCGGCCGATCCTCACAATGGTGACACCCGGACGTTTCCTCCCGCCTGATTCTGTGCAGGAATCTACCGAAGCAGCCATGCCCGGTTAGAACCTGCGTCAGGCGGTAGGTGAGTGCGCCGTGGCGCCTCTCTAGCCACTCCTCAAAGAGGGGACTTACCGCCACGATTGTGGCGAGCCCTGCACGGGGTTGCGACAGTCTTTCCCTCCATGTCGCCATGAGATCGCGCCGGAAGTCCGTCCGCTGCACATCGAGCTGCCGTGGCAGCGGAGTTTCCCCCCGACGTAGTTTCTCCACGCGCCACTCATAAAGGCGCGCAAGAACTATAGCCTCCAGATCCCATGGCGGCAATCCGGCAAGGAGGCTCGCAGCCTCGCTGGAGATCGTGCGGTAGATTAGCCTAGTGGCCACCACTCTTTGAGGCGCGTTCAGGTAGTGAGCAGCTCGTCGCTGCAAGGAACGCGCCCACACTGGGGCCCCGTAATTTCACGACCCCCGCGTATAGCTTCCGGCAGGAGGCGTTTGGACCCCTTAGGTTGGGAAGGAGCCGCTTGAGGGCGGCCCCGGTCCGTTCCAACTTAGGAGCCAAACGTCGGAAGTGCTCGACGAAGTTCCACCGGCTGTCGAGAACAAGTCCCAGGTACTTCATCGTCGACTCGACGCCGATGTAAACTCCTCCCACCGTCAGCCGGGATCCCGATGGTGGCGCATTCCGAATACCATGAAAAGTCATGGCCTCGGACTTGTGCAAGGCCACCTCGAGACCCAGTTGCCGTATTCTCTCCACGACTATCGCAACCCCGCGTGTCATCAATTCGGCCGCCGCTTGGTGCGAACTCCCTTGTGCCAAGACAAGAGTGTCGTCAGCATAGCACACTACGCTGACGCCACCAGGGAGGTCGGCGCGCAGCACCCAGTCGTATCCGATGTTCCACAGAAGCGGCCCCAGGACCGATCCTTGTGGAACACCGCACGACATTTCTCGCCGATTCCACTCTCCGCTGCGACCGGGGTAGATGATGGCCCTATCCGTCAGATAGGCCCCGACTACACGACGAAGGTAGGTCGGCATTCGGTGATATCGAAGTGCCTCCCTAATACAACTCCAGGGCAGGGTGTTAAAGGCGTTGGCAATGTCAAGGGACACCGCCAAGACGACCCTGCCCCGGGACACCGTATCCCCCGTCGTGAGGGCTCTCACGCGCATGATGGCGTCCACCGTCGAGCGGCCCTTGCGAAAACCAAACTGGTTATCCGCAAGATCCGGCCCATTTCCCACCAGGTGCCCGACGAGGCGGTCTGCAATAACTCTCTCAAAGAGTTTACCCACCTCGTCGAGCAACCCAATGGGCCGATATGCGGACGGAGAGTCCACAGGGCGCCCGGGCTCCCGAATTAGGACCAGTTTCCCAGTCTTCCAACGTACTGGGAACTGGCCCCTCTCCAAGCACGCGCTAAGGAGCCCTTTCAGTCGGGGCCCCAGAGCCTGTAAGGCCAGGACCCAAACTTTGCCAGGCAAGCCATCGGGCCCTGGGGCGGTATTTTTGGCCTTCAATCTAGCTACCGCCCCCTTCAGGTCTACCTCGGTCACTTCGGGGACGTCGCCGCCGTCCATGCGGTCCTCTTCCAGTATCGCCAGAGGCGGAGGCATGGGCGGGGGAGAATGATCTCCCCGCGAAGGATATAGAGCGCTCACCACACCCTCCACGAGCTGGGGCCGGAGACTCTGCGTCAGTGGAGGGGCCCAAGGACGGCACTTCTCCCGTACAGCCTTATAAGGGCGCCCCCAGGGGTCTCTGTTCAGCGACTCCAGCATCTCCTCGCGGCCCAAACGCTTGGACCGCTGGACACCCTCTTTCAGGGCGGTCTTGGCTGCTCTATATCCTTCGTACAACTGCGCCTCAATAGCTGCCGCAGCTGGATGGTGGATGCGGCGCCTGCGATGCCTGGTGTACAGGTGTCGCGCATCGACGCAGGCTTTCCTAAGAAGCTTTAGCTCCTGCGACCACCAGTACACCTTACGCTGGGCGCTTCCCAGTCGAGCCCGGGGCATTGCCACGTCGCATACCTCCGACATGGTCTCCTGGAACCAATCCGCCTCAAAATTGATGTCGGCAGGCCTGCCCGGTGATGACACCCAGGCCTGCACGATTGAAGCTTCCAGGAGAAGCTCCCGGTTCAATTGTTTCAGCGCCCACCGGGGACCACTCGGGGCTCTTAGACTTACGCTTAAGGCGTCTACTCACTGGTCTTTCCAAATTTGGCCATATTTGATCTGTTTCATGGAGCGATTACCGTCTGACATTTGCAATTCAAAAGGAAACAGGATGTCAAATGTCAGGATGTTAGAAGGCACTGACTCCTTATAACGACTGCCATAGATGTTCGTGACAGGTGAGACCATAGGCTTAACGTGCTTTCTGAGGCACAGAGCGAGCGACAATTTCGTAAAGTCACTGGGCTATCACTGCTCTGAGAAAACAAACTCGTCATAATTAATCAAATGTTGGCAACACCGAGATACTTGAGTTGAAACTGCTGTCCAAATTATTTTCGAAATCGGTTTTGCAGTTCCAAATATACTCGGCGTCAAAAATATTGCACCTCTGTGAAAATCATTTTCAGCTGTCATTAACTCTTGATATGTACAAGAAGCCGCAATAATCATAATGTTATATAAAAGATTATTAAAATAATTGAAGCGCTCGTAGGTCTGCGATGCTAGGTGGTCGGAAACGATCACCGAAGTAAAGCAGAGTTTACAGAGGTCAGTCCTTGGATGGGTGACCGTTTGTGTGGCATTTGATATCGAGCGCTTCCGTGCTTCGGAAGGCACGTTAAGCCGTTGGTCCCGGTTATCACTAAATGTGGTAGTCGTTAAGCCATGTTAGAGGCGTAATGGGCGGCTTGATAAATTCTAACAGCAGGACGCCATACACCTGCCTCCGCCAATCCGCACTGAGTCAGCGTGGTAGAGTATGACCCAATACCCTCACACCTTGATATGTGTGAGGAGGCTCGTGATCAGTAGTGGGACGTTAATGGGCTGTGATGATGAACCTAATGCCATAAATAAAGTATCACAAAAATTTGATGCAAATAATCATAAAAGCGGAAGTGTGATGTCGCCCGCCAACTGAACCTGAGCCGTTTTTCGGTTTGAAGAGTGTACCAGCGCTTCATAGAGACCTGCGGCTACATCCGCAGACATGGGTCTGATCGACGTCGCTGCACTTCGGAAAGAGACCACCGGTTCCTGGGGTCGAACTCTTTAAGAAATCGCTTCTCCTACGCTATTGAGTTGCAACAGCAGCTCCAGGCAGTTCGCACTGTAAGTGTTTCTACGATTAGAAGACTGAAGGAGAAGAAGATAGCGGCCCATAGAGCTGCTACAGGTCCAAAATTGACTGCAGCGCATCGGCAAGCCCGCTTGCAGTTTGCTCGTGACTACGTCGATTGGACTTTTGAGCAGTGAAGTGTTGTTCTTTTCTTAGACGAGACGAGAGTGTGTCTTTTCTGCAACGACCGACTGACCGACGCTTTAGATACTCCTTTTTATTACCTTTCTTATGATACTCGACACTATCCACTTAATAAAGTTTAAAAAAATATACAGAAGATTTTTAAAATGTGCGGTTTTTGACTTTGAGTGTATTTTGGTCAGTTTCAGAGTTGGTTCTGTAAATATACGAATGAAATATCTCTTAACGAACGAAAACAAAATAGCTTACTTGTGTTTATATTAAGAACGAAAACAAAATAGCTTACTTGTGTTTATATTAGAAATAGTGCGCTATATAAAAGTAAAAGGTTCTTTATTTAATTAATTGTTATATAGCACTTAAAAACGTCAAAATGAAATATTTAAACAGAAACGAAACATAACTATAACATTCAAATCATGAATCTTAGATTTACTTAAATGTAAAAAAAGTTATATTAAGTGAAAGTAAATCTAAGTGCCAGTTCCAATCTACTGCTCTGTGAAAAGAACTGACAAGGAACTCATAGGCTATGTTCTTTAAAATTTTAATTTAAGTAATATTAATAAAGGAAACCTTCCATCACAGTCAAGAAAGTATGTACTGTAATGATCCAAAATAATATCGATAATGATTCATCATTCGATAATGAGACATCAACGAGCCTTATAGATAAATCACAATTCGCTGTAATAAGCAAGTTTTCTACACTTGTGCTATGCCTAAAAATCTCGAGCTCGTAACAACACAAGACTCGGGATTACACCAGTTTTAAAATGTGAAACACTGCCTCGATTATCATTTTCTTTCACGTTGGCATCATAACATGAAATATATCAAATTATTTGCATAAATGCAGCGTTTTTGCCAGTTAGTCACAGCCAAAGATAAAGTTTGCCATAGTACAGTCGAGTCAAAGGCTTCTATGGAGTTTTGGAATCCACAAGAAAAATCTCAATTTTTGTAATGAACCTCATTTCTTTCATCATTCATCAGCCTAAATTGGACATAGGCCTCTCCAATGGCACGCAACAGAACTCGATTTTCAGCTCATCGTCTCCAACCGATGCCAGCCGTTTCGCATATGGCGTCGCTCCATCTTTCTTTTTGTTTTCTTTTTTTTATCATCAGTAAAAAAATGCTGTTTACGCACTGTCTCCCGGCCAATGGGGGGACCGGGAGGAGTGTGGGGCTCACAGCGGCAGGTCCGACCGTCGCAGTCCCACCCACTAAAAAACTTCTGACGACGCCCACCGCTGTTGAAAAAGGGGAGGGGGCCAGTGCCTGGGTTTATAGCCAATGGCACCCCGCCCGCGGCCAACTTCCCCGGATCAGAACCAGGAGGACCTCTTCAGAGAGGAGCGGATCTCGCTTCCTCTCCCGCTCCGCGACCTCCTTCTGCGACATCACCACTTCACAGAGGGAGGAAGAGGCCTCCCACGCCGTCTCGCTGTCGACCATCTTTTGCATGATGGCCTATAGAGAAAGGGCGACTCCACCCAGGGCCGCAATGTCGTCGCTAGGCGTCGGCCAAATAGCCGCAGGGCGTCCTACACTGCGCTTACCGAGACATGGTCTTCACTGCAGAACACGTCTACCCCATCGGTTATCGATCCTCATTCCTTTACTTGTGTACATTGTTGTGAAAGATATGTCCAAACATTCACTAAATTAACCCATAAAAACTCAAATTATCACCGTTAAATTCCGCGATGTGTTTTTACCCGTTGGCACCAAAACTCACCTATCGCATTTTTTATTAAACTAGTATTATATTTCTGCCAAACGCTGCCAAGCAAAAGGACTCACGCCCTGAGCCTATTCTCGTATATCACACATTATTGCATTCCCTTGGAGGTTCACCAACCGACCTAGTCAAAACTTTTTCACACTTTTGCTGAATCGAATACACGTGGGAAAACCTTGGCTGAATCTTTAGCTACACTACTATGCGGTTTTTTGTTTTCTTTTTATGACAAAAAATAACTTCCAACAGTACAAATATGTGTTGGGGTCTTATTGGCGGGAAAGTAAAGCGTGATGTCTGCAGTTTTGTGTAAAAACTTTTAAACAACTTTTGACACTTAAAAAATGTACTTTCTCTAAAAAGATTAATAAATAAAGTCTTACATAAAAAAGATCGAATAAAAGAATATTGGTCGGTGTCAAGTAATTTGATTAATTATTAAGTTGCGGAATTCAATTTTTCAATTCAGTTTTTGTCATTTAGACCAAGTCAAATTCAAGTTAAGTCTGTTACAGTCAAGTTAAAGTCCTAAGCTAACATTCAGCTTAGAATTACCACGAAAAATCACAATTAACGGTAATATGCCACTGTCCTACACCCGTGTACGTTGTCAAAGGAGTTTGTTGTTTTAAAAAATCTAAGTAATATACAAACGAAACGTAAATCTTCACCTATCTTGAAAACCAGCCTCGGTGTTTTTTCGCGTTTGTACCAAAATTCCATCTGAACCTAGGTCTAATAACAGATTCTTATTTTCTTGACTGCGAAAATTACACCTTGCAGCCCAAACATAAAACCTCGTTGAAGCCGTTGGACTACTCAATATACTTCTTTTGAACTTTCTTTCTACTTCTACTTCTACTTTCTTATGAAAGATATTTTCGACTATGTCGCGTAAAAACAATCATATTCAGCACTCAGGTATTGTTCGGTTACCATGACATCACACATTTGAAATTTGAAAACTGATGTTGCACTGCTTTGTTTTCACTCGTGTATGTTCACAAAAAAACTCAACGTTTTATTACACCTTAATGTTAAAAAAATTCACAAATTTTAGAAAATAAAACAAAACTGCAGACATGACGCTTCACTTTCCCGCCAAGAAGTCCTTTACCAAAGTTTGTAACAAACCCATCATCACCCCAGCTACCCCCCACGTTGTTGACCGAATAAAAACTTTTTCGTACACGCTTATGTGGTCTTGGGAAAACATAGACAAAAGTTGATTATTTATAACCTTTCTTTTCAAGTACAACTGTAAATAGCGGTTTTTTCCATCATAAGAAACGAATGCTTCGTTTTTGTCTATTAAGCAAACCAAAACAAATTCCTAAAATGTTTATTGCTTACATATTTCGCTGGATTAATGGAACATAGACCCATTGGATTAATGGAACATAGACCCATTACTGGATAGGTCAGATTTGAGTTACATAAATGTACTATTTCTTTTATTTTTCTCTCTTTCTGCTGCGATCTCATTAATGTTAATCAAACATTCAAAAAACTCATTTTATTAGTCAACGATTAGGAAGTCCTTAAAATAAGATTTTCATATGTGATATTTCAATAATAATTTTTTTTGAGTTAATCCAGTATTTCATTAAGCCAGCGATTTCTTACCTACTTAAAATAAACTTATTGAGAAAAAAGGCAAGACAAAGTCGCGGTTACAGTTAGTTCTAAAACCGATTCGAATAGAACGACACAGTCGTAATCCTGTCAAGAACATTCAATCGATTACCTGCCCCGACTCGGAGCTTACTCGGTTGTGAAAATAATCGAAATGCAATATTATCAGATGATGCTTCTTTCGATTCGCTACATAACAGCATTCCGAGGATGCGATTCTCGTGGAATAGAAAATTATTTTATTTATAGACGTAAGACCTTCCATGACGAAATCCAGAAGATTTTGGAGAAAGGGCAAGTCTAAAGTGCCCTAAGCCGATGAGCGAGTATGAGGAGGTTAATGAGTGTGAATGAAGCTAAGAATGTGTGCCCAGATCGTAGCAAGTGGAAGGCTGTGATCTCTGCCTACTCCTACGGGAAAGAGGCGTGACATTATGCATGTATGTAAAAGATTATTTTATTGTATTTTAGAACGATATTGTATCAAGTTGCATAACATTTTGTTCTAGGAAATTATATTTTTTTGTATCTCTCTATAAATTGAATTGAACTGAGAAGACTATTAATAATTCGTATTAACATTTCTACTATCAGATTCGTGTGTGTGTGTGTGTGTGTGTGTGTGTGTGTGTGTGTGTGTGTGTGTGTGTGTGTAAACATGTATTGTAGTTTTATAAGTGGTTTTTGCATTATACACTGTGGTAACAATTTAATTTATTAGTAACTCGTGGATAACGGTGCTGGTAGTGCAATGACACATTTTAATGTTTCATAAGTTACTAGTAATACATATCGTACAATTGTTTGTTGTCCCAAAGAAAATTAAAAAAAAATAGATGAAATGAAATTTTTTTTTGTAAGTTCTGCTTAATAAACTTAAAGAGAGAATCTGGATTATTTTGTAAAAATGACTTCTGTTTTTAATGATGATTACTTTTACTCTTCAATGTTTACCACTTATAAGCTTTACTCGGGTAGTGCCACGTACTGAAAAGTGTACACAAGAATGCTTAATACCTAATATTTTAATACCTAATATTTACACGTATTTATTGAGAATACCTAAGATACAAGTAATTAAGTTTACTTAGTTTAGGTAGATAACACTTTAATTAATTGCATTACTAACCCAATTTATGTTCGTAAAATATTGTAATTAGGCTAGTTATCATACAGAAATAAATTATTATTATTATTATTATTATAGTAAGTATATGCAGGATAAGAAGAATATACATCGATTCCTAAGCGATTTCGATTACGGCGATTGCAGTATTTGCTTCGTCTCAGAATATGTTGGCCAGACGACCCACCTTTTCGTTACATGTGACTAACATAACCAATTGGTCTGTTAAAGTCAAACAAACTTCACACAAGTTAGGGTCCCGCCACGTATTTATTAGACTCCGGTGGTCGGACTTTTAGGTTATATCTATCGGTTTTGACGACCGTCATGGCGCGGAGGTCAGTAAATCTGCACTCCCCTCATAAGGTCGTGGGTTCGATATCCACACACGAAAAATATTTGTGTTCATAAACAACCTAATAACCAAACGGTCTTGTCGGTATTTAATCTACTAATAACCTTGCTAGCTTAGAAGCAAAATGGCCGAAACAAAAAAAAATAAAGAATACTTTACATATGTGATATTGAGAAACTAAACTGGTTATTTTATTTTTAACTACAACAATTAACACAGTAATTGATCCTTCAGTTAAACTTTTTGAACAGTTTTAAAGGACATTTCATCAACTTATATTTAATACAATTTACTTGTACATAATACATACAAAAAGACCTTTTTTTATCGTCGTTAAAAAAATGCTGTTTTGCACTGCCTCCCGGCCAATGGGGGACCAAGAGGGGAGTGAGAAGCTCACTGCAGCAGATGCGACCACCGCAGTCCTACCCTCTATAAAGCTTCTGGCGATGCCCACCACTGTTGAAAAGGGGCGACGGGCCAGTGGCATCTGGCACCCCGCCCGCGGCCAACGTCCCCCAAATCAGAACCGGGAGGACCTTCTCAGAGAGTACCTCCTTGTGCAGCCATGGCGTAACTGGCCGACTTCTGGAAAAGTGTACAGTTAGACGGAAGGGGCCCCTTGCCCCCGCCGCCCAAGACCCCCGGGCGCTGCCCTATATCCATCCATATTCTATCAAGACCTGAAGAGCTCAAGCCAACCTCACCTGCAAGTGGTGCACCTGCTGATCAACGGACGAGGCCCTGGCGACCATAACACTGCCCGGTACACGGCAATAGGCTCTCCACCTATTACGTGGGACCAACTTTATTATTGGCGAAGTGTGGGCGTATAATATTAATCTGCCTACTTCTTTGGGGAAACAGGCGTGAATTTATGTATGTACTAAAAGAAAATAATCATTAGGTATAATATAAGATCTAATTATTACGAGAATATCCGTATCGCGTAAGAATCGGACCCTTAGATGACTGCAAGTTTCGACTAGGAAGACAAAACAAATGTACTGTGAAATTGGAAATTGTGAAAATTCACAGCGGGGAAGAAAACTATGAGTAATACATAATGTAACTTTGATACTTTTTTGTACTGAGCTGAACTCACTGCGTATAATCTGCCTTATAATAAAAAATAGTAATCGTAGTAAACCTTTTATTCGGACAAAAAAAATACAAGTACGTTTCCTTACACTACTATACTGTTTCATTGTATTAGTTCGGTTTCATTGTACATATTTGAAGACCGATATGGCGTGGAGGTCAGTATACCTGCACTTCACTCCAGAGGTCGTGGGTTCGATTTCCACACAGGACAAATCTTGTGTGCGTGAACATGAATATTTGTTCTGGTCTGGGTGTTTGCCTTAATATATTAAGTATGTATTTTCAAACTAAAGTATGTAAGTATGTTTATCCGTTTCCGATAGTAAAGGAATATTTATTTATTTATTTACTATAATTTAGTCGATTATCTGGCGCTAATTTATTTTTTGTAGATCTGTTTGCCAGTTGGCAAAGGTCTCCTCCTACTTACTACATTTTGATCTATCTCTGGCCACTCTACTTCATGTTCCATCTTTTTTGTTGTATTCTGTATAGTCTGCCTAATATTTCTTTTATTTCGTGTTGGAAATGAAGCTGCGCTTGGGCAAACGTGTGGGCCATGTGGTACCGGCTAGAATAGTGCCACTCCCTCTCACCTCACGGGGAGTCGTAAGAGTCGACGAAGAGAAAACCTACCGGATTTAATAGGTATAGAATTAATTTAATTTTCAATATAATTATTACTGTATAATAAACCGAATACAATAATCTCAATATAAAAAGCTAGCATCTTCCTCTTTTCTAAGTTGCCATACCCTACAGGGTCCAAATTTAATAGGTATAAAATTAATTTAATTTTCAATATAATTATTACTGTATAATAAACCGAATACAATAATCTAAATATAAAAAGCTAGCATCCTCCTCTCTTCTAAGTTGCCATACCCTACAGGGTCCATATTGTATCTGTGATATTATAAATAACATCTTTGTAACATATGGAGTGCAATAAAGACTTTGAGTATTGAGTATTGATGATGGGCAGCAGCGTACTGCGTACTGGCTTGAACTGCGATCACCAACCCGCCTGTCCAGAGTGGTGATTATGGGAAAATATCCCTAATAGAATATAGTCTATTGGAGAGAATTGTTCAGCACCGGACTTTATAAGGCTGATATGATAATGATAGTAGTAATATTTCTCTTATTTCAAGGCAGCGGAAATAAAATCTATGAGATGAATAAATTTATTTTATAGATTTTATTCCGCGCCATGTGGCCGTATAAACTACAGTAATAAAATTCTGAGATCAAGTAGATAAAAGAACAATTTAAACAACGTAAAAACTCCGTACCAGTCGAATGGCGTTTCATAAAAAAACACTTTTAAGGAGTTGTGTGTTTTATTTCAAGTGGCCGCTGGGGCGGACTTCTAAGTTATTTACTTCTATTTATACCCATTGATCGAAGTATATCAGAATCGTGTAATAGTTTTTTTTTTTAAATAATGGCTTCGTGCGTTTAGCACATTTAGCCAGTGTCAAGTGAGTATTAAATAAAATATAAATCATAGTAAATGAGAATGAGAATAAAGATGATAAATCGTAAATTAGACGCGTCGCCTAAACCCCTTGAGTCCTCAGTAAAGATGTGGGACTATACTTAGATCTGACATGGACTTCTTGAGAGAATTTGAGAAGTTATGTTGCACTGGTTTGTTTCTTTTACTAACGCTCATGTATGTTCACAAACACTTCACGGTTAATAATCCACCGTTCTTACACATTAATGTTAGAAAGACCACAAATTTTAGAAAATAAAACAAAACTGCAGGCATGACGTTTCATTTTCCCGCCAAGAAATCCGTGTTTATTAGTGATTTGCAGCCGATATTAACTTCATCGGCATGGCTTCAATCGTTCATGGGAATCGAAACCACGACCTCAGGAGCGGAATTCAGGTATATTCGCCTCCACGACATATTAGTAGTCAAAAGATGCGCGGGAAAATGGCTTGCGTTAATAATATACTAAGCTTTTACCTAGTTAAACAGGAAATAAAACGAAAAAACCCTAATGAAACCTACATACATACATAAATTTCACAAATTTTTCCAGCTTGTTAAAATTGCTATCTGGAAACTCCTTTTCGTTAATAAAAACGTCAACTCGCCGTAACACCTTTGAAATCCCTCATCGGAAGAACAAAAAGCCAAAGCCGCAGAAAGTAGGCGATGTAAGAACAAATACACTGCATGGTTTGCTCATAAATCGCGGGCTGAATGCCCGGCTTTTGAGATTACCGGGTACTTTGTGGCTTTCAACCGGACAATATTTTCGCCAGGCTTTGTAGAGTTGACTAGCTGCCACGCCGTGATGTCCTATTTTGAGAGCACAAAATGATCCGATGCTGCAAAATATGACCGTTGGCGCATAGGGCTTAAATACTCGTTTTTCTTTATTACTTTCGATGCGAAATCAAAAAGAATATGGAAGTAGGATTTTCATTACAACCTCTATTTATATAATAGGTTGGGGAAAAAGTCTTTTCGTATTTTTGTATGAAAAGTCAAGACATTTTTTTCAAAGTTTATTTACATTTATTTACAATATATATGTACCGTTTTGTTGAATAACTTTCTGCCATTTTGTGGGCAGAGACATTATCCCGTTACTGTAGAAACTTTGGGACTTCTGATCAAAAAAACGGGACAAATAGTTTTGGCAGTCCTCTCTTGAGGTCAACCTTACAGAACCTAAAGAATTCTGCAGAGACCGAAACAGGTGAAAATCTGAAGGCGCAAGGTCAGGGCTATATGGTGGATGCACTAGGACCTCCCAGTCGAACTCTCTTAATTTTTGCTGAGTGGCTAAAGATGTGTGTGGTCTAGCGTTATCGTGATGAAAGACCACACCCTTCCTGTTGATCAATTCCGGCCGTTTTCTCTCGACTGCTTCCTTTAATCTCATCAGTTGCTGGCAGTAAAGATCAGAATCGATGGTTTTGCCGGGCGGTAAAAGCTCATAATAAACAATGCCCTTCCAATCCCACCATACACACAGCATCACCTTATTTCGTGTTAGGCCAGGTTTGGCCACAGTCTGTGAAGCCTGGCCAACTTTCGACCACGACCTTTTTCGCACGTTCTTGTCGTACGTGATCCACTTTTCATCGCCAGTTATCAATCTCTTCAAAAACGGCTCGGTTTCATTACGTCTCAATAATGAATCGCAAATGAGTACACGGTTCATTAAGTTTCTTTGAGTGAGCTCGTGTGGCACCCAAATATCGAGCTTTTTTGTATAACCAGCTTTCTTCAAATGGGTCAAAACTGTTTTGTGGTCAATTCCCAGTTCTTCAGCTACATCGTAACTACTAATATGCCGATCTTGCTCCACTCTTTCAAAAATGGCGTCCATTTTATTCGTAACAGGGCGACCAGAGCGAGGTGCATCTTTAACATCAAAATTTCCAGACTGAAAACGTTTGAACCAAATTTGTGCTACTCTTACTGACACTGCATCAGGTCCATAAACATCACAAATTTTTTTCACTGCTTGAGTTGCATTTCTGCCTTTTTTATAATAAAATTTTAAAATGTATCGAATTTCTTCATTAGATTCACTCATTTTTACGGAGAGAAAAACAAATGAAAAATAGCGGGAAACAACTTTTTTTTATTTTTTTCTTTTCTTTAAAATGGAACCTTTTTAATGTTACCAAAACCAGCCAGACACAAATAGTACAGTCAAAAAAAAATTATAATAAGTTTATACCTACGTTATGCGAAAAGACTTTTTCCCCGACCTAATATGTATCAACTAATATTGGAACCTTTGTGAATAAGTATAAATACTTCTTACTCTTTCTTTAAAAAAAATAATCTAGGAATATTAATATTAATCAAACATTAACATTATAAACTATATATATATATATATATATATATATATATATATATATATATATACACACACATATATATATTAGTGGACTGCACCGAAGGGACAACCATCAGTGAGGGTCGTTCTCCCTCGGGAATGAACCTCACTGACGGCAAGGTCACCTTTGCCTTAGTACACCCTTGAGTTTAGACTTCAACAATGTTTTGCTTATTTTAGGTTCGGTTCTCAACCTGTTTGCCTGTTTGCCCGAAGGGGTAGGCAGAGGCATATAATGAGTCCGACTACAGGACAATTGGGGTAGGCAGAGGCATATTTCGCCAAATTTATTTTTGGTCCTACATAGTGACGGTTGGTGGCGAGCCTATTGCCGTTTACCAGGAACTGTTGTTAGCCAGAGCCTCTTCCGTTGATCGGCTGCACACTGGCAGTTGAGGTTGGCTTGGACTTCTAAGATGCTGGTTGGTTATACTTATAATCTGAGCCTATTCAAGTCCAGTTACTGGCCAAAACCTCACTCTCACAAACCAGGCCTTCAGACAGATGATGTAACGATATCGTAACGCTATTGAGATTATTCAATCCTTTGATATTCGGCTTTAAATTGGCTACACAAGTCTAAGTTAATAGATTGTCGTGACCGCTTTTTTTATTACTTCATATGCATTATCTTTCGATGTGAATCAAAAGGTCTATGTGAGTACGATTTCAATTAAAATCTCTACGCTAACGTATGTAAATCAATTTTAATAAGTATTGAAACTATATATTTTTTGAATTTGTGATTGAAGAGATGTTGATTTGATTGTAATATAATTTCGCAACTCACCCCTTTTCAATAAAAAAAGCTTTTGTGATGTGAACCTGTAATAATTATGCTTAAAACATTTGATTACCGTTACTGAATAAAAAAATAATAAATAACACAGACCCAAAATAATTCTGACAACAAATATTAGGGCCGAATTAAAAACTTGAAACAAATTGAATTTCATAGCTACAAAACAACTTTAGCTGATCAAATTACACAAGGGGCCTTAGAAGAACCGAGTACTTTAATGGAAAAATAAATTACGTGAAATCGATGGAATTCCGAAGACGGGGGATAGTCGTGATGGAATTTCCCTATTAAAGTTAAGGTTTATTAACTCATTGGGAAATGGCCTGAAGGAATGGATCGCAGTTTGTGAGCTGTTAGAAGAGTGAAAGGTCTTAACTTTTGATTTTGATCATTTTTAAGATCTTATATAATAATAATAACAAATATTTTCTAACAATTACTTCAATTAAAACTTTTAAATTTAAATACAAACAATATTTACTGATTTCGCAAAAAGATTAATTATACCTGTGTTGTGTCATTCGTAGTTTATCACTGTCTTACTTCGATTTGGTTAAGTTATCTGCATTTCACTACTATTCGTTCTTCTTCTTTCTCATTATATTCGTATGTATACTCAATACTTTTATTTAAACTTTTTATTCCCAAACTACTTTATAATTATATTTATGATAATTTATTTTAAATTATTTAAATAGATGCATTTCACAAATACTGTGCGTAGTAACACTTCATGCCTAGGTGTTCACGGAAGATCAGCGTCGTGGCATCCTATGGTGTCCGACAGTGTGCTGAGTGGACACCGTTTCAGTACATGGTTTAATGTTGTATTTTGCTTGTGTAAATTTAATCGTTGCTTTTTTGTGTACTAATTTCTATGTTTATTTGTACTGAATAAATTTATTTTCTTTCTTTCTTTCTTTCAATTATTTATATCCAAGATAAGTATCATTAAGAACTTGTGTTATGAATACTTAATAACAGATAAATATACTTATATACTTTTTTATTTTTGTGTAAATGTATACTTAATATACATAGGAAAACACCTAAACCCGAACAAATATTCATGTTAAGCACACAAAGATTTGTCCTGTGTGGGAATCGAACCCACGACATCTGGAGTGAAGTGTAGGTATACTTGGTCCACGCCATATCGGTCGTCAAGATTATTATTATATATAATATTACATATTATATTATATACATACATAATATCACGCCTGTTTTCCCGAAAGGGTAGGCAGAGGTATATTATTCGCCCACATTTCGTCAGTTATACATAATAGGTCTTCTATATATAAATAAATAAATATTTTCCGATAATCACACCAATTATTTAGTTCCAAGAACTTGTGTTATAGATAATACATAACGGATATACATGAATACTTTTTTTGTAAATACATACTTAATATAAATAAGAAAATATTGTTAAGGGCCTACAAATCTATATTTAGGGCTATATGCCTCTGTCCACCTCTTTTTTTATTTTTTTTTATGTATTTAAAGCATAGTAAGACTTATACATTATTACAAGCCGCTGTCCAGACCTCTGCAATAAAGGCCGGCCATGCGTCCAGGTGGGGGCGACTTCATCAATTATTACCACATCCTAATGCCCAGCGAGGCTCCGTATCTCATAATAACGTGCACTACACCTGCGGCCTTGAATATCTACATGGGCACATACACTACAGTGATACTTGTATTATACCAGCTTATAATAGCTGAGTCGTAAGTTGAGTGAAATAGTTGATGCCACTAATTTTGTAATGTGAATATTCTTATTACTAGGATATGGCGCGGTGGCGACCCGCTGTCCGCTCCAAGGTCGTGGGTTCGATTCCCACAAAGGATAAATATTTGTGTGCATAAACATGAATATTTGTCATGGTCTGAGCGGAGGGTGGGTATACTTGCATCCGCGCCATATCGGTCGTCTTGTGAATGGCATATAAACAGTCACCTTTCTAAATATTGACATCTGTGAATTCTACTTTAAGTCGGTTCACAGCAACCATATTGCGGTCCTAATGTCAAACACCTATAGAAAATAATTATAAAGAAATTTAATTCAAAAATACATTTCAAACTTCAAATTCACCTCGAGTCTTTGTTGATGTTAAAACAATCACTTAAAGTTTTCTATAGGTACTCGGCAGACGCTTAAACTTTGAAGTTTGCTATTTGTCTTGTGATCTCAAAATAAAAGACAATGGAAAAGTATATAATGAGAACTTTTGAAAGTTTTAAAGAATCAGATTATTTTACCGATCGATTGAATAAAATTACATAATAAGTACATAATAATAGTGTCACATATCAATTTATTCATAAATGTATATTCTTTCTCATCTCACATATCGCTTCTAACAAATGAAGCATAACTACAACATCTATTTATAGATTTTTTTATAAACAGACAACGTCTTAACATAAAAAAAATTACTTTTATTTTTGTAAATAACTACGCATGATCTAAGTCAAATATTCGTATAAATGCACACAAATTGCTGTAAATAATATCTTTTATAAGACCATGATCATGTGGTTAGCAGCACATTTCATCAATATAATGTTATTTTGACCATGATCATGTGGTTAGCAGCACATTTCATCAATATAATGTTATTTTGACCATGATCATGTGGTTAGCAGCACATTTCATCAATATAATGTTATTTTGTTTAAATTTATTTTGACTTTTATCCTGTAGCTTTAGTATGTCATGCTCACTTAAATGTCTTTGCGGTGGTGGCGTCATGCGTCGGGTCGTTCCGTGCCCTAAAATATGGTTGAGCGAAACTATGGCTGATTCATACTCGTGAACGGGTGCTGTCAGTGGGGACTGGTCTGCTCATTTCTACTAACTTTATCCGTAATTATACTCATAAACCTAACGAAAGAGTTTATTCTTTTATTTTAAATCTTATGACTGCAGAACACAGGTTTTTGTAGACTTGTCAAATGATTTTACTACTAAGTACATTTTCTTGTAACTGGCGGGAGAAAAAACTAACCTTGACGATTTTCTTGCCCGTTCTTTTACGATCCCGCCCGCAGTGAATAGGCGCGCTAGTTTTTAAGTGTTGACCTTCATAAGAGCTTCATTGAGCCAAATTTGAATAAATAATTTTGACTTTATAATATTTGCCCAGAGTGGGAATAGAATTAGTGCGTGATGTAAAGGTGTACCACCTTTAGGCTATGTAACAAAACATAACAATAAAAATAGACGAACGGTTATAGAGAAACAGGAAACAAATGAATTTAAATTGTGTTTGTGCCTTGAAAGAAGGAAACAAAAAAAATAAACAGGTTTCAAGCCACAATTGAACTCTTTTCTACATCACTCCTTCTGTTTTAGAATGAAAAATCATTAAAATGACTTTCTCTCGCTAAGGTGTGTCAGAGTTTTACTGAGTAAAAAACAACTTTTTACTGAGTAAAAGGGCTCCTTTCTTGAGCCTAAGTCTCACCTCTACCTTATTCAGCACTCCTGGGGACTGTCCTTCTTCATTCATAAGTTCCGAGAATACTTCTTTCTCTCATATTTTCTGAAAACTTTTATCAGAAAGAGAGCACACATAACTCGAGAACTTTTCAATGCTTAACTTCTGAAGTATTATCACAATGGCCAAGACGACAAGTCAACTTTCGGCTACACTTTCAAAGTTAATTTATTCTGGCTCGAAGTTTATCGCTTCACCATGTGAATTATTTTCAAGCCCTACGCGCAAACGCTACGATGAATTCTACATATCTCTTTCTTAAGGTTCGTATAAATGAATGCGTCCAAACTACGTTCACTGCATTGCGATAGAAATCGGCCTCTTTGCATGCAAAAGTCATTTACACGCAATCAGCATGCGCTCAGTCTATCATAAGGATATATAAAATAAAAATAAAATAAAACATACTTTATTGTCTTTAAGATCAACATGATCATTTAGATTCGTCAAACATTCACACACAAAATGGAAATTCGAAATATTTTTTTAACAACAATGAAAGAGATATGAGCGGTACCATAATAAAGAAATACAAGCAACTGGGTTCTTTGTCAGAATTTGTCAAGGTTTTTCAGTTTATCTATCTGTTGTGGTTTGTCTTAAGATTTGTCAGTCTGTCGGTGACTCTTATCGGGGGTATCTGTCAGTCAGCCTGTCGTGATTCTAAACGAGGGAGGGGATTGTCCGTCAGTCAGTCTGTCGGTGACTCTAACGAGGCTTCCAAAAGGCAACGAGATTGAGAAAAATGCCTCAAGAAACTCGTCTCGGCTTTTTTCAAATTATGTCTTAAGATCTAATACAATAAAAGAAATAAAATTTTAAGATTACCGCTGTTCTTAAAACTAAAAAAAAACTAAATCTATAAGGAGGTATCATAAGGAGGGTTGAGGTGCGGTAACTGTCTCATATAGGAGAAAAGTTGCAAAAGGTGTTCCTAATCATCGTCATGTCAGTCCATAGACGTTCCACTACTAAGCATGGGGCTTTTCTCACGAACTAAGGTGAGAGGGGTTCTATAAGTAAATATTTTTAAAATCCTTCCTTTTAAATCTTGTCCCAAGGGTAGGAAGAGAGTTTGAACACACATACATCATAAACAGTATACATTATAATTTATGCACACTGTTTCAAAATTTTAAATTGTCTTGAACTGACCACATACTTAACTTTTACTCAAAGTCTTCAAATGAATATCACTGAATATATTTATTTCGTTCATAAAAAGAACTGTTTTCTAACACGGTGTTTTCTATTCAACAACCGAGTTACATATGTTTTATGTATTTGACGACTGATATGGTGTGGAGGACAGTATATCTGCACTTCACTCCAGAGGTCGTGGTTACGATTCCCACTCAGGACAAATCTTTGTGTGCATTAACACAAATATTTGTTCCGGTCTGGGTGTTTTTCTATGTATATTAGGTATGTATTTACAAAAAAAATTAATTAAGTATGTTTATCCGTAGTTTAGTATCCATAACACAAGTTCTTAATGATACTTACCTTGGAACTTGTGTTATTGTCAGAAAATATTTATTATTTATTTATCCGAAATGCGTGATGTCACGTTTTTAGCCCCAAGGGTGGGTAAAAAGTGCACTTAAAAAAAACAAGATAAAGAAAGTTAACAATTATGCATAACATACGTTTAATTTAACAAAAAAAATAAAACTAATATATAAAAGTCAGGCTCTCAGGTAGTGGGTCATAAGTTCAGTTGTCTCAAACTGTTCCTGGCAACACTTCACACGCGAACTCCCCTGTCAGTCGGTCCCGGGGATGACCACCAGCGCGTTGAGAGCAGTGAAAGCCGGGCTCAAGGGCAGCCCGTGCTTCAAACCGTAGGGTGATCCCAAGCACGGGATTATAACAACTAAGTATCACTTTATAACACTTCAATCAGTATTGTTTCCTTGATTGTTATATTGCGATTTATAGCACACCACAATAAGTACTTTAGATGTACTAATATAATATTTGGCAATATAAGTTACTCGACGTGAGTGGCTTAGAAGTGGTAATGACGGAAGCGGCGCTCGCGGCGCGGCGGGTTCGTTCGGCTCCGTAGCCGACCGGTTTCCGAGCACATAGCTACGTCACACGACAAGTACGAGCGAGCGAGTATTAATATAAATATTATTAGTTATAGAATGCAAGTAGGTTAGACTTTGTTTGATTATTATAATTAAGATAAGTGTTTACTAATCCGATATAAAATATATATCCGCTATTATTTTATTTGATTGCAATGAATTTCAATCTAGTTACTGTATATTATTATTTTTGTAAGTTTTAATTAAGGTATTACATATTAGATAAATTATCTATATCTTTTATTATAGTTAATAGTAGTTATGTAACCTACGTTACAGTATCCCCCCCCCCCAAAAAAAGATTTTATCTTATTCAAATCTACTATTCAAACTAACTACAGAACATTGCTACGATTACTTTGAGGCTTTAAATCTTTTATGTGCCAAGCCCCCAAATTGTTGCCAGTCATATCCTCCAAAACATAAACCAAGGGTGACCGCTTTACTTTAATCCTACATTTAATATATTTGGGTGTCAGTTTTTTAGCATAGTGGGCGTCCTTATCACTTTGGAAATAAGTACGCTTCCATACAATGTCTCCCGGTTAAAACTCGGCTTCTTTGCGCCTTAAATTATAGCGCTGTGAATTTTTTTTATGAGCCTTCCATATCTCTGTCTGGACCTTATCAAAATATTTGCGTAAGTGACCCAGGTTTTCAGCGTAGATTTCACGAGGTGCAAAAATTAACTCATTAGGGTTATCGTTGTCGATAAAATGACACCCACAAGTAACTAGTTCCCTACCGTGGACGAGAAAAACTGGTGTATAGCCAGTTGTTTCGTTGATTGAAGTATTGATAGCAAACTGAATTTTTGCAATATTGACATCCCAGGATCGATGATCGTCATTGACAAATGAGGAAATAGCAGTAACAATGGTTTTATTGTACCTTTCCACTGTGTTAATTTGTGGTGTATATTTTGGAGTGAAATTGACGTTTGGAACCATATATTTTTTTAAAAGATTATCCATTTTATGGCTTGTAAATTGGACTCCGTTATCGAGTATGACTGTCTGAGGCACACCGTGAATGAGGAATACGCCGTCTTCCAGGTGTTTAACGACATTATTAGCAGTGGCTCTCCTTAAGGGGAAAAGTAGACAATATTTAGAAAAACAGCAAGTTACCACAAACAAGTAAGAGTTCTGCTTTCTCGAAACAGGCAAGGGTCCTACGAGGTCAATAGAAATTGTTTGGAAAGGCCTACAACATTCTTTGGGCCTACCCATTTTTCCAAGGGTGCCCTGGGTAGACAATTTATATGCGAGGCAAATATCACAGTTAGCGACGAAATCTAAAACATCTAAGTGTAGTTTTGGCCAGTAAAATCTAAGGCTTATCCTTTTGAAAGTCTTGAAAACACCAAAGTGGCCACTGGTTGGTTCAGAGTGGTAAAGAGAAATTATTGCTTGGCGGTTTTCTTGAGATACGACCTCTTTCCAATCAAATTCGGCAGTGAGATTATTTTTATTAGACATAAACCTATATAATTTACTATTCTCTATCCGATAGTTGGGGTAGCTACTAGGAGATGATTGACATCCGTGGTAAATGTTTAAAAACCATGTGTCTTGGGTTGCAGGCTGTGTTTGGCTATCAGAAATCGAACCCACGGGAATGGCTCTTGACAAAAAATCGGGTATTATATGATCCTTACCACGTCGATGCTTTATATTAAAATTAAAGACAGAAAGCCTAATACCCCACCTGGCCAGTCGACCAGTAGGGTTAGATAATGTAAGAAACCATTTAAGAGCAGAGTGGTCGGTATATATATTAAATGGAATTCCACTTTCAAATAGCAACGCCAATATTCCAGAGCAGTCAGCACAGCAAGTGCCTCTCGCTCAGTTACGCTATAGTTGCGTTCTGCGTCCGTAAGGGACTTGCTCATATATGCGATTGGGTGTTCAAATCCATCAATTGTCTGCGAAAGCATGGCTCCAACGCCAAAGTTGCTAGCGTCTGTATGAACATCAAATGGATAATTAAAATTTGGACATGTTAGTATAGGAGCCTGGGTAAGTAAGTTTTTAAGTTTTATAAAGGCTTCATCAGCCTCGTCAGACCATTTAAAAGGCGGTGTGTTCTTTTTCGTCGATGTTAATTTATTCAAGGGAGCTCTATAGCTGGAGAACTAAAATTCGGTATAAAACGTCTGTACCAGGATGCCGTACCAAGGAAGCGCTTAACACCCTTTCTATTAGTTGGAGTTGGATATTTTATTATAGCATCTACTTTTTCGGGATCAGTTCGTAAGCCCTTACTGTCGACAATATAACCAAGATAGCGTAATTGGCTGCGGAAAAATTGGCATTTTGCTAAATTTATGGTCAATTTAGCGTTACGTAATCTGTCAAGGACGCGTGAAAGAAGAGATACGTGTTCCTCAAATGTTTTACTTATGGCTACTACATCATCGACAAAAACAAAGACGTTGGATTCAAATTCTGGACCAAATAAAGCGTCAACTAATCGTTGTTGAGTAGCTGGAGCGTTTGTTAAGCCAAAGGCGGTGACTTTGAACTGAAATGTTCCTCTACCTGGAACATAGAAGGCAGTTTTCTCACGGTCTTCTTTTTTAATAGGGATTTGCCAGAAACTTTTTGAGAGATCGATGCTAGATAAATATTTAGCATCTCTAAGGTTGTCTAGGATCTTTGAAACATACGGAAGGCAATATGCATCCTTTCTTGTAACAGCATTGAGCTTCCTGCTGTCCAGACAAAATCGGGGCTTGCCATCTTTTTTGTTAACAACAAGGACAGGAGATGACCAAGGACTTTCGCAAGTCTCGATGACGTCCAGTGAAAGCATTTCATCTACCTGTTCAATTACAACTCTTTGTTTTTCAGGGGACATTCGATAGTATCTTTGTCTAATAGGCTCAGCATCTCCGGTATCAATATTATGGCTAATCAATGTAGTTCGACCTAAGCCTTTTTCCTCATAAGATATAGCTTGAAACTTAGACACTATATTGTCGGCTATTTCCCTATCTGCTGCAGCCAGACTCTCATAGGACTGTAGAAATGACTCAGATGATGGTGAAATTTCAAGAAGTTTAGGGTCGGTGTTGTCACAGTAAACAATATCAGAGATATGATCAGGAAAAACTTTGAATTTTTTCCAAAAATTAACGCCAAGAATTAAGGAAGAAGCGATTTCCGGTATGACGTGAGCTTCGATTTTATCTGAAAGACCATTAAAACTAATGGGCAAGTAAATATACCCATGAGATTTTAAAATTTGTCCGCCAGCAGCTTCAACTGAGATAATTTTATCAGTGTGTAAGTGAAAACTGAGTTTAAGTAAATCTTTGTGAGAGTTTCTTCCTAGAATGCTAACAACTGAACCTGAGTCAAGCAAACCCATCATATGTAAATCTGTTGAACCAGTTAAAGTAATGTTTAGATATGGTCGCGGATCGTTAGTAGGCGTTGTATTAAAAACTGAAGCAATCTTGTAAGTCAAGAAAAAATTACGTAAGGTACATATCGAAGCTTCCCAGTCCGCGCGAGCTGAATATTTGAATACCTCATTGCAACAGTTTTTAATATTTAGTTTTTTAGGTTGAGATCAGAGGTATTTGGGTTGCATTTAGGGCATTCGGGAGTACGAACTTCCTTCATTCCACATTTGAAGCAAAATATGTCGCGTTCAGCTTTGCAATCTCGCATACTATGTGTATTTACACGGCAACGATGACAATAAAGGTTAGGTCTGTTTAGCGCTGCAACATGATTTGTCTCATTACTGTCTTCATAATCTATGGGATAAGACTTAGGGTTAGAAAATGGCTTAGAGTATGGGTGTTGGTAAGGTTTTGTGGCTTGTTTGTAATTTAGTTTTAAGTGGTCTTTAGTATAAATTCTAGTCGGATATTGATATGCAAATTCAGGTGCGAGAGTTTGTGAATTTACGGCGGGAGGTTCTTTAAAGTTATCTGAACGACTCTTGAAGCGCTCATAATTTTTACACAAATTTTGTAACTCCTTTATGGAAGTAATATTAGAATGATTAGCTAATACATGAGCATAACAAGGCCGAATATTGTGCAATAAGATTTCCAATTGGGCGTGTTCACTTTTTGGGATACTTAACCGTGAGAACATTCCCTGCATTATAGCCAAATACACGACAATATTCTCGGTTTCACCCTGAGATCTATTGCGTATTTCAGCATCCAGGCGGTAGTCATAGTCGGCGACTTCAAATGCATCCTTTAGCATGAGCAGTAATGCTTCCCAAGAATCGACATAATCTCGGACAGAGCGAAACCAAAATAGTGCATCGGCTATGAAAAATTCAGTAGCTAATGATAACATTTTTTCTTCTGGTATATTTTTAGAAATTCGAAGCTCCTCTAATCTTTCAATAAATGATTTGACACACGATCTCCCATCGTATTTAATTTTGGAAACGTCTGTCGAGATACCGCGGTCACAACTAACTTGGATATTAAGATTGCCTACGTCAGATGTCAGTTTAGTTAAATCAGAAGTACTAGATTTTAGAGCGGACGCACTGGAACGATAGGTTTCCATAAAATGTGTGTAGTAACCTGTAAAAACTTTTTTTATTGTTTCTATAATCCTAGATTGTTCCACGGATGAGGGATCCTCTATACGTTGGAAACGATAGTGCAAGTGGTTTAAGAAAGAGTAGGTTCGGTCAGATAGTGCAGAATCAGCAGCGTTGTGTAATTGATCTAAATTAACTTTGACCTTTGTTAAAGTTTCTTTTATCCCTTTAATATCATCAGAAATATCTAGACAAGATTCATAAATGTCTTCTGACGGGTAAATTTGAGTTAATTTGCAAACTTGACGTCTCAGGTCGAGCACTGTACATGCCGGTTCATCACCTCTTATAGTAACTTCGTACTGAAGTTCTGATTTTTGCAAGTGTAAAAATTTTATTGGGTAAGTCATGGTGCTAGAGTAAGTTGTGCACTGATAGTGATAACAAAAGTGGAACTTATACTATTTAGTAAAACTAAGCAGAAAGATAAAAAAACATAAAAACTATTGTTAGCAAATAAGACATTAAATTAAAACTAAACAAATCAAAACAAATAACACAAAAACTGTTGTAAGCAAATAAAACAATAAATTAAAAAACTCTATCCATTCTGTCACAATAAGCTGTTGTGCAAGAAGGATACCCCGACACCAGAAAGCGAAAGAAAATGCGATTAAGAAATATTGCCAAGACTTTTGAGAGCCAGAACTATGAAAGAACTAAGGTTGGGCGCCATTGTCACGTTTTTAGCCCCAAGGGTGGGTAAAAAGTGCACTTAAAAAAAACAAGATAAAGAAAGTTAACAATTATGCATAACATACGTTTAATTTAACAAAAAAAATAAAACTAATATATAAAAGTCAGGCTCTCAGGTAGTGGGTCATAAGTTCAGTTGTCTCAAACTGTTCCTGGCAACACTTCACACGCGAACTCCCCTGTCAGTCGGTCCCGGGGATGACCACCAGCGCGTTGAGAGCAGTGAAAGCCGGGCTCAAGGGCAGCCCGTGCTTCAAACCGTAGGGTGATCCCAAGCACGGGATTATAACAACTAAGTATCACTTTATAACACTTCAATCAGTATTGTTTCCTTGATTGTTATATTGCGATTTATAGCACACCACAATAAGTAATTTAGATGTACTAATATAATATTTGGCAATATAAGTTACTCGACGTGAGTGGCTTAGAAGTGGTAATGACGGAAGCGGCGCTCGCGGCGCGGCGGGTTCGTTCGGCTCCGTAGCCGACCGGTTTCCGAGCACATAGCTACGTCACACGACAAGTACGAGCGAGCGAGTATTAATATAAATATTATTAGTTATAGAATGCAAGTAGGTTAGACTTTGTTTGATTATTCTAATTAAGATAAGTGTTTACTAATCCGATTTAAAATATATATCCGCTATTATTTTATTTGATTGCAATGAATTACAATCTAGTTACTGTATATTATTATTTTTGTAAGTTTTAATTAAGGTATTACATATTAGATAAATTATCTATATCTTTTATTATAGTTAATAGTAGTTATGTAACCTACGTTACAGTGATTGTTATTAAAGTAAGAAAATAATATGTTTTGCATAGTGCATGGTGAGAACCACCCCATCGCAGACAGATACTTATAAAATTGGTAATGCTTAAAGATCGAAGGAAGAAAATATCTCGCAGATTTATCACCTAGCCAATATTTCTAATTCTTAATCAAAGCCTAAGGTACATTATTGTTTATGTATTATTACTTTTCACGAATTAAAAACATTATAAATTTACAAAAAAATATTTAGGTATTAAGATATTTTATAACAAAAATACCGCATTATAGGGACACTACGAAACACAATTGTTATACAGTATTCACGCGAATTATGTCATTATTGAGAAACAAATCGCTTTTCGGTGTCTGCGGAAAGAAGGGACAGGAGCAAAGCGTTTTGTACATATCACAATTGTATTTTTGGTCCCAGGTAATATGTGGCGAGCTTATTGCCGCTTTTCGAGAACTTTTGTGTTCGCCAGAGCCTCGTCCGATGTTCGGCATGTACACTTGCAGTTGAGGTTGGCTTTGGCTCCTCATATCTTGGTAAGACCCCTATACACCCCTTTTTAATATCCCGTTTTAATAGTTTATTGATAATGTGGTTGCAGGATATGGGTTGAGTTGCCAGGAGCTTGTCGCTACGGTTTTAGTGTTGCCTGATGTACTAGGAACGTAAATCCACTATTATTATATACCACGCAGTGGCACTCAAGCATAATGTCCTAATGATGTCAAGTATGTATATATGGCGAAATATGGCCATACAATATGCTTCTGCCTACTCCTTCTGGGAAGCAGGCGTGATATTATGTATGTGTGTAACTATTAAAACGCTACAGCTTCTAACTTAAAATACCATCTCTAGCCTGTTATTAAATTCGGAGCATAGCCGTCTCTCAGTTGGTCCCGAATCCCGATAGTCATTTATCATTCCTAACAAAATACCAAGTAATGCCTGCAAAAAATATGAAGACAGAAACCTTCCAGCTAAACAAATGGGAAATCTGTTTTTGGACGAAAACCTCAAACGAAATTAGTAGCTTCGAGAAGTTTCTAAATGTAATTTTGATAGATTTTTCTTTGAATACATTTCGCAAATTCAATCAGTTTCGAGCAACTCTTTGTAACATTATTATGTCATTAATGAAGAATTTATGGTTAAAAATTTACAAGAAACGCCTACCAGTTGATATGATACAGGGCAAAATTATGGTACAGGTTGATGGAAACAGATACTTATACACAATGGACACAATTTAGATACAAACAATATTTAGTGAAATGCGGGAGGCTGGAGTCTAAATTAGGCAAAAGTCTGCCTGTGTCTTAGATCACCAGGCCTCTCACCCGCGGCTAAATTACAATAGTACATTACCGATTGTCAGTGAAGTACGAACATTTATACAAAAATATTAATTATAAAATCATGATTTAAGGCGTGCCGTGTAATAAGCACGGTAACAAGTGCACCCATTAAATGCCCATCAAAAATTTTGTTTTAGAATTAATGGGAAATTTGGCTGAGGTAGTATTTTGATGTGAAATACTACGTACGTTACGTAAGTAGTTTGGTAATTCTGATGGCAACTTTTTCCTCGTTTTAACCTTTAAGACAGTGTGAATGAAGCTGTGATCTCTGCCACCCCTACGGGAAAGAGGCGTGACATTATTTATGTATGTATGTATGTAGGTATATAATTAAGCGTATTCGTTTCAAGCTTTCAAATGATATATTGTTAGTATGAAAATGTATACTTTTACTTAAATCAATATTGGATGTTATTAACGGTTGAGTCGATTCGGTTGCAAGCGAGTATAGTTAGTAATATTTAAAGCGCCATAAACATAGACACGACTTATTGGCGGGAAAGTAAAACGTCATATCTGCAGTTTTTTTTATTTTCTAAAATTTGTGATATTTTTAACATTAATGTGTAATAACGGTGGATTATTAACCGTTAAGTGTTTGTGAACGTACATGAGTGTTGGCAAACAAATCAAAACAGTGCAACATAACTTTTCAAATTCTCTCAAGAAGTCCATGTGAGATCTCAGTATAGTCCCACATCTTTACTAAGGACTCAAGGGATTTATGAGATGCCCTCCATTTACTATTTATCATCTTTATCACCACTCATTCTCATTTACTATAATTTATAGGAATATAATAAACTAAGCCTCTAAAAAAAGCTTTTTTGATCATCAAAAATACTGAGTGAGCATCTAATAGGTGATTAGGTGCTCAATCAGTATTTTTGATGTACAAAAAGGTTAGGTTAGGTTGGCAATTTATTAATTTTGAAGACACGTTAAATAACACCCTAATTTATATGTTATTAATATATCTCTTACTTGACACTGGCTAAATGTGCAAACAGCACAAAGCCATTATTTATTTTAAAAAAAAACTTAGATATATATATATCATTTGGCGCTACGGGTGCTACCAACTAGTTAAACTAATTGAAGCAAAAAATTTATTAATAAAGCTAATAATTATGAACGGGGATATCTTACACAAGTATTAATGTTCTTAAAAGAAATCCCCAATCATAACACAGAAATTGTAAAAAACCAAATGAAGATTTTGTATTTGTATAATTAAGCAGGTGAACTGAAAAAGGTAACGCTAGCTTGATTTAAAAAGATTCGGTGAAGAAACTCGTCAACGCATCAGCCAGCAAAAACCTGATTAAATAAATAAAACTAACTAAACAGCCAACACAAAAGCCCGAACTGTGAACGAACACGATGTAAATGTAAACATCACCGCGCCCGTCCATCCTATATGAATAAATGAGACGTCCAGTGATTGTCCCTGAATAATTCACGTTACTGGCCGGCTACTTTTTCCCCTGCACCAATTTTTTTCTTGCCCATTCAATACCGTAATCCTTCTGTGCTGAATTTCATATAAACAACGTTACGCCCTTGATTTCGCGAATGAAATATGAATGCCCTACGGCGTTGGATAGAGACCTTTTCGGTTTATGAATTTATTTTTGCTTTTCTTTGACATTGTTATTTGCGGTTGATTTTTTGTGGTTGAATTGAGGATGTATATGGTACCGAGGGGTCTGGTTAACGTTTGTGTGGCATTTCATATCATATGCTTCTGTACTTTGGACCTAGTTACAACTCCAAACGCGTGGTGGAGTAAATCAAACCATGAGACATAAGATGGAAAGTATAATATACAAATTTGACGAATCCAAAATTAAATGATCCTGTTGAGCTTAAAGAAAATTAGATACATTTTATTTTTATTTATTATTTTGATATTTCTACATGTAAAGCTCTGCAACGTCATACAATTTAGGAAGGCCCTTACAAGCACATTAAACTTGTAATTTTATTTTTTACCATAATTAATGTTCGATATTCGTATCTTACCGATCTAGTAAGTTGAAGACCACTCACTCTCGTTCGTACAAGGCGGCTCGTGCTCAGTAGTGGCCAGTTAATAGATTACCTTTTACTTACGTAACTAATTATAATAAATTAATAAATAAAAGGAAGCGCTCGTAGCTCTGCGGTGCTAGGTGGTCGGAAGCGATCACCGAAGTACAGCAGATTTTACTGAGGTCAGTCCTTGGATGGGTGACCGTTTGTGTGGCATTTGATATCGAGCGCTTCCGTGCTTCGGAAGGCACGTTGAGCCGTTGGTCCCGGTTATAACTAAATGTGATGTTAGAGGCCTAATGGGTGGCTTGATAAATTCTAACAGCAGGACGCCATACACCTGCCTCCGCCAATCCGCACTGGGTCAGCGTGGTGGAGTATGACCCAATACCCTCACACCTTGATATGTGAGAGGAGGCTCGTGCTCAGTAGTGGGACGTAAATGGGCTGAGATGATGATGAATAAATAAATATTTCTGGAAAACTTCGACCGACTTTTAGCTTAATACTAAGCAAAATGTGTTTGCTATGAGTACTAGAGAACGGATAATCACATGATATAATTATATGCTCATTATATAACACAATGCAACTACCCAATATCTTATTAAGTCGTTTAATAAAAGGCCAATAGAGGATAAACTAAATACTAGAACGGCATATAATATTGGCAACACAACCAATATCAAACAATTGCAAACAAACAAGGCGACATGAATTGTATATACATATTGTGTGGACTAGATACGTGTCTAATGGCTTCCATACATTATTGTGGCTCAGTTCAGGCGCTAATTGAATTATATGATTTATGTACCGGGCCGGTACAAGCTCGTGCTGTGTTGTGCTCACAGGGCCCACGCACAAACTTACGCGGGTAGACAGACGATTTAATGTGGAAGGTATTTGGGTATTCTTTAAATTTATTAGTTTGTTAGTAATCTTGCGATAATATTTTTTTTCTTTTAAATAATGGCGTCGTGCGTTTAGCACATTTAGCCAGTGTCAAGTAAGAGATACATTAATAATCTATAAATCATAGTAAATGAGAATCCTAAGCTGCCCCTAAGCCCCTTGAGTCGAGCTCTTGAGTACTATATCAAGATCTCACGTGGAGTTCTTGAAAGAATTTGAAAAGTTATATTGTTTTGTTTCATTTACATCATGTAGGTACTCATGTAGGTACTCATGTACGTTCACAAACACTTAACGGTTAATAATCTACCGTTATAAAATAAATAAAACTAAACTGTAGACATGACCCTTCACTTTGCCGCCAAGAAGTCTACGAAAATATTGTTTATGTAGTGTATAGCATGATGTATATTTATAAATTATTTAGACATTTACTAGTGGGATGTAATAAAACCATGGAAAGGGCTATGCAAGGAGTCTGCCTGCAAGATGAAGATACACACGCCAGCGCACTAAAGTCACCGACATCAGAAATAAATTTCGAAGATCCAATGGAACTACCGAGATGACGATAGATGGAGCCACCGAGTCCTGCATTAGGTAACCCATGACAGGAAGACAGCACGCAGGTAAACCAGCAGATACATGGTCCAAAGACTGATAGAAGACGGCAAATCCGACCTTGAGCAGAAATGTCGTATCAAGAACTTCCTTTGAAGAAAAGTTCTTTGGAAGAAAGGGTTATTGTATATTATTATAGCTATTTTTATATTAAATAAATTGGTTAGTTTTGCTACGAAAATATAATTTACAAGTTTGTAATGGATTAAAAAAAGTCGATAGCTTTTCTAATGGTACACATGTCGTACAGTAGGACCAAATAATAACCAACAATAAACAGATAGTTTATACTTCCCAAGAAACATACATACATTCACGCCTGTTTCCCCGAAGGGGTAGGCAGAGGCATATTATACGCCCACATTTCGTCTATTACGTAGTTAATCCAACGTAATAGGTGGCGAATTGCCGAGTGACTACGCCGTTTATCGGGCACTGTTATGTTCGCCAGAGCTTTGTCCGTTGATCGGCAGGTGCACCACTTGCAGGTGAGGTTGGCTTGGGCTCCTTGGGACTTGGTAGGATCTCTATACACCCAAAATAAAACAGGCATAATCCTAATGTTAACTGGACGAGAATGCCTTTGGCATTAAGTTCGCCTTTGTGTGACATTCAAGTGTGCAATAAAAAATTATATAAATAAAAAACGTTAACCTAATGGACGTTAACCTAATTGTAACATACTCTATGCAGCTTTTAGATGGGTGATGGGGTTGAATGTCCGCTACCGCTCATGAATCAAGCCCATCCTAGATACTTCCATGGCTTTGAAATTTAATACTTTATCTACAGCAGTAAGCATAGCGAAATCTATTCCTAATTGAATAACTAGGTATAGCTATGGCCATTGTTCTATGTTCGAATAAATATCGTGGTATTCATACACAATAAACATTATTTATACCCTTAACACATTAGGATGTAGATGGGATATGTGTAGGGTGTGCGTAAGTAATAAGTCGTAGGTTCGATTCCCACACAGGACCAATCTTTGTGTGCATGAACATGAATATTTGTTCTGGTCTGGGTGTTTTCCTATGTATATTAAGTATGCATTTACAAAAAAAAAAGTATTTAAGTATGTTTATCCGTTGTTTAGTATCCATAACACAAGTTCTTAATGATACTTATCTTGGAACTAAATAATTGGTGTAATTGTCAGAAAACATTTATTTATTTTTAAATAGTCCAACTTACGGTTGTATAGTCCTTTATATACACAATCCAAACTAACACAGTTAACAAATAGTCACAGAAGGCAGAGAAAGAAACGAAAAGCACAGCACAGCACAATTATATAGGTGACAGGCGTGAGAGAAGAAGTACGAAGTTATAGTAAGATAGATTAGATAAAGCGAAGAAAAGACAGTAAGTGATAAGCTAATAATCACGTAATTATAGTATCTAGTATAAAGCAGCGTGCGCTCCGCGTCGTGGTAAGCTTCACAATTCATTCACAATAATAATTGACCATGTGTAATGTTGATAATGTGTAGTGCCCGTAGTTAGTAAGTCAGCAACGTCTTATGTGTTCTGTGTTTCATCATATTATCCATTAGAAGTCTACTGCTGAACATTGGCCGGCCTTATAGATTATATTCTATTGAAGGTATTTGCCGATTATCACCACGCTGGGCAGGCAGGTTGGTGATCGCTGTTCCAGCTAGTACGCAGGATAACGATGCTGCATATTATCCGGTAGGACTTCTCTTCGTCGACTCTTAGGACTCAGCGTCCAGTTATCAGAATTGTTTAGATAAAATAATATAAAGATTTATGATCACTTTTAGTTTTATTTTCATATAAATAACGTTTACACATGTATCCATGAATTTTCAAACACACAAATATCTATCTCGTATGAAAATATCAAAGGGTATAGATCATAACGGTACATACTTTGATTAATTACATTCCAAAAATACTTAAACATAATAAAAAATAACCATGTTAAACATCAATTTTAAAATCAAAACGTAGGGCCCTACTATTACAGTTTGTTCCACAATCACGCCTTAACGGCTGAACGAGTAAAATTGAAATTTGGCTTACAGATAGAATATTTCTGTCTGACCTACATAGGACACTTCTTATCTCACGAGGAATAAATTTCTGATGTCAAAATACTATTTTAGCTGAAAAGTTGGAAATAACATAAATTTAAACATTTCATCATCATATCCAAGCATTATCTCGGACTTTAGCTTGGGGCCCAGGGTCTGCACACTTTTTTCTTTGTTGAAGTCGGTAACAAAATGCCTTTACGCACTGCCTCCCTGCCAAAGGGGGACCGAAAGGTTTGTGTGGGCTCACTACGGCAGACGAGACCGCCAGCAGTCCCACCCACTAAAAATCTTCCGACGACGCCCACCGCTGTTGGAGCAGGGGCCCCCTGCCCCACTGCCTAAGACCGTCCTGGCGCTGCTTGCCAGGAGGGCTGGCCCGCCCGCTGTGCCCTCCACAGGTCCCTCTTAGTTTCTCCCCCGGTAGTCAGTGCTAAGGGCACCCAGAGTCGTCGGTCTCGGGGTGTTACCTTTTCGCTGGCGCCTCCTGCGCCCTACCGAGAGATACTCCCCCCCCCCCACCACGTCGGGGGGGACAGAGCCAACCCTCGCACTATATGTGCCAACCTCTTGTAATCTTTTGAGAGGCGCAGTGTGTAGCGCCACCCTTACCTCCTTATGCGACCACCGGCTTATGTGGCCGACTTCGCGGGGGGTCTATATAGACGGTCCGTATAGACGGTACGGGCCCCCTGCCCTCGCCGCCTATGACCCCCCTAGGGATGCTGGACGGGCTCTCCTGGCCCGCCCTCTGGGGTCTGCTTACAAGTTCAACCAGATTTTGACTGAATTTCAGTTATTACATGGAGCGACTGCCGTCTGCCCTCCGCAACCCAGAAGGAAACATAATTCTATAGTAAACCAGCTGACATTTGTTAGAAGGTACTGACTTCCTAATAACGACTGCCATATAAATGTTCATGACAGCCGGGACCAACGGCTTAACGTGCTTGCCGAGGCACGGAACAAGCAATAATTACGCAAATAACTTCGAAAAGTCAGTCACCAGGGTTTGAACCCGAGACCCTCTCAATTTAAAGGCAAGGGGTCTCGCCAATGGGCTGTCACCGCTGTTAATTAAACATTATAATATTATTAGTTATAATAGTAAGTAGTGTAACAATGTTTTATAAAGGTAAAATATGCAATTCAAACATTTTTTTTGCAATTAAAGTAAAAAACGGTGTGAATATAATTTAGGAGGGAACATGAGCATTCTCGAAATGGCAACACGTCCGCCATTTTGAATGGGGAAATAAATTTCCCTCCATTTTACTATCACCCAGCCAACCTTGGAGGAAATTAACGACATTACGAAATGAGTTCTTTTTTATGAACGTCTCTGAGCAATGCAAAGAAAAAAAATTCGAATGCTCTACAGACAGTTTGTAGCTTATGTTTTTATTTGAACCGACGTCTTAAGTGGTGTGTATTATTATATATTTATTCGATTTTATAAACATTAGGTACATTGAGTACAAAACTCATGAAAACGGTCTAGCAAAATCTATTGAAATAATACAAAATAATAGGGTTGATTGCGAGAACAAGCTCACGCTGGGATAAAAAATTAGGATTCAGTGATTCAATTAATGGATTATAGATACCCATCACTCTAAAAGTGTACTTTAATTATGCTGATACGAGCAGTCCGTATACTGATACCTGTAGCACGTAAACTGATACCTGCAGTACGTATCTGCAGCACGTGTACGTATACGTATACTGATATGTGCAGTACGCTTCTAGGGTGATGGGTTCGAACCCTTATTAAAACTTTTGCACAGTGGTCAGGCCTTTGACAGGTAGGGTGGCCTTTGACAAAGCTTCCGTGCTTCGAAAGGCACGTTGAGCCGTTGAGCCGGCTATATCTGGTGGCAAATTAGAGGACCCATTGGGCGACTATAAGAAAATTTACAGTGTGACGCTACACACCGGGCTCGGCATATCAACTTGCGAAGATCTAAATGCTTTCGTGGAGTTTCGTGCTTTGCGATGTTATTGGATTGAGATGATGGTCCGCTCACACCTTCAAAAAAGGTTAGCATGCGAATGTCGTCGCGTCTTTGCATGCCTGCTCTCTATGTTATCTATGGTAGTGCTGGTGGTTTCTGCACTTAGTCCTTCCTATAGAACATAGTGCGTGAGCCTTTGGGACCATGTCTATTCACTCCAGCTAGCCCATCTCCTTCCAGAAGAAGATCAGGTCACCCAATTTGTGTAAAATTTCTATAATGTAACTCGGTGAACATAGGGTTACATTCCATGTATCAGCAAAGCCTGTGCATTTCAGGAGCACGTGGTCGACCGTTTACTCGGCCACCATACAGGTTTTATACAAGGGGCTGTCTGTGACTCCTATAGTATGGACATTTTTGGTCAGTGAGCAGTGCCCGATAATGGTCCACGACACTAGGCGCAGGTAATTCTGGCCAGTCGTAGGCCTGCTCTTATAAATGACTATGGATAATTTACAGACATTTCAAGTTTCTCCCTTCCAAAATTATTACTTTTGGATAGGATTTTATAAATTCTTTTTATTTCAGATAGTACACCACAAACCAGAGTATCTTACGATCGGTCGTAAAGGGGAAGACGGTGTTCATATAGTATAATCTGCAACCTCGTAAACATGTTGGTCCTCTCAATGCAATGATCTTATTCCAAACTCTAAAATGTTTCGTATTAAAATATATTTTTTTGAGTCTTTGTATAATTTTTGAGAAGTTCTTTTATTTTACAATTGTTTACAAAAATTACAGTTACAAACTAGATTCACCTTTTAATGTTCGTTACTTCTAATAGACTGATCATGATTCGGGTCCCTTATGTCTCACTACTGAGCAAGAGCCACATCTCATAACACGTGGTGAAAAAGATTCAGATATTCCACCTCGCGAACCTAGTGCATTAATTAAGGCAGATGGATTTGTTGCGTGAATTTAATAACTCAGGTGCACCAGGTGACTATTGCAGATTAAAGAGAAGAAGGAAGAAGATTGGAAAGGTGAAGATGGATAAGTGACCATTTGTGCTACATCTTGCTTCGAATCCACGCCATTTGATTTCATCCGAGTAGAAACCTAACTAAAACTATGTAAAAGTAATGTACATATAGACGTAGAAAATGTACTGTTAGCACAGAGAGCTCTTTTTTTACCGTGGCAAATGGTCCTCAAAAATTGAAATAAAAGTTTGACTAATATTCTTCTAGGAGCTGCAGAATAGGGCCGTGTCAGAGTTAACTATCTCAGTTTACAGTCCAGTTTACAACCAGAGGCGCCTGCAGTGCGCCAGGCGCCTGGAGATCTTCATTTCACTTATCGTTCTGTAACAAACATAACTTATTTCCATTACGAGTTAACTTTATAATACTCTTCGCGCCATGTTTTATAGTTTGACTTGTGTCGTTAAACTTGTAAGGGCTATGATTTATATCTATATAGGGTGTAAAATACACATAGACGTATAATAGTGTTTAGTTAGAATTAGTTAGGGTGTATCCCCATACGCATATGTAATCTCCTTAGATGTTGGCTGATCACCAATATCGAAGGAGCCCAAGCCAACCTTACCTGCAAGTGGTACACCTGCTGATCAACAGACGAGGCTCTGGCGAACGCAAAAGTGCCTGGTTAGCGGCAATAGGCTCGCCACCTATTATTACGTGGGACCAATAAAAAAACTGGCGAAATGTGGGCGTACAAAATGCCTCTGCCTTCCTCTTCAGAGAAACAGGCGTGATATTATTTATATATTTATATTAGAGAGAAATACATAGCACTATTTTTTCAAACATTTATGAATGTTTAACTCTCATTAACCTATAAACTAACATATTAAAAATAAGGCTCTGGCGAACATAACAGAGCCCGGTAAGCGGCAATAGGCCTGCCACCTATTACGTGGTACCAACTTTATACATAATTGACGCATAATATGCCTCTGCCTATCCTTTCGGCGAAACAAGCGTGAATGTATGTAAATAAACAAACTTTACAAAAAGAATCAAGCCCAGACATGTTGTATGTTAGTTAATTGCATGAAATTTATTTAATAAACACGGCACACGCTTAGCGTGATCTGAATGCAACATAAACTGCACAAAGCGAGAGGGCGTCCAAATAGTTCAACGCAAAGTTAACAAATGGGATTGGCCGCGGCTTGCATGGCGTTATTGGCGATGTGGGGCAAGCTATAGGAGAAAGCGGATTTCAAAAGCAATTATTAATAATATAGTATTTCTTTGTGTGAATGAAGCTAAGAGTGTGCCAGGATCGTAGCAAATGGAAATGGATGGAAAAAATGGACTTATATAATTTGATGGCTTAATAGTTATTAATCAGCTCCAATTGATTCAAGGTGTATTTCATGATTAATTAAGCCTCAGTTTTATAAAAGAAGCCACAAACTGTTTGTTGTATGTAGTAGTACTTTAGTAATTGGTCCTTCATAGATCACTGATCTGTTAATACTAAGATAATACAAAAAAAATGCTACAGAAGTTCAAATAGCTTAACACAAAGTTAACAAATGGGATTGGGCGTGCCCCGCATGGCATTATTGGTAGAGTGGTGCAAATTATATGAGACAGCGGTTTAAAAACTATACAAGGAGACGTTAAGGGTCTGTTAAGTTTTCTGAATCGTTAATTGGCTAAAATAATATACTAGATAAATTTCAAGTGTAACTCAAGTAAAGTTTAATTGGATACATTTAGAAATTACAGGAAAATAAATATATACAGACTTTACGTTCTCTTATATTATAAATTACTTCCAATATAATAGGTTGGGGAAAAAGTCTTTTCGTATTTTTGTATGAAAAGTCAAGACATTTTTTTCAAAGTTTATTTACATTTATTTACAATATATATGTACCGTTTTGTTGAATAACTTTCTGCCATTTTGTGGGCAGAGACATTATCCCGTTACTGTAGAAACTTTGGGACTTCTGATCAAAAAAACGGGACAAATAGTTTTGGCAGTCCTCTCTTGAGGTCAACCTTACAGAACCTAAAGAATACTGCAGAGACCGAAACAGGTGAAAATCTGAAGGCGCAAGGTCAGGGCTATATGGTGGATGCACTAGGAACTCCCAGTCGAACTCTCTTAATTTTTGCTGAGTGGCTAAAGATGTGTGTGGTCTAGCGTTATCGTGATGAAAGACCACACCCTTCCTGTTGATCAATTCCGGCCGTTTTCTCTCGACTGCTTCCTTTAATCTCATCAGTTGCTGGCAGTAAAGATCAGAATCGATGGTTTTGCCGGGCGGTAAAAGCTCATAATAAACAATGCCCTTCCAATCCCACCATACACACAGCATCACCTTATTTCGTGTTAGGCCAGGTTTGGCCACAGTCTGTGAAGCCTGGCCAACTTTCGACCACGACCTTTTTCGCACGTTCTTGTCGTACGTGATCCACTTTTCATCGCCAGTTATCAATCTCTTCAAAAACGGCTCGGTTTCATTACGTCTCAATAATGAATCGCAAATGAGTACACGGTTCATTAAGTTTCTTTGAGTGAGCTCGTGTGGCACCCAAATATCGAGCTTTTTTGTGTAACCAGCTTTCTTCAAATGGGTCAAAACTGTTTTGTGGTCAATTCCCAGTTCTTCAGCTACATCGTAACTACTAATATGCCGATCTTGCTCCACTCTTTCAAAAATGGCGTCCATTTTATTCGTAACAGGGCGACCAGAGCGAGGTGCATCTTTAACATCAAAATTTCCGGACTGAAAACGTTTGAACCAAATTTGTGCTACTCTTACTGACACTGCATCAGGTCCATAAACATCACAAATTTTTTTCACTGCTTGAGTTGCATTTTTGCCTTTTTTATAATAAAATTTTAAAATGTATCGAATTTCTTCATTAGATTCACTCATTTTTACGGAGAGAAAAACAAATGAAAAATAGCGGGAAACAACTTTTTTTAATTTTTTTCTTTTCTTTATAATGGAACCTTTTTAATGTTACCAAAACCAGCCAGATACAAATAGTACAGTCAAAAAAATTTTATAATAAGTTTATACCTACGTTATGCGAAAAGACTTTTTCCCCGACCTAATATAAATAAATTGCCCAACTTCAATACGCATTGAATTTGCTTAGTAGTGTACGATCTAAATGGAGGAGGAATCCAAAATGGAGATTTGTTTTAAAATAATGTTCTGCTCACCGCAATACGACACCCGAAACATAATCTGCATCAATAGATCCGTGCGAATACTATATAAAATGTAGCATAATAAGGCCCTTTTACAAATACCCATCAAAGTGTATTTGGTTATATTAGTAACACACATACGATAACAACATGTTTAACATGCAACAAAAAAGTTACTGCAATGTCATCGAATTAAACCCAAAAATTTTAAAAAAAACCTCCGTATTAGTAATATATAACTGTGTTACGGTCATTTGTACTTAAGAATAGGGCTTTGACATAAAATTGTAACATAACATACCGATGGACAAACAGATCCTAAGCTCACGTATGAACAATTTAACTTAGATTTTTGACCTCTCAAAGGTTTCTGTGATATATTTGTCATAAATTGTAACATAACAAACCGATGGACAAACAGATCCTAAGCACGTATGAACAATTTAACTTAGATTTTTGACCTCTCAAAGGTTTCTGTGATATATTTGTCACAAATTGTAACATAACATACCGATGGACAAACAGATCCTAAGCCCACGTATGAACATTTAACTTAGATTTTTGACCTCTCAAAGGTTTCTGTGATATATTTGTCATATTAACTCCACTAAGCTTAAAGGCGCTCAAATAGTTTAACGCAAGCTTAACAAATGAAATTGGCGGTGGGTTGCACGGCATTATTGGTGGTGTGGATCAATACATAGGTGGAAGCGGTTTATTTTATTTAGGTATTAATTTCCGCAGTTAATAGGCACTTTACACTTTCCTAAGAGCTTTATAGAACCAAACTTTAATAATTTGACATTGTTTGTACTAGTTTTTTTGGCTTCTACATTACCACATCATATTCAAAGTAAAATTTAAATCGTTTAAATCCAGGGCTCCACTTGCAGATTGCGAATGAAGTACTGCACCGAATATTAATAGATTGTTTTCACTCTAGGTGACGTTGATGTGCTTCAATTGCTCCATTATTTATATAAAACGAGCTGACCCGGCGAACTTTGTTCCGCCTTAATGACAATAAATAAGCAGATTGTTTTTTTATTTTATTGGAAAATTACAAAAAAATTAAATACCTACATTAATAATTCATTATTATTTCTATATTTTATTACAAAGTTGCTCTTCACTTAAGTACTTTGTGATACACGACATTTTTTTTTTATTATTATTTATTGAGAAGCACGAAGTCGAGCCATACTATTGCGGCGATGTTCACGTGCAATTTCTTGTTCTTCTTCAGTCCTTTCATTTCCAGTATTTCGTATTCTTCTTGCATTACGGCTTTGTCGGTAAATATTCGATAGTCTTGTTCGCGGCATTATTAATTAAACTTCACTTCAATTCACCTAAAAAATTATTTCAAAACTCATATTCACATTCCCGCCTAGAAGTCAGAAATAGTTTGAATATTGATTTCTTACAAATATCAAATTGTCATCCATACGTCACTACATAGCTGTCATTTGCGTTTTGTTATTCCAAGTCTGATTCATTTTTGTTATATCACGTTTTATAGTGACTGACGTTTCATGTCAAGTCACACGGGAACGCTGTCTAACGGGATAAAAAGTATCCTATGTCCGTCTCCTGGCTCTAAGCTACCTCCCTACCAATTTTCGCCCAAATCTGTTCTGCCGTTCTTGAGTTATAAGTGCAGTAACTAACACGACTTTCTTTTATATATATAAGATATAAGGTGCAGTACATTCAATAAATCACGTGATTTTTCATATTAAAATATTACGTAGTTTTGGATTTTTACTATAGTATTTATTTAAGCAAGACACATTTTGTAACCAGCATTTTGTATACTTTAAAGTGATCCATGATGCTACGTGAGTATTGTGTAAAGATAAATAAACACCAGCTGAAACCTAACTTAACCTAAATATTTTAATGCCTGTGTAGGTAGAATAATCACCTTGAATATTTCACTTAAGCGTACCTAATCCGAACAAATCGAGGGGTTTTATAGTCGGTTAAAGCTGATTTGTATTTTTGTTATTTTGAATTGTGGCAAGTTCACGATACTTGCTGTCTTTAAAATTGTAAAATTATTTATTAAAATTATTATTAATTTCCTTGAAAAAATTTAACAACGCTCATTGCAACTTGATTTTGTTCTCCCGACACTTGGACCACAGTTTCGAAAGCAGCGGCTTTTCACGCACATTCAACAATTCAAGTGATTTATTTAGGCTGTAAACTAAGTCGGGACGTTAGTAGGCCCGCTATTGCGTTGTAACTGCCGACAGTGCAGGATTATGCTGTCGGTACTCCGCATTCGGTGTCTCAGATTGGTTGGCAACCTCTGCCTGACACTAGAGAGTTATGGGCGCCAAATTGGCTCATTTGAGACACCCTTAGTGTGGTTTTAGCTCCAAATTTCCTGTGTTATGTTATTTCGAGAATATATGGTTGAGAAAGATGCTATCAGAAAATTTACTTTATCTAATAAATATATATTTTTGTCGTCTATTCCTTCATGTCCCATTCTAGTACCCGACAGCTGGAGTTAGGTCTTACATCATCAGTGTCATCATCCTACTGTCCCGTTATCGGTTTATCTGAAGTTGACTTTAATTTGCATCGGTTATTTTTTCAACAACTAATCCACCTCATTTTCTATCAAAACATTATTTACACATTCAATCTGTCGTCTCATTGTAATTATTCTTTTCATCTTATGGCCTTCGTCTCCTTTCATAACATCTCCATACCATTACAAACTGCTTCCCTTAACCTTTTTAGTCACAGGGGCTGTTTGCACAACTACCTCTAATTCATTCCTTTTCTTATCCATTCATATACATACATACATTATTGCTATTGCTATTTCTAAGTCCCATAAGGGCTTTTAACTTAGCCGAACGTCTCTCACGTACGAATGAGGCTAAGGACGCCTTTGAAATTAATGAATCAAATGCCTCACAAACAGTCACCTATTCAAGATCTGACCTCTATGTACACTGATTTACTATGTAGATTAATTTTACAGTGTCAAGGGGTGTTCGGTGAGTGATAGGATGGGATCTTTTTGCACAAGTATGTCTCGGAATCGCATACCAAGGGTTCCGTAGATTTAACTTGATTTTTTTTTATTTCATACGTTCATAATTTATTATACCTGTATAATTTTTCTTATTATCTTTTTTTTGTAAATCTATGAATGTACTAAATTAATAAATAAATAACATATTATGTTACGTCTGCATGTATTACTGTGTATGGACATAGTTTTCTTGATTTGTGTTCTTAATTCACACAAAGGTTGCCAGAAAGAAATTGCTGTTAGCAATAATGCCGCCCATTATACCATACACTTGTTTATGTGATTTGATTAGTTTTTTACATTTAGTGTACATTAAAGTATTCATTCATTGATTTATTAAAATTTTACCATATTATATGAAATATCACCAAATGTAGCAATATGTTACCGATTATTACCGTTTTGCAGAATGTTGCTACACCAAAAGAAACTGCGGTGTGAATGCAACGATAGCATTAAAAACCTTTACATTTTTTTGTAAAATAAGGTGGGTAAACTCCAAACAAATACACAGGTGGCTGTAATCCGCAGACGTGCCCAGAACAGTATGCCGTGAAGCCATGTAAAGCCTGTGCACACTGGTGACGTCCCCCATTCATCCCCATCCCTGAAACCTCACAAAGGGACGTAATTCACAAAAGTGCAGCGCCATATTTCACTTGGGGGATGATGCTGCGCTCGATCTTAAATTTTTGTTGCTTTTTTTTCATAACATATGAGGACTCAATACTATATAATATTTTAAATAACCATTAATAATAATGTCACAATTTTTATTCGCTTATTTGTTAAATGTGTTTTTTTTTGTTTTTTGTAGTCTTTACTAAATTTTATCGTATCGAATCGCTTTATTTATTAGAGAAAATTAAAAAATAAATCATGATCCTCTGTTATTTTACTATTTAAATTATTGGGACCATATAAATCCTAATAATGTAACAAAAGAAGTTCCGTGCGCGCGTAAAATAGCTGGCTTTGGTATCGCATCGTATGGCATTGTATAGGTTATGCAAAGGTCGTACGTTCAGTTCCTACCCTGGTCCCGCGGACAAGTCGATTTTTTCTAGTAAAAATCGTCTTATAACTATATTATGTATACTATATATCAAATATTTGTATAACGTTTATTGCGTGTCATATTGCATAGTATATAAAATGGTCATACAAGGTAAGTCTACATGTGACGACTTGTTAGGGCATAGCAATTTGAGAGGACTAGCTAAACTATGTAACATAATTAGAACATTTGTTTACAACTTTACACAATAAAGTTAAATATACAACTAATTCTTACAATATGTAAATCCGTGTCTAACTATGATTTTTATAACATTTAACTAATCATTGGTAGTTACTGTCATTATCATTACAAAAATCATTTATGTTGTAGTAACATGTGCTTAAAAGAAAATCCTTGAATATTTTACTGATTATATAGCATTGTAAATGAAACAAAATATAAAATAAGAAAGCTTTGGATGATTAGATTTTACTCTTACAGTATAGAACCCCAATATCTAACAAAAGAACAACGGCTAACTCGTAATGTAGAAGAAATTTGGACCTAATGATTCCCCAAGACACTTTATTTGTTCCCTATATACAGACACTCATTTAATCCGTCTATTTCGTAGCAATTGCTGTGTATCGCGTTGTCAGAGTAAAATGTCCTAAAATTATTTGATATGGAATTCTGCCTTGTTAGGAAGTTATATTAATTACATAATCATCTTACTGACTAATGACCACAAAAACGAATTTTTTTAAAACAAATAAGAGCTCGATACACAACCTGTCACACATTTAAGTACTTCCGTTAATTGCGGTAATCATACGCAGCTTTCCTATTATCGGGGTACATTTCAAAAAAAATATATGTTATGTATCCTAATCTTAACCTAGATACATACATACATACCTACATTTTAATAATATTATATATTCGCTGAAAAAAGATTTTAGCAGCGCTCGAAGTTGGCTCAGCCAGAAGTGATATGTAGGGACCGACGCTGGAGTCCATGGCACTCAACTCATTACAGTTCTGTCTCAGACCTCGAGTAAAATTTGTAAAATATATTTATGCCAATTGACAATTAAGGTATAATTGTAATAACAAAATTAAATAATAACATAATTATTGAGGCTCTAAGAAAGTTTGTATTTAGAAGAGTTTTTGTATATTAAATTAATAAAGACAACCAACTTGTGCGAAACATTAATTGTTTTCAAATATTTAATTTCCACTGCCATCTCTACCGATGCTCACATCGCTCCCCCTATTCGGCAAAAAGAAACTTTCTGCGTTATACAAAAGTGAAAATCTCCGCAATGATTTATGCTGACACTCGAGAAAATTGCTCCCCTGCTCGCCTGGCTCCCCATTCGCCTGTCTCCCCTGGCACCAAGTCGGTTGCTAAGTGGGAAGTTCACAGTTACTCGCTTCGATTCCTCAAGTTTTGACAGAAGCGGCCTTTTGCGTGCGCCCTCATTTATATTTAATACGGGCGCGTTAATAATTTTGATGGGATAAATCAAAAAGAAGTGATCTCTTTTTGCAAAATTATTTATTGATATTATTTGTCTAATGGTTTATTTGCATTAAGGTTTATTTTCCTCTTTGATATATTACCAACTCCTCTCTCAAGACTGGACTCATATATTTGCCAAGATTAAAAAATTGATTAACCGAGCTAATGAAACTCTGTCTCGATGTATTTTTTTCCGCGTCGGTGCGGTGGTTGGTTAGATGAACCCTTAAAAATGTCATTCAGTTTAATTCAATCATTTAATTGCATTAATTTATTCTGGTCTGCCCGTTTCTACTATTTTTATTCACCACCGTGACGATTTTCTTGCCCGTTTTATTACGATCAAGCTCCCGCCCGCAGTGAATGGGCGCGTGAAATTTAAAGTTTGACCTTTGTAAGAGCTCTTTTGCGCTAAACTTGAATAAATGATTTTGACTTTGACTTGACTGATTAATATCGCGATTATCACTTTTGATAGGAAGGAATGAAATGTGGTCTTTAAAATGTTAATTGATTATTAATTCTTAAGTAGACATCTTTGAACAAGATGCAATTTTAAAATTACGTTCATTTCAAAAATAACTATCTAACTTTCTACTTAATCTGATATTGTCTATCATACTTCTACTATACATATTAGGTCGGGGAAAAAGTCTTTTCGCATAACGTAGGTATAAACTAATTATGAATTTTTTTTGACTGTACTATTTGTGTCTGGCTGGTTTTGGTAACATTAAAAAGGTTCCATTATAAAGAAAAGAAAAAAATAAAAAAAAGTTGTTTCCCGCTATTTTTCATTTGTTTTTCTCTCCGTTAAAATGAGTGAATCTAATGAAGAAATTCGATACATTTTAAAATTTTATTATAAAAAAGGCAAAAATGCAACTCAAGCAGTGAAAAAAATTTGTGATGTTTATGGACCTGATGCAGTGTCAGTAAGAGTAGCACAAATTTGGTTCAAACGTTTTCAGTCCGGAAATTTTGTGTTAAAGATGCACCTCGCTCTGGTCGCCCTGTTACGAATAAAATGGACGCCATTTTTGAAAGAGTGGAGCAAGATCGGCATATTAGTAGTTACGATGTAGCTGAAGAACTTGGAATTGACCACAAAACAGTTTTGACCCATTTGAAGAAAGCTGGTTATACAAAAAAGCTCGATATTTGGGTGCCACACGAGCTCACTCAAAGAAACTTAATGAACCGTGTACTCATTTGCGATTCATTATTGAGACGTAATGAAACCGAGCCGTTTTTGAAGAGATTGATAACTGGCGATGAAAAGTGGATCACGTACGACAAGAACGTGCGAAAAAGGTCGTGGTCGAAAGTTGGCCAGGCTTCACAGACTGTGGCCAAACCTGGCCTAACACGAAATAAGGTGATGCTGTGTGTATGGTGGGATTGGAAGGGCATTGTTTATTATGAGCTTTTACCGCCCGGCAAAACCATCGATTCTGATCTTTACTGCCAGCAACTGATGAGATTAAAGGAAGCAGTCGAGAGAAAACGGCCGGAATTGATCAACAGGAAGGGTGTGGTCTTTCATCACGATAACGCTAGACCACACACATCTTTAGCCACTCAGCAAAAATTAAGAGAGTTCGACTGGGAGGTCCTAGTGCATCCACCATATAGCCCTGACCTTGCGCCTTCAGATTTTCACCTGTTTCGGTCTCTGCAGAATTCTTTAGGTTCTGTAAGGTTGACCTCAAGAGAGGACTGCCAAAACTATTTGTCCCGTTTTTTTGATCAGAAGTCCCAAAGTTTCTACAGTAACGGGATAATGTCTCTGCCCACAAAATGGCAGAAAGTTATTCAACAAAACGGTACATATATATTGTAAATAAATGTAAATAAACTTTGGAAAAAATGTCTTGACTTTTCATACAAAAATACGAAAAGACTTTTTCACCAACCTATTATATACTTCTATCTGATAATGAAGGTGTTTAAAGTCGTTTTAATAAAAAAATTAACCTAAGGTAGCCTGGAAGAAATTGCTGCAATAAGGCCGCCCATTGTACCATATATTGTTTATGTGATTTTATTACTTTTTTATATTCAGTGTACAATAAAGTGTTTATTCATTCATTAATTTTTAACCTTACCTTGTCCTATTCCAGTTCAGCAACAAAACTTAAAGAAATCCTAAGAAAAGAGAATTTAATTCTAAACAAATGTATCACGCATGAAATATGCCCTGAATGGTCGTAACGTAAATAATAAAGGCTACACGAACCAGAATCCAGGGGAGCGAGGCCTTTTTAATGTTTCAGCACAATCACTTGTGGTTCAGTTATTCATGACTGACGACGGATCTTCACTTGAACCGTATGGAATCAGTGAAGGCAGAAATCCAATTTAAAAAAAGTTGGTGCTAAACCCTATTAAGGGTTAACTTTGCTGTCAGGATTTTTAAAGCTGCCTCATTGTAGTGATAGTCGGGATCAACAAGTCATCATTTTTTTCGAAGCACACACGCGCCTCTCTTGCTGGTGCCATTAAAAACCAGCGCGTCGATGTGACGGCATAAGCTGCGTTACAATATATTCATGCTACGAACAAACAATCTTTCTTTCTTTCAATTGTATCATGAATGAAGTATGTCCAGAATGGTCGTAATGTGTGTCTAGTGAATAATGAAGGCTACATGAACCCTAGATGCAGTAAAGCGGGGGCTTCTTAATGTTTCAGCGCAATCACTGGCAGTTGAGTTATTCATGAACAACTACAGGCCGCCCCAATTGAACCTTAAGAAGTCAGTTAAGGTAAAAAACCAATTAGAAATTTCAATCATGCTCTGCCGAATTATGAGTTATCAACCTACTACGACTGGGCTCGGCCGCTAAGGATTTTTCATGCTACTTATTATTTATTTACATACAAAGTATATTGTAAAACACATAAGTTTGAAAAAATGTACTAATCAAACAGTTTGACTGAAGGATCATCACACATAAAAAAAAAATTTTTTTACAATTCGATAATAAATAAATATGCCATAGACGATCTCCGTAATTAATATTATATTCCAATTTTACATACATACATGTTAAGTACATGATTAAGTACTTTCTCAGTAAACGTAGGTCTTTTTAAGCTACCTGACTGCTTTATTATAGTGAAAGCCAAGACCAACATCTTACGGTGCCTTAAGAAGCACGAAAACAAAAACGCTTGATATTAAATGCAACACATTAAGGATCGATCACCATAAATTTCTTTATTTCTGTGATCGTTTCCAACCAAAAAATTCGTGTCTGGCAACACTCGATACTAGATGTCATAAAATTGTTCTGTATAATTTTAATTAAAATTTAATTAGTTAAGCATAATTTAACGATATAAAACCAATATCACCACATATTTTAGTGTTAAATAAGTGTTACATATAATTTTTTTTATGTGATTTGTGTATTTTAAGTGTAAAAAGTGACAAGTCCTAAAACCGTTGTTGATAGTCATTTCTTCACGTAAATACTTAATAAGTCGATTGTTTCTCCTGAGTAGAATATTATACTTGTATAAGCGTTTATTCAGTGTTGACGACAGTTGCTGTGTTTGCGTAATTTTATAAAATATTAATTTAAAGTAATTACCGGTAACCTCAAAATACCCACTTGTCACTTCGTATACTGCAAAGCAAAGTGCTCCGTTATTTTTTTTAATTTAACTCGCGTTTGAATTGTATTTTATGCAACACAATATGAATACTCGTAGCCGTAAAGCGTTGTCTCGCCAGCAGGAGGAGCCCAAACTCCAGCTGGTGTTGCAGGAGCTTAAGACCAAAACGGAGCTCTGTGCAGAACTTTCAAAGGAAAGAGAGGAGAACGAAAATCTGTTAGTGAATGCGTTAGATGACACAAAGAAATTAAAATCTGAACTTTCAAGGCTTCATATTAGTTATGAGGATGTTGTTATTGAGCGGGATCACCTACAATCTATAGTAGATAGGTTTCAAGAGTGCAGTGAAGAGTATGAGAGGACCCTGAGGAGGACTTCAGTACTGGAGCAGGAACTACGAGATGCCCATGTGCACATCTCCGACTTGGAAGTGTCCTCACAGGAATCTGCTGCTCGTGAATCAAATATTTTATACAGTGAGTTAATGAGTGGTGCCCCGCAGTTTATTACTTCTGCAATTGTTTCAAACCCGGACTTGTCTACTATTGATCTCACAAATGATAACTCATATCAACCAGACAAGTCAGTTCTATTTTGCAGCAGAAATAAACTAAAAAAATATATTAAAATTAATAAATTTATCTATAAATCAAAAAAACAATTAAAACATTTTAATAGCCTGATGAATAAATGCAAGAATATTAAATCTAATCTTAAATTAAGAGAACAATGGAAGTTGTCTGAGCTAGAGTTAAAACAGTGTCATTCAAAATACTATACTGACACAAAGCACTTAGAATCAAAAATACAAAATTTGCAATTTGAAATTCAGTATCTAACTAGGAAATATGAATTGTCCCTTAAGGACTACAATAAATGTTCTTTAACAATAGATAAGATACTTAAAACCTCAAATGATAACACTGAGCGCCTTGATTCTTTTATAAATCAAAACTCTTGCAACGACAACTGCTTGAGTTCTCCACAGTGTGTTCCTTCGGTCTGCATTGACACCAAAACCTTATGTGGAAGCTCCCATACTAGTGTCAGTGCAGAGCAGCCGTTGTGTGCATCAATTGATGTAACATGTTGTACACAAGGTGATGTACATAAAAGAATTATGTTCAGTGATGATATTGGTAGACATATGGGCTCAAAATTGAATTCAGAGTCTAAGGGACAATCAGTTGTGAACTATTGCATGCCATCTGCAACATATGACAAAATTATGAAAAAAATTTTAAATTATAAATTTAGTAATGAGAATACTCTTATTATTTTAGTGGAGAATAGGGGTAACGTTAACAAAAAGGATTTAATTGAATATATTAATAATTTATTGTCTCTTGATTTAAGTAAAATTATTTTGTTCACATTCCCCTACTCAAAGAGCTTGCCAGACGCGGAAAATAATCTTAGATATAAGTTAAACTGTGTACTACATACTATAAGTACATATCATGATTGTATTAATTTGATTGATACTAACAGTTTTGTTAGCAGCAAATTTATGACTAAAGGTAGATATTACCTTTCATCTAGTTTTAAGCGACAGATAGCAAATTCGCTATCCTATTATTTTAGTATAACAGCCAAGAATTTGGCTAAACATATTGCTTCTATTGAGCAAAGCAGTAGTGTAGATAATAATTGTTGTGTTGACATTAATTATTCTGATTCTATTTCTAATATAGAAAATCATTTAAATTAAGATCTAAGACAACAGAGACAAACTCTGGCATAGTAATTACTAAACAAAATAATGTTATAAACCTGGTGCACCAGAATATTAGAGGAATATTGGGTAAGGAACTAGAAATTGAATTGTTCATGAACGGTAATCATATTGATATTTTTTGCATTACTGAACATTGGATTAAAAGTAACCAGTTCATGTTCAATTTTAATAATCACCAGGTAGGTAGTTCGTTTTGCAGGGAGGGTGCTATACATGGTGGATCATTAATTATAGTAAATAAGAAATTTAGATTCAAGGAGCGCCATGATATAGTAAGCTTCTCAGCCGAACGGATTATTGAAATAGCCTGTATCGAAATGGAGCGGTTTGTTGTATTGAGTGTATACAGACCTCCATCAGCTTCATATGATTTATTTGAAAGTATTATGGATGAAGTGCTGGGAAAAGTTTATAATGCTAACAAAAATGTTATTGTTTGTGGAGATTTTAATGTTAATTTGCTAGAGTGTTCGAGTGCATGTACAAGAATAAAAGCACTTTTTAAATCATATAATTTGATAAATGTGTTTCTAGAGCCAACAAGAATTACAGCCACTACTGCCACTTGCTTGGATAACATATTTACAGATATTATACTGAGTGATGACAGTAAAAAAATTATTAATCAATTAGATTCAGATCATTGTGGTCAACAAATATCTTTGCTTTGTAGAAATAAAACTGTGGCTAAAAGAACAATAACATTTATACCAAAAACCAATAATCGTTTTGAGAGGTTTAACAATAAATTATTATCATTTAGTTTACCCATGGTAGATAAAAGCAATGACCCTAATATTTTATATAATATGTTTTTTAGCGACTTTTGTATTAGTTTTCAATCAACATTTACTCCCAAAACGATTAAGGTAAATGATAATGCTGCCTTTAGTGAATGGGCTACTCCTGGGCTACATAAAAGTAGAAAGAGACTGTATGAACTGTATGACGAAAGAAATGTTAACAATAGTGAACAATTTCATAATTATGTAAGGAAATATTCTAAAATATTTAGAAAAGCATGTCATACGGCAAAGTCTTGTTATTTGAGCTATAAAATTAAAAATAGTGATGATAAGATTAAAATGACATGGAATATTATTAATAGTGAAACGGGAAGAAATAAGAATTATAATAATAAGTTTAAACTCAACATTGATAGCAAGACGCTTACATCTGACTTAGATATTGCCAATGCTTTTGAAGACTTCTTTACTAATATTCCAGTGTCTACTACAAAAACTTTAAATTCCTCGCCTACTTTAGCGGAGGCTATTTTAAGAGATAATGTAAACATTTGTACAGAAGAGTTTATGTTTAATCATGTAACACCCATAGATATAATTAAGACATTTAATACTCTTAATGTTAAAAAGACTGCAGACCTCTGGGGCAATTCCATCGTAGTTACCAAGCCTATCATTGTTTCGGTGGCGCACAGTTTAGCTATAATATTTAATAAATGTATAGATTGCGGCACGTTTCCAGATTTAATGAAAAATAGTAAAATCATTCCACTATTTAAATCGGGCAGTACAGCAGACCCAACTAATTTTAGACCTATTTCAGTGCTGCCTACTTTTAGTAAAATTTTTGAAAAACTTATTTACAGCCAAATGTTAAGATTTTTTAATAAAAATGGCTTAATGCATTCAAAACAATTTGGATTCACTAAGGGTCGCTCCACAACCGATGCAGGTGTTGAGCTTTTGAAACATATTTTTGATGCTTGGGAAGATTCTTTGGACGCTTTAGGTATTTTTTGCGATCTGTCCAAAGCTTTTGATTGTGTTCCTCATGAAACATTGATAAAAAAATTAGATTATTATGGGATAAGAGGCTCCGCATTGGATCTTCTTACTTCTTACTTAAGTAATAGGATTCAAAGGGTTGAAGTTAATGGAAAGCGATCTCAGGGTTCTGTAGTAAAAATGGGGGTACCGCAGGGCTCGATTCTCGGCCCGTTTTTGTTTTTAATTTATATTAATGATTTGCCACATTTGGTAAAGGAAAATCACGAGATAGTATTGTTTGCTGATGATACATCATTATTATTTAAAATAAAGCGATATCAGAACCCAGACGATGTAAACAATGCGATCTCAAAGGTGGTGCACTGGTTTGACGTTAACAATTTATTATTAAATGGGGCTAAAACGAAATGCATTAAATTCGTGACGCCTAACGTCAGACAAGTAAACACCACTATTAAAATAAAGGAAGATGAGTTGACTCTTGTGGATACCACCAAATTTTTGGGTGTTATATTAGATTCTAAGTTACAGTGGGGCCCACATATTGGTGAATTGTCGAATAGACTCAGCTCTGCTGCATACGCGGTAAAGAAAATTCGCCAATTAACAGACGTTGAAACAGCTAGGCTTGTTTATCATTGCTATTTTCATAGTGTTATGTCGTATGGTATTCTTCTGTGGGGTTGTGCCGCAGATATTCAAAATATTTTTGTACTGCAGAAGAGGGCCATACGAGCAATTTATAATCTACCATGTAGACATTCACTAAGGGATAAATTTAAAGAAATTGGTATTTTGACAGTGGCGGGTCAGTTTGTTTATGAAAACCTAGTATATGTACACAAAAATTTTGATAAATTGAGTAAGAAAAGTGATATACATAACCTAAACACAAGAAACAAGCATAAACTAGTTGTACCTGCCACTAGGCTCCAAAAAATTAACAAATCTTTTAAAGGTCAATGTGTGCGATTCTATAATAAAATCCCAAGCAATATACAGCAATTAAGCCTAAATAAATTTAAATTAACAATAAAACGCAAGCTGTCTTCAAAGGGATATTATTCTATTAAAGACTATATGGCTGATAAAAATGCTTGGGATTAAACCGCCGTTTCATACAGGCTATTCTAATATGAATGACTTAAAGCATGAATATTGTTATATTATGTTGCATTGTATAGCGTCACAGACAAATGAAGATTGTTACTAACCAATCGATAATTTAAAAGAGCATAGCCTGTGAGTTTCTTGCCAGTTCTTCTTACAGAGCGGTGGCTCGGAACTGGCACTTAGATTCGCTTGCACTTAAATGTTTTTTGTTTTTTTAAATTATTTGGTTGCAGCAAGTGAATCTAAGCTTCGTGATTTTAGTATAGTTATATTTTATTTGTTTTTGTTATTTTTTTATAATTTTGACGTTTTCAAGTACTATGTAATAGTTTATGAAATAAAGTATTTTTGACTTTTTTGACTTTTTAACCACCTAATGGGGATCTATCAGCGCATTAAAAACGCGCCTCTCTCGCTGGTGCAGCTGAAAACCAGCGTCTCGGCAACGGCTCAAGCCGGTATCATAATCACTGGTAAAACATCTTAACGCAACTTACGAAGCATGGATGAGCTGAATATGAAGTGCCACGTCTATCTAAGGACCGCTGTATACTGCTTAATTTGTGTGATCGTTCATAACTTCATACCTAATACCGCGGAGCTACGAGCGTTTCTATATCTCTCTCCTTGGTGCCGTTGAAAACCAGCATTTGAGTAGCTCGCAGCCATTGCTGTAACAGGTATTCATGGTACAAATAAGTATATGTTTTACTTCTTTCAGTCTTTACAGTTCTTCTTACAGAGCGGTGGCTTGGAACTGGTAATTAGATTCACTTACATTTTAATTTTTATTGTTTTGTTGCATGTAAGTGAATCTAATCTTCGTGATTTCAGTGTAATCATCATATTTCGATTGTTTTTTTTATATTAATATTTAATTTTGACATTTTGACGTTTTGACGTTACGAAGTAGAAGTCAATTGAATTAGTAATGATATTTACACTGAATCGTTGTAATGTGAATAATGAAGGCTACATGAACCTTGGATCCAGTGAAGCGAGGGCTTCTTAATGTTTCAGAGCAATCACTGATAGTTCAGTTATTCATGACCGACTACGGGTTGCCAGTAGGGCTGGGCTGATATGTTGACACACCACATAACTATCCGTTTTTTTATTCAATTATTTTATTAAATAGTTATCTTTCAATCACGCAAACTATTTAGTTCCATAAGTGACATTTGTGATAAGGATACAAACTAAGCGGCGTAAATATATATTATACTAGTTTTTGCCCGCGACTTCGTTCGCGTGGAATAGTGACTTCCGGCAGATTTTTGGTTTTACCCATAGAGTCCCCGATCTCGCGGGATTTTTGAGAAGTTTAATTTTCGGCATAAAAACTATCCTATGTCCTTTCCCGATTTCCAAACTATGTCTGTACCAAATTTCACACAAATCGGTTCAGTAGTTTAGGCGTGAAGAAAAGACAGACAAAGTTACTTTCGCATTTATAATATTAGTTTGGATTTTTTTATTTTTTCAATACTTAATATACATAGGAAACAAATAAATATTACTTATAAATGTGCTGTGTGGGAATCGAAGCTCGGGAGCGGAGTGCAGTGACCTCCACACCATTTCTGTCGCCATTAACTGTTATTATTAGCGGTTTAGGATTCAAAAGTTAACATCAATTTTGACCAATTCAAGTTTGGCTCAATTGATCTCTTATGAAGGTCAACTTAAAAACTAACATATTGTAACATAATGTTAAAATTTAGTTATTGTTTTCAATAATAAACAAAATAATTGAATTGATATTAACTTATTAAAGTCAATAAATATTTCTACGTATGAACATAAAAGCAATTTGATATATTTTAACTTAACGATTACTTAATTAATTATTCACATATATACATTTACGTCTGTTTCCCCGAAGGGGTAGGCAGAGGCATATTTATTTAATCAGAACGGAATACACAAATTACACTAATTATAAAATAAAAATAAATAAAAATGAAATAAATATAATTATAAAACGATAATATATGTTAATTATATTGTTAAATTTACAGGTTCCGAAAATATAATCCTTTTCTGTTAGTATTTCGCTAGTACAATTGGCGACTCTGAAATCATAATGACACAAATATTTCAAGATTCATAACAGTCATATCAGTTACATCCCACAAACAATTCACTAAATGTCGAAAGCTTTCAAAACACAAAAGAAAAAATGCCATACAGATTCCTACCTCATTGAGTTTATCATAAAAACCGACCACATCACGTTGGTCCTGGAAAATCTCTCGCCCTTTACTTTTGCCATGAAAATAGTACTGACTTGGAGAAGTAGGGAAGCTCAACTGACACTGGTCTGTTCATGTAGGCTTTCAGGTCAGCAATATGAGTGTCGAATGAGATTTTTTGTGGTAGCAAAGCAAACAGAATATAATGTACCTATGAGACCGGAAAATATAGGGTTTTTGCTTTGAAAGAGCATCATTTTCTCAGCGTAGATTTGTTTGGAGCATTTAGTCTTGTAATGCGATTACGTTACTGTTTTGTTGTGTTTAGGGTTCTTTAATAACTTACGTGCTATACTATATTTTTAATTATAGCTTGACTTCGTTATAATTTGGTCATATAGGCTCTGTTTGCGTTGTGATCTTCGTCTGAATAAATCTACAGTAAATTAAACCGTATCTCTTGTTATAGTTAAGAAAAAAATTGTCGTGCTAATTCTATAGGTGAGAGAACCGGGCCATGATATACTACTGTCTTGTTTAGTTAATATATAATTGCATCATCATCATATCCAAGCACTATCCCGGTTGCCCTACACTTAAGCTTAGGACCCAGTATATTATGCAATAAAATATAAATTGCATGTTACTTGAAAATAAGAAATAATCTTACAAGTTATAAAACAGAACCATTCCCGGCTCGGCACCTTAGGTGGGACTAAAAATGTTATTGGCGAACCGAGGGCGTGTAATACGCCATTTTCCTTCATTTTCCTGAGATTGTATCATAATACATGTACCAAAGATAAGTTCTATGAAATTATAAATAATTGTAAAAGTATTACTTTACACAATTTAGTAAATAACGTACCGACTAAGTATACTATGGCATTTGATAAACATTAATTTAAATTAGGAGGTTTCCTATTTAACCCTACTTAAACCTCTTGTGGTCCAGGGCTCGCATGTTGTGGACTTAATCCTTATTTCTGTGTTACTCTATGTTAATGTAATTAATATAGACTCATCATTTCAGCCTATTAACGTCCCACTACTGAGCACGAGCCTCCTCTCACATATCAAAGTGTGAGGGTATTGGGTCATACTCCACCACGCTGACCCAGTGCGGATTGGCGGAGGCAGGTGTATGGGGTCCTGCTGTTAGAATTTATCAAGCCGCTCATTAGGCCTCTAACATGGCTAACGACTACCATAGAATACCATAGAATACAACTATCATAATTCTAAAAGGTTTTACCATTAAGGTGTTATTAAACGACTATGTTTTAGTGAGGATGCTGCTATGAATTATGACTTTACAATTAATACACAACTAAATAATCGAAGGTTTCTGTAAACGAATATTTATTGTTCTTTTTTTTATAAGGTGTATAGGGATTTTACTTTAATGTTATTTTATATTGCATTGTATAGCTTCACAGACAAATGAAGATGGTAATTAAAGTACCATACCAATGGATAAATTTAAATCAGCATATATAGCCTGTAAGTTTCTTGCCAGTTCTTCTTACAGAGCGGTGGCTCGGAACTGGCACTTAGATTCACTTACACTTAAATCTTTTTTTTTTTTGTTGCATATAAGTGAATCTAAGCTTTGTGATTTCAGTGTAATCATATTTCGATTGTTTCTTTATATGTATATTTAATTTAGACTTTTTCAAGTTCTATGTATAAGTTAATGAAATAAATATATTTTTACTAACATCTAAGGAGCCCAAGCTAACCTCACCTGCAACTGGCTATTAACGGTTATTAACCTGCATATTAACGGAAGAGGCTTTGGCAAACGTAACAGTGGTGGCGAGCCTATTGCCGTTTACCGGTAACTTCCATGTTTGCCAGACCCTCGTCCGTTCGTCCGTCAATCGGCAGATGCATACCTTGCAGCCTTGCAGGTGAGATTGGCTTAGGCTCCAAAGATGACGATAGGATCCCTGTACACCTATACTTGGTAATAAAAAAAAAGAAAACAACTTTTATCCTCAAAAATTGAAGATAATATACAAAAATTATTATTCATCTATCTCCTTTTTCACCTTTTAATATTCTGCGAAAATTTTAATTCAACCCAACCTTCGTAATATAGCCCAACGCAATCTTTGATAACCGAGACCGCTTTTATGAAGCTTTATTAAATTAATTAAAGTCATTATTCCTGTAAAGACCGGTTTATGAGGCTGGTACATAAGCATAAGTAAAGCTATAAGACTCATAACTGCTACTACGTTACGTGACGAACGATGGCTTGGTACTGATAGCAAAAAAAGTAACGTATTGAATTATTTGAACCATGATATTGGTTTTTTTTAAAAGCTTAGTGGGGTAAGCACATTTAGCCAGTTTCGAGTAAAATATTTAATGTTAAATTCATTAGGCAGGCTTTTTTCGTTTCCCGTATTATGTCTAGAATTAGTATGTTCAACTTAATCTGTATTTGCTCTTAAATATATACATATAACCATTTCATTCAAGCTTAGATTTTTCTGTGTTCTTTAATTTATGTATAAAAATCAGTCTCTTTTAAAATTAGAAGCATCAGACTATGAAAAGATAGATGTTCCATATACTTTAAAAATATATACTACTAATAAGAAGGCGAATCAGAAGAATCTTCTGCTACGCGAGCAAATCCAAAATTATCTTAATGTTTGATAGCTTAACCCTTTAACAGGCAGAGCACGTTGAAAATATTCATTGGTTTTCCACCTTAAGTTAACCGCATAAGGTTTAAATTTATGGTGGTCATATATTGACCACTGCCTGGTAAAGGGTTAATGTTTGCAAAGAGGAAAATTATCTTAATGTTTGATAGACTGCACTTATTTTGTTAAAGTTGGTAGACATTACACGCCCAGCTTTTCATATACAATAAACGGCAATAACTGCCGATGAACGGACAAGGCTATGGCTAAAAGTACCCGGTTAGCGGCAATAGGCTTGCCACCTATTACGTGGGACGAATAATACATTAGGCAGAGTGTGGGCATATTATATGCCTCTGCCTAAACCTTCGGGGAAAAAGGCGTGATTTATGTATGTATGTTCACGAATACCACGACCGATTGGACAAGAGCGTTGCGAGGAGAAAAAAGATATATAATAACAAAGATGTATTTCAGAATAACATTTAAAATAACTATTAAATCTTTCTTTCCATGCTGACGCTACTAATAAACATATCATTTATTTGCGCATTTAATACTCGAACATATTTTCAATTAAGGGGGTAGATCTAATTAAATCGCGTAAGGAGTTCCGACGCACAACTTTGTAGGTACGATGGCATATATGATTACAGCCAGTATAAACTGAACTCCCCACCCCCTTAAACACTTAACAAACCCGGAACTCAAAAACGGGTCTCCGCAAGAATGCCGAGCTCTGCTTATGCAGTCAATGTAAAACACGGCGCGAATACAAATGATCTCACTTAAAAGTTTAATGCTTCACGAAAATTTCATTACCGTTTTATGGTATAACATTTTAAGCAGATGTTTGGATCGAATTTGTGTTCGATGACGTATATTTCTTGTAATGGTGGTCGTTACAGTTACTGCCCGCGATGTAGCTGCGGTGTAATACTTTTTAATCACCTCAGCCCATTAACGTCCCTAGTACTAAACAAGGGTTGGTTTTAAAGTTTTGACTTTCATAAGACTTCTATTGAGCCAAACTTGAATAAATGAATTTGACTTTCACTTTTGCTAGTGGTGTGATGACGGCACTAGCAAAGCATTCCATTACCCTATTTTTTACCCGAGGTGTTATAGAAAGCGATTAAGGTAGCCACCTCTCACCGTTGATAAGTTGAGTGAGACTCACTCTTGTTTCAGCGTTGGTCGTGAAGACATCGATGTTCTGAAGCTCTCCTATCTTACCTGGAGATGTCCTTCTAGGGCCAAATACGTGTCGTGTTCATTTCGACTTTGACTTTACTAAGACCGTAGTAACTCAAGCCAACCTCACCTGCAAGTGGTGCACTTGCCGATCAACAGACGAGGTTCAGGCAAACATGAAAGTTCCCGATAATTGTTTAAAGGCTCGTCACTATTACGTGGGACCAATAATATTACTGGCGAAATGTTGGTATATATTTTGCCTCTGCCTACCCCTAAGGCTCTGGGAAAACAGGCGCAGGCAACAAAGTATGTGTGTATGTACTAAGGAAGAGCCTTCTCGCACAATCCAAGGTTACAGCAAAGCGCTCGATAACAAATGCAACCAAAAAGTTTAACACTGGGGAAACAGGCGTAGGCAATAATATATGTATGTATGTATGTATGTATGTACTAAGTAAGACCCTCCTTGCACAAGCCAAAATGACATGGAAGCGCTCGATAGTAAATGTCAGCGAAAACCTTAAAAAAAAAATCGTTTATTTTATTTATTAAAAAAATTAAAAAAATTAGCAATACATTTTGATAAAATAATTACTTCTGTCTTTCGTTCTGTATTTATAGGTCGATAAACTGGCCCAAACGTATTTACGTAACAATGCCTGATAAATTCATTAAAAATATATTTTAAGTTCAAAATTTTCTGTTATATTTTTTTTACTATGAATAGATAGTGAATAATATCTGGATCTATTTCGTAAGGGTTTATACTTATATGAAATAAACTTGGACTTAATTTCATGATCCATAAACAAGATATCTTTTTTTTTGCCACAAAGCACTCAAGCATGGAACCCACCTAAAACATCAGTGACTACAATAACGCGTTACCTATAAAAATATTTTTAAAATATTTTTTCTGGATAGTTATCTGACATATTTAATTTAACTTGTACAAACAACTGTTACCTATAGATTATGTGAATTGCATCATAAATACTTTCACAGCATACGTACAAAAAGAGTTGTACAATCCACACAATTGTGTTTACTCTACAACATCACAATAGATCAACGAACCAACATAAAAGATGTTTGGTAAACAAACTCTCTTGAATATTTCTTATTTCAGAAAACGACCGACAGCTGCAGTTAATGCTTGGGTACAGAATAAGATGGACGTTAAAACATTGTGTTTTTATATTTTAGTAATTTTGATACCAGTAGCTACTGTAAGTGGTTTTAATTCTTCTATTAATTCTTCTATTAATTCTTCTTTATCCATGTAAGCCCCCGTGCTGTGTGTTACCGGCCTAGAATGGTGCCACCCCCTCTCATCTCACGGGAAGTCATAGAAGTGGACGAACATAAATCCTACCGGATGATTCTTCCTTTTCCATCATCATGGTGGTGTGGGACTCACCAAGCCAGACGCGACTGCCAGCAGTAATAACTAAAAATAATCTGACGACGCCCGCCGCTTGTTGAGAAAAAGGCGGGGGCCAGTACCTGGGTTGCAGCGTCTGACACCCCGCCTGCGGCCAACGTCCCCTGGACCAAAGCCGGGGGGACCTCTTCAGAGAGGCGCAGTGGACTCGATCCTCTTACCTCCCTGTGCGACCATAGCGTGTGTGACCAACTTCCCTGAGGTTCCATGGTTAAAGAACAGGGCACCCCTGCCCCCGCTGCCTAAGACCCTACTGGCGTTGTTGGACGGGCCCACTTAGTTTCCCCCCGGTTATCAGTACTAAGGGCACCCAGAGTGGTCAATCTGTGGGTGTTACCTTTTCCCGGCGTCCGGAAGGTGGTCAGCCCCCCCACCACACCAATGTGGAGACCTGTCCGGAGGGAAGAGCTTATGAACCCAAGCTAACCTCACCTGCAAGTGCTCTATCTGCCGATTAACGTACGAGTTACAGGCAAACATCAAAGTTTCCGGTAAGCGGCAGTAGGTTCGCCATCTATTACGTGGGGCCAAAAATAGACATGAAAACTATTATTTTACTGTCATAGGCATTAAGAAGGGATGCAGAAGAAGACCGCAGGGTTGGGATGAGGAAAAATGTTCATTATCACACAAAGAGGCACATGCAGTCACCAGATCTTAAGAAGCGGCCCACCACCTTAAAGCCTCGAGAACTCAGAAAAAAGGTTTGATAAAACTTCTATTTGCTTATGTGTTTTCTGTTGTACCTCGGTGCTTGTAATTTTCTGTAGAAATATCCTATACTGAAACAACTCAATTGTATTTGCCGATTAACATATAACTGTCCAGCAGGTTTTTAAATATGTTGATTTTGTTATAAAACTGAAGAACAATTCAAGTGATACATTTAATTCAAATTTATAGCCTTCAGGTCATCTTAAGCCTCTAGATGAAGACGACATGGAGAATGACGAAGTAGTATCTGTGGCAGTAGGACCTCCACCGGCACGGATAAAGTACGACAAAACCCAATGGAAACACTCTTCCAAATCAAGCAATAGTAATAACTACATCCCAAACACATCTTCTAATTACACATCCGCTGCAATTCTTGTAAAAGAGGTCCTGACACAGTTGGGAAGAGAATTCATCAGCCATCAGGTCAATGAAGAATTTGTATTCGGACAGTACATAGGAAATGCCATGAAGAATTTAACAGCCGACCTGAAATTGAAGTTGCAACATGAGATTTTAGAACTAATAGTGAAATATCAAAAGATAAACAATGGTGAAGTAAAAATTGAAGATATTAAAGTAGACAAACCTAATTCTATACTGATCAATCAGTTTAAGAATGACAAAAAGGTTGTTTCGAATGATACCGAAGATACTTGGCCAGATTTCACTAATTTAGCGAGAATAGTTGGTGGTAGATAAATAGAAGTACATATTTTGAAATATTATACATGTTTAACCTTATATGAGTAATTTTTTATATTTCATAATACATCGATTTAGTTCAGAACTCTTGAAAAATAGGTTGTAATGCAACATGAAAACTAATAATTTTTGCGCAAGGTTTGAATCATCTGTTATAATATGTTATGTTTTGCTTACATAGATTATTTTTACTTCTAAAAAATATTGACACGAAGTCTCACCTGTAAGCAAGTAATAATATCTACATCAAAATTAGTAGAGTAACAATTAGAATATCCTCTTTTTCATTACTATCACGATCCTTGACACTAAAAAGCTAACTTTTTGGAAAATGTATTCTTATGCGTTAATTTTCTATTATTACATTTAAGAAAATGTATAGGGCTCTTTCCAAGATCTGAGGTGTCCAAGCCAACCTCACCTGCAAGTGGTGTACCTGTCGATCAACGGACGAGGCTCTGGCAAACATAAAAGTTCCCGATAAGCGGCAATAGGCTCGCCACCTATTACGTGAGACCAACAATATAACTGGCGAAATGTGGGCGTATTATATGCCTCTGTCGACCTCTCAGGGGTAAAAAAGGGTGACATTATGTATGTATCAACATTTAAGAAAACCTTATATGTCATTATTTTGTGCTTGTAACCCTGAAATATCAATCTGACAACCTGTTTCTTTTAAGAATCGGTCCTAACGCATTCTCGACATAATATTTTTCAATAGATTTTTTAAGCCGACAGAAAGGGTCCGTATACCAACTTCTTATTGTGTCGAAGGGAATGATTTGCACAATGTTGTGTACATTTGCTATTTCCGCAGGCTGCAAGGTTCTGGCGGGAAGAGCTAAGCTAAACATGATGTTCGCTTCATTGTTTCATAAGGCTGGTGCTCACTAGCATTGCACATTATTTTGCTTTTGATTTTGCAGACTCCACGAAATTTGTGTTTAATTGTAAAATCGCATGCAGCATTTCAAGCTGTAAGAATTTTTCAAGCTGCCCAACTGAATCTTGGCCTTAGTTAACGTCTACCACATACGGTGACCATAGCTGCATTTTTATCGGATATTGGATTATGAATGATGTACAAATGTTGTATTTATGAAATTAATGAGTAAGTTGTTTTTTATTCAATATAAAACAATTGTTTTCTTTCTTAATTGCTGAAAATGCATCACACGGTAACAAAAAAAGTATTGCTCTGTAATGATATCACTCGAATGTCTCTGCTGCCGAACGCGTCTTACGATTTCCGTTATTTCAATTATATTATTGAATTGGAAAAATGAGGGCGAGTAATATGCTTCTGCCTACCCCTTCGGGTAAACAGGCGTGATATTATGTACGTATGTTATCTATTTATAGATTACTTAGACGCTGTACATTACACAATTTAAAATATCGTCAATACTTGTACACACACCCTAACAACGTTTTAATTTACAGTTAACCGGAATTGTTGAGGTGATACCCGAGTTTTTGTAGCGTACCCTCCGCTGAGAAAATTAACACGTACATTTACTAAAGCGGGCGTTTCACAAACTCCATTAGTATTTTGTGTTCTGTTCCGAAAGCGGCATGAGTTGACAATAATCCACTAAACTCTTTAGTTTTGTTTACTTGTAACAATTTTATAAACTAAAGTAAAAGTAAAAAAAAAAAAATTTCATAAACTATTACACATAGTAGGTACTTGAAAATGTCACAATAAAAATTTAAAAAAAAAACAATCGAAATAATATAACACTAAATCACGAAGCTTAGATTCACTCACATGCAACAAAACAATTTAAAATCAAAAAATAATTAAGTGTAAGTAATTATTATTAAATCTAAATGCCAGTTCCGAGCCACTGCTTTGTAAGAAGAACTGGCAAGAAACTCATAGGCTATGCTCTTTTAAATATATCCATTGGTTTGGTACTTGAATTATAATCTTCATTTGTCTTTGAAGCTATACAATGCAATATAATATAACATTAACAATATTCATGTTTTAAGTCATTCATATTAGAATAGCCTGTATGAAACGGCAGTTTAATCCCAAGCATTTTACCTGCCATATAGTCTTTGATAGAATAGTATCCCTTTGAAGACAGCTTGCGTTTTATTGTTATTAAAAGATATTACCCCGTGTTCTAAGAGATGGAAAGGAAAGACGTCTCTTCTAATTTAAGCGACAATGTATGTAAAGTTAAAGGTTTTGTTTAAATGGTTCCCCATTCATAGAAATACAAATACACCATTGTTGGTTTTGACATTATTTCTATTATATTAATGTTGCGTAAATTTAATAGGTATGTTATACATTTTGGCGGCTTGGAGGTAGATCAAGAATATCTAATTTCGCATCGTTCCGACGCCTACTACAGGTCCTAGATCAGTAGTTCCCAAACTTATTTTTCTCGTGGACCACTTTCAAAATGTTACTGGACCCCCTGCTGCTACATTTCTACCACATTCTTAAAGTCGCCAAAAAATGAAAAAGTGTCGCTTCTGAGTTCTGTCCCTATATTCCGATAGGTAAAATAAAAACGAAAAATGGTACATTTTATATCTCCCGTGGACCCCTGGGGGTCCACCTGGACCACTTTGGGAATCACTGTCCTAGATGAACGCTGAACGATGAAGACGCTTCTAAATTGAAAAGACATTTACATGTGATTCGAAATAAAACCGAGTAGAGTAGAAATAAATTTGAATTTAAATCATAGCACATCATAGCCAATAGCTAACGGCTCGGCAGCCTCTGTGCTGTAAGATAGACCTTTGAATAGCCCCAATTCAATATCCCACCCCCTCTCATCTCACGCGGAGTTGTAAGAGTCGATATAGAGAAATCCTACCGGATGATGGGTAGCAGCGTCATCCTGCGTACTGACTTGAATTCCGATCAGCCCGCCTGCGCAGCGTGGTGATTATTGGCAAATATTCCCAATAGAATGTAATCTATTGGGGAGGCAAATGTTCAGCAGTGGACTTTGAAAGACTGATATGATGATGATGACGACTGGACAAGGTTTGACCTTGTCTCACAAACCAAGGTTCTGGTTGGTACTGATTATCACTGTTGATCATTACAGTCCTTAAGCCAACTATGAGGCTCTATTAGATAGTCTTTACCCCACGACTCAGATCACCTGCCCCCGGCAATCCGTACTGAAGCCGCGTGGTGCAATAACATATCGTCGGAGATTGTGCAAATTCGCGTAACTAGCATTGGACAATTCCGCGTAATTGAAAAAATTTGCTAATTAAAGCTAATGGGCGTAACTGTCGCGTTATGTACTTTCATAAAAAACTTTTTAAAACAAGAGATATAATTATATATATAATGTGTAAAAATGAGCCCTAAATTAGTTGAAATAAGAAACTTATTAACTTTTGATTTCATTTTGATTTGAATAAATTTAATGTATTTGATTTAATTTTATGTATTTGATTCGATTTTATTGTATGTATCTGTTTTAACCGTATTTATGTTTTTGTTATGCTGTGGAAATTATTATTCTGAAATAAATGATTATTATTAATTTTTTTTACCTCTATATACTTAGATCTATTGCAGTATCGCGGACTTTACGTATAGTAGTTTCGCGGATTTTCACTATCCCCGACGATATATATTTAAACTTTACACTTCATTCTTAGTACTTAATAGAGCGGCGATAGCCAAGTGCCGAGATCCATAGCTTTCAATATCAGCGGGTTCAAACCCTGGCGCACCTATGGCTTTTCGAAGTTATGTGCGTAATTATCACTTCCTCTGTGCCTCGGAAAGCACGTTCAGCCGTTGGTCTCGGTCATGAACATCTATGGCAATCGCTATTAGGAACTCAGTGCCTTCTGACATGCTGACAGCTGGTTTAACCAAAGAAATTTGTTTCCCTATGCGTTGCGGAGGCTAGACGGCAGTCGCTTCATATAATAACTGAAATTTATACATACCTGGTTTAACCAGTGAGATAACCCTTGGCCTGGGCTGTCTGGGGCACATAATATCCTAGCATTATAGGATATGATAAATACTTTCTTAGTACTATAAATGTTAAAGGACTTAATTTATTTCCTTAAATTAAAAAAAAGTTTAAAAAATATATCGACCATTTATGAAGATTACATATCGCAGCCTTTCTAGGGGTACATTTAAAAATAAAATTAGTTATCGATTTTGTGAAAATATAGGGTCTCGAAAATCTTTAAACTCGTTAAATTATGATTCTTCGAATTGGGCCCCTATAGTATGAATGGTGCGATATATTAAGAAAAATGTAGAAACTAAACAATTATAATGTCTATTTATTCGCATTACTCTTGTACGATATTCTCCAAAATCCAATTTTATATCCCTAAACCATTTTCCCTCTTTATCCTTAAAACCGTTAACGAAGTAAATCCGAAGTAATTAAGGGAGGCGTGAGACGAGCCACGAGTTCCGGGTAAGTAAAAGGATAAATAAACTTGCTTTAAGAGAGCTTTTGCTTCTGTATATGTATGTTTTTACACACTAAGGAAAGTCGTAGGCTTCGCTTGGGTCGCCTAAAGGAACAAGAAATATCTTGGTGCAAGTTTATTAGGATATATATTACGAATAAAGTATTTCTTCTTTGAACTGTATATATAGGAAAAAAAAAATTGATACAAAAATTACTATGAAGGTGAATTTCTTGGCGAGAAAGTGAAGCGTAATTTTTTTTTTTCTAAATTACGTGATATTTCGTACGTTAATATGTAATAACGCTGGATTATTAACCGTAAAGTATTTGTGAATGCACAGGAGTGTTGGTATATAAAACAAGACAGTGCAAAATCACTTTTCAAATTCTCTCAAGAGATCCATAAGAGATCTCAGTGTAGACCCACATCATTACTGACGTACGACGGGCTTAAGAGGAGGGCATCTCATTTATTATTTGTATCGCCACTCATGTACTATAAATTATTATTATATAAAGGGATATATTATTAATTTATATTTTACTTGACACTGGCTAAATGTGCCAACTGCACGAAGCCATTTAAAAAAAACTATGTAAATTTGTATACGGTACTGTGAACTCCTGATTCATAATACTTCGTATATTAAGTACTATTAAGCACTAGCGTAAATAAACTTACACGCTCGCGAATAAATCGCGAATATTATTAAATTTATATTTTTGCCCGGTGTCTTTTACCATTTTTGCTATTCAAATATGAACTCAATGTATTGCACTCTTCGGCTAGTTCCTATCTCAACATGTGATAAAATGTATATCAAAAAAAATCAACTTGTCCGAGGTGGTTGCTCAGTAGTTAGAGCAGTGGACTGGTAAATGGTTATCCAAAGGCCGTGTGTTCGTTTTTCAATAGGTACACAGCGGCCAAGTTAAATTATTAAAATAAAAATGTCATCACAAAACGATAATATAGCATTAAAATTCAATCACCTTTTTAAATATGCACATAGCTATATTTTATATTAGTAAAATGTGTGCGCAATAACCGCCTATGTGGGGTGTGTTCCATTATTTATTTGCTTCTTCTTTGAGAAATTCTATGTACTGGTGTTTAATTGGATATCACATTGATTAATAAAATGATCGAGTTAAAAGGCGTTTCCGTTTCCTTATATTTTAAAATAAAGCTTTATCCTGTATATAATAGGTTGGGGAAAAAGTCTTTTCGTATTTTTGTATGAAAAGTCAAGACATTTTTTTCAAAGTTTATTTACATTTATTTACAATATATATGTACCGTTTTGTTGAATAACTTTCTGCCATTTTGTGGGCAGAGACATTATCCCGTTACTGTAGAAACTTTGGGACTTCTGATCAAAAAAACGGGACAAATAGTTTTGGCAGTCCTCTCTTGAGGTCAACCTTACAGAACCTAAAGAATTCTGCAGAGACCGAAACAGGTGAAAATCTGAAGGCGCAAGGTCAGGGCTATATGGTGGATGCACTAGGACCTCCCAGTCGAACTCTCTTAATTTTTGCTGAGTGGCTAAAGATGTGTGTGGTCTAGCGTTATCGTGATGAAAGACCACACCCTTCCTGTTGATCAATTCCGGCCGTTTTCTCTCGACTGCTTCCTTTAATCTCATCAGTTGCTGGCAGTAAAGATCAGAATCGATAGTTTTGCCGGGCGGTAAAAGCTCATAATAAACAATGCCCTTCCAATCCCACCATACACACAGCATCACCTTATTTCGTGTTAGGCCAGGTTTGGCAACAGTCTGTGAAGCCTGGCCAACTTTCGACCACGACCTATTTCGCACGTTCTTGTCGTACGTGATCCACTTTTCATCGCCAGTTATCAATCTCTTCAAAAACGGCTCGGTTTCATTACGTCTCAGTAATGAATCGCAAATGAGTACAGGGTTCATTAAGTTTCTTTGAGTGAGCTCGTGTGGCACCCAAATATCGAGCTTTTTTGTATAACCAGCTTTCTTCAAATGGGTCAAAACTGTTTTGTGGTCAATTCCCAGTTCTTCAGCTACATCGTAACTACTAATATGCCGATCTTGCTCCACTCTTTCAAAAATGGCGTCCATTTTATTCGTAACAGGGCGACCAGAGCGAGGTGCATCTTTAACATCAAAATTTCCGGACTGAAAACGTTTGAACCAAATTTGTGCTACTCTTACTGACACTGCATCAGGTCCATAAACATCACAAATTTTTTTGATGTTCACTGCTTGAGTTGCATTTTTGCCTTTTTTATAATAAAATTTTAAAATGTATCGAATTTCTTCATTAGATTCACTCATTTTTACGGAGAGAAAAACAAATGAAAAATAGCGGGAAACAACTTTTTTTTATTTTTTTCTTTTCTTTATAATGGAACCTTTTTAATGTTACCAAAACCAGCCAGACACAAATAGTACAGTCAAAAAAAATTTATAATAAGTTTATACCTACGTTATGCGAAAAGACTTTTTCCCCGACCTAATATATGACGAAGTAGGGCCGACGACGGGGGGATCGGGCACGTGCTCGTCATGTCATCATTGACTGTACTTATATTCATCGCTATGGGATTGAAATAACCACACAGGGGGTTAGATATAAAACGTCTGTTATCAAATAATTCGTTTACAATACGAAATAGACAAGGATTGCTTTAATAGTACGCTATTGAAATGCAGTGATCTTATAGTTACGTGCGGTCGCACCAACTGTCCGAACTCGAATGCCCTCTCTCCGCAGACACCATTAGCTGTCACCTTGACAGACATCAAAAGTGACAACTGTCAAACTAAGACTTGCGTCCGAATAAATCAATGAAATCAAAAAATTTGCTCGCTACTCCGACAAATATTAATATATATGTATATATTAGGTCGGGGAAAAAGTCTTTTCGCATAACGTAGGTATAAACTTATTATAAAATTTTTTTGACTGTACTATTTGTGTCTGGCTGGTTTTGGTAACATTAAAAAGGTTCCATTATAAAGAAAAGAAAAAAATAAAAAAAAGTTGTTTCCCGCTATTTTTCATTTGTTTTTCTCTCCGTAAAAATGAGTGAATCTAATGAAGAAATTCGATACATTTTAAAATTTTATTATAAAAAAGGCAAAAATGCAACTCAAGCAGTGAACATCAAAAAAATTTGTGATGTTTATGGACCTGATGCAGTGTCAGTAAGAGTAGCACAAATTTGGTTCAAACGTTTTCAGTCCGGAAATTTTGATGTTAAAGATGCACCTCGCTCTGGTCGCTGTTACGAATAAAATGGACGCCATTTTTGAAAGAGTGGAGCAAGATCGGCATATTAGTAGTTACGATGTAGCTGAAGAACTGGGAATTGACCACAAAACAGTTTTGACCCATTTGAAGAAAGCTGGTTATACAAAAAAGCTCGATATTTGGGTGCCACACGAGCTCACTCAAAGAAACTTAATGAACCCTGTACTCATTTGCGATTCATTACTGAGACGTAATGAAACCGAGCCGTTTTTGAAGAGATTGATAACTGGCGATGAAAAGTGGATCACGTACGACAAGAACGTGCGAAATAGGTCGTGGTCGAAAGTTGGCCAGGCTTCACAGACTGTTGCCAAACCTGGCCTAACACGAAATAAGGTGATGCTGTGTGTATGGTGGGATTGGAAGGGCATTGTTTATTATGAGCTTTTACCGCCCGGCAAAACTATCGATTCTGATCTTTACTGCCAGCAACTGATGAGATTAAAGGAAGCAGTCGAGAGAAAACGGCCGGAATTGATCAACAGGAAGGGTGTGGTCTTTCATCACGATAACGCTAGACCACACACATCTTTAGCCACTCAGCAAAAATTAAGAGAGTTCGACTGGGAGGTCCTAGTGCATCCACCATATAGCCCTGACCTTGCGCCTTCAGATTTTCACCTGTTTCGGTCTCTGCAGAATTCTTTAGGTTCTGTAAGGTTGACCTCAAGAGAGGACTGCCAAAACTATTTGTCCCGTTTTTTTGATCAGAAGTCCCAAAGTTTCTACAGTAACGGGATAATGTCTCTGCCCACAAAATGGCAGAAAGTTATTCAACAAAACGGTACATATATATTGTAAATAAATGTAAATAAACTTTGAAAAAAATGTCTTGACTTTTCATACAAAAATACGAAAAGACTTTTTCCCCAACCTATTATATATGACTGGACATTGATTGATAGCTGCACCGGTACCTACCTATATTTGTCAAGCGCATAAAGTCATGAGTAGTTGTTTTCTTGGATTGAAAAGGCTGAAAATGCTGCACAGATTAAAAAAAAAGCTACATTCCTCTGTAGTAACATACCTAGGGGCTTGGCGGGAAAGTGAAGCGTCATGTCTGCAGTTTTGTTTTATTTTCTAAAAGTTGTGATATTTCTAACATTAATGTGTAATAACGGTGGATTATTGACCGTTAAGTGTTTGTGAATATACATGAGTGTTGGTAAATCAAACAAAGCAGAGCAACATCACTTTTCATATTCTCTCAAGGAGTCCATGTGAGATCTCAGTATATATCCCACATCTTTACTGAGGACTCAAGGGGCTTGCTTAGGGGAGGGTATCTCATTTACCATTTATCATCTTTATCATGTCTCATTCTCATTTACTATGAATTATATATTATTAATATATCACTTACTTGACACTGGCTAGATGTGCTAGACGCATGAAGCCATTATTTAAAAGGAAAAAAAAACATACCTAGGCTATATCAATCGGCAATCTCAAAAATATCTCTTCAATTTTTTTAATAATTTCAAATTTCAGACATTTTTATTTCATTAACTATGACAAAATTATATGTTTATAAAATCACGAAGCTTAGATTCACTTACATGCAACAAAACAATTAAAAAACAAAATATATTTAAGTGTAAGTGAATCTAAGTGCCAGTTTCGACCTCTTTTAAATTATCAATTGGTTGCAATAGAATAAAGAATATAACACTAACAAAATTGTAATGTTAGTTAGTAAGTAAACCATGCATATCAAAATTTAGGTTACGCATGCGAAGCTGCGGTCGAAGCATCAATTTTTTTAATAAAAATTTATTCAGGGTACAAACAGTACTTACATATAAAAGTAATTTTTTTAAATAATTTGCTTCATACCTACAGAAACTAAATAATTTCTGTAGGTAAGAAACTAAACTAAGATCAAGAAACTAAATAAACAAGAAGAAAAAAAAGGCGTAAAAAAGAGTACAAGGCGAAAGCCGCCAAAAATAAGACTAAAAATAAAAAGAAAATAAACAGGAATGACCATGAAGTCTGGTAATGTTGTGCTTGTGGTGAGGTAGACATGGCGCAATGCATAGTATGTAAAAGATGGTACCACGAGGAATGCGTGGGCCTTTTCGAATGTGATATAGAGTTTATTTGTCCATATTGTTACAAATCTTAAATTAGTATTAATTTGTATAAGACTGAATATTGAAAGACATATTTTATTATGACAACTACTACCTACTACTACAATTTTAGTTTATTGTTATATGAAAGCTTAGTACTTGTTTAAAAAAATAGTCGAACTCCTCTGACTAGATTTGTTAAATACTTACTATCCACGGGCGGTATTACCCGCTGACGATGTAATTGCGCCCAATGAACATAAATAAGGATTATCTTAATTCTGTCCTTAAATCGATTAGTATGCAAAGTTCTCATGATAAGTTATAATTGTATTGTTAAATTGAACAAAGTATATCTTAAATGTTGATTTTATTTGTTTATTTTTAGTTTATTCGTGATAATACAAAGTGAGATTTTGATTGTGAGATTATTTATGCTTGTTTTTGAGCCTAGTTGTATAATTAAGGTTCAGTTTATAAAAAGGGCGTTAATTAACGCATAACTTTTAATAACGCCCAAACTACTCTTTTTAAAAAACCTGTATAACAATAAGTATTACGAGAAAAAAATATTTTAATGTGTAATTTTTTGTAGCATAAATAAACATCATTTGTTTAGAAAGTTGTTTGTTTTCTTATTCATCTAAATATCAGAACTATTTAAAATTAATGTTAGATGGGCGTTAATCACCCACTGTACCTTATATTATTTTCGAGTAGAAAGCGGTCTGACAAATCACATAAAGATATTCTATTATTTAATACAGTTATTTGAATTAGCATATATATGACTCATATAACACGTAAGCCAGTTTCGAACTAGCATTTAATTCGTTTACAAACGTCATACGAACTATGAGCTCAGGAAATTTCGCCCCCAGTGGTGTTGCGCTATACTCCTTAAGGAGCGATATGTTCACTGTACTGAGAATGCATTTGTCATAAAGTACAGTATGTTGTAATATTCTACGTGCTCCAGGCGTTTTAATACTGTTCTGTGTTATATGATAGTGGTGGTGGTTTCCGCACTTAGTCCTTGCTATGGACCATTGTGCGTGAGCCTTTGCGGCCACATTTGCGCACTCCAGCCAGGCCACCTCTCTCCAGATGCAGATCAGGTTTCCAAATCTGTGTAAAATATCCGTAAAGGAACTCCGTGATCCTAGGGTTACCTTCCGTATGTCAGCCACGCCTGTGCATTCCAGGAGCACGTGCGCGACCGTTTCCTCAGCCTCCATACACGCTCTGCACAAGGGGCTGTCTGTGACTCCTATAGTGTTTTTCAAAAGTGTGTGTGGTTTCTGTCATTTGGTGCCATCAACATCGGTTATTGTTTAACGGCATCATACAATATTCATATGTGTCTGGCTCGGGAGTCTTTCTTTAGTGTCAAGTGGGAGCGGTTTTCGTACTGCTGGTGATTGACACGCAGGCAAAACGTTGTAGTTTTTCTAGTTCTTTTTGGGTATTGGTCGGATTACTATGGTGTATAGTCAGTGCATAATTTTCGGGCTAATGCTCCAGTTCTTGCCAAGTACACGTTTGCACTGCCATATGGATATACTGGATGGATATATTTCTTAATGGTCTTTCATATCAATCCTCAAATCAAGGCCTCCCCAATAGGTTAAATACTATTTGGGGTATTTGCCCATAATCAGCACCCTGGGTAGGGAGGTTGGTGATCGCATATCAACCCAGTACGCAGAATCACGCTGCCCGGTAGGATTTCTTTTCGTCGACTCCCCATGGGATGAGAGGGGGTGGCACTGGGACGATATTACACGACACGATTGCATGAGCTTCACCAATATAAAGCAGAATTCAAAGAGGTTAGTCCTTGGATGGGTGACCGTTTGTGTTGCTTTTGCTTTCGGACTAAAGAAAGCGCATTAAGATGTTAATCCCGGTTTTCAGTAAATATGTGTGTTTAGATTGAGTTGCAGTTTTGTATCTTCTATATCTTTATTCAATATTAACTGTACTTTTTTCTTTTGTTTCGGATGGAAAATCATCAAATGACCTTCTCCCGAAGTGGGTAAACGGAAGAGCGTGTTAGGCTTTTACTTACTGAAAACCATCCATGTTCCTTCTTGACCCTGACATATCCCGGGGCCGCGATAACCCGGTAATGTACACTATACGGCGAATGCAATTGTCATAAATTGCAGTCTGTTGTAACGTGCTTCAGGCGTTTCAATATTGTGATTTATACAAAAAGCACTTAAAATTTTTGTGTGTGAGTGTATTTTCATAAGCTTCGTAGCTCGTGGCGTAGTAAGGCCCAGTTCACATAAGACAGCCCTTTGATAGGTGACCGCTTGTATGGCATTTTATATCAGGCGCTCCCGTGCTTTAGGAGGCACGGTAGAATATCACAGTAATTAATAGGTTGGGGAAAAAGTCTTTTCGTATTTTTGTATGAAAAGTCAAGACATTTTTTTCAAAGTTTATTTACATTTATTTACAATATATATGTACCGTTTTGTTGAATAACTTTCTGCCATTTTGTGGGCAGAGACATTATCCCGTTACTGTAGAAACTTTGGGACTTCTGATCAAAAAAACGGGACAAATAGTTTTGGCAGTCCTCTCTTGAGGTCAACCTTACAGAACCTAAAGAATTCTGCAGAGACCGAAACAGGTGAAAATCTGAAGGCGCAAGGTCAGGGCTATATGGTGGATGCACTAGGACCTCCCAGTCGAACTCTCTTAATTTTTGCTGAGTGGCTAAAGATGTGTGTGGTCTAGCGTTATCGTGATGAAAGACCACACCCTTCCTGTTGATCAATTCCGGCCGTTTTCTCTCGACTGCTTCCTTTAATCTCATCAGTTGCTGGCAGTAAAGATCAGAATCGATGGTTTTGCCGGGCGGTAAAAGCTCATAATAAACAATGCCCTTCCAATCCCACCATACACACAGCATCACCTTATTTCGTGTTAGGCCAGGTTTGGCCACAGTCTGTGAAGCCTGGCCAACTTTCGACCACGACCTTTTTCGCACGTTCTTGTCGTACGTGATCCACTTTTCATCGCCAGTTATCAATCTCTTCAAAAACGGCTCGGTTTCATTACGTCTCAATAATGAATCGCAAATGAGTACACGGTTCATTAAGTTTCTTTGAGTGAGCTCGTGTGGCACCCAAATATCGAGCTTTTTTGTATAACCAGCTTTCTTCAAATGGGTCAAAACTGTTTTGTGGTCAATTCCCAGTTCTTCAGCTACATCGTAACTACTAATATGCCGATCTTGCTCCACTCTTTCAAAAATGGCGTCCATTTTATTCGTAACAGGGCGACCAGAGCGAGGTGCATCTTTAACATCAAAATTTCCGGACTAAAAACGTTTGAACCAAATTTGTGCTACTCTTACTGACACTGCATCAGGTCCATAAACATCACAAATTTTTTTCACTGCTTGAGTTGCATTTTTGCCTTTTTTATAATAAAATTTTAAAATGTATCGAATTTCTTCATTAGATTCACTCATTTTAACGGAGAGAAAAACAAATGAAAAATAGCGGGAAACAACTTTTTTTTATTTTTTTCTTTTCTTTATAATGGAACCTTTTTAATGTTACCAAAACCAGCCAGACACAAATAGTACAGTCAAAAAAATTTTATAATAAGTTTATACCTACGTTATGCGAAAAGACTTTTTCCCCGACCTAATATATTATCCAGTAGCCGATAAGTCAGAATAAATCCCTTATTGGGCAGCGACGTGGGGGGCGGTTGCTGCAAGATCATCATCATTATATTCTCGCATTATTCCGGTTGCCCTAGACTTAAGCATAGGGCCCAGAGTCTGCTTACTGGTTTAACCAGATTTGGCTGAGTCTTAGTACAGTTGGCTGCAAGAATAATGTCAGAATGATTTGATCAAGTTTGCTCAAACTAACTCTTATGACGTTGCGTCAACTTAAACACTACCGTGTCCAAGCATAACCGTAACCGGGACCAACAATTTTAACGTGTTTTCCAAAGCACGAAAGCGCTCGTTATTGAATGCCTCCCAAACTGTCATCCATCTGTCAGCTTTGATTTATATCGGTGATCGCTTTTAACTTCCCAATACCATGGCCCTACGAGCGCCTACTACAATATATCTCCCAACCTAACATTTATAAAACTCCACCAAACTCAGTGACTAAAGTTCTTCACAAAAATAAACCGTCCATTTCTCTTCGCAGTGTGAAATCCACAGCTGAATAAAAGATACTAGTCTCACAACACACTTCGTACAAAGGGGAGAGTTACTGCAAAATGCAACGGTGGCGACACCACGCGGCGTCAAAACAAAGCTCTCAGCGGTAACGAAATCAACCGCCTTTGTCAATATGGAGCTTTGAGAGCCCAGGCAGTAATAGAATGTTAGACGATGGGTTTTTACACATATTCTATCATCTCACGTTGCTATTTACATATGTTTATTTATTTTTAACAATAAAAAGCATTTATTGCCAAAATGTAATACAACATCGATTCACTGGTAGTCCCCAAACTAAGTACCTAATCCTGTCACCTTGAGGACTAGAATTTGAGATTTGCATTACTAATACATTATCAGCAATGTAAATAATAGTTTAGCAACAATTAATATTATTCAATTTTATTCTAAATATGGCCACATCTTTATGTACTCAAATTTCTTTTTTCTTTCGCGTGTTTTGCAAATTTTAAAATATTTTTTATATCATATAAAAATATTTATACTAATATTATAAATGCGACAGTAAATCTGTCTCGCTTACACCTCAAATTTACCAAATTATATAACAAGAGTAATAATAATAATATTATCTGACCAATACAGCAATAATTTCGTTTCAAGATATACATGTCATTAAGAACTTGTGTTATGGACTCTAAATAACGGATAAACATATATAAATACTTTTTTTTGTAAATAAATAAATTTTCTTGTTTATGCACAAGAATATAGGTAAACTCGCCATACCACGCCATATTGGTCTTTAAATCACAGATCTTAACAACTTAAACTTTGATGATTAATGAGTACCATTGCTATTCATATGAATTTTAGTTAAAATAAAAATAAAAGTTGATAATAAACAAGTTCTATTCTATGTAAAACTTTTCTTAAAACTGACACACCCTACCTACAGGTATGGCTACCTACCTATGGTATGTATGTGCCTCATCATATTTAACAGATATTAAACAATTTACAAAGTTCATCAACATTAACCATCTTTAACTCGTCTTCATTAACGCCATCATTACGACACTCCAGAGACGTAACGGGCACAAAAAGATAAAAATCCCTTTTAATTACTTTTAGATCTTTGATATAATCACTCCCCTTAAACCCGTTTTATATACCCCACTCTACTTGTATAATTCGAAAGCAATTACTGGCGAAATTAAACCTTAATAATGAAGCTTTAAGACTTGCGGAATTCCGGCTTAGGATCGTACGTCACGATATCCTGAGCTCCTAATTAGGGACCGTTGAGAAGTTTTATAATTGGTCTGGTATGACCCTCCTTATTAAGTTAGGGGTACACAAGTCTCAAGAGTTGATTAAGCTGGCTCTTAAACGCTTATTGAAACCATGGTTTTGTCTTTGACTAATTTTGAAACGGAAAAGGACACGTAGATTTTTCAGTGAAAGTACACAGCTTGGAGAGTTTCCTTCCAAATTTATTTCGACTTTATCCCATAGAGAATAAAAGCATCCCATCTTCACTTTTACAAATTGTATATTACATACATACTTACATAATGTCACGCCTCTTTACCGTAGGGGTAGGCAGAGATCACATCCTTCCACTTGCTACGATCTTGGCACACACTTATAGCTTCATTCGCACTAATTAACCTCCTCATACACGCTCGTCGGTTTAGGGTACTTTTGACCTGCCCATTCTACAAAATTTTCTGAATTTGGTCATGGAAGGTCTAAGGTGATCTTCCCCTTCCAACACATCCAATCACTTGTCCATCATAAATCACTTTCGTTAGTCTACTTTCATTCATCCTCTCAACATGACCAAACCATATACGCATATCTTTCTCAATTCTTGTTACTATATCTTCTTTTACACCAGCTTCGACCTTCACTTCATTCCTAATCCTGTCACTCAATTTCACACCTAGAATCCTTCTGAGTGCTCTCATCTCTACTGCATTAATCTTACTTTCATGTTTCGTCTGCAATTATTAACATTCGCTTCCATTGAATGTGAATTGTTTAAAAAAAACTAACTTCAAAATAATCTGCAGAATTTTATCATAGTAATGTAGACCGCGTAAATGATTCACGAATCTCCAGCTCTGTAAAATATCTTTTCAAATGCGAGGGTACTCAAAATAATTCACTCATTATTTGAATACCCTCCCTCATTTACAGCCAGCATTACACAACCATTACGATTTAAACGTCAATGCAATGCTAGAGCCGGCGTCGTTATGTTGAAAGCCTGAATTTCTGCGGCAGCATAATTGCCTTCAAGATGGCTGCATAAAATTGAGCCTAAAAGCAAACGGTAGTAAAAAGGAAAAAAAACTCCCGTTTACGGGAGAGAGTACCTTAGTGTGGAATAAGGTGTGGTCGCAGTACAGGCGATTTTCATTTTTATATTGGAATATGACATTGAGATATTAGCAAGTAGATTTTATTGAACAAAATTGCAAAAAAGAAGGAGGTCTGTCCTATGTATCGTGTTTAGAAAATTCTTCAAAGTGTATATATTTGAGGTGGTCCAATGTTTTGTTGTACTGATCTGATGAATGCTTCCGGAAGAAGTTAAAACTGTTTAATACTTATTAGGGATTTAATGCCTGTGGTATCGGCTTCGAATAGTGCTACCTGCTCGCATCTCATGGGAAGTCGCAAGAGTCGATGCAGTGAAATTCTACCGGTTCACGGGCAAGAGCGTCATTCTGCGTGCTGGCTGAATCTGCCATGACCTACCCACTTTTTTTATTTTTTTAATCGATGTAAAACTTTTTGTAGTCACCTCAGTGTGAAAAAGGCCACACTGAGGTTATGTGGGATTCTCCGATTAGTCTTCCGTACGACAGACGAGGAGGGTAGGTGATGGGCAGGTGCCCAGAGTGGTGATTATGGAAAAGAACCTTATTATAATGATATATTGGGGTGGGCAAAGTTCAGCAATGGACTTTTTATGGCTGAAATGATGATGGATTTAATATAAGACTAATAACAAGATTACCAAAAGTCAGTTTGTAAGCAATAAAATATCATTCTCTCAGGCGACTGCAATATTTCCTGCCATTCAAAACGAAAATTATGTTGGCTCAAACTCTGCTGCTGCCTGTTCTGGACTATGCTGACGTGTGTTACCTGGACGCTACAGAGGTACTACTTAACAAATTGGAACGACTCCAGAACCTGGCAATTCGATTTATTTTTGGGCTTAGAAAATTTGATCATGTCTCGGAATACCGCGCTAAGCTAAAATGGCTCCCCATTCGGCTTCGCAGAGATATGCATATCCTTTGTCTCGTTTATAAAATTCTGAATTTTCCTCAACTCCCCCTTTATTTACGATCTCGGTTTACATACCTGTCTCCCACATCCCGTCCCAAGCGCTCCTGTGTTACTAAAACACTTGAGTATCCTTCCTTTAATACTAAATTCTTCCGAAATTCATTCACTGCCCGTGGTGCACAGTTGTGGAATAAGTTGCCAAGTGATGTCCGGGACAGTCCGTCAATTGTGTCTTTTAAGACAAACTTAAAGAAGCACTTGCTATCGAGCTAGTCATTATGATTTTTGTTTATTTTTTATTTTTCTTTGTATTTATTTATGTATATAAGTAGGTTTATATATCTGATATGTATCTTATATCATATTTTTGTATATGTATATGTGTAATATTATCTTATTGTAGTGTGTTATTAATGCCCGCTAACTATCTCTCCCACTTCAGTTAGGGTTGACTGGAAGAGATTTCTTTTAGAAATAAGTCCACCTTTGTACATCGTCTTTTTCACATAAGGTTTTTTTTTGTTATTGTTTGTTTTTTGTGCAATAAAGAATATATATATAATATACCACCACCCAAACGTATCGCTTTTGGCAAAAAGTGATATTATATAATAATAATCCACGTATACGATTTCAGTAAGAGCGGTCATAGCCCAGTGGCGAGATATGTAGTCTTTAAATTTTGAGGGTCTCAAGTTGAAACCCCTGGTGGCGCACCTTTGCCTAATTTCGTAGTTAGGTGCTTAATTATCGTTTGCTCAGTGCCTCGGAAAGCACGTTCAGCCGTTGGTTCGGCTGTTTTGAAAATCTATGGCAGTCATTATTAGGAAGTCAGTGCCTAACATCCTGGCAGCTGGTTTAGCCATAGAATGATGTTTCCCTCTGAACTGTGGAGGTCAGATGGCAGTCGCCCTATATAATAACTGAAATTCAGTCAAATCTTAAGATTTAATGACGCTTTCAGTAAGACCCCACCAAACAAGTCATGGAAGAAAAACAGTAGATTACTAACATCGTAACGATCTCGCAGTAAATTAATTTATTTTGTTTGAAGCTCCGGTACACTGCAAAACCTTGCTCATACGAATATATCAAATGCAAGGATAGATAATCTTTTTCCCTAAGTTCATTCTGCTATGAATGTAGTTAGACGTGTACATGTACATTTGTACAGGGTGTATAAGGTTCCTATCAAGATCTGGGGAGCCCAAGCCAACCTCACCTGCAAGTGGTGCACCTGCTAATCAACGGAAGAGGCTCTGGCGATCATAAAAGTGCGCGATAAGCGGCAATAGGCTCGCCACCTATTACGTGGGACCAATAAAATAATTGGCGAAATGTGAGCGTATAATATGATACTGCCTACCTCTTCGGGGATACAGGCGTGATTGTATATATGTTTGTACATTTTTGAAATGCACATGTGGATATCTTTATGGCGGGAAATCAATAAACTTAGACGAGTTTCTTCCGACCAAAGTGATTGGGCACGCTACTTTTTAAGATGGCGTTCAAAAAGGCTGCATTGTAACAAACTTAAACAAAAGATTTTGACTTTATAAAATAACACATAATAATAGCAGCGATAGCCCAGTGGCGAGAAAAATCGAGGTAAACCAGTGAGGAGACCCTGGGTACAAAGCGTACGTCTGGGGCACAACTGGGATAACGACAAGATGATGACCAGATCTTGGCCTACCCAATAGATTACATTCTATTCTACCCAGCGTGGTGATTATGGGAAAAGACTCCCATTTGCCTCTAATCACCACGCTGGGCAGGCAGGTTCGTGATCGCAGAGTCGCGCAGGATGACGCTGCTGCCCATCATCCGATAGGATTTCCCGTCGTCGGATCTTACGACTCCCCGGGAGATGAGAGGGTTAGCACTATCCTAGTCACCCCACGGCACAGATGATGATGACAACAGAATAATTATTATTTTAAATTTTATGATTTTATAATTGAAAGAATAAATGAGCTTTGCAATACAATTTGACAGACTGTCATTTTACTTGTCGCTGTGGAGTATCTCATAATCAGATATTATAATTCTTTTCCAAGGTTCCTGTTTAAGAATTTCAGAAAACAATATAAATTGGTTTAAAAATGAATGTATAGGTACTCAGATACATTCGCATCTGCGATATTAGTGTAGATTTCTTTTTAATTAAATAAACTCATGCCCTTTAATTATGGTGTATTTAGTATGGTAAATTTAGTAATGGCTAGCCTCCAACTAGGCTTAAACATACAAATTAGTTCCCAAAACATGTTTACTTAATAAATACGAATATAACCTACATGAGTTTCGAGTAATGTCATGTTACAGCAAATTTCACAACAAATTTTTTGCATAAAATCTAATGAAGCTTCAAATGAAATATATATAAATGTCCATCACTGTTCATTTGCATGAAATATATATTGGAAACATATCACGACAGCAAAATTGAATCTAAAACCGTACGTGCCGAATTCACTGGAAAATTGTAATGGGACAGTGAAAAGCCTACAATACGTCACTATCGACAGCTCATTCTCAATAGTCACGAAATAATAGCCCTGCAAACGCTTTTCGTATCGGCCATAACGAAAAACAAACCGTATTCCGATTTGCGTAGAGGCGAAAACGCCCGATGTTTCGTATTAGCAAATACGCATGACCCGACCAAAACAGATTGAGCTGCAGGCGTTGACTTAACCCCTTTTAGTAAGCTGGAATGGCTGTGTCGAATGAAGGGGTGGGGTTTCAAGTTAATATGGTTTTAAAGCGAAACACATCACACGTCAGCGAAATCGCAACGTTTCATGAGAACAAAGTGCATCTAGTTAAAACGGGAGGTACAATAGCCCCATCAACAGTGGCTGCTGCCCTCTGGAACTCCTCGACTATACGAATTATGTGGAATTGAATTGTAGGGAAAATTTAATGAGCCATTGAATATTACTTATACAGAGCCATTTTCAGGCCGAAGCTGTTTCTTTAGTCGCGTGACCGTTGTTCCGTGAGACCAAGTGGTAGCAAACGATCATCGAAGTTAAGTAGAGTTTACAAAGGTTAGTTTTTGGATTGATGAGAGGTTAACGTTACTTATTACAAAAAAGAAACTTATGAAACATTGGTCTGAAATCCAATAATGTTTTTTTTGTCTTTTGTGGCCAATCTCCGAAACAGCTGGACGGAATTTCACATGGCGTTTACTGGCGGATAGCTGGTTTTACAGAGTCACAAGAGCTATTTTCCACCCACAAGACACAAAATACCTCTAAGTTCACGCAGCCGAAGTCACAAACGGCCACTAGTATATAATAACTATGACCTATTTGTACCTCACTCTTTTACTTTATAACAGAAGGATGTTTATCTCAGTCCAGCGCCAATACGAATAGCCTAAAGCAAGGACAATCCCTTAGTAAAAAGCCCAATATATCGCCGCTGTCCTCCACTCTTGTTTGTTATTTAGCCAGCACATAGCAATAAAACGCCTTCCTTTCTCCCTAGTCTGTGGATTCTTTTCAGAGAAAAAAGGATTAGATTTTTAGAGTTCTCAGTGAAATGGTAAAGCATCTACTGTTTTTTTAGGACACAAAATTATGACGACATAAGGTGTAAAGTCACATGACATTTTTTAATTATATTTTTGCAGTAAAACGACTGTATTGTTTTTTCTATTTACGCACACATACATCTTGTATTATGAGGAGACCAAGCTGGTGCTGGTGGTGCATTTCAACCATCTTCTCTTTTGAAATTAAGACGTTTTTTATTTCAATGGCCTCACGAATGATTCTTGGGACAAATCGGGTCTTCTTGTCTAGAACTTGAGGTCAATCGAATCTTATGTAGTGGTTGGTTTTATCCAAAGTATTGTCTTATAATAAAAATCTCGTATGTCGTCTGCGCTTAACATCAGCTATCTGTAGTTTCACATCTGGTGTCACATCTATGCTTCTTTTCATTTCCCCAATGTACGAGAGCCCACAGTCACAGTCCAGCTTATAAATTCTTGCATCCTAAAGGGGATCATGGTCTTAACAATTGGTTGACCCTTCTCGAAGGCTTAAAATAAGTGTTGATCGAAGCTCGCTTCAATATAATATACTGCAGGTTGCCGCTCCACTGTGGCTGGTCTTACTGTGGTGGTGTCATAATATCATCATCATCATCAGCTCACATTTGTCCACAGCTGGACATAGGACTCTCCACAGGCCCGCCCCGATCGATTTTCAGTTCTTCTTCTCCAACCGCTGCCAGCCGTTTTGTGTAGAATCTAGAGGAGCTAGGATTGGAATATATTTGTCACCTACCGTACTCCCCGGACCTTGCTCCAACCGATTACCGCTTTTTATGGAATTTGAATAGTTTCTTAGTTCGGAAAAATCCAATTCAGATGAGGCAGTCCAAGATGCCTTCAAAGATATTTAAAATCCTCGCTCCCGCAGTTTATCAGCAAATAAATCCATGAACTTCCACATAAGATCGCAAAAGTGCGTAGATAATATTGTACTTACATAGACTTCCATAGATAAAATCAAAATATTGTTAAAAAATATTGTTATTTTTTCCCTTGTAAAACAAAATTTCATGTATTTTTACAAAATAAAGTATTTTCCGAAGCACAGAGCAAGCGATATTTCCACATATAACTTCAAAAAGTCATAGGTGCCAGGTCAACCAGGATTTGGACCCCTCTGCATTGCAGTCTATGGGTATCACCTCTGGGCTATCGCTTCGTATTAACGGCTCTGTATGAGATGCTTCAAGATATTTATTAATCCCCAAGATACTCAATATCTAACCATCAAGGCTGTCAAAACTTTGTTAAGATTATTAAAAGCGTGATATCGATCCCCCATGAACATAAACAGGGCGCTAAGAAATATGATACTCATTAAAAGTTGTTATTAAGGCTTGTGACAGCTCTCAAGAAGCAAAACTTGTTAATTAAAATCACACGGCCTCTTATTTGAGTGGTTTGATGAGTGCTGGCAGACTACGTCTCAGTTAGAAGCGAGTTATACTTAGTGGACTCGCTTGTTTTAGTGGTTCAACGACGCTTGCAGAAAAGTACGTCAGTTATAAGAAAGTTATAACTTAGCGTGCCGCTTATTTGACTGCCGGTAGACAACGTATCACATATAAAAGAGTTACAACTTCCTAAGCTCGCTTGTATGAATGGTTCGAAGAGAGTTGTAAGGATAAGCCTTAATTTGAGTGGATTTTTGATAGCCGACACGTCAGTTGTAAGCAAGTTGTAACTGCAGACAGTATGGCCGTTATAAAAGAGTTGTTGTTGTATTGAACTATTAACCGTTAAGTGTTTATGAACTATGTTTATGAACGCACGAAACTATTATTTATAATTAAAATAAAATGTCGCTTGTTATTACACATCTATTAGACTATGTGATCTATGTTTACAATTAAAGTTATTAATTGGTTATTTGTCCTAGACAACCGCTGTGAAACTTTCAAGCTTAAGTTATACTGAACTTATATCTCAGCCAATGAATATACCTAACTTCAAAAGCGCTCTTCGGAGATGACGATGCCTTAAGTCTAGAACCTTTTTTCTATTTCTCATTCAAAAATAAGGTTGCGAGAAGAATCTTCTTGACAGTAAAATAGTACATGATTACTGATTCCATGTATATTAAGACCTCCTTATATACTTTTATTAATAACAATAAGGTTGTATGCAGCAAAAAGGGTCGTGTCGCATTTTTTTAACAGTAAGTTATATGGTATGGTATGGCGTTATATAGTAGGCCGCACGAAGGAGCTACGGATAAAAAATAATTTACTGTTAACTTCCAAATAAAAATATAAAAAACGAGTCAAAGCCTTTAAAACCAGTTTCTGTTTCAAGACGTATTGCCTTATGGGAACCTAAATAGTGATTCTAAAGTAACTTCCCCCGCGGACACGACACTGAGTGGACGTCTCCAAATTGAATAGCGAAATTTTAAATAAATCTTAAAAATAGAAAGAAAGAATTGTTGCTGTCGAAAAAATTGCTGCCAAGGATCGAACTCTGCTCGCTCGACTTACACACGGCTGCTGTACCAATCGGCTACCAAAGCGGTAAGGCAACTCACTGAAATTTTAACTCATATTCAAAATGTCTGTGCGCCGCTCTCCGCCTCCCACGTCAACCGCTTCTCCTTCGGCCGAGAACGACACAGAGCCGAAAGCGACCCGAGCCGCTGTCAAAACAGTGAGTGACTATGATTCATCGTCTAACGTAGATGCAAAGTCATCATCGATGCGCAAACGCAAGCGCAGTGAAGATAATATTAGAGAGATAAAATCTGAAATTACGGCTTTATTCTCTACTTGGAAAGCGGAGCAAGATGCGAGGTTTAACCTAATTTTGGATACTGTAAAGGAAATAAAGGAGCAAAATAATGAAATTGTAACTTCCGTTGATTTTATTACGAAACGATATGACGAAATGTTAAAAACTCTAGAGAAACTAGAATCCGAAAAATTAATCAATATTAAATGTCTAAAGTCTTTAGAAAATAAGATAGAAATCATTGAGCGGAATAAGTTTGCTAGTTGTATAGAAATTCGCAACGTTCCCAAAAAGCTATCGGAGACAAAAAAAGACCTTGCGACATTAGTACAAAATGTAGGTTGTACTTTAAACTTACCTATAAATATGCCAGATATTCATGATATTTACCGAGTAAACTCAGAAAAAAATAAATCTATTATTGTAGAATTTAACAGTACGATCCTGAAGGAGGATGTGATTTCAGCAGTAAAATCTTTTAATCGTGAAAGCAAGGATAGATTTAGCACGATCAATTTGAAATTAGACGGGCCACCCACAGCTGTGTACATCTCAGAAAGACTGACACAACAGGCGAAAAAAATATTTGCCGCAGCCAGAAAATTTGCCAGCTCAAACAATTATAAATTCTGTTGGTCATCCTACGGAAGAATCTACCTGCGCAAACACGAAAAAGAACCGGCCATCCGTGTCGACTCTGAAGAGGAGCTACATAATTTACAGCTAAAATGACTACAATACTTTCAATATATATTTTTAATACTTTTAAAATGTTATGCATGCTCTGCTGTTTGTTTTACGTTTATCAGTTTCTTTATGCTATTGTTTAGTGCCTTGAGATTTAAAACAGTTATATTAATTTTATATGCGCACAAAGCTGTCTATTTTACTTTGAGAAAACTTAAAGTATATACTTACCCTCACACTACAAATAACTACTACAATTTCTTTCAATATATATTTTTTAGTTTATTTAATTTATTGACAAATACATATAATATGTACGTTTATACTACTTATTTCAGAAAAAAAACCACTTTTGTTCTTTGTGGGCTTTTCGAAATAATACAAAAACACCCACATGAAGAATTAATGTACAAATTAATAACTGTTCATCTTATACCACAGGTCGGCAAAGTCGCTGCATTAAAAAATTGCCGCTTTGATTTTTTAGGCTCCCAGACATTGATCTGCCCTCTTCACTTTATCAGAATAATGACAATTGAGCCCTATAGATACGACCTTGGTATACAATCATTTTATTATGGGGCAGGTTAGTAACTTGATAGAAGAAATAGATAACTTTCACGTGTCTGAATCATATACTAGCAAACCGGAACAAGTAAGGTCATTCATCTCTCAACCGAATCTATATATGAAAATACTACAGCAAAATATCCGTAGTTTAAATCGCAATTTTGATGGCTTGCAACTGCTTCTACAGAGGTTAGATACAATCTGTGACTTGATAGTGTTGTCTGAGTGCTGGTTGAGCGAGGGTATGCGGATTCCCAATCTAGAAAATTACAACAATTTCTCTACAAGCCGTGGTCATAATAAGAATGATGGAGTAGTTATTTACGTCAAAAACGCTCAAAACTATCGAACCTCAGAACCACAACTTTCAGAGGCTAACTGTCTTTTGACTACTTTTAAAAACGAAACGGCTATCATAGCTATTTATAGACCGCCTAGTTTCAGAAATATAGACCCCTTCCTTCAGTCCTTGAACTCTTTATTGCAAACCTTAACACATTTTAAAAACGTAATACTCGTTGGGGACATAAATATAAATATACTCAGTCCCTGTACTGATACCTCGGCGTATCTCGACTTGATCGCTTATCATGGTCTTATGCCAGCTTCATATAGCCCAACTAGAGGAAACAGCTGCTTGGACCATGTCATTGTAAAAACCAAACTGTCGTCAAAAACTCTAAATCTGGAGAGTTCTGTTACTGACCATGAAGCTGTTTTGTTTTGCCTGAAGACCACAAACCAAAAGCAAACACGTGGTTCAAAAATAACTCGCACATTAGACCATACCTCAATAAGGAATGATTGTTCAAATATTGACTTTAAACATGTTTATAATGAGAGCGACTTGAACGTGGCAACTAGTTTATTCATTGACTCCATTAAGAATGTAATTGATAAAAATACAAAAATTACAAAGACTTCTAGAAACAGAATTAAAATAAAGCAGTGGATGACATCTGGCTTATTGCGATGTCTCAGAAATAGAGATAAGATGTCTATGCGTTTAAAAAAAGATCCAGAAAATAATACGCTAAAGCTTACATATAAGAGGTACAGGAATTATGTAGATAATCTCATCAGAAAAACAAAAAGAAGTTATGACATGGAAGAGCTTTCAAAATCTAAAAACAATACGAAAAGAATGTGGTCGTCAATCAGAAGTATTGCTAATTTAAATACCCAAAAATCAATTCCATACGAACTTCTAGACGCGGACAGTAACACAGGGCAGTCGATTGAGCGTGTAAATAACTTTTTCGCTAGTGTAGGGGAAACCCTTGCAGAGCAAATTCGTGCGAATTCTTTAATGACTACAGATCATTTAAATCACGCAATACCGACTCAGTCAAATTCTTTTGTATTTGTTGGCATTACACAAAAGGAAGTTGAACTTGCAATAATAAATTTAAAATCTAATTGCGGACCAGGATATGACTTGATTCCTTCAGTGACACTTAAAGATAGTGTAAATACTTTCTCCCCTGTACTTACAGACTTATTCGATAGATGCATAAAAAACGGCATTTTTCCAAACGCTTTGAAAAAGTCCATATTACACCCTATTTACAAAGCAGGAGACCGAAGCTCTGTTAACAACTATAGACCAATATCCATTTTGACCGCTCTATCTAAGGTATTTGAACGAATTATAAATAGCAGATTAACAAGTTATTTAGAATCTTGCAACCTCTTGTCTAACGCTCAATTTGGTTTTCGAGCGGGAAAGTCTACGGCTGACGCTATTCATGTGTTTGTGGATTTCCTGGTAAGAAAGCTGGATGAAAACAAAAAATGTTTAACCATATTTTTGGACCTAAAAAAAGCTTTTGATGTTGTCTCTATACCTTTATTAATAAATAAGCTAGAGCGTTTGGGTGTGCGAGGTAACCAGTTGGAAATTTTTAGGGACTACTTTTCAAACCGTACACAACGCGTGAAAATAGGAGATTGGGAAAGTGCTGAGTTACCAATTAAATACGGAATACCGCAGGGTAGCATAACCGGACCGACTCTATTTTTATGCTTTATTAATGACCTTTGCCAGTTAAAGTTAAAAAATTGTAATATTGTCTCATACGCTGATGATACTACTTTGACATTCTTTGGCGATACATGGGATGAAACTTTCTATTTGGCTCAAAAGGGATTAGACACCGTTTTACATTGGTTGGATTGTAACTCCTTGACGCTCAATTCGGACAAAACCAAATACATTTCGTTCTCAATTAGAAACGTTGCATCGTCTGATCTCAAAAACCATAATTTATATGTACATAAAGGTAACTGTAATGCACCCACACCTAAATGCGATTGCCCCCAAATCCACGCTACTAATGAAATCAAATATCTCGGAATTAATATAGATAAAAATTTAACATTTGGCCCACATATTCACAATGTATCACAGAGGGTACGAAAACTGACATATGTGTTTAAACAACTTAGACATGTTGCAGATTGTAGGACGCTCAAAATTGTATACATAACGCTAGTTCAGTCAGTCATCTCATATTGTATTTCTACTTGGGGTGGTGCAGCAAAGACAAAACTTATTGAGCTAGAAAGAGCTCAGAGATTGATCTTGAAGGTGAGTCTATTTAAACCAAGACTCTTTCCCACAGTGTCACTATATGAAGAAGCCGAAGTATTAACAGTGCGACAGCTGTTTGTTCTCGTTTGCATTCTTCAACAACACTCAAATTTGGAATATTTGCCAAACACTGTTTTATCAAGACGTCACCAAAAGGTCTGCATCCGTGAGAGCTTTCGCACAGCCTTTCCCAAGAAGTTCATTTGCTATCGAGGCTCTAGACTTTATAATTATGCTGACAAACTTTTAAATATATACCCAAACACTAAAATTCAATGCAAACAAAAATTATTAGGGTGGCTTCAGAGTCTTAGTTATGACCAAACCGAGAATATTTTGGTGTAGGAATATACTTATATTTCAATGACGCCACACACACACACGCACACAAACACGCACACACACTCACATACACACACACACACACACACACACACACACACACACACACCTTGATTTTATAATTAATATTTTTGTATAAATGTTCGTACTTCACTGACAATTGGTAATGTACTATTGTAATTTAGCCGCGGGTGAGAGGCCTGGTGATCTAAGACACAGGCAGACTTTTGCCTAATTTAGACTCCAGCCTCCCGCATTTCACTAAATATTGTTTGTATCTAAATTGTGTCCATTGTGTATTAGTGTATGTGGAGGAAATTAAATGATTATTATTATTATTAACTACTTTTGCAATTCAAAATATCCTGAGGTCGTGGGTTCGATTTCCACACAGGACATATCTTTGTATACATAACCATGAAATTTTGATTTGGTCTGCGTGTGTTCTTATGTATATTAAGTATATATTCAAAAAAAAGTATATACGCATGTTTATCTGTTTTTTATTATCCGTAACAGAAGTTCTTAATGATACTTATATTGGAACTAAATAATTGGTGTAACTGTCAGAAAATACTTATTACTATTAAACAAAGGAAGCGCTCGTAGCTCTGCGGTGCTCGGTGGTCGGAAACGATCAACGAAGTACAGCAGAGTTTACAGAGGTCAGTCCTTGGATGGGTGACCGTTTGTGTGGCATTTGATATCAAGCGCTTCCGTGCTTCGGAAGGCACGTTAAGCCGTTGGTCCCGGTTACCACTAAATGTGGTAGTCGTTAAGCCATGTTAGAGGCCTAATGGGCGGCTTGATAAATTCTAACAGCAGGACGCCATACACCTGCCTCCGCCAATCCGCATTGGGTCAGCGTGGTGGAGTATGACCCAATTCCCTCGCACCTTAATATGTGAGAGGAGGCTCGTGCTCAGTAGTGGGACGTTAATAGGCTGTGATGATGATGATGATTAAACAAAGTCCTCTGTTTCACATAGGCCTAATCAATTGTCTTCTCGGCAATCTCGAGCTGCCAGCAGCGAACACGCCCGTCTTGACCAGCGCGCCTACCGCCGAAATTGCTGGTAATCGATTATTAGGTAAAATCAATTTATTTATTTATTTATTGAACACCAACATAATAAACACCAACACAGTACAAGTATTTACACAATTAAATTATATTGCTAAATGTCATTACAATTATAGGTGAAGACCACAAGTGTTAAATAAGAAGCAACACCCTACAAATAAGTTGAAAATTAAATATAAAATTAAATTATTAAGTATTAAATTAACTAAGTATAAAACTAAATAAGCATAAAATGTCAAAAATCAAAATAAAAAAAACTGGAAATAAATCTTACAGAAATAAATATTATGAAAAATGTCAATAACAAAATTAAAAAATCCTTTAACAAAAAAACAAAATTTCGAATTGATTCTGTCGTTCCGCTCAACACATGGAACTCGATACAAGATGGCGTTCTTTATTTAGACACAAATTTTGAAGGATTGACGTAATAATTGACAGTCTCTATCTGTGTTTTTTTTTTAAATTATATTACAAATTATTAATATTTGGGTAAAAATGTGTCACCAAAACGCAAATAATAATCATTTAATTAATTAGTCGCTTCAGTAGTCTGGCAATCTCATGAATAATCTATGAATTTCGGCAGATTCCCCGGTACGGATTGATAAATCTCAGAAATTTCAGATCTAGATGAAATAGCTGAAAGTAAAAAAGTAAAAGTAAAGTAAAAAGTTCTTTATTTCATAAACTATTACATAGCACTTGAAAACGTCAAAACAATATAAAAATTGAAAAAAAATATATATCAACCCTGAAATCACGAAGCTTAGATTCACTTACATGCAAATAAATAAAAATTAGGTGTAAGTGAATCTAAGTGCCAGTTCCGAGCCTCCGCTCTGTGAGAAGAACTGACAAGAAACTCACAGGCTATGCTCTTTTAAATTATTTTTGTTACATGACACACACAGTGTAAATTTGATGATACTGAAAGGGTCCCCCGAAGCTGTAACCAATAAAGTAGCACTAAGGGAACCTTCCATCACAGTCAAGTAAGTATGTATTGTGAAACTGAGCTGAGCCTGTACAATAAGGGATGGTCACGACAATGATCTGGTTGACTTTTTATTCTAATATACACATACAAGTTGAAAATGTTAAGCCCAAGCTTGTTTATCCGATAAGTAATCATTAACAGCATAATACCCCTTTTGAAGAAACTGCTTTTTAACTACAGTTTTAAAAGTTGCCAATGGTAGATCAATTATTTCCTGCGGAATTTTATTAAAAAATCTGATACTATTACCCAAAAATGAATTTTTAGTTTTGTGAAGTCGACAATTTGGCAGAGAGAGCTTATTTCTATTCCTAGTATTAAAATTATGTACTTTTGAATTTTTATCAAATGTATTAATGTTTTTGCGAACATACATTATATTATCAAATATATACTGAGATGCAACCGTTAATATGTTAATTCTTTTAAACATCTCTCTAAGAGAATCTCTGGACTTAAGATTATAGATAGCTCTTATGGCGCGCTTTTGTAGTACAAATATATTATGTATGTCCGCAGCAGATCCCCACAATAACATACCATATGACATAATGCTATGAAAATAGCTAAAATAAACTAATCTAGCTGTTTCTTCGTCTGTTATGAGTCTTATCTTTTTGATGGCATAGCATGCTGAGCTAAGCCTTCCGGACAAATCCATTATATGGGGGTTCCACTGCAATTTAAAATCAATATTGATGCCTAAGAACTTTGTGTCATTTAATAACTCGATATTCTTGCCATTCATTTTCAAGTTAGTTGAGACTTTTGTAACATTAGGCAATGAGAACTTTATACATTTAGCTTTATACATTTAGCTGAAAATCATCAATTAAGCGGTAAGGCCCCAGATCATCAGTACATCCAGAATGAACCAGTCCTATACTTGGTTTGATGGTTCGCAGTCGCTATTGGAAAACCTTAAATAATAAAATAAAATAAAAACTATTTTATTGTTTTCTTCATATTAAAATTTAAACCTAAGCAAATGTAAAAAATAATTTAAACATGCAAAAAAAGTAACAAAGGAAATAAAAATTAAAGGATAAGACACTTAATAGACTTAAACCTAAGAACAAAAGAAAACAAAAGGTAGTGGCTCAGCTTGTGCTACCCGACGTATGTTACGCCGAGCAACGCTGGTTTTCAGCCGCCCCCGTTCTACACATTATTAAACAAAATTTGTCAGGGCCCACGCCCATAAAATAAAGAAGCATAAAGAAATACAATTATAATAACTTAATATTGAACAATATATAATTTTAGGTAATTGAAGTGAATTCTGGTCAATAAAATATACATCTATTTCAACATAATATTTCCGATTTTATCATTCTCACTCTTGTCTCAAGGTATTTTAAGCAAAGGTATGTGCATGTATTTGTGTGTGCTATATTTCTAACACATGTAAGTATCATAATATATAAAATAACTCAATATATATGTAATAGGATTATAAGTCTATCTATCACAATATATCTATCTATAATAACATATTTATTCATTTATATCATGTAGGAGTATATATATCATTGTTTCAAAAAAAAGCATTCAATTTTAAATCTTTTACATATGATTGTTTTATACTTTCACCAGCAAGTTGCCGTTTTATTAACGCAGTTTTGTATTTAAATTTGAACGTACCTACACTCATTTTCTCTCTGAGAGGCGGAGGTAGGTCGTTCCATATGCTTGCTGATAAAAATCTAAAACAACACCTGTAACGCGCAGTTTTATGTCTAGGAATAGATAGCAGATTCTTTGTAGTACTGCGAACACCATTCCTCCAGCTTAGTTTTTCAAATAGATATTCAGGTTTTTTATTGAAAATTATTTTTTTTATTGTACAAGCAAATTGTAGATCTCTTCTAGCTTTCATGTTAAGTATATGTTTTTGATTTAAATATGGTGTTATATATTCTCTCCTTGGGACATTTAAGGAGTAGCGTATACAAGCATTTTGTACACGTTGTATAGCATATTCCATGCTTTGTGTTAATCTAGGGCCATAAGTGGAGCTGCAATAATTGAAGTGACATAGCACAAGAGATTCTGTTAAGCGGTGTCGTAGCCCTTCCTTGATATACGGTCTAATTTTATATAAGGTTTTCAATTTATAGAAGGCTGTTTTAATTTTGTTATTAATATGTTGTACGTACTTTTGCTCTTTATCAATTATGAGTCCTAAGTTGCGCGCTTTTTCGACTATCTCTATTTCTGTATTGTTTATTTTAACTTTGTTTTCGCAATTGAGTACGTTTTTAATTTGATGTTTATTCCCGATTACAACCATTTGAGTTTTTGAAGGATTTATTGTAAGACAGTTCAACTTGGACCAGTTGTAAATATTATTAAGATCTTCATTTATTTTGTTAATTGCCTCTTTTACGTCTTTACCTGGGAACGAGAAATATATTTGAGTATCATCGGCATAGAGATGATGTTTGCAGTTATGTATAACTAAGGGTAGGTCGGCTGTAAATATGGAAAATAGGGTAGGACTTAGCAAGGAACCTTGGGGGACCCCCTTTTGCACCGGCAAAGCAGATGAAAAAATCTTCTGTCCACCTGTCCTTTCTGTAACGACCCTTTGTTCTCTGCCTGTGAGAAAAGAATGAATCCAGCGACATGTGCTAGCAGAGAAACCTTTGTCCTTTAGCTTGCTCAAAAGTAGTTTCGGGACAACACAGTCAAACGCTTTGGAATAATCTAAAAGGACCAGTATACTAGTATGTCCTATGTCTGTAGCCTCGGATAGATCATCAGTTATGTGTAAAAGCGCGGACTCAGTGCTATGATCTTTACGAAACCCTGACTGATGCTTTGGTATTAGGTTAAAATGGTCTAAATATAAAGTAATCTGATTCAGAACTACTTTTTCTAATACTTTGGACAATACTGGTAATATTGAAATGGGTCTTAAATCATTTAAGCTAGAAACAATATTTTTTTTAGGTATTGGCGTTATTAGTGCACTTTTCCATCTTGTAGGGAATGTGTTGGTGGTGATTGATTTGTTAACTATCTGTGTTATTGTATGAAGTGTTGCATCTAATGTGAGTATGATCATATCTATGCTCAGGGCATCATTTCCCATGGCCTTCGTTTTTATGTTGTTTATAATCTTTCGTACGTCCTCTTCTGATGTTGGCTTTAATTCAAATTTTTCCCATGGAACTGTGTTATCAGTCGTATTTACGCTTTCGGGGGCATGTTGAATGTGCGAAGGCAGGTCTAAAAAATTAAAGTTTATTTTATCTGGATCATTCAGGTGGTCTGGTATGGGTGTTACTGGATCATTATTGATATATGTGGTGTTTTTCAGGTTTTTCCAGAGTAAATAAGGGTTGTCTATGTTTTTATTTATGGAATGGTTAAAGAAAGCTTTTTTTTCTCTATGTGTAGCTGCTGTCACCAAATTCCTTAAACTACGATAGTAATTCTTTGAGGTGTCTGTTTTAGATATGCTTGCTTTTATCGATGCTTGGTCTCTTAGTTTCATCATATATTTAATAGTATCGGTAATCCAGGGTCTAGGAGAATCTTTAATAATATATTTTTTTAAAGGCGCATGAATATCAAAAAGCTTAGTAATATTATTATTAAAGGCGTCAACCATTTCGTCTACATTATCCAGATCATTAATAGCTTGCCATGGAATTGAATGCAAGTCGTACAGTAAAGACTCTAAATCTATGTTATTTAGAAACCTTTTATGTTTTACCACTTTTGTAAAACTGGGTTTTTTAATATTAAATTCAGCTAAAACCATCGCGTGGTCACTCAAATCAGCGTTGTGAATAACTTCCGTACCCCGGCATTTAGATGGACTGTCAGTTAATATTATATCTATCAATGTTTTCGATGTATCAGTAACCCTAGTTGGTTCCTTAACTAATTGATGTAGATTATGCTGGTAACAGAAAGAAAGGAGATTATCGGTTTGTGTAAGTTGATTGTTTAGAATGTCAATATTCAAATCACCTAGCAGACATACATAAGAGCAATGACTCATAATATTGACCGCTTCACTAAGGGAGTTTAGTGCGGTGTGGGTGCTTACCGCCTCAGGCCTGTATGCTGTACCGATGGCCATAATAGCGCCTGGCAACTGAACCTCAATCCACAGTTGTTCCAAATCAGACTGCGGAATCCGTTTAACTCGGGCAGCAATACCTTTTTTGATATAAAAACCGACTCCCCCACCCCTTCTATTCCCGGCTCGGGCTTTATGAACAAATCTGTAGTTTGGCACAAGTGGAGCTAGCGCCGCCTCATCCTCTCTTATCCAAGTCTCATTTATAGCCAGAATATCAGGTTGGTAGTTAGAAAAACTAGCCAGTAATTCGTCTGAACCGGTATTTAAAGATCTAGCATTCAATAATCCTATTTTCAAACGATTTTTCGATGTGTTAGCCATTAATGACAGATATAAATATTACAACTTGTGAGTCATATAATATAGTGTATTTAATATATACATGTGTTAGTGGAAGTATGTGTTTTATGCACAAATGTGATGACGAATAATATATTTTGCTGTTTTGGTTTTGAGATTGATAAGAGCCTGTGAAATAAATTTCAATAAAAGTATAAAATGTTTGGTACGATAATGGCAAGATAATTTTTGTTATGTATGTAAGGTGGACAAATATCACATCTTTCCAAAAACCTTCAATAGATCGCTTTCCAGACACAATCTGTGACGATCTTTACCATGTTCCTGACGGATATATATTTTGCCATCGCGTGTCCATACGTATCTATACTTGAGTTCACGGGCTAGGGCTCGAGCTCTTTGGAAAAGAAGCCGATTGTGTCTGGTTAAACGCTCATTGATGTAAACTGGCGCGGGAGAAGCAGCGGCGGACTCCGCCAGCTGCAGCCCGTCTGTGTTGAGGCCTCGACGCACGCGGGCGGCACGCAGCATTGCGTCGCGTGGCTCCCGCCGGGCCAGCCTGACGACTAGCGCACGCCCCCGACGCGGATATTGCTCTTTTTCACTCCCGAGTCTTGCTCCTGCCCTCTCTGCGCTGACGATGTCCCTCTCATCAAGCGTCACACCTATCTTATTTGCGATTGTCATAACAATATGCAAAGGGTTTTCGTATTCTGATTCAGGGCAACCCGAAATCTCAATATCGTTAGACAGAAATGCTTGCTCCTGTTGAGATATCTTGGAAGTCAGTTGCGTTATAGTGTCTTCAAGAGCTGATATATTCTGAGGAGTATTTTCCAATTCCAAGACTCTCGCTTCTAATTGCTGTAGGTGCGTATTTTGTGATTGTATGGTATCTGTAAGCGAGGCGATTGCTTCTCGGATGCCGGACATTTGTGTATGAAATAGGTCACTAAGATGTAGTTTCAGTTCGTCTAGCAAAAAGTCTCTAATATGCTCAAGGCTGGTTTGGTCTCCTGTCATATTTGTTTGGATCTGTGATTGGGTAGAAACCTTTGCTTTTCCTCGTTGCGTAACATGCTCGTCTGTCATTTGTTTGGTATCCCTGGTAGTACTGCCCTTCGAAGGATCTTCACACGAATTTACACTTCGGACTGGGGTGTTAACATTTCCCCGTTTTGGCCTTTTGTTTATGCATTCGGGGCAGTTCCACTGTTCTTTTCGCTCCATAATATTAAATAGTTTACTGGAGATGTTTGCACAATCAAGATCATACTGACCCCTACAATTGGAGCATTTCAAAAATTCTCTTTTTGGCAGAATGTTTTGGCATCCTGTGCATTTTTGTTGTGTATTCATGTTGAATCAGACGACTCAGTTCTAATTTAGTTTAAGTTGTAAGATTAATTTAATTACGTTGTAATATTTATGTTAAGTGCGCCCTCTAGTAGTATCTAGTAGCACTTCGTAAGCTATTATTTAGTTACCATCGATCAGAACCCTCTCCAATTTAATAATTGCTGCTCTCGCTAGATGGCGCTGTTATAAATTATTTTTTAAAAGTAGCAAGCCATTCAGTGTTAATTATTCAAATATTGTTTCAAGCACTTATGCACGGTAATCACTTTTCACTGTTATAGCTGATTGCACGAATATGTATGTTCATTTATTGTTTCACCTCCTCAGTTTGTGAATTTATGATGATCGTACCGTTTTGTGACTTGTATTTTATTCTTATGTTTTTATCACTTTTACACTATCAATGGATCTACGCACATTTATTGTTATGAAATGAGTGACGAATTAACTTTATAACACTGTTTAACTGAAAAAACTTTATTAAAAACCAATAAGATTATGTTTTATTTACAGAGCTAATGTTTACGGGACCGTGGCGCCCTCTCTCCTCTCAGTCCTCTTAACCTCGAAGTCGTTAGTTCTTCAAATTTTATGCCTCGTACTGGAACGTACCTAAAACATTATCATTTCGACATAATGTTTATGAACTAACCGTAAAGTTTACACTACTCTTCATATTAATATGTACACAAATGATATCTTATCAATGATTGACAGATACGAGTACTTTACTTGATTATATCACGTCTTGGCTAGAATTGAGTGACTCACGTTGACAATGATGATATATTGACTATATTTCTTTACTCATGTCCTTGCTAGCTATTCACTTAAATATCAGGTTACATTACAGATTTTTTAGTTTCGTAGTTTTTCTTGGAACAAATATAGTTTATGATACTATGGGATATTTTAGAGATTTAGTGGTGAAAGAGTCTGAGTTCACATTCATTACCAAATACTAATGTTCCTTCCTTATAATATTATTATGATAAATAAATCAGAATATGTATATTGTGAATTTTCAAAATATCAATCATCAGTAAAATAAATTTGTACTAGTGTTTAAAAATATTCAACAGGAGATTGCCATTGTATTGTATCAATTGACTACCGATTTGGCGTGGAGGTCAGTATACCTACACTTCACTCCAGAGGTTGTGGGTTCGATTCCTACACAGGTCAAATCTTAGTGTGCATGAACATGAAAATTTGTCCTGCTCTGGGTGTTTGCCTATATATATAAAGTATGTATTTACAAAAAAAATGTATTTAAGTATGTTTATTCGTTGTTTAGTATCCATAACACTAGTATCTTATTATTATTAAGTTATATGTCTGCCGCTAATCATTTCATACATACACACACGCCTGTTTCCCCGAAGGGGTAGGGATATTATACGCCCCCATTTTGCTATTTTTGCTTGTTGGTCCCACGTAATAGGTGGCGAACCTATTGCCGCTTATCGGGAACTTTTATGTTTGCCAGAGCTTTGTCCGTTGATCGGCAGGTGCACCACTTGTAGGTAAGGTTAGCTTGGCTCCTAAGATGTTGGTAAAATCGCTATATCATCATATCCTAGCATTATCCCGGTTGCCCTAGACTTAAGCTTAGGGCCCAGGGTCTGCTCACTGGTTCAACCAGATTTGACTGAATTTCAGTTATTACGTGGAGCGACTGCTGTCTGATCTCCGCAACCCAGAGAGAAACATCATTCTATGGTATAACCAGCTGTCAGTCTGTTAGAAGGCACTGGCTTCCTTATAACGAGAACCATAGATGTTCATGACAGCCGGGACCAACGGCTTAACGTGCCTTCCGAGGCACGGAGCAAGCGAAAATGGTAAAATCTCTTTATGGTGTCATTAAAGGATAAACCTGATTAGAATTGTAATGAGCTCTGCGCCCTGATACATTAGTTGACACAGTAATTGTACTAGCAACAAATGAAAACACATTTTCATTACTCCTAAGTAGTCCATAATTATTGCCATTTTACTATTCATAATGAATTTTCTCGCAAAATTTTACTAATTACAAAAAAATAATGAACATTCTCATAATATTTCCTTCAGTCGCGAAAACTGACCCGAGTAATATAAAAAAGTATTTTAATGATTTTTATTACTCCTTATGGTTCATTATTGCTGTAAATATTCTATCAATGGTATTGAATATTATCGCTTAATTTTACCAATTACTTTCATAAATAAATAGTATTTTCTTGCCATTATAATAAAATGTCGGATTGACCCGATAGAATAAAACATCGCATAACAACGATGATAAAATAGAGGATAGGCCTAGTATTCATGCCACAAAGAAACTAACTTGAAATAGAAAAAAACCTTTGTATTAAAACTCACACAAGCCTTCATTCATAAATAATCCTATCCATTGAATTCAATTCTCTCTCAACTCATTAAATGTTTTTATAAAAAACAAGGAAACAATATGAATATTTGCGTCTAGTCTTACTAATGCCACAAAGAAACAAACATCCTTAAAAAATTGTCCTGCACTCAGAAAAACCCTTCTGTTAAACTGTCTCGAGCCGTATGAATCAAGCGATGTTACCTCACAGCGTTATCCTTAACACTGTCGCATTTATACGTACTTGACCGTAACCCTCGCTCAGTTAGCGTTAACAGCAGCTGGAGTAACGTGGTGAACCAACGTGCTGGAGTGAGTAGCGTGATGAAGAGATTCGTGTATTTGTGTTTTATTGTGTGTGCCCATGCTTGGGGGAGGGGTGATTTGGAAAAGTTTGGGCCTTTTCAACTGGCCTTGCATTCTAATCTTATTAAATGTAAGTTTCATTGTATTTTGTTTTTTATTCTATAATTTTATTTTGTTTATTTACACTTTATTGTACACAATAAAGATTCCATCCAAAAACAAGTACCTACATGCAATGGGTTTGAATAATCTTTTATTTGAATTGTCATTTTATTTTAGCTGTGCTATGGCGTTTTGATACAAGTAATTGATTTTAAGAAACGTGATATCCAGATCTTTTATAATTGAACTGTTAACTTACATACTATAAGTAATATATTAATTGAAGGAAAAATGTTTTAGATTTCAAATTTAAATGTACAGATTCGAAACGACTGAGACTCTCGTTTCAGCGTTGGTCGTGAAGACATCGTTGTTCTGAGGCTCCTATCTTACCTGAAGATGCCCTGTGTAAGGGCGAAACACGTGTCGTGTTGAATAGTTTCTCGATTTTTCGGGAAATTATAGTAGCGCGGGAATTGTTACAAAGATATTTTTAATCCATCACTTGCTTATAATAAATATTAACAATCACCAGACACTTGTGAAAATAACTATATCATATTATACATACTATAAAGTGACAAGTTAAATACTATTATACGAATGGCCAGAAATAGTAGGAAGTAGTTGGATTTTTTTTTAAATAAAATTATGTTTTAATTTTGTCGTCGGTTCTTTTTCTTCTTTCCTTGTGGCTGGTGGTCGTCAGTTGTTTTTTTTCTTTCTTTTAAATAATGGCTTCGTGCGGTTTGCACATACAGCCAGTGTGAAGTATGAGTATATTAATAACATATAAATTATAGTAAATGAGAATGAGTGGTGATAAAAATGATAAATAAAAGAGATGCCCTCTCCCCAAACCTAAATTTCTCAGTAAAGATGTGGGACTATACTGAGATCTCACATGGACTTCTTGAGATAATTTGAAAAGTGATGTTGCACTGTTTTGTTTAATTTACCAACACTTATGTATGTTCACAAACAGTTAATAATCCACCGTCATACACAGTAATGTTTCAAATATCACAAATTTTAGAAAAAAAAACTACAGACATGACGCTTTACTTTCCCGCCAAGAAGTTTATTTACCATAAACAATGTAATAAAAACTCTTATCGTATAACCTGCCAGTAGTTCTGTGATTATCTCCACAATTAAACAAAGAAACTGAGTTTTTTTTGCCAGCGTGGAAAAGGACATCGTGGCAGTATTTTCCAGAACTAGTGTAAATATAGTGGATTTTTAGATATAACTTCTGCGAAAACGTACAGGAGTGTAAGAAATACACATAGTTCAGTATATTGTGATCTTCCGTGTTGTTTTCGAAAACTCCACAGAACCTTTAGTAAAGTCTTCACTACTGCTGGGTTATGACTATGACTTAACTCGACTGTGATGTATTTAACTTGATTTTGACTGTGACCAAACGACAAAATCGCTGCACATTGTCGCAAATAACTTGAGTTATCAAATTAATTGACACTGGCAATGACTCTAACAAAGTGAGTTCATATTAGTAGAAAAAGATTGTATAGAATTGAGGTAAGTATATTTTGACGTCATTAATTCATTATATTATTATACCATAAACAAAATTTTAAAAAAAACTTATATTGTTCAAATTACTCGTACCAATGTGATTTTGTGATTATATAAATAATGCAACAAAATTATGAAACTATGTTGATTTCTTAGGGGTTTATTTAACCGGTTTTCAAAATTAATAAATTGCAAACCTTACTTTACATCAAAAATATTAAACCAGCCTTTAGATTCCCTAGATGTTCTATCAGTATTTGATATACTACTAGGGGATCAGTTTTTCTTCAGATTCAATAAAACATAATATTTCATTAGTAAATGTTATCAGTCATGACATTGATACAAAGTCACATTGCAGTACGAATAATGCAAATTGCAAACCTGATTACTGTTGTTATTTGAATAAAATAACCTTGTACTTTTCGATTAAAAATATACAGTTAAAACATACAAAAAAGAGAGAGACTAGGAGAGTTTTTTTTTCAATAATGGCTTCGTGCGTTAAGCACTCGTGCACGTTCACAAACACTTAACGGTTCATAATCCACCGTTATTACACATTAATGTTCAAAATATCACAAATTTTTGAAAATAAAACATAACTGCAGACATGACGCTTTACTTTCCCGCCAAGAAGTCCATGTCTATAAGAGATTGTAGATACTTGAAACAATTTTTTTTTAAAACCAAGAAGTTTATCTTACTTGTGGACGATGGATTGTAGACATGCAAAATAGCCTCACAATTGTCTACACAAGCAATATAAGCAGGGTCGTCCGGATATGTATAATTAGCCGTATCAGATCACCGTATCCGTATTAACAAGGCGTATCATGATCACCTACCATACGTTCTATGATGATACGCGATCTTGTTACGCAGTCCTGAGGGCCTACTCTAATTCAACGAAAACGAAACTTGGTATATATCCATTCCTTTCACTCGATAATGATATACCCAAGGAGTGACAGAGATAGATGCAACGAAGTTTCGTTTTCGTTGAATTAGAGTAGGCCCTCTGATACGCGCCGCTTTGAAACGATATGCTACACGGAGGGAAACATGTACCGTCCTTAGTTAGATATAATTGTACTTGCGAGTAAATGTTTCGAATCACTTACTTGAAACTGGAGCCGTGCGATCTTGAGTGCTTACTCATTATTTAGCACCCAAGATGCTCATCTTAAATACCACCCTTGGATATTGGACCACATAATTTTATGCCAACAGTCAACTTCTTTAAAGATAAATAAGGTTAAATCTTTAAAATGATATAATTTTTAGTATTGTTAAAAATATGTTTTGACTACAAATTTGCGCCGCGCGGAATCAATTTCAATGAAGTATTTCCAAACTTTTGCTAGCGAATGTAAGTAGTTAGTTCTGGATGTTTACATTCATGGTTTTACGACCGATATGGCGTGGAGGTCAGTATACCTACACCTCACTCCAGAGGTCGTGGGTTCGATTCCCACCCAGGAAAAATCTTTGTGTGCATGAACATGAACATTGTTCTGGTCTGGGTGTTTTCCTATATATATTAAGTATGTATTTACAAAAAAAAAGTATTTAAATATGTGTATCCGTTGTTTAGTATCTATATCACAAGTTCTTAATGATACTTATCTTGGAACTAAATGTGAACTAAGTGTATACAATAAAATCCCAAGCAATATTCAGCAATTAAGCCTTAATAAATTTAAATGAACAATAAAACGCAAGCTGTCTTCAAAGGGATACTATTCTATCGAAGACTATATGGCAGATAAAAATGCTTGGGATTAAACTGCCGTTTCATACAGGCTATTCTAATATGAATGACTTAAAGCATGAATATTGTTATATTATGTTGCATTGTATAGCGTCACAGACAAATGAAGATTGTAACCTTCGATATTGTAACTAACCAATCGATAATTTAAAAGAGCATACCCTGTGAGTTTCTTGCCAGTTCTTCTTACAGAGTGGTGGCTTGGAACTGGCACTTAGATTCACTTACACTTGTTTTGTTGCATATAAGCGAATCTAAGCTTCGTGAATTCACTGTAAAAATATATCGATTGTTTTTTTTTATATTTATATTTAATTTTGACGTTTTCAAGTACTATGTACTAATTTTGAATTTATAAGTCCATAGAGTTTCATACGTTACGTAAATGATATGACGATACGGATATGTTGATCGAATAGGGAAATGAATACATAATATCTAGGACCAGCGGCGTGCGCAATATAATGTAAGCTAAACAAAACTACTTACTTTAGTTGACCAATAGGTCTGGCGGAGCTACTGCATAACCTACCTGAAATGTCTTGTGCATACCTGAAGTGCATAGACATGCACGCATCTGATCCAGACGTTCCAACGTTTATTCCGATAAGACTGAAACAAATGAATACAAATAACAGATGAATGTCGAAAAACAGAATTAATAGAATATCAATTGTATCCTTTCAATACCTTTTACAAAATGTCAATTCTCCATAGCAAAATACGTAAAGTTTATTATTGAAGAGCCCATCCATATTGGATGCTTGTTGATCGCCATCGACCTTAATTCCATTCGTCATGTGCACAGCGCCGAGTGTGTCGATTGTGTCGATTGCGGATTTATTGTTCAGCAATTATTGTGAATCGTTTATTAGACTTGCTTATATGTTTTCTCTATACAGAATTAACTGGAAATATATTTTGTGGTACTATATTAAAATTTAGCTTAATAGTCATTCTTTTAACATTGAAAGTTTGTCTAGATGTTCTTAATGCTATGCGAAGAAAATGGGTAAACACTTGATAAATGGTGATCATTTAGAAGGCATTTGTGCTATGAAAGGCATGTTAGGGCGTGATATTGTGATAGTCGGTTCACCCAAGTCTCCTCTCGACCCTATTGGGCTCGTTGACGGCGCTTTCGTGTTCCACGCGCGCCTTAAAGAGATTTCAGCACACTGAGATGCCCCCCGGATAGAGAGCCAAGCTTGCCGGGGTTGCGGAACTGGGACATAGCAGACTCAAGAAGGCACATGGATGATTTTTAGGAAGTAAAGTTTGTCATACCCTTTGGCTCCCCCCAGCGGGAGGTGGTCATAAGATGATTTTTCATCCGAAAAAATAAAGCCCTATTCGGTGGCAGACAGCGTTACACACATGTGTAATTATACCCTTTTTTTGGATAGAAAATCATCAGCGGGAGGGTGTGTCAGTCTTCTACCGACTAAAAACCATCCATGTTTCTTCTTTTGAGCCTGCTACGTACCGAAGCCGCGGTAACCCATGCGAACAGTCCCGCAACCCCGGCAGGCTTGGCCCCCAACAATGGGTCCCCCTCTGTGTGCTGACATCTCTTTGAGGTGCGCGTGGAACACGATTGCGCCATCGACGCGGCCTGTCGTCTATGGAAGACGGACGGGCGGCGAGTTACCCATTATTCGCCGCCCACAAGCCATCGCCTACGGTGGCCGAGAGTCGTCTCGCGGCTCCTGGCGTCTCGGGCGTCCACCGTGGCGGCTGGGACCGAGACAAGGGTATTCTGCCTCTGTCGCTCCGCCGCCTCCTTTGCTAGCATGACTGAAAAAAGGAGACCAAATTCCTCTTCATAGTAAATTCATTGATAACACAATATGTATGTGAGACAAGGTCATTCATTACGTATCTAGCACTAAGTAGTAAGACGTTACAGGCCGCTATTTAGTGCCTTAGTAGTAGGTCGTAATGGGCTGATAATTATAAAATAATTTTGTAACAAAATTATCTTTAATTTCTCAGTCATAATCATTACTAACAAAATAATGACTGCACATGATAATTGTTTTATTTACGAATGAGAATATGTACTTACTAAACTACACAAGGTACCCAACCTACGTAGGATGTTATCGTGAATTCGCAATTCATTGGATAATTTCGTTCTCAATTGACATAGACATCTAACGTAAGTGAATTTTTACGATGTTGATTCCTCCCTGTGTATGTCGTTACTGGATCGTTAAATCTGCAATAATCTTGATAACTTTAGGCGTTTCATAAAATGTCGCGATCTAGATCTATTCGCTATAGATTCAGTTCATTTTAACTCTTTGGAAACTAGACCAGATATTGAAATAAGAGATGTGAAATTTTTTGTAGGATCGTTAAGTTTTCTTAGACTTTCTAATTTTCCGCTTAACCTTGTCCCGTTAATACATAACGAAGAATCATTATTAAGTGTGTCAGTCTGTATGTGATGTCTCTGTTTATTTATATTTAGACATTATTCACTTTTGTTAACCTACTTTTGAAATGAAATTTACATTTTAAATATGACTGCTACCATAACATTTTGACGGGGAATAAAGCAGGTTATATAGTATAAAAATATAGATTGAGTTTTATTTCATTTAATTCAGGGCACAAATAGTAGATATATTTTTTATACAATTTGAAGACAAAATGTTATTTTTAAGACATAATTGTACAAAACAAATAAATTGTACCAAAAAATAATATAATAATAATAAATCAATAAAGAATTATGATTATACAATGTTCAAATTAAATATTTGCTTAATTATTTATTTTCTCTTAGGAAGATTTACATTTTTTATTTCCAGTTGGCTAACAATACAAACTTAATCCTAATGCCATTTACAAATCTTTACAAATGGGAAACAATAAATTGTATTGCGTTCTTAATTGGGTTGCTTAACACTAGAGTTACAGATCCGTAATTTAGCGTTAACAAATGATCACGACTATTCAATATATTTCCGTGAAATAATTTACTTAAACAAAAACACTAACTAGTAAAATATTAGTTGGTAAATGAAAGGTAATTTTGCTCGAGTCACGTGTATAATGAGATCACTCCACCTCTCATCCCATTCATTCCGCCAGTCAGCCCACGCACCGTATTGTGTTGCTCAAACAATTACATGACCATTATAACTGGATCCATGAAATCTACGCACATAATACTCGCATATATACACGGGCTAACGGTAATCATTTCCACTGACGAGTAGCTGATTTCTTTATATTATATAGTAAAATAATTATTATCTTCGTAGTGCATGTATTCGTCATCCTGCGTACTGGCTAGAACTGTGATCACCAAACCGCCTGCCCAGCGTGGTGATTATGGGCAAAATCCCCTAATAGAATTATCTATTGGGGTGGCCAATGATCTGCATCGGTTATAAGGCTGACATCGCATTCATAATGGAACAGTGGCCCATTAGTAGATAGGTCAGATTTAAGTTATGCATATATACAGTCTATACATTCCTTACTGAAATCTCGTCAATATTAATCAAACATTTCAAATATAAAAGCTTTAATAAGTCAACCTAAAATGTTTGCGTCTACAAGAGTCATCGATCCTCTTGACAAGACCTTCCTTTGTGATTTCTTAAAAATTCTTTTTTTTTAGTTGAGTCCGTATTTCATTAATCATACGAGATGATGAGTGCAAATCCAATCTCCAAAGGGTATCCAATCCATGTCTTGCCCGAGAATGTAGTGGAAGGCGACTAAAGGAATGGGTTCTCCTCTAGTGTCCATGTCGGCAACAGGATAGCCACCTGTCACGATTTGTCACGTTTCACCCAGAGATCTTCGTACAAAAGTTAACTTTCCTTTATGTACATAAACCACACAAACGACAACTATGTACTATCCCTTATAATAGTTTGTTGTTAGTTTTATTTTAACGTATGTAAACTTAAACTTACATGATCTGGTCAGAACGGCGGGAAGCCGGTTGGATGCAGGCGGCACAGTATTGATCAACGTGGAAAGCAAATGGGGAAGCTTATGTTCAGCAGTGGACTTCACATGGCTGAAATGATGATGATGAAGCTTCAAAGTGTGTATTCGCAGTCTGAATGTTTTGCGAATGTTTTGCGTCCTGCTGTTAGAATTTTTCCCCTGCGATAATTTGCTCAAAACATGCCACACAATGATAATCGAGACCATCGGCTTCATAACCTTCATATCAAATATCACACTAATTATAATAACCCAATTAAGGACAAATCTCTCGGAACACTGTTTAACTTAGTTGATCGTTTCCAAACACCAACTGTCTATGTGTCATGGACTTATCACACCGTGAATTATGTTATTATTAACCAAGCTTTATCTTCTCCAGGTACTCACGACAGAACCCTAAACCTGGACGTAAGTGAAATCAACATATACTTTTACGATTTCCCCAAAAACTTTATACAGAGCCATCCCATCGCCGAAGCAGCAAAGGGTATACTTTCCATCAAAGACCTTGACAAGAACAGAAAATTCTTCATTTTCGTTGGTGGTTTCAAGTCAAATATAAACAAAAGAACTGAAGAACAAATCAGGCAATCACTAAGAAGTTTTCCAAACAGCTATCTTATAATCTTAGATCACTCCCCATACACTAACGATAAGCTCGGAAGTGTCAAAAGTTATGAGAGATCAGTTAAATACGTTCACTTTATAGGAAAAGCTATAGCCCAATTGTTAACAGATTTATCAAATGGCGGAGTTCCAGCAAAATCCATGCATTGTATTGGACATAGCTTAGGAAGTCAAATTTTGGGGAACACTGGTGAAATTTTCTTTAATAACACTGGTAAGAAGATTTGGAGGATAACTGCTTTAGATCCAGCTGGGCCTTGCTTTTCTAACAGCTTGATCCAAGAGCAGATAAGGTCAGGAGTAGCGGAGTACGTTGAGGTATACCATTGCAATGCTGGTGGATTAGGAACTACTAGTGTTTTGGCAGATATTGATTTCTTTGTTAACAAAAAAGGTCAGTCGCAACCTAATTGTGGTACACCGTTGATTCCTGGCTTTTTTGACTCACCCAAAGCAGCCAAATGTAGTCACAGAGCGTGTATTGATATGTGGACAGCAACAATAAGCCATCCTGATTGGTTCAGGGCATGGAAATGTGATTCTTATAAAGAGTTTAAGAAAGGACAATGTTCTGTAAATGAAGACACAATTGCTGGTTTTTGGAATCCTGGTAATGCAACTGGTGTATATTACTTTTCTACAGAGGGATATGACTTTTGAGATACTTTTAGATATCTGGAAAACTCAAAAAAATATTTAAAGAATGTGAATTAAAATGTGGTGCGAATTAGATCTGGAATAAACACTTTGTTTTTTTTTTAATATGTTTTTTTTTAAATACCTCTCCGGCCAACAATGGAAGCAAATAGAAGTAAGTAGTAGAGCTTCTATCCTGAATTGGATACAGGCACATCATAAAATCTATTTGCTTTTACAAGTATAAATATAATCTAAATAAAATTAAAAAAAGAAAGTTAGTGTGCGATAGTTCATATCAATATTATTTTATTTTTCTATCAAATAAAAATGCCACATGCCAAAAAGACACAAGTGCGCTTGTTACCGTCACTATCCCAAGGCATACCGTCACAGCAGTCCATAGGACTGCTCTTATTTTATGATGTATTCAAAAAAGTATGATGCATACCAAAATTTAAAGCATTTCATATATTTCATTTCGTTCTGCTCGGTCTTCGGCAGTCTCTGAACTCAAGATTTCAAGGTTAACTGGTAGAGAATGCCTTGCAGCATTAAGTTCGCCTTTTGTACATTATAATTTTAATTTGTGCGATAAAGTTTAAATAAATAAATAAATAAGATCGATCGATTTCGATAATAATTGGAATGACCCATTTTTAGCAGTGGACTTCTGTGGCTAAGGTGATGCATAAAGAAAAAACATATGTTTTGGTTTTTTTTGCATAACATCATAAAATTTTGCTAATATTTACATCAAAGTTGACAACTTGTTTAATTCGGACCGCTAAACCTTCGTGTCATTCAGAAGCATCCGAGTGTAAAACGGGGCCATCACTTTTTGCTGTCGCTAATTTGGTGCAAAGATTCGTGTAACCAATTGAAGGGTTTAATTCGAGAAGGGTTTAAATATTAAATCAGCCATTTTGAGAAATTGGCCTTTTAATATTGGTGTACTTTATATTGATTTGGACAAACAAAAAAGTGCTAAAAAAAAAAGAGTAAACTTCAAGTCCTTAAAAAATACTTTTATTATAATCTGAAATAAAAAAATAGTTTCAAAATACACATATTAGCGTATTATCATGCATTTTTTACTTAAATCAACAGTGCTTATCAATATAAGTACATTTCCCGAGTGTAAAAACGGTTTATTTTAGAACAAACCGTTCTTACACTCAGAATATTTCATCGATTTGGTATTTGCTATTTTGGCAACTGAACAATCACCTGTTTTTATGTTTAATAAATTGCACAATTTCAGACCTGTTTTCTTATGAAATAAATAAAAAATCAAATCCAATTAAAATTATAACTTTTTTACCTATCTATGCACTAACTAACGTACTTGTGAATTTAACATGGCTTCATAAAAGAATCTTTTTTCCATGGGAATAAACTTAAGTTGTTTTCTAATATCTTGTTTTTTTTCCTCCGAAATCTCACCTCGCCATCCGGTCAGTCTTTGGATTTCTACACTATCAGGGCTTACCGCAGCTCCTTTCTCGTTAAGTCAACCATTAAAAATGGCGTGTTAGGATCATAACTCTTTTTGTACATATAGCTTCCAAAGCGATCTACTCTTATCCATTTTACCTCATCTCAGAATTCTACTTTATGTCCCAATGTATATTTCAATCTGTTTATCAGCTTCAATTTTTTCTGAACAGCCTCAATGTCATACAGATGTTCTTGCATATCTACCACAACAGAATTCTTCGATGTATTTTTTTTTATTATGCATCTATATTCATCGGGTGTGTAGATTCTTCGTCAGTAAAACCATTATTTCGATTGTTGCACAATCCAACTAGTTCACGACCACGTTTTAATTGGTTTCTTGACATATTTTAATTAAGTTTCATACAATGATAACAGCTTTTACATTAAAACAATATTATTCACAGTAAAAAACCGGGAAGTGCACTCAAATTCAATCATTACGCATGACCAACGTTGTTGAATCTCAAAACAAAATAGGGCCCACCCAATAGTTTGAGCAAAAAATTGATTATAACAACTTGAAACTTGATAATTGCTTCGTTAAAGATTAGTAACGTTAAGAGGGTGTTTAAGGATTGTTTATTAACAGTTCTTATCAACAAAACTTATGAGGAGCATTAGTGGGCTTAACATAAACAAATGTGTTCGAAACAGTGCTTCTCACAATTTGAAATCATTCCTGTGTTTAATCTTCTTGGGAGCACGCACGGAAGTTGTTTTGTTATAAGGTGTACTTTTCTAAGCATAGCAGATCATTCGTGATAAAAATGTCTGGTTCTCGACAACATATGGACATAGAAATCGCGACAAGAGCTGTTGTCTTGTTGCAAGAAGGAAATTCTCAAAGAGCCGTAGCGCTTAGGGTGGGTGTGTCACGGCGGGCTGTCCGAAATGTATGGGAGCGTTTCCAAGAGACAGGTAGTGTGGCTAGAAGACGTGGCTCAGGACGAAATCGGGTCACTACTGCTCAAGAAGACCGATACATTCGATTAACGGAGCGCCGCGAGCGCACTGTGACCGCGCGTGTCTTGCAAAATCGTTTAAGGGAGGCTACTGGTACCAGAGTGAGTGATCAAACGGTTCGAAATAGACTTCATGAAGACCAACAACGATCCAGAATGCGAGCAGTCGGACTTAAATTGACCAGCGCTCATCGTGCAGCCCGATTAAGGTTCGCGCGTGAACGTCTTACCTGGACTATGGACAACTGGGGGACGGTTCTCTTTACAGATGAGTGTAAAATTAAGTTTTTAAGTGACGATCGACGTGTACGGGTGTGGCGAAGAGTCGGAGAACGTTTTTCGGATGTATGCATCAATGAAACCGATCGCTTTGGTGGTCCTAGTGTAATGGTGTGGGCTGGGATAGGGCTAAGGGGCAAAACAGAGCTGGTAATTCTGAACGAGGGTACCGTGACTGCAGCCAGTTATATCGAACGTGTAATCAGACCTCATGTCATACCATTTTCACAGCGAGTGGGCTTTGATTTCATTTTAATGTATGACAACGCCCGCCCACACACAGCCCGTGCAACCAAGGATGCCCTCGCTCAAGCCAATATCACAGTCCTCCCATGGCCAGCAAGGAGCCCGGACCTTAATCCAATAGAGCATTTATGGGATCAGCTCAAAAGAAGGCTTAAAGAACAATTTACTTCAATACATAATCAACAGCAGCTCATAAACGCGTTGAAAATCTACTGGGAGGAGATTCCGCAAGAAAATATTACTCACTTGGTGGAAAAAATGGTACTTTACGTTAAAATTTAATGTTTTTTGTCGATTTTTGTAGTTCCGATCTTTTGTTACAAAGTGCATAATCTGGGGAAAATAAAGTTATAGACAAAATAAACCTCATGTATACCTAAATTGTGTTCTTTCATTATTAAAATAATCAATCTATATTTTATAAAACAATTTCATCAATAAAAGTAAATAGTATTTAAATTAATCAATAATAACTAGGTGGGCCCTATTTTGTTTTGAGTATTTTCCTCCTGGGTATAACCGCGCACAGATATAGCGCGAGCGGCACGGATCACTTATTTTATCATCTGCTTAGTACAAAAAGGGTTTATTATCGCTTATAACCAGAAGTTTGCATACTTTAAAATTATAAAGTTAATGTAAGAATGATTGAAATTACCTTAATCCAGTCTTCAAAAACTGTACTTAGTTCATTTAATATCTTTATGTACATAAAAACGGTTTTTAATTCGATAATCCATTTCTATATTTGAACAAAGCAGAATTATGTATAATTTATGGATTTGACGAATAATAAATCTTTTTTGCATTAGAAATCTTAACATTTATGACAGTTAAACCGTTTTTAAACTGAATATCTCGAGATTTAAGCCGATATTTGCTATTTTGTGAATGCCATAATGTAGATATTTTTTTACTGAATCTAACGGTACCCATAACTTATTTTGTGAAAAAATGACAGTTAAACCCTTCTCGAATTAAACCCTTCAATTATTAATTACTGTTATCATAATTACGATAATGTATTTGATCTTGATCAAGTGGATTAATTATGGTAACTGTAAAAAATCTGAACCGATTTCGATTAAATAATTTTTATAGAAATGCTAAAGCTACGACCTTTGGCTAACCGGTCCACTGTTCTCGTTCCGGTTACCCAAAGGTCGTGAGTTTGATTCTCACTCGGGACATCACGGACAAGGTGATTTTGTCTGTAATAAAAATGTCATCTCATAAATATTTCTTTCTATTCATCATCATTATTATCATCACCATCATTTTAGCTTTATAAAGTCTACTGCTGAACATTAGCCTTCCCAATAAGTAACATTTCATAAAATATTTTATAAATCAATCTTTGACAAGTCTTATGTAATCCATATATTGCCATGTGTATAACTATATAACAAAAATCATCATGGTCTTCATATCAACCTTATAAAGTCCACTGCTGAACATAAGCCTCCCCAATAAGTAACATTTCATTGCGGGTATTTGCCCATAATCACTACGCTGGGCAGACGGGTTGGTGGTTGCAGTTCCAGCCAGTACGCAAACCCGAAAACACGCCTGCCCAGCGTGCTGATTTTAGGGCTAATATATACACATACATACATTCACGCCTGTTTCCCTGAAGGGGTATGCAGAGGCATATTATACGCCCATACTTCGCCAATTATATAGGTGGCGAGCGTATTGCCGCATACAGGACACTGTTATGTTTGCCAAAGCGATCGGCAGGTGCACCACTTGCAGGTGAGGTTGGCTTGGGCTTCTTAGGTCTTGGTAGGATCCCTGTACACCCCCTATTCTCCGATTACAATTCTATTGCTGAAAATACCCCCAATAGAAGTGTTCAGGAGTGTACTTCATAAGGCTGATATGATGACAATGATGATTTATGTTATACACATGGCATTATATGTATTACATAAGACTTATTAAAGATTGATTTATAAGATATTAATTCTTCAATTGAATACTTGTTTCTGTAACTACTCGGTCTATTATATCTCGGTCGGTTGTTTCCTGTTATGTGTTATCCTTCTCCAAGTTTCCTCAAATTAGGTTTGCTAATTTCTGATCGGACTTCCCCGAAAATGAGGTCTACTACGAGAGTCAGTTGTCAAGAAAAAATTTTAAGGGTCGTCGACCTTTTTATTTTTTCTTTCAATTAATGGCTTCGAGATAAGATGATAAATGGTAAATGAAATACCCTCCCCTAAACCTCTTGAGTCTCACATGGAATCCTTGAGAGAATATGAAAAGTGATGTTGCACTGTTTTGTTTGATTTACCAACACTCATGTATATTCACAAACACTTAATGGTCAATAATCCACCGTTATTACACATTAATGTTAGAAATATCACAATTTTTTTAAACATAAAACAAAACTGCAGACATGACGCTTTAGGTACTTTCCCGCCAAGAAGTCCCTATGTGTACATTTCTTTCTTTCTTTTAAATAATGGCTTCGTGCGTCTAGCAGATTTAGCCAGTGTCAAGTAAGTGATATATTAATAATATATAATTCATAGTAAATGAGAATAAGTGGTGATAAAGATGATAAATAGTAAATGAGATACCCTCCCCTAAGCCCCTTGAGTCCTCAGTAAAGATGTGGGACTATACTGAGATTTCACATGGACTCCTTGAGAGAAGATGAAAGAAGAAAAGAGGGATGTACACTTAACGGTCAATAATCCATCGTTATTACACATTAATGTTATAAATATCACAAATTTTAGAAAATATAACAAAACCCAAAGCCTGCAGGCATGACGCTTTACTTTCCCGCCAAGAAGTCCCTATGTGTACATTTCTGGTAATACGTTCCGGATAAGTTCCTCAATATTCAGGCAAATGTAATATTTGTTCTGCCTAACCTCCTTTGAGGCGTGTAACGCCAGCGTGTAAACTGTAAACCTACTGCACCACATAGGTCTCAAACAAACACACATATACATAGTAATACCTCTACCTTGTAACGCCTCTAACACTATACAGGCTGCTTCTATTAGTTTTTGAAACACATTGACGACTGATGTGGCGTGGTGGCGAGTATACCCGCACTTCACTCCTGAGGTCGTGTGTTCGATTCCCACACTGGACAAATATTTGTGTGTATAAATATGAATATTTGTTCTGGTCTGGGTGTTTTCCTATGTATATTAAGTATGTATTTACAAAATTATGTTTATCCATTATTTAGTATCCATAACACAAGTTCTTAATGATACTTATCTTGGAACTGAATAATTGGTGTAAGTGTCAGAAATATATTTTTGGACAAGCTCTTTTATAGTTTTTGAGCTACAATTTTTTTTCCTAATTTTTGAGAATGTTAGATGTTTTCTATATCGCAAAAATGAATTTTCCATAATTGTTATTTTGTGATTAGTATTTTCGGCCTCGTAACAATAATATGATAGAAATGATAAAAAAAATTCCCAAGTTTATTTGTTTTTAATACATACAATCATAATGTCTCGCCTGTTTCCCCGGAGAGGTAGGTAGAGGTATATTATTCGCCCACATTTCTCCAATTATATTGTTGGTCTAATTACGCCTAAATAGGTGGCGAGCTTAGAGCACGGAGGTTCCCGACCTCCGTGTTCGCCAGCGCCTCGTCCGTTGTTTGGCAGGTGAGGTTGGCTTGGGCTCCTCAGATCTTAGTAGGATCCCTATACATATACACCTATTTATTATTTTTGTTTTTTTTTTTCATTATAAAATAAAAGATAATCTTCTTCAGATTAGGACCACCCTTTATAGGTGTGCCTATACCAAGTCCGAGGACATTGTCCAAATATAGGTAGGCAATGTTACGTTATGATGCTGAGAAAGAAATGTAAACGGCCATATTAATAAATTATGTCAAGACCTTAATAAATCAAATCAAGTATATTGATACGGATATAAGTCAATCGATCAAATCATAAATTTATATTTAATTACTAGCTGGCCCAGCAAACGTTGTTTTGCCTTATAAATGTACTAAAATGGCTATTTAAAAATAGAAGTTGATCGTAGAAAGGTGAAAATTTTGAATTGTATGTATGTTTGTATGTTATATCATAAAAAAATAAAATTTAGGGGTGGGCTATCGAGAATCGGTCGAGCCGTTTCGAAGGAGTATGGGAACGAAAACTGTGACACGAGAATTTTATATATAAGATAAACAAGCTTGAAGTGATTACTTTTATCAGTTTCAACATTTCTCCTTCTTAACGTGTCTTTAGTCTTATGCCAATAACTACTATCGTAGATAAAGGCATAAGTTGTTTGCAGTACCATCCTGCCAAACTGTAGCTTGGTGCCAATCACCTATACCACGCAGCCTTTCATCACGCAATGCTCTTCTAGATACCAATCCCGCATTCAGGATTGACCTGTTTGCGTTTGCAAATTTTATGAGACTGGCTGAGTAATTGTGAAAGAAAGGTATGAATGTGTGCGTGTATATCTTTTTGTAACTTGATTCTAATACAGTTTAATATATATTTATTATTATCTTATTACTTTGTTAAAATATAATCAGATGTATTTTGTAATTATTGTTGCTGAGTTCTCCTATTTTGTTTTGTAAGTGTTCAATTGTATTTTTAAAGTTGATTGTTATCAGTAATTACTCCGTTTTAAATAAAGTAAAATAAATAAATAAATAAGTAAATAAAAGCTGTATTAGACTTAGAATTTAACAACACTCTAGACACACGCAAGATTGAACAGTAGAAAATGAATGCCCTTATCATCAGTCCAAAGAAGTCTACTGCTGCGACGACAGTGCGGCGATAGGCCAATGGCGAGACCCATTGCTTTTAAATTCAGTGGGTCTCGGGTTCAAACCCTGGTGGCGCACCTATGACTTTTCGAAGTTATGTGCGTAATTATTGCTTCGTGCCTCGAAAAGCCTTTGGTCATGAACATCTATGGCAGTCGTTATGAGGAAATCAGTGCCTTCTAACAGACTGACAGCTGGCTTAACCATAGAGTGATGTTTTCCTTCGTATGCGAAGGTCAGATGGCAGTCGCTGCTATAACTGAAATTCAGTCAAATCTGGTTGAACCATTGAGCAGACCCTGGGCCCTAAGCTTAAGCATTTTTTTTTTTATTTCCGTCGGTAACAAAATGCATTTACGCACTGTCTCCCGGCCAAAGGGGGACCGTGAGAGGTGTGTGGGACTCACCACCGACAGACACGACCGCCAAGTAATACCCACTAAAAATATTCCGACGACGCCCGCCGCTTGTTGAGAAAGAGGCGGGGTGCCAGTGCCTGGGTTGCAGCTCTGACACCCCGCCCGAGGCCAACGTCCCCCGGACCAAAACCGGGAGGACCTCCTCAGAGAGACGCAATGGACGCGCCCCTCCTACCTGCAACTGCGACCATAGCGTGTGTGGCCGACTTCTCTATGGTTAGACAGCAGGGGCCCCCTGCCCCCGCTGCCTAAGACCCTCCTGGCGCTGCTTGACGGGCCCTCCTGGCCCGCCCGCTGCGCCCTCCACAGGTCCCTCTTAGTTTCCCCCCCGGTAGTCAGTACTAAGGGCACCCAGAGTCGCCAATCTCTGGGTGTTACCTTCTCACTTGCGCCTCCTGCGCCCTACCGGGAGATATTCAGCCCCCTCCACCGCGACAAGGTGGAGACCAGTCGGGGGGGTCCCTAAGCTTAAGCCTAGGGCAACTGGGATAATGCTAGGATATAGTCCACTGCTAAACATAGGTATACATATCCAATGTGAACGATTGTAGGCGACTTTCATCCTGCCTCCTTTTACAGATCTTCCGTCGATCATGCAGGTTGACATTCCAGTCTACGCTTTCTTTCCTTTGCTTTCTTTCCTTTGACCCTTTGGTCTCCATATAAAAATAAACTTACTAGATACAAATATTGAGAATACTAATAATAATAATACACAAAATATATTATTAAACATATACTTAAAAAAAATCTAAGAGATAGAAGTAACTACTTGAAATAAGGTACAATAAATTATATAGACAGTTTTTTATACAATTCATGTGATATAATATGACATGCAGCCTGTTGAAATAAAAAAAACAAATGAAAACTGTGTGAAAAAAACGAAAAGCGTCAAATAAAACACAGCCGTTTGGAGATAAATCCAGATTCCAGACAATGTGTACCGATACTCGCTGCAGGCCGTACTTGCGATGAAATATTAAAAATCCAATGGCCTTTACTGGCCATAGTGAAAGCTATCTACGTGTGTTAACTCTTTACTAAATATCGTGCGCTTTAGTGCTGCGGAAGGTACGTCAAGTAGTTTAGGTTAGTTAGGTTTAGGTTAGTTAGTTTTAGGTTATCGCTTTAAAGAAGTATGTATATTATTATATACTCATATGAATATTAAAAAAACTGAAGCTCTAACAAAATATTAGTGTGTGCATAAACAAGGAAAGGCTACATTAGCTGATGAGCCAAGGAAAGGCTCTACAGCGCCGGTGGCCGTGGCTTTAAGTAGTCGTTAACCAAGCCAGATGCCTCAAAGGGCGGATTGAAAAGTTCTATAAGAAGGACGCCACATACCAGGCTCCGCATAACGGAGTAAGGCCTGAACCTTGGTGTATGAGAAAGCCAGTATATGGATCTAAACAGATAGCAATGATTGCCCGAACACTCAGAAAATATGAAAAAAGTGTCGATTTACTAAGACACTCAGGTGAACTGTACGTTTTTTCACTTGACTTGCTTATCTATCCAAAATTCTTAATTTATTTATCCTGATTTGGTCATTTAGCAGCCTTTACCAATTTAATTCGATCAGTTGAACCACACTGCACATCTTTAATCTTTCATTAGCTTTATCATGGCTAATGCATACAATTATATGAATGAAAAAGTAATTTGGACATCAACATAGGTATAGGCAATAATTAGGTCTTTGCAATATCGTATTTGACCCCACGATTTCAAAGGGAAATATATTTTTCTCGCACAAAATTGTGTTTTAAATATGTATTTACGTAAGGAAATATTTTAATTTACTAAATTGGTTTAAGAACGCAATGTCATTATTAACTATGAATATTTTTAATTAACTATACGAATGTTTAAAATATATTGCCACTCAAAACAAAAACAAGATACATAGGTTACATAAAAACAATAATGTTAGGTGGTGGCAATGGGTGGACCCGGCGCTGGTTTGAAGTCTGAACCCAAATTAAAAAAGAAAACTTATAAATATACAGGTTCTTAAAAAAATATATGCATATGAAACATCTTCTTAGAATTCTTGTACACAGTAAACACCCAGACCAGAACAATCATTTATGTTCACGCCCAAAGGATTTGTCCTGCGTGGGAATCGGACTCACGGCCCCAGAGCGGGGTGCAGGTATACCGACCTCCACGCTACATCCGCCGTCATACTATACATTTTAGCACATGTCCTATTCTGATGTATAAGCTTCGACCTGGCAGTAATAGTTCACACTGTCACTAATAGTTCACTATGGGGCGATCCTTTCACTAATGAAACATGAATAAATTGCGTTCAATTTTGAACTCAACTTTTTTGTTAGTATGAATATTTTCGCTACAAATTTGTTGTTTACAATTATTTCATTTCCTATGCGATTCGTAATATTTAAAAGGCTTTCATTTTTTCTGTTGGGGATAACAAAGAACACATGAGCATAATTAATACTATGATGTGATTTTTTATGTATGTTTTATTATGAAAAAATTCATGACGACTTTGGTAGGATCGCTCATATTTTTATGTTAAATGTAAAAAGATAATAAGCTAAAGTACCAACAATAAAGCCATTATTTCATCTTAGCCCATTACCGTCCCACTACTGAGGACGAGCCTCCTCTCACATACCAAGGTGCGAGGGTATTGGGTCGTACTCCACCACGCGGACCCAGTGCGGATTGTTAGATGTATGGCGTCCTGCTGTTAGAATTTATCAAGCCGCTCATTTAGGCCTCTAACATGGCTTTACGACTACAACATTTAGTGATAACCAGGACCAACGGCTTAACGTGCCTTCTGAAGCACGGAAGCGCTCGATATCAAATGCCACACAAACGGTCACCCATCCTAGGACTGACCTCTGTAAACTCTGCTTTATTTCGTTGATCGTTTCCGACCACCAAGCACCGGGGAGCTATGAGCGCTTCTGTAAACCCTACCAGGCTTTAAATTCTTTGTCAGAATGGGCTTAGTTGGAATTTGACCTGATTCTCAATTAGGTATGTTAGAGTATGCCCAAGTCAGTGGTAAGATAACGAGATACGCCAAGTAAGTGTGAGAGATAAAATATGAGCTGAGACAAAGGCCATAAAACACCGTAATCCTACTTCAAAGGAACTCTCGCTGCAGTACTAAGTGCACGTTAGTGCACCGAACGATGGGCTCCTGACACTTGTAGCTATCAGCTTTGAAAGAAAATGTCTAAAATGTTTATTAGTGTAACATAATGAATTTGGTTTCTTATATATGTGTAAACACATCACTTTTGACGACCGATATGGCGTGGAGGTCAGTATACCTGCACTTCACTCTAGAGGTCGTGGGTTCGATTCCCACACAGGACAAATCTTTGTGAGTATAAATATAAATATTGGTTCTGGTCTGGGTGTTTTCTATGTATATTGAGTATGTATTTACAAAAAAAAAGTATTTAAGTATGTTTATCCGTTCTTTAGTATCCATAACACAAGTTCTTCATGATACTTATCTTGGAACTAAATAATTGGTGTGATTGTAAGAAAATATTTATTTATTTATTTATCACTGAGTTGGACATTAAATAAATTTATTAAAAATTATTACAGGTTAAATCTTTAAATAGGTATTTTCGAACACTATCCATTACGTCGTTGTGAGTGTGGTACACAAAATAGCCTATCCGACTAAAAATTATTCAGTTTCTCAAAATTGTAGAACGGTCTTTATAATTACTGTTACAGCAAAACTAAAAATATAATTATTTTACTTGACAATAAAAATCCTAAGCTTCTGTGTTGTTCTTATAACTGTATCGTTTCACAAACAGTATCCATAGATAAACATTTATAGAATTTCAACTCATTTATTTCAACTAAAAGTCATATAAATTGCAATTGTATATAATAATCGTCAAAATTAAAATTAAATTACAATACACATTAGAATTGGAAACAATTAATTAATACGAAATGTCACATACAATCAAGTTTATATAAAATTCGTTTTATAATTTTAACAATTTGTTCATTAGTCAGTATATGTATAACAAGTTTGTGGATACATAAATATGTGTTCTCAGGAGCGATGTGCAGTTATTGACCTCCGAGCCGATTTGGTCGTCATTTATTACTCTTTTGTTTAGACATTTTGTCAAAATCCGTATAGAGCAAAGCACCTGCAACATATGCACGTAGATGCGTCCCCGGTGCAGCGTACGTTTTCTTCGACGCCGTAAAAGTTGACGACAAAATACCTCCACAAAGGGAATTATCAATCGTGCGAGGAACGCGACGTTCTCGCGAGAGGTTTAGAAAATTGTCTCAATTATTCGACGAGGAATGAACTTGGAGCCGTGGGAATACATACAAAACCATATCAAAGGTAAGCAACGTGCTACTATCATCATAATTATCATTCAGCTGAGTAAGGCCCCACTAATGGACACGAGTATCTTCTTAGAAACCAAGGTGAGAGGGTATAGTGTCATACTCCACCACGTGGACCTTGTATTTTGACGGAGACTAGAATCAATATCCCTCAAGCGTCCCAATAGGGCCCCTAAATTGACTTAGCGACTATCACCCGGGTATCACATAATATTCTAAATCCTATTCTTTGTCTCACTATTGATTGGTGTTGATAATAATAACTCTTCATAATTTTATTTTTCATATATTTTTATTGCTACCAACCGAGCTCATAACAGTTAGTGATCATATTTTTTTAAATAATACTGTGACTAACAAGAACCCTTTGAAATATTTTTTTTAGAACTTGTTTTTTATTAACATTAAATCATATTACTTTAGTTAAGCACGTTTCTCGCGTCTCGTAAACAATTCCAGGGCATTAAGCATTCCTTTGAGCTGTTAGGGCCGGTACTGCGCCAATAATTCATATCGGAACGGACAATTAAACAGAGAGCATTATATTTCCAAGGATTTTCCTTATAATTAGTGGGATCTTAACGGCCCGTGTCTCTATTAAAATAATGTATTTTGTTATGATAAAAAGAGGACAATGCCTTCGTGTAGATTCCTCCTACGTTACTATTTTTTTGTCATAAAAAGGAAAGAGAGGACTAAGAAGCTTGTTTGTAATTGATTCTAACTACAACTGTAGCTTGTACCTTAGCAATACTCAACAAGTTTGTGTAGGATTTCTTATTGAGCTGTTCCGTGCTTTAGAAGCCATGTTAAGTAATTGTTCCAGGCTACCACTATGGGTGATAGGGGTGCGCATTTTCTTATATAATTTCTCAAACCCTATCATTGGAAGTCCGAAAATATTTCTCATACCATTTAAAATCATAATGATCATTCTGGGTAAATAAATTAAAAACATAATCATTGAAATTCATAATATCACTAATCATACACTTAGTTTTTTACTAATATTAATTTTCATAAATTTTCCACAAGGAACTAGATTATGATTTTCAATAATATAATTGAAACACTTATGATTAAAAAATTATAAAAAAAATATTACAATTAAACACATTTATGAATATTAAAGTGTATGTATTCAAATGATTATCAGTTTCGATCATTAATTTTAAAAAAAATATGAAAACAAATATTAGTAAAAGCTAAGTGTAGGATTAGGTATATTATGAATTTCAATAAATGTTACCAAACAAGAAGGTTAGATTATGTTAGAACAGTGACCCCAAAAACGCGCGAGCCGAGCGATCCGAGCGAGCGAAGCGAGCGTGCCGCCGCAGTGGCCGGCGAAGCGCCAGAAACATTTTTTTTGATAGAAAAGAAAATTGAGTTATAAATGCGTCTCTTCTGAAAATTTAATTGCTATCAGACAAGAAGGTTAGGTTTCAACTGTGACCCCGAAAAAAGCGATACTTGTCTGTTATAAAGTAAGCTTTCTGAACAAAGACGTTATGAGTTGAAATATGTTCTTGGTAACAACATTATTAACAATGAAATAAAAATGTACATTTTATAAAGAATAACATTTTTAAAATCATCATATCCTAGCATTATCCCGGTTGCCCTTGACTTAAGCTTAGAGACCAGGGTCTGCTTACTGGTAGCATTGTGGTAGTCGTTAAGCCATGTTAGAGGCCTAATGGGCGGCTTGATAAATTCTAACAGCAGGACGCCATACACCTGCCTCCGCCAATCCGCACTGGGTCCGCGTGGTGGAGTATGACCCAATACCCTCTCACCTTGGTATGTGAGAGGAGGCTCGTGCTCAGTAGTGGGACGTTTATGGGCTGAGATGATGAAACGGTCACCCATATAAGGAACGCATCTGTAAACAATGCTTTACATCGGTGATCTTTTTTTTACTTGGATCTGTAACCAAATTTCATCCTTTTACTTTTATTTTTGAAATACTTTTTTTATTGTGATTATATTTTGAAGTTCTTCTTCAGTGGGTGAATTCTCCGGGCATCTGTCCGATAGCCGGCAAAATTCACTTCGGGTACGCGACCCCGGACTGCACGAGCTGCAAATGTCACACTTCCCTATCCCTTCCGTGACAGAAGCATCCATATACCCCTCTCCCTCCACTATTGACCACTCCTTATTCCTCTTCCTGATACCGGCTGGAGGCGGTATATCCCAGCTCAACTGACACAGTTAAGCTACCTGGCCGTTGACAGGCAGCAGTGTCAACAGTGCGAGAAGCTGTGTTTCTGCGATCGCCAACCCGCCTGCCCAGCGTGGCGATTATGGGCATTCCCTCCCAATGGTACGCACAAGAAATAAATGGCCCCGTGTTCCCGGTCGCCCTGCTGGTCTTGGCCAAGGCGGCGGTCACGGTGACAGCAGGGCAAGGGGTGCGAAGAATCTCCGGGCTATGGTAGGCCGCCCATCCCAACTGACCCTGGCAACGTTTAACGGACGCAGTCTAAGGCTTGACGAACATCTAGCGCAGTTGGAAGTGGAGCTGGAAAAAATAAGGTGGCATGTCCTAGGGTTGTGTGAAGTCCGTAGAGAGGGCGAGGACACTGTAACTCTAGACTCGGGCCACCTTATGTATTACCGCGAAGGCGATAAAACATCCCAGGGTGGCGTAGGGTTTCTCGTTAATAAGTCTCTCATTAACAACGTTCTTGAAATCTCCAGTGTGTCGACCAGGGTAGCGTACCTGATACTACAACTATCCGAACGATATAGTTTGAAGGTCATTCAGGTTTACGCACCGACCTCGGCACACTCGGATGATGAAGTGGAGGAGATGTATGAGGACATATCCAAAGCCTTGCACAACACCCGCAAGGCCCACTTCAACGTTGTTATGGGGGACTTTAACGCTAAAGTGGGAGTCCAAAATTGCGGTGAATCACGAGTAGGACCACATGGTTATGGAAGCCGGAATCACAGGGGACAAATGCTCGTCAACTTCCTGGAGAATGAGGGGCTTTTCCTGATGAACTCGTTCTTCAAGAAAAAGCTCCAAAGGAAGTGGACGTGGCAAAGCCCTGACGCTGTGACAAAAAATGAGATCGACTTCATCATGACGGATAAGAAGCACATATTCAGAGATGTCTCAGTTATCAACAGGTTTAATACCGGATCTGATCACAGACTTGTTCGAGGCTCTCTGAATATCAACCTCAAGCTTGAACGAAACCGTCTGATGAAGTCTACGCTCCGACCCAATCCGCTTCAAATCATGGCAGGCTCCGAGGAGTTCCAGAGGATACTCGGAGAGAGATTTGCCGCATCGGAACCCACGGAGGACGTAGACGAGACCCTACACAATCTGGTGGAAACGCTGAGAGGCGAGGGCATCAAATTTTGTCAAAAGCGGTGTAAAGGCAGGAAATCCAAACTCTCGGAAGAGACCCTAAGACTGATGACAGCAAGGCGAGAAACTACCCAGCTCACTTCGTCAGAAAGGTCAGACCTAAACAAGCGCATTGCGAAGATGGTACGGCGAGACCTTCGGAGCTTTAATACTCGCCTCATTGAAGAGGCGATAGAGCGAAACCGAGGGTCCAAAGTATTCACTCAGCAGCTTGGAAGGAGCCATCTGACGAAGCTGACGACGCACGAGGGTAGAACCGCCTTGACGAGGTCGGAGGTCTTTGCCGAGATTGAGGATTTCTACGGCCGGTTATACGCCGCACATGCTCTTTGTCCTCAGCGTGAAAACCAAGATTCTCGAGCCACCCTGATACGCCACTACACCGACGAACTGCCAGACATTGACCAAGACGAGATCGTACTGGCTCTGAGACAACTAAAAAATGGAAAAGCCCCTGGTGAGGATGGAATTACTTCAGAGCTTCTGAAGGCTGGAGGAGCTCCGATACTTCTGGAGCTGCAGAACCTCTTCAGCTCTGTCCTTCACTGTGGGAGAACTCCAAAGGCGTGGAGCGGAAGTGTCGTGGTTCTCTTTTTTAAGAAGGGCGATAAAACCCTTCTTAAGAATTATAGACCCATCTCACTCCTGAGCCATGTCTATAAGCTGTTCTCTAGAGTTATAACGAATCGTCTAGCAAGAAGACTCGACGAGTTTCAGCCACCGGAACAGGCCGGATTTCGCAGAGGATATGGCACCATAGACCACATACACACAGTAAGGCAGATTATACAGAAGACCGAGGAGTATAGTCAGCCTCTGTGTCTGGCATTTGTGGACTATGAGAAGGCCTTTGACTCTGTTGAGATCTGGTCGGTTCTGGAATCCTTGCAGCGGTGCCAAGTAGACTGTCGCTATATCGAAGTGCTGAGATGTCTTTATGAATCCGCCACTATGAATGTCCAAGTACAGAACCAGCAGTCTAAGTCTATCCAGTTGCGCAGAGGGGTGAGACAGGGGGATGTAATATCCCCGAAACTGTTCACAAGCGCGCTGGAGGACCTATTCAAGACGCTGGACTGGAAAGGTAAGGGCATTAACATAAACGGTGAATACATCTCGCACTTACGATTCGCTGACGATATAGTCTTGATGGCGGAAACGTTGGAGGAGCTGCAACAGAAGCTGAACAGCCTGGCATCAGCCTCGCGACGGATAGGTCTCGGCATGAATTTGGATAAAACCAAAGTCATGATCAATGCCCGCATTGTTCCGAGACCTATTGTCGTGAATGGCCACCTACTTGAAGTTGTTTCCGAATACACCTACCTTGGGCAGATTCTGCAATTAGGCAAAAACAACTTTGAGAAGGAAGCCAAAAGGAGGATCCAACTTGGCTGGGCAGCGTTTGGGAAACTCCGTCGAGTCTTCTCGTCACCTATACCACAATGTTTGAAAACGAAAGTTTTCAATCAGTGCGTCCTACCTGTTATGACCTACGGTGCCGAAACGTGGACACTCACAGTAAGACTGATTCGCCAGTTCAAGGTCGCTCAGCGAGCTATGGAGCGTGCTATGCTCGGAGTCTCTCTGAGAGACAAAATCAGAAATGATGTTATCCGACAGAGGACCAAAGTCACCGACATAGCATACAGGATTAGCAAGCTGAAGTGGCAGTGGGCTGGCCATATCTGTCGAAGGACCGACAACCGATGGGGTAAACGAGTTCTTGAGTGGAGACCGCGACTTGGCAAACGTAGTGTAGGACGTCCACTCGCCAGGTGGGGTGACGATTTGCGAGCGGTCGCTGGCAGATGCTGGATGCGGCAAGCCGAAGACAGGGGAAAATGGCGCGATTTGGGGGAGGCCTATGTCCAGCAGTGGACTAGTATAGGCTGATGATGATGATGATGATATTTTGAAGTGCAATAAAGTATTATTATCGTTTCAGACCATCCTGCACCGTGGAGTTTGCATTCTTTGAAATGGCTCCATTATATCGCGCGTTGCTTTTTAAACGGGAAATCCAATCTCGAGATGTCTCTGCGGAGCGGACACGTCTAGCTTCCGTGACAACCTGTGATCAAATGGAAGAAAAGTGCGACCGCGACGTCACTTTGTAACAAACGTTTGGAAATGGAACGCTTTTCTTGTCACTGTCTGCGTTCCATTTTAAAAAGTCTTCCTGAGCCATTTGGGCTAGTGGTTTGAACTATAATATATTCTAGTGGGAATAATATTGCATGTCTTATATTGCAAGAATAAAAAGCAATAAAAGCAAAGCGTCAATACTCTCGCCACCTATTACGTACGGACCCAAGATTTAAGTGGCGAAATATGGGCGCATAATATGCCTCTGCCTACCCGTTCGGGGGAACAGGCGTGATTGTATGTATGTATATATGTTACCGGCCAAACCCGATTTTAGGACAAACTAGTATAGACTAGTCTAAACTAATTTAGGTGGGATGCATAAAATGTTTTTTCTTATCATTCAAAAACATTTTATTGTAATAGTTGCAGCCCACCTAAATTAGTTTGGACTAGACCATACTAGTTTGTTCTAAAATCGGGTTTAGCCGGTAACATCAACGCATTCCGTAATTCATTAGATAATTTGTTAAAATTATCAGCAATATTGAGAACACATTGTTAAAAGTCTCGTTAACGCCATTTTAGCTTAAGGTCCGCCCGTATGTCGCTGACTTTGGTGATTCAGAAGATTAGCAAGGCATCCCCGCGCCCACTTTCGTCAGAAGGGATTATGGATTGGTTTCGAGCATAGACATATACATACATACATACATGATGTCACGCCTCTTTCCCGTAGGGGTAGGCAGAGATCACATCCTTCCACTTGCTACGATCTTGGCACACACTTTTAGCTTCATTCACACCCATTAACCTCCTTATACACGCCCGTCTGTTTAGGGTACTTTTGACCTGCCATTTCCTGCCCGAGCATAGATTGCATATAAAGATAAGAAATAAAGAAATCGGCAAAAACAACCAAACGGTGTCTTCTGTATCTTATCTAATATTCTATCTCTATTTTATTTTTTTATGACCTGGATTCATAAAAAAATACTTGTATGTAATAGTTTAGGAGTTAAATGTCCGAAGAAAAAGACGAGACGCAACTTGAAATATTTAATATTTCTACTATTATAAACGTGAAAGTTTGTATGTGTGGATGGATGTTTGTTACTCTTTCACGCAAAAACTACTGGAGCGATTGTGATTAAACTTTGTACGTGTATAGCTGCAGTCCTGGACTAACATATAGAACACTTCTTATTCCGATATTTCCACGGGACCGGGAACCACGCGGGTAAAACCGCAGGGCGCTGCTAGTATTAGATATACCCGTTTGGGTTATGTTATTTTTAACCAAACGTTCTCATGTGTTATATGCTTTAGATTTACGTCTAGTTTTTTCATCTTTATTGCCGTACAAGATGACAAAGAACGATCAAATTAAAAAGCCCAATTTTAGCGATCTCACACAATTCCCCACCATAAAGCGCCTGTGTTCGTAGCAGATTTATATCGGTGAGGTTTTATATACTACAACTGCCCATATAATAAAAATTATAGAAATGATCTTAATTGCGTAAAAGCAACGAACATAATAAATTAAATTAATATCGATAACTCTATAGCATATTGTAATTCTAACATCATTGTTTTTATTACATCGTTGGCTTCATTTTGGCCAATCAAATAGTATTTTATTTATTTCATTAGTACTATTATTACTTTTACGGCAATCATTAATTTGTAATATCACTTTAAAAGTTAAAATGCCGACAAAATGGCAGATACCTCTTATGCAAAACTGTCGAAATTCCTATAAGGGAGTAAAGCTTGGTCTGAGGACGTGATTGAAATATCTTATACTCCAGAGAGGCAACCAACGCCGTTTTAGGAATTTTAAAGATTTACCATTTTCCACACAGCCTTACCGCCGGTGTTACCGGTCCCTGTGGGTTTCCTACTATTTTAGTAGTTTTTGAAGGATTTGTGGAAAGACATCAAAACTTTTTTAATAACTAGGTAAGTGCTGTTAGTTTTGAGAAAATAACGAAAAGTAAGTTTGAATGTTTAATTGTTTTAGGGATATAGGAAAAGGGGAGGGTGTAAAGGGATCCTACCATCATCTTAGGAGTTCAAGCCAACCTCACCTGCAAGTGTTGCACCTGCTGATTAACAGACGAGGCTCTGGCGAACGTAACAGATCTCGGTAAGCAGCAATAGGCTTGCCGCCTATTTACGTGGGACCAACCATGTTATTTTCGAAATGTGGGCGTATAAAATGCCCCTGCCTACCCATTCGGGAAACCAGGCTTGAATGTGTGTATTTATTATTAATTAAATTGATTTTTATCTAATCTATCGACCTTAGGTGCCATTGCCATTGGAGGAGGTCATTACTGACACTTACGCCATATTTAAAAGACAGAAAATAAAATAATGCAAATTTTATTATTAGTTGTTGTAGCAAATAACAATTTATTTTAGTACTGTAGTAAATAATATTGTTAAAGTCATGTGAGAATTAGAAGGTGCCGCTTGGTGACGAGCGGAGTGCTATTTGAGATAATATTCATTAAATGGTACTTTATTGAATATGGTTAGGCGTGTCTTTTACCATCATAAAAACATCTCGTTGTGCTTGAAGTAATAAAATCTATATAGTTAGCTTTTTATTGTTATCCTTTGTAGGCGAATCGTAATAAAAATGTAAAAATATTTACAAGCTCTCTACCATCGCGTAAAGTTTTAGTTCGTAAATTTTAGTAGAAAACGAATTTTATAGCTTGACATCACAGCCCTCCCCGGAATGTAATAAAGCATGCATTTCGTACCTGTCAAACTCCCTTCGCAATATTTCACAACAATATATATTTTTTACTTATTTCATATTTTCAACGCGGGAAAAGTAAAGAGGGTTATAAATAACGCATTCCCAGCGAAGACAAGAGTGAAAATAATGATCTCTCCTCAGAGGTAGGAGGGCGGAGGCACTCGCTTTGTGATTGCTAATGGTTGAGGTGAGAGAATTGTAAAACTTTAGAGAGAACATTTCTTTCCATTAAGGAAAATGTCTTCTAAACTTTCATTCATACATACATAATATCACGACTGTTTCGCCAAAGAGGTAGGCAGAGACATTTATACGCCCACAATTCGCTACATATATTGCTGGTCCCACGTAACAGGTGGGAAGCCTATTGCCGCTTACTGGTATCTCCAGAGCTTCGTCCGTTGATCAGCAGGTGCACCACTTGCAGGTGAGGTTGGCTTGGGCTTCTTAGATCTTGGTAGATATCCTGTACACCCTAAACTGTCATCTCAATTACAACTATCGGCGGTTTCAAAAATAATTGAATATTTTAGTGTTTTGTCTTCAAGTCAAAATCAAAAGATCATTATTTCATAGAGTATTACATAGGACTTGAATACTTCAAAATTAATGAATGCGGCCCACCTGACTACAGCCTATGAACGCATGGAAATAAATAAAATAACCAACGGTTTATTTTTAAATTTTCACAGCAGAAACACATTTTGGTGTCATTGCTAACAATTTTTGTTAAGGAGTTTTATTCATCAACATCAGTCTATTAGAGATATTCGCCCGTAATCACCACGCTGGGTAGGCGGGTTGGTGATCGCAGTTCCAGCCAGTACGCAGGATTGCGCTGCTGCCCATCATTCGGTCCTATTTCTCTTTATCGACTCTTACGACTCCCCATAAGATGAGAGGGGGTGACGCTACACGCCATGCCACACGGCCATGGTAATTACCCCAAGGTAACTGACAATAAACCAGCGTTTACAATGCTCACGCCAATTATATAGTTGGTCCCACGTAATAGGTGGCGAGCCTATTGCCGCTAACCGGGCACTGTTATGTTCGTCAGAGCCTCGTCCGTTGATCGGCAGGTACTTGCAGGTGAGGTTGACTTGGGCTCCTTAGGTCTTGGTAGGATCCCTATACACCCCCCCCGACTGGTCTCCACCTTGGCGTGGTGGGGGGGCTGAGTACCTCCCGGTAGGGCGCAGGAGGCGCTAGGGAAAAGGTATAACCCAGAGACCGACGACTCTGGGTGCCCTTAGTACTGACTACCGGGGGACCTATGGAGGGCGCAGTGGGCGGGCCAGGAGGGCTCGCTCAGCAGCGCCAGGAGGGTCTAGGCAGTGGGGGCAGGGGGCCCCTGCTGTCTAACCATGGACCCTCCGGGAAGTCGGCCACACACGCTATGGTCGCACGGGGAGGTAGGAGGGGCGCGTCCACTGCTCCTCTCTGAGGAGGTCCTCCCGGTTTTGCTCCGGGGGACGTTGGCCGCAGGCGGGGTGTCAGAAGCTGCAACCCAGGTACTGGCCCCCGCCTCTTTCTCAACAAGCGGCGGGCGTCGTCGGAAGATTTTTAGTGGGTATTACTTGGCGGTCGTGTCTGCCGGTGGTGAGTCCCACACCCCCTTTCGGTCCCCCTTTGGCCGGAAGGCAGTGCGTAAATGCATTTTGTTACCGACGTAAAACAAAAAAAAAAAAAAAGGATCCCTATACACATATTTCTTTGTACAGTTCCATCGGACTAATAGTACACATATCATTAAATCCTTAAATACGTAAAATAATGGCTTCCCCTTGCAAGACACCCTTAAACATTCATATATTATATTGTAATTGTGCTTACATTACATTAGTACTTACTTAGTATGAAAGATTAATTTTGTATATGTATTGAAATAAGTATTCATAAGCTATTCAATTCTAACCCCTAGCTAGATAAACAAATAAGGTCTTATTACAAAAAAGGTCTAAAGTTAAATCAGGTTCAAAACTAGTGCTGTCATTGTCTTCATTTTATTAAATAAAAGTTACAGCACTAGTTTTAAACCTGGTTTAACTTCAAACCTTTGACATAGTGCCATTAATTTTAAAAAGAAGAAGAAAGAAGGCGAACTTCAGACCTTGTTTTGTAATAAGCCTCTTAGGATTTATTGGGAAGCTTAGACAGACAAAGACCAATTTGTAAAATATAGTATCATTCAATACCCTTTATGGGAACCGCAAAACACTTATACATGTGAAATGTTATGCATTAACATAGTTAAAGTACACTTTGATATATAATATTACATAGATGTATACTTAAATGTATATATAGCTAAAAAAATCTCATGTGCGCGCGTTATTCTACGCATCGCTGGCTCCTTCATGTAGGGTGGCCAAGTTTTCCATCTTTTGCTTAGAAAAATAAATTAAAATTGAAATAATTCTTTTTTGGTTTTTATTAATAGCAAATTAATTTATGCAAGTTTATCTCAATAACTAGTATAGTTTTCAACAATAACACATTAATGGCTTATTGACTGTGCAATCAACATCTATTTTGAAAAATGTCATGTAAGAAACTATTGAAATTTTGTGTTATTGATTCGACAATAAATCAGTAATTTGTAATTTAATTTATCAGCCAAGCACCAAAAGTCATTGGAGGAATAAAAATATTTCACAAAATGCAATAGACGCATTATGGGAAATCACATACCAAGATAAAACGTGGGTATATTTTTCACCTAAACTATACAGGTTAGGTTTAAGTGAAAGAGTAGAGGTTTTTTAACACATACATATCTAGCCAAGCACCAAAAATAATTCAAGTAATAAAAATATTCCACAAAATGCAATAGACGCATTGTGGGATCTTTTTATTTGTTTATTTATTTATATAAAAAGTATTTATAATTTTATGCAGTAAGATGCCAAAAAGTTTTAAGTTTTACTGGGCATCAGTGTTGTCGACTTAATTACAATATCAATACAAGCCGATGAGTATACAACTGTTGCAATTTTGTAGCTGTTATCTATCATACACCAATATGTGGGTACTGGTATTTTTCACCAGATATATACAGATTTGGTTTGGCTATTACATCTCGATCCACAGTTACCGATAGCGTTACCACCTTAGTCCACTTTAGTCCACTTAGAGAAGGAATAATACATGAATCAATATTTACCGTACTTCATCATCACAGCCCATTAACGTCCCACTACTGAGCACGAGCCTCCTCTCACATACCAAGGTGCGAGGGTATTGGGTCATACTCCACCACGCTGACCCAGTGCGGTTTGGCGGAGGCAGGTGTATGGCGTCCTGCTGTTAGATTTTTTTAAACCGCCCATTTAGGCCTCTAACATGGCTTAACGACTACCACATTTAGTGATAACCGGGACCAACGGCTTAACGTGCCTTCCGAAGCGCGGAAGCGCTCGATATCAAATGCCACACCAACGTTCACCCATCTAAGGACTGACCTCTATAAACTCTGCTGTACTTTGGTGATCGTTTCCGGCCACCGAGCACCGCAGAGCTACGAGCGCTTCCGTTTACCGTACTTGGAGCAACTAAAAAATATCGTCTATTACATCTCAATCCGCAGTTTGCCGAATGCACAACCCCCCCAGTCCACGGGGAGTCCACTCGATTTGCCGCTCCAGTGTGTCCTCCGCCTAACGTAAATATTTCACGCGAAAGCGAATTAAATCCGGCGTGAGTAATCAGCCGCTTTGACGGAACATCGAGCGACCTGACCCTTTACAGGTCCTTACATGGACTTGTGAACTAGGTTATATGAGGCTCGTTACTGAGACGTGCCTAATGTGAGCTAATATTACCAGTAGTCAATAATTTAAAAAAAACTGTTTATTTCAGGCTTCTTACCATTCAAAAATAAATAAGTACTTGACCTATCAATACTAACAAGAATAGGTCTGGGATGCTTAGCCTGGACCTAGAGCTCCAGAAAAGGACTGTCCAGCTTGCCGCTGAGGACCTCCAAGATAGAATAAGATTCAAGTAAACACATATCGCACCCTTTATACTATAGGGGCCCAATTCGATAAAATCATGATTTTTGGGAAAACGTGTTTAAAGATTTTTGAGCCCCTTTTGACAAAATCGATCATAACTAAAAATTATTTTTTTGAGATGTGCCTCTATAGTAGGAAAGCTGCGAATTATGTAGATGATACCTTTATTTATAAAAGCGAATCAAACCTGGCGTGAGTAATCAGCCACTTTGACGGAACATCGAGCGCCCTGACCCTTTACAGATCCTTACATGGACTTGTGAACCAGGTTTTATATGTCTCGTTACTTGACGTACCTAATGTGGGCAACTTTTTACCAGTAATAATTGAAAATACAGTTCATCAAATAAAATTCAATCAAAAATTGTTATAAAAATTAATTATACAAATTGTAACAGTTCAGATATAATATATAAAATTGTTTCTTACTCTATACATATGTATTACAGGAATACCTCTATCTGATTGTATAGCGTATGAGTATCAGCGATATTTTTAAAAACAGACTGCTGCATCAGTTATTGGCCAAACTTCTGATTTCCACCTTAGTTTAAAAAAAAAACCTTTATATCTATATCATATTTATTTTAATATTAACAATACTAATATTAAAAGTTATTTTTTCACCATAAAAGATCAACCAGTTCGCGGTGGCTTGAGTGAGAATTGAACTCAGGACCTCTCATAACCTGTCGACTGCTCTAGCTCCTCCTGCTCCAGCTGAGAGCTACCAGGACTTCGACGCCTAAAATTCAAAATCATTTATTGCATGTCACATGGAAGTAGGTTGTTACAAATATGGATGGATACAATGTGACGCCATGTAAGGGCATAGCAACATAACAAAGGGCCTACTAAGTGCCTGCGTCCTAGGTGAATTATAAAATTTAAGACATTAATAATAACAATTTATTTATTTATAATGTATTAATTGATTTTATCATTGAAAAATTCCCGTATATAATTATAGCATTTTATTATTAAGAATGTCTTTAAAGTTTTAATAAAAAGTGGAAGATTATTTATATTCTATATTTTAATTAACATGCTATGAAGGCTTGTCGAGTTTATTTTTAGTGTTGAAAAAGGGATTTTTAGTTTATTCTGATATCTATTGTTTTTTCTCATTCTTTTCTTGGGTGAATATAGGGTTTGGTAAAGCATTGTAAATAACAAATTAATATAATTAACAAATTAAAACAAAATTGTTACTAACTTACTAAAACTATACTGCTACAAATGATTTATGTTTATTCTTTTTTATATATAATTTTATATGTTATTACTTTTTATTTTATATTTAGATATTATTTCACTGTTATTTATATGTATGTACTCTTGTCAGGTCTCCAGATCCTGAACGCCGTTATGTAAACAAAGTCCGTGATATTAAAAATAACATGGTAAGTCATTCAATGCATACCATAAAAACGAGAACTTTGACTGTCGAAATGTGAATGTGTAATAAAACATGTTTTTTTTAAGTTATCGCAAGCAAAATTTTGTAAGATTCAAAAAGTCAATGATAGATGACATATCATACGGAACCCACAGTTTACCACATTTGGCCAGTGTCAAGTAACGAGATATATTAATAATATATAAATCATAGTAAATGAGAATCAGTGGTGATTACGGTGATAAATGGTAAATGAAATGTCCTCCCCCTTAACCCCTTGAGTCCTTAGTAATGATGAGATCTAAGAGAAGGGAGACTGAGATCTCACATGGACGTCTTGAGAGAATTTGAAAAGTGATGTTGCACTGTTTTGTTTCATAACACCGCAGTACACCGAAAATTCCCTGCACATTTATATTTGATATTAAATTGTACGGGCAAAAATATTTATCAACACGATAAACTGTAAAACATGCTCTTAACGGATTCACGCTAAGCGGATTAACATAATAAAATTATAACTTAAAATGTAAACTTAATTAATGCGCAAAACTGGTTAAAACTAAAATGCGGTGTTTCAATATGTGTCTGTAGTTAAAACATAATCCTTACTATATAATATTATAAATGCGAAAGTAACTCTGTCTGTCTGTCTGTCTGTCTGTTCCTCTTTCACGCCAAAACTACTGAACGGATTTAAATGAAATTCGGTATACAGATAGTCTAGACCCTGAGAAAGGATATAGGCTACTTTTTATTGCGAAAAGGGGGTTGTAAATGCTACCCAAAGATACTATTCCACGCGGACGAAGTCGCGGGTAACAGCTAGTTATGTATAAATTGCATGCCGTGCGGAGTGGTACCGGTCTAGATTAGTGCCACCCCTTTTATCTCATGGGGGGTCGTAAGAGTCGACAAAGAGAAATCCTACCGGATTATTGGGCAGCAGCGACATCCTACGTGCTAGCTTGAACTGCAATCACCAACCCGCCTGCCTAGCGTGGTAATTATGGGCAAAGATGTATGGCAATAGAATGTAAACTATTGGGAAGGGGCTAATTTTCAGCAGGGGACTATATATGGCTGAAAAGAATAAGGACACTCCTCAGCATAACTCAATGCCTAGCTGATTTAGATGGGAGCAGAGCTTTTACTTTAAGATTTAACATAAGTAACTAAGTATACAGCTAAAATAACTTGATTGTGTTTTATAAATTAAGTTCACCACTCAATTTGTATTGCTTCCTCTGGGTAACGTGACCGTTTTTCTTGAATTGTAATGTCACATTATTTAACATTAAAACGCAAAAATCAAAATCAAAATCAAATACTTTTTATTTCATAAACTATTACATAGTACTTGAAAACGTCAAAATTATAAAAAAATAACAAAAACAAATAAAATATAATTATACTAAAATCACGAAGCTTAGATTCACTTGCAACCAAACAATTTAAAAAAACAAAAAATATTTAAGTGTATGTGAATCTAAGTGCCAGCTCCGAGCCACCGCTCTGTAAGAAGAACTGGCAAGAACCTCACCTCTTAAATTGTCGATTGGTTAGTTACAATCTTCATTTGTCTGTGACGCTATACAATGCAATGCATGGCTAAACTCCTGAGATCATAACCTTGACTGGTTCCTAAGTAACGCACTGCTTATTCGATTAACTGCATACAATTGACCGCATAAAAAAAGGAAAATAGATTGACGGCGCGTAGTTTTCTTAATTTGGGACAGTTCTTTCCTTTCGTGTATACTTCTATTAATATTGAGAAAAAAAAAATATAAATACATAAGATAGTGTTCGAACAGATGATACTTCACGGCATTATTTCCTATTCCAAAACAAGTGTATGTTCTAGTTTGTAGTTTAGTTTGTTTGAACTGCGATCACCAACCCGCCGAACGAACTGCGATCGTGTCTACTGCATCTTATGCGAAGAACAGCTATGTCATGTCTATTAAAGTCTATAATAGGCTCGACAATAACCTTAAGCTGATGCCATTGAACAAATTTCAAGTTCATTTAAAAAAATGGCCTGTTGATGAGTGTTTTTATTCATTGAGTGAATATTTTTGAAGAATAAATTTATGATTGTGATAATGTAAGGATTCTATCATCATCATCATGTCAGCCCATTAACGTCCCACTACTGAGCACGAGCCTTCTCTCACATACCACAGTTTGAGGGTATTGGGTCATACTCCACCACGCGGACCCAGTGCGGATTGGCGGAGGCAGGTGTATGGCGTCCTGCTGTTAGAATTTTTCAAGCCGCCTCTAACATAACTTAACGACTATCACATTTAGTGATAACCGGGACCAACGGCTCAACGTGCCTTCCAAAGCACGGAAGCGCTCGATATCAAATGCCACACAAACGGTCACCCATCCAAGGACTGACCTCTGTAAACTCTGCTGTACTTCGGTGATCGTTTCTGACCACCGAGCACCGTAAAGCTATGAGCGCTTCGAGAAAGGATTCTATCCTCTGATTATATTTTTGCGTACCAGTTTCTGGTGAAATATGCGGACTGTATTAAGTTTTAAGACCATTAATGTAGGTACCATATTTCATGTGAAATAAGAAGTCTTTGTCTTTGTCTTTGCCTACCCAGTGTGGTGATTAGGGAAAATACCCCCAATATATTCTACTAAACTGTTCTAAGTTCAACAGTGGACTTTACATGGCTGTAATGATGATGTAGAATTTGGAGGTGCCTGTGTTCACCATAAGCGCTTATAGCAACGTGGTATTCGGAAACGATCACTGAAGTAAATCAGACGTCACAGAGGTCATTCCTTGGATGGGTGGAGCTTGGTGTGGCTGGTCCCAGTTATCACTTTAAGTGGTAGTCGTTGAGCCAAGTTAGATGCTTTACTGGACGACTTGAAAATATATAACCCTAATATACATATATATAAAAATGTCCCTTAAAAATCCTCAACTCTAACCAAGCCAAGCAGTAAATTAAAACCTGGCTGATGGACCTTACATACACTGAAACAGAACAAATTCTCCCCTCTTATAAGTAACTAGCAGTCGCTCGCGGCTCCGCCCGCGTGGATGTCGGCTACCGCTGTAAAATGCCTACCCAGAAAAGACACGGTCAGCAAAATGATTTCCAGATCAATTCACAGACACGGACACTAACATCGACGACCCAGTCATTATCCGCAGGCTGCATAGATTGTCTTTATGTGGATGTTGAAGTTGTTAATGATGAAAATATTTAAATCTAATTAATACTTAGTTTTTACTCTTACCGGCAGTCCCAGTCGGCATTTTACGGAACCCTATTTTTTTCGAAATTATAATATAGCCTATGTTACTCAGTGATAAGATAATATAGCTTTCTATTGAAAAAAGAATTATTAATATCGGTCCAGTAATTTTTGAGTTTATTCGTTACATACAAAAATACAAATCTTTCCTCTTTATAATATTAGTATAGATTACATTGACTCCCCCCCCCGTACCACCCCAGTGACGCTTACATGGAGCCTACATCGCATGCTGGCTAGCTGAGCGCGGTGAGCGGCAACCACTTTTCTAATACTTGCATTTTTAAACTCGTGATATCTTCCGAATGAAATGTCCGAATTGAATAATTCAAAAAGTTATAAAAAGGTATTGAAGCCGTCTTGATTACAAAGTAATTTTTTTTGATAAGGATTAATACCAAGGTACAAATATAGAGCCTTTTCAGCGGCGGCATATAAATTAATTCTTTAGAATAAAAAACCGCTTACTGTGACGTAACTATAATATTTAGACATATGCTGTCGCGACACTTTTTGTAGATAATGATGAGTACTGCAAAGTCGTACTACATAATTTTGTTCTATTATCAATAGTTTTCGCTGCGCACGCTATGTAAGGAATTTTTCAGGTCATTTTTTTACACCTTGGGTTACATTATTGGATTTTTAGTAAGGATCCCTAATTTTTTTAAAAATAAAATATAGCCTATGTTACTCGGGGATAATGTAGCTTTCCAAAGGTGAAAGAATTTTTGAAATCGGTCCAGTAGTTTCGGAGCCTATTCATTACAAACAAACAAACAAACAAACAAACAAACAAATCTTTCCTCTTTATAATATTAGTATAGAAGTATAGATATGCTGTAACCTTTCTAATTTGTGTCACTATTTTTGTATATAATAGGTTGGGGAAAAAGTCTTTTCGTATTTTTGTATGAAAAGTCAAGACATTTTTTTCAAAGTTTATTTACATTTATTTACAATATATATGTACCGTTTTGTTGAATAACTTTCTGCCATTTTGTGGGCAGAGACATTATCCCGTTGCTGTAGAAACTTTGGGACTTCTGATCAAAAAAACGGGACAAATAGTTTTGGCAGTCCTCTCTTGAGGTCAACCTTACAGAACCTAAAGAATTCTGCAGAGACCGAAACAGGTGAAAATCTGAAGGCGCAAGGTCAGGGCTATATGGTGGATGCACTAGGACCTCCCAGTCGAACTCTCTTAATTTTTGCTGAGTGGCTAAAGATGTGTGTGGTCTAGCGTTATCGTGATGAAAGACCACACCCTTCCTGTTGATCAATTCCGGCCGTTTTCTCTCGACTGCTTCCTTTAATCTCATCAGTTGCTGGCAGTAAAGATCAGAATCGATGGTTTTGCCGGGCGGTAAAAGCTCATAATAAACAATGCCCTTCCAATCCCACCATACACACAGCATCACCTTATTTCGTGTTAGGCCAGGTTTGGCCACAGCCTGTGAAGCCGGGCCAACTTTCGACCACGACCTTTTTCGCACGTTCTTGTCGTACGTGAACCACTTTTCATCGCCAGTTATCAATCTCTTCAAAAACGGCTCGGTTTCATTACGTCTCAATAATGAATCGCAAATGAGTACACGGTTCATTAAGTTTCTTTGAGTGAGCTCGTGTGGCACCCAAATATCGAGCTTTTTTGTATAACCAGCTTTCTTCAAATGGGTCAAAACTGTTTTGTGGTCAATTCCCAGTTCTTCAGCTACATCGTAACTACTAATATGCCGATCTTGCTCCACTCTTTCAAAAATGGCGTCCATTTTATTCGTAACAGGGCGACCAGAGCGAGGTGCATCTTTAACATCAAAATTTCCGGACTGAAAACGTTTGAACCAAATTTGTGCTACTCTTACTGACACTGCATCAGGTCCATAAACATCACAAATTTTTTTCACTGCTTGAGTTGCATTTTTGCCTTTTTTATAATAAAATTTTAAAATGTATCGAATTTCTTCATTAGATTCACTCATTTTAACGGAGAGAAAAACAAATGAAAAATAGCGGGAAACAACTTTTTTTTATGTTTTTCTTTTTTTTATAATGGAACCTTTTTAATGTTACCAAAACCAGCCAGACGCAAATAGTACAGTCAAAAAAATTTTATAATAAGTTTATACCTACGTTATGCGAAAAGACTTTTTCCCCGACCTAATATATTTACAGAAATGGTCATACATTAATAGCAAACAATACACACACACATACACTAACACACACTCACTTACAGTCTCACCCACTCACTCTCTAACGCACACCCATTCATTCCCTTTTTTACGTGTTTTTTCTTTAAATTATTTGATATTGAATTTCTATTTTTTTTTTTAATTTGATATTTTTATGTAACATAATTATGTAATTATTTATTTATAAATGAACCGTAGCTACAAAGACGGAAATTATTGTACAATTAATATTTGTAACCCACTTATGGTTATTGCGACACAGGCCTGCGAGCCTAGTGTAATAACCACTGTAATTCATTTATTTTTTATATGCTAAATAAACGATTATTGTTATTATTATTATTATAACAGTAAGACGACAGACACCTGCCCCCAACGTGTATAGGGTACGCGTGATGCTGCCTAAATCCCACTCGTTTGACGAGACCAGTGCTCAGTAGTCACACCTTCATGGGCTGAGTTAATGTTATTCTATTGGTATTAGTTACGGTTTCTAAAACAACCAAAAAGTATTATGGCGGGAAGCAGAATTTTGTCTTACCGAAAAAACGTTATTCAAGTGACATTTCTAAAGTATTTTCAAAATCAACGTCTCGAGAAAGATTTTTTTTGGAAAAGTGATAGATCAGCGAATCGCCAACAAGCTAGATTACAGACCTATTACGTGGAACTAACAATATAGTAGGCGAAATGTGGGCATACTATTTCTCTGCCTACCTGTTCGGAAATACAGGCGAGATAATTATTTTTAAATCTGATACATAATGACCACGTCTTGCCTGAAGTAAAGCAGACGCTGACCAGAATTGTAAGAGCACGGTAAAATACGATATGTACCTATATGTCTAAAATAAAATATTCCAATAGTCCCCTCTAATAATAAATCCTCATCCCAACTATGTTGCCCTTTAGGAGACATCAAGTTGTGTTGATATTATGTCTCAATTGCCACTTCCCACATAAAATATCAGATAGATTTCCAAGTGAATAGTTTGAGGGTCAAGCGATAAAGTTTTCGAGCCATTACTTCGCCCGGTTCGCGAGGGCGGTGGGCGGGAACTTAGGTGACTATGTTGATAGATGCCTAATTGAAGCCATCGACTGTCGTCGGCAAACTTACTGAAACTTTACGGATCCGGCCAAACGATAGATATTATTCAATTTGATTGTACCGTAGCTGAAATTTAATCGTTTGCTTTGATACTAATAAAACATGATATTTAAAGCTACTTAATAATTCACTTGAGAATCAGTGGCGTGCACATCATTAATAATAATAATAAATAAAAACAATTACACCAATTATTTAGTTCCAAGATAGATAGATAGATAGAAAATTCTTTATTGTACACCAAATTAAAAATAGAACAAGAAAACAGTTGCAAAAGAAAAGTGATACAATTGGCGGCCTTATCGCTTACAGCAATTTCTTCCAGGCAACCTTAGGATGGAGAGCGATTAAATTAAATGAAAACTGGGGGTGTAGAAAAGAATAAAAATATATAGTTGTATTTTTAATAAACATAAACAAAAATAAATACTATTAATTAAATTAAATAAACGTACATACATAAATACGTACATGATATAGGAACACTGAGCAGCAGGACATTACTTCTCTAAAAGGAAAAGCTTCTTTATTCCAATTTTGAACACATTAAGTGATTGCGCTTGTCTTATAGTAACTGGGAGAGAATTCCAGAGACGAGCAGCTTGTACAGTAAAAGATGAATCGTAAAAAGAAGTGACATGTGACGGAATCTCAAGGCTCAGACTTTCCAATGACCGCAAAGAACGCGAATGTAAGCAGTGAAGGAAGTTAAAGTTATCTTTAAGATAGTGAGGGTAAGTAGGATTGTGCAAAATGTTAAAAAGAAGAGATAGAATGTGAGTATTCCGGCGAAGACGAATAGGAAGCCACTTGAGTACAGAACGGTAATGTGATACATGGTCATATTTGCGCAAACCAAATATGAATCTTATACAAAAATTTTGAAGACGCTCTGGTTTATTTAGTTGGTCCTCCGTGAGATCAAGAAAGCAGGCGTCGGCGTAATCAAGAACGGGAAGTAGCAGAGACTGCGCTAACGCTATGTTCTATGTTCTATGTTAGTGGTGGTGGTTTCCGCACTTAGTCCCTGTTATGGACCATTGTGCGTGAGCCTTTGCGGCCATAGTTGCTCACTCCAGCCAGCCCACCTCTCTCCAGAAGCAGATCAGGTTTCCAAGTCCGTGCAAAGCTTCTCCAATGGAACTCGGCGAACCTAGGGTTACCTTTCGTGTGTCAGCCACGCCTGTGCATTCCAGGAGCACGTGTGCGACCGTTTCCCCGGCCACCATACACGCTCTGCACAAGGGGCTGTCTGTGACTCCTATAGTGTGTAAATGTTTGTTCAGTAAGCAGTGCCCAGTGATGGTCCCCGTCACCAGGCGCAGGCTATTTCTGTCCAGTCGCAAAAGTCGCCTAGTCAGCCTTGCGTCCAATGACGGCATGGCCTCCTTGGACTGCCTGCAACCTGGAGTGGAGGACCACCACCCTTGGGATTGTGTGTGTGTTATGCTATGTAGCCAAGTTCGTATTTGTTTAAAGGGAATGGGAACAATGGGTTCAGGTCCGTAGACCGTCGCGATGGAGCCTCTCCTTGCCAGTTCGTCAGCTGCATCGTTACCCATTGATCCACTGTGTCCTTTGATCCACTGTAGTGTAATTTTGTTACGATGTCGTATCGATGCCTGTTCTAGTGCATTGTGACATTCTAGTATCAATCTGGAAGTCGTGTAATTTTTGTTTAAGGATTGAAGGACAGACGCGCTGTCGGATATTATACGGATGTGAGTATCTTTAACCTGTCTAGCTATTACAGCATGCGCGGCTTGGGTTATGCCCACACATTCTGCCTGGTAGACTGTGTTGTGTTTTCCTAGTGATTTGGATATGGTAATGTTGAGATCATTTGAGAATACGCCGGCACCGGTGCCCGTGCCTATTTTTGATCCATCTGTGTATATTCTCAGCTCATTTAGGCCAGAGTAGTCGTGCGCCTCTTCAGTGAGTTGCACGGTATAGTGTTTTTTAAAAGTGTGCGTTTTCTGGGTTCTGTCATTTGGTGCCATCAACATTGGTTGTTCTTTAACAGCATCATCTAATATTCGTATGTGTCTGACCCGGGAATCTTTCTTTAGTGTACCAGCTGTATGTAGTCTGAAAGCTGCTGTGGCTGCCTCCTCTCGCACGGTGAGGTGTAGGGGTGGCAGCCCCAGCATTGCCTGCAGGGCCGCAGTGGGGGCGGTTTTCATACTGCTGGTGATTGACACGCAGGCCAGGCGTTGTAGTTTTTCTAGTTCTTTTTGGGTTATACTAAGGTTGGTTCTAGGCCACCAGACCAGCGAGCCATATGTGACTATTGGTCGGATTACTATTGTGTATAGCCAGTGCATAATTTTCGGGCTTATGCCCCAGTTCTTGCCAAGTAGACGTTTGCACTGCCATAGGGATATACTGGCTTTCTTAGTGGTATAGTTGGTGTGTTTTGCCCAATTCATCTATTTGTCTAGGTATACACCTAGGTACTTGGTTTCTGATGATAGGCTTAAGGTTGTGTTGAAGAATTTTGGTAGATGTAATTCAACTAGCTTCCTCTTTTTTGTGAATAGTATGAGTTCCGTTTTTGTTGGGTTTACTGTTAGTTGGTACTCTCGGCACCAGTCCTCAACTATTTTCAGGGCTTGGCGCATAAGGTTGCATAGTGTGTTTTCAAGTGTGCCATTTATTATAATGGTTATGTCGTCAGCGTAGCCCACTGTATAGTAGCCTTTGTCATTTAGGCGCTTGATAAGGCTGTCTACGACAAGGTTCCATAGTAGTGGCGAGAGCACGCCTCCCTGGGGGCAGCCCTTCGCCACTATGGCTCTTGTTGTGGTGTTGATTGAAGCTTGTACGGCTCTTAATCTGAGCATATTGGCAATCCAGCCTTTCAGGGTGGGATCTACTCCGAAATGTTCTAAAGCCTTGCTGATGCTATAGAACATGGTTTTATCGAAGGCTCCTTCTATGTCAATGAAAGCAGCCAGAGCCGAACCCTTGTGGTCTACAGCACATTCGATTTTTGAAACCACATTGTGCAGGGCAGATTCTGTTGACTTTCCGATTGAGTAGGCGTGCTGTTGTTTGTGAAGCGATATTCCTCGAAGGGGTCCGTCTCGGATGTGACGGTCACAAAGCCTTTCTAGGGTTTTCAGTAGGAAGGATGTTAGGCTTATAGGTCTGTATGCTTTTGGTTGTGTGTAGTCTGGTTTTCCGGGTTTCGGGATAAATATAACTTTCACTTCTCGCCACGCGAGTGGTACGTACATGTTTGCTATGCAGGCTCGATAGATCATTACCAACCACGGGGTTATGGAGTCGATTCCCCACTGTAGTAGGGCTGGAAAGATACCATCCAGGCCTGCTGACTTGTACGGTTGAAAAGTTATAATTGCCCATTTAATCTTTTCCTCCGTTACAATGTTGCGGGCTATCAGCCAGTCATCATCAGATATAGTCCGTTTTGGTTCATCTGCCCATATTCTGTCCTCAACGAGGGTGCATTCTGGGAAGTGAGTTTCAAGTAGGACTTTACTGGTTTCCTGGTCTGATTGTGTGTATGTGTTGTCTGACTTTTTCAGCGCTCCGAGGGTACGATCCTGATCTGTCGATAGGATTTTCCTCACTCGTGCTGCTTCGTTGTTAGATTCTATTGATTCGCAAAACCTTCGCCAGGATGTTCTTCTGGCGCTTCTGGTTTGTTTCTTAAATGTATACTGTGTTTGTTTATAGGTTTCCCAGTCTTCTGGTAGTCTGGAATTCTTGGCTTTATTGAATTGTTTCCTTAGTGCGTCTCTGAGCTTACCAAGTTCCGCATTCCACCATTGGTTACTCTTACCTCCGGCAGGTGGGACCCTAAGCTTACAGCACGCATGATAGGCATTTGTGATGTGTTCGGAAAGTTCCGTTACAGTGTGTTCTAGTTGTGTTGGATCTGTTGGGGTTTTGTGTATATCATGCTTTGATAGTAGTGTGGCTAGGAGATGTTTGTAACCCGGGACATCCGTCCGGCGCGGGTTACGTCTCGGTATGGGTTCTTGTGTGTTGACTGAGAGCGTAAAGCGAATTCTCCTATGGTCGGAGCAAGAAGGTTCGCTGGATACGTGCCAGTTTGATATAAAATTTGTTGCGTTTTCTGTGGCTAGTGTTAGATCAATAATTGTCTGTCCTCTGGCCGTGACCCAGGTTGGTTCCGAGCCTCGGTTAACAATGTTGAGGTTAGTAGTAAATAGATATGTGCATAGTACCTCTCCTCTGTGATTTGGTGTGTCGCTCCCCCAGAGCGGGTGGTGAGCATTTGAGTCGGTGCAGATGATCAGGTCCAGGTTTGCGCACTCGCAGTGTCGCACCAGGTCCGACATCTCTTTTGGTGGGCAGTTCTCGTCGTCACTCGGCATGTAGGCCGAGGCTAATACTATATCTGGGGACTCACCATCGGTTTGGAGTCTGAAAGCTGTCAGATCTCTGGAACAGAATTGGGTGAGTAGTGTAATCGGGATATCTTTTGGTATGTATGCACAAGTTCGTGGTTTGTCTGTGTTATGTGTGTTATAGATTACTTTACCTCCGATGTTATTGAGGCCACATATCTTGTTTTGTCTAATCCATGGTTCTTGGATCAGTGCTATAGTTCTGGGTTTCGTCTCCAGCGCCCTGCGCAGGCTGGCCGTTGCAGCCTGGCTGTGCTGTATGTTTGCTTGCACAATACTCAAAGCTGGTCTGGAGATGGGCGTTGGCGGCGGCGGCGGTTGGTTGGAGTTAGGAGGAAACAGATCCATCGGACAGTTCACCTCCTAAATCCATTTCGCGCCGGTCGCAATTCGGGGATGAGGCTAGTAGCCGTTGCTCGCTCCACCCAGATGGCTCAGGTGGTGGGACATCGGTCTCGGCGTCGGCCATAGCGGCTTTGGACATCTCTTCCTCCAACTTAGCGATGTCGTCAGTCTGTGTCAGTGTCGGGGCAGTTATGGTAGTCTGGCTTCCGGTAGGGGCGTCCGAGGGTTCAGCCTTGGGGTAGAAGCGCACGTATATCGACCCAAGTAGGTACGATAGACGCCGCTCCCGCCCCAAGACCTTTTCGGCCTCAATCGGCGGCAAGCCCAGGGTGAGATAAGTCCCAGGGTTATTACCACCGACCGAGGTCGCCCTATATAGGGCCCACCCATCTAAGTCATACCAGGGGTTCTGTCGTTTCAGAACACCTTGGAGCCGCGCTATGTCCCCATTGTATCTGGGGACGAAGAGCGCAGCTCGGACTCGGGTGGGTATGTCGGACTGCCTCATGACCGTCAGCGTCAGGTCAGAGTCAGGGAGTCGAATGTTAGGTACGTTGAGGGTAAGCCAGGTCAGGGAGTCGTCATCCTCGCACCACATCTGCACGGTGCCCTCCGCTATCCGTGGGAAACCGCGGAAGGACGGGAGTGGTGTTGCAGGGTCGGAGTCCATGAGCCTGTTCTCAAGGTCAGTCTTAATGAATTCTCCTTCGTCAGTTGTCAGATCCCTAGAAGGAGGGGAGAAGCAGATAGCTACGGCGAGCCGCGCTGGGATATCCAGCGTAGCCCGTGCGTAGGTTTTCCGTCCCCCTTGGGCGGTGTGGACTTTCGCACGTTTCGAGTCTCCCTGTAGTGTTCTCGGCGAGGCCGTGTCGTCAGGGCGCTCCCTCTTCGTCGTCCTACAGCCGTTAGGCTCAGTCCGAGACGAAGAGGTGCTTGGCAAGGTGTTTTGTGCCGAGATCGTCTTGTGCGAAGCCCCAGGTCGCCTTCCCCTCTTCCTAGGTTTCGGTTTGTGCTGTTTTGGTTGGTCAGTCAAGTCAGCAGTTCCACCAGTAGCTGACACAATCAAAGACTTTGCGCGCTGGGTTTCCCCCTCGCGTACTCGTCCTTGGTCGTGCGTTTCCGCGTCCGGCTGCTTTTCGCGTTGGGTTGACTCCTCGCGTACCGGCAGCTGGTCGCGTACTCCCTCACTCGCGTCCGTCTGCGCTCTGTCCTCGCGGATTTTGCGCATTCGGCCCTTGAGTTCCCTCTCTCTGGCCATAACTTTTCCGCGCTTTCTTTTCAGCAAGCGTACTTCATCGGCAGAGAGAGAGGCAGCACTTGTAGATCCGCTGTCCTTTGCTATGTCTTTCAGCCTGTCCTCGAACCTCGCGCGCTGGGTAACCAGCGTTTGAAGTTCATGTCCAAGGCTAGAAAGACGAGCTTCGTCAGTGTCGTTGTCGGGATTTCGGGTAAAGCTCTTCCGAACGAGTTTTTGTTGCCAGCCGCTCGTGGAAGGTTCACTAGTCTGTGTAGTAGGCGCGTGAGTCGCAGCCGTTTGGGTGTTTATGTTAGGCGCAGAAGCAGCCTGTCGAGCAGAAGGCTCGACCTCTAAATGCAGTTGGGTGCTCCCCCCCAGATTACGATGGGAGCTGACCGACGAATCGGTGTGGGATTCCCCGGCTTGGCCGGAACCCACCTGGGGACAATAATCTTTTTGTCCTTTCTGCATTATAAAAGATGAGGTGGGCTTTTTTGGAAGCGAGGTTACCCTTCCTCTCGGAAAGAAGGGATGGGAGTAGGATGTGTGCATGATGAAGTGGAGGGAGTGCTGTTTGGAGATTGGAACATGGGAGTGGGGTTTTGGGTTACCCTAGGTCTGGAATGTAACCTTCGGGAACTTCTCTTGTCCGGAGCCAATCACACTGGCACCCCGGCCCCGCGATCGACCCTTAACAGAAAAAAGGTGAGTCGGTCCCGCGGCCGGAGATGGGCTATCCGCAACCTGCCCACCCGCTCGGTTGCAGGAGAAGAAGTGCCTGGCAGTCTGGGCCACCCCCATACAGGAGCATACGCTTCTGCATGGGTGCAGTCGAGACCAGCCCCGAGCTGCGCTAACGCTACTTTAGTGGTAGTTGGTAAAAAGTTACGTAGTCTTCTCAATGATGCAGCGGAAGCGTATAACTTACGGCTGACAGCCTGAAGTTGCGGACCCCAACAAAGAGTATCGTCCATAATTACCCCCAAATTTTTTACCGTCTTTGAATAAGGTATATCGACACCACTAAAATTAACTTTCGGAAGTGAATTAAAATCAATTCTTGACAGCAATCGGGAGCTACCTACTATAATAACTTGAGTTTTTATAGGATTAATCTTAAGGCCAAAAGCTTGGCTCCATTTTGCGATGCGACACAGGTTGTTATTCGTAGCAATTACAGCCTCAGCCAACTTCGGAAGCGGTGCCTGACTGTAAATCTGAAGATCGTCTGCATAAAGGTGGTAGGAACAGGAAAGGTTATGAGAAATAGAATTAATAAAAATTGCAAAAAGATAAGTATCATTAAGAACTTGCGTTATGGATACTAAATAACAGATACATAAATACTTTTTTTTTTGTAAATTAATACTTAATATACATAGGAAGCGCTCGTAGCTCTGCGGTGCTCGGTGGTCGGAAACGATCACTAAAGTACAGCAGAGTTTACAGAGGTCAGTCCTTGGATGGGTGACCGTTTGTGTGGCATTTGATATCGAGCGCTTCCGTGCTTCGGAAGGCACGTTAAGCCGTTGGTCCCGGTTATCACTAAATGTGGTAGTCGTTAAGCCATGTTAGAGGCCTATGGGCGGCTTGATAAATTCTAACAGCAGGACGCCATACACCTGCCTCCGCCAATCCGCACTGGGTCAGCGTGGTGGAGTATGATCCAATACCCTCACACCTTGATATGTGTGAGGAGGCTCGTGCTCAGTAGTGGGACGTTAATGGGCTGTGATGATGATGATGATGATACATAGGGACATCATACATGCACTGCAAGCCCTTATACCCTATCGTAGCCAAAGAATAATCTGTTTTTTATACCACAAAGTGAGGCACTCCAGCATCCATCCATCTGATTGAAAGTGGACCGCAGCCTTCAGACGCTCGCAACACCAGGGACTTGACTAGCGCTATCTACTATAGTTCGACCACCTGGTCACACTGCATACTTTACCTAAAATGTTATGCACAAGCATCTTTTTTTTGTTTTACGTCGGTAACAAAATGCGTGTGTAGGTTGCAGCGTCTGACACCCCGCCTGCGGCCAACGTCCCCCGGATCAAAACCGGGAGAACCTCCCCAGAGAGACGCAGTGTGTCGGCCCCCAACCTCCTTGTGCGGCCATGGCGTAACTGGCCGACTTCTAGGAGGTTCTAAAGCTAGACGAAAGGGCTCCATACCCCCGCCGCCTAAGACCCCCGGGCACAGCCTGACGGGCCCTCCTGCCTGACCCGCCCGCTCCGCCAACGGCGTAGCCGGAGAGAGAGCGGACCCCGCTCCGACCAGCGCTGTTGTGACCCTCCACTGCAGCACATGCTGAGTGGAGTCCTTTTTAGGCATACTATATGTAAACTTATGTGTAAAAATTGTTTACTGATTTGAATACTGTTTTTTGTTTATGTGTATTTATGTCTAAATAAATTTTATTTCATTTCATTTCAAGTCTGGTGCGGATGTCGATTAAGCATATAGCTCTTAACTTTTTTTCGGGTTTAATTCCCATACAAAATATTTTTTACGTGCATGAACACGAATTTAGCTCAGTTCTATAAGTTACCAATATATAAATATTTATTTACACACATACCATCACGCTATTTCTCCGGAAGGAGCCTACCCTTAGAGGCAATACGCCCACATTTCGCCAATAATATTTTTGGTCCCACGTACAAGGTGGCGAACCCATTCCCGCTTACCGGGATCTTTTATATTTGCCAGAGTTTTCCATTGATCGCCTTGTATGAAAAAAAAAAAAAAAATTTTTGATTTAAACATATAATTGTAAAATATATAATTTGAGTGTTACCAGAACATTTTACGACGTCTATACAACAAACTCTAAAACGAAATTTTAAAGGAACCGTTGTACCGTTTTTTCCACTTGTGATATCTTATTTGTACAGTGCAAACGAAACCATCCAGATTGTGTACAAGATCTGTTTTGTCTTTAAATAATCTGAAACAGTGCAAATATCGTGTAACAATTTCAAATTCCCTAGATGTTTCAATGTGGAATCCTCTACGGTTCAAGTAAAGTGTGAGGCTTTTTTATCAATGGAATGGAGAAAGACTTCTTTGGAAAAGAGACGTTTTCAGACTTCATATACAAAAAATAAACAATGATATTTATAAATATACTGGAAATGCGAAAAGAAATTGATATATATTTTTTTAGTGTTATATGCTCGTGTCTGGGTTAGTAATTAAATGCTTAAAAATATTATTATCTCGAATAACTTAAAATTTATAAAGTTTAGACCTTATATCAAAGTATACTTTGCCTCTGACCTCACTCATGACGTCTAAACAGGAATACATCACATTTCTGGTAACCCTGTATAAATACAAAATGTCTTTTTTTTTATTAAACAGAATTTTTAGAATTTTTAGGCTTAGACGCTTTCTCTAAATAAGACAAAATTCCTGAAAGCTGAAAGAATGATCTGGAAAAATATTCTGGGGCCGAGACAGAAATGATGAACGTGATAAACGTATTTCCGATTCAAGAAATTCCAAATCCTTCGGTACAAAATTTACAGCAGTGGTCAATATTATACACCAACACTTTAAATTAAATCTTAAGTAGTTAAGGTAAAGTCATTAAGTTAAGGTAAAGTTGTTAAGTTAAAGTAAAGTAGTTAAGTTAAGGACAAGTAGTTTAGTTAAGGTACAAAATTAATCAATATTTTCAACTTTATCGGTCGGGTTAAATTTTTACGTAGTGTACCAAAAACACCATACATAAAGAACAGCTTTAAGCTTCGTGCAGTTATTCAGAAACATGAGCTTTTAATTTTAATAACACCTAAGGCCCACTTAACAAATGGCCTCAGAAAATGCAAGCCGTATTTTAAATAGGCCATCGCTTGTACACAGTCTACATAGTGTACTGAAGATTCGGAGTGCTGCATCGCGATTCCTGCAGTTAGTTAGACAGGGGCGATAAATTGCAGCACACATTCTCGCCGCTAATGTGTTACGGTAAAATAATCGACTACAGTATACGAGGCCAACTGAAACAGTAATGGGGAGCCTGATGTGTTTATAATTGTTTGTTTTAGGCAATATATCGTGATTGTATTAATACGAGTACTGCTAGAAACCATAATTAGTCCATTAACGTGTCACTATTGAAGTCTGTGGTCCATGATATAGCTGAAATTCAGCCAAAACTGTTAAGGCAAGCAAGTGAAGGATTACAAATATCTTTGCAACAATTCCCGCGCTACTATAATAACCCGAAAAATTGAAAAACTTTTTAACACGACACGTGTTTCGCCCTTACACAGGGTATCTCCAGGTAAGATAGGAGCCTCAGAACAACGATGTCTTCACGACCAACGCTGAAACGAGAGTGAGTGTCACGCAATCCATCACTTGCTTTTATTCAAACGACTTATCAATATACACATTTGACAAAGCCCGAATTGTTAGTATTACTTTAATAGACCATAAAAATCTGATTTTGTGCTAAATTAAATAACAGAGCAGAACAACGATGTCTTCACGACCAACGCTGAAACGACAGTGATTGTCCCTCTCATTTCAGCGTTGGTCTGCGGCTCCTATCTTACCTGAAGATGCCCTGTGTAAGTGCGAAACACGTGTCGTTTTGAATAGTTTCTCGATTTTTCGGGAAATTATAGTAGCGCGAGAATTGTTACAAAGATAATTTTAATCCATCACTTGCTTACAATGGATTTCCGCAAAGTAACGCCTGAATCAATAATTGATAAGACAAGTGAGCAGACCCTGAGCCCTATGCTTTAATCTAGGGAAACGGGAATAAACTGAGCACAGCCCCTCTCGAATCAAGGAGAGAGGGTATTGGGACATATTCCACCACACGGACCCAGTGCGGCTTGGTGGAGACAGGTGTGTACTGCTGTTATAATATTTCAAACTATTCCTATTGCAAAAGTTGGCTGTGAATAGACGCGTTAATTAATAAGTTTGAGCTTCATAAGAGCTCTATTAACGAAGGATATGGCGTGGTGGCGAGTATACCCGCACTTCGCTCCCAAGGTCGTGGGTTCGATTCCCACACAGGAAAATGAACGTGTGCATAAAATAAATATTTGTTCTGGTCTAGGTGTTTGCTATATATATATATATCAAAAATGTATTTACAATTAAAAAACATATTTTTGTATGGTTATACGTTACTTAGTATCCATAACACAATTTTTTAATGATAAATATCTTGGAACTAAATAATTGGTGTAATCGTCAGCAAATGTTTATTAATTATCTATTTCTAACCTTGTATTAATGATTATGACCTTATCATAACGACTACCACATTTAGTGATAACCTGGACCAACGGAATAGCTCTATATTAAATACCACGTTTTGTAATAAGACCTGAATTTTTCATGTAGAATTAAATCGCTTAACTCATCTCTAGGATTTAACTAGACAGTGAACCAAAAACTTTTATTTGCATTAAATTTAATATCATTCAGCTATTACCGAATTTCAGTTAAACAATATTAATTCTGTTTCAAACTAATTTCAACTTTTAGCAGTGGCTAACCGCGGTTATCTGATATTTTTGGACTCAATTCAATTTAAATTAAATTAGTAACAGCTATTTATTATGACGACTGAGCTGATGCGGTGAGTGAAATACACTATGCTTATAAAATAGTAGGTGGTCGTTAAGCCATGCTATTAAGGAGGTCCGCGCTCAGTACTAGGACGTTAGTGGGCTTAAATGATAAATAAAAAAATATATAAAATAAATAAAAATTCTCTTACAAGCACACCAATTATTTAGTTTAGTTCCGAGATAAGTATCATTAAAAACTTGTACTATGGACACCAAAGAACAAATAAATATACTTAAATACCTTGTTAATGTAGATAGATACTTAATATACATAAGAAACTCCTAAACCAGACCAAATATTCTTGTTCATGCTCACAAAGATTTGTCATGTTTGGGAATGAAACCCATGACCTCTGGAGTGAGTAGGTGGTATACTGACCTCCACGCCATATCGTGATTAATGATTACTTTACTAATAATTAGTATAATATGCCTCTGCCTACTACGAAACAGTCACGCTGTTATGTATGTATGTATTACTTACTATTTTCTTATATTAAGGCAATTCTTTTAATAACTGTTTCCAAAGAAAAATATTATCAAAGATGTATTATTATATATACTTACATCGCGTAAGCTGTGACTTATGTTACGTGTGACAAGGTTCCAGCGAATACAACGAGGTACTTTACGGAGAGTGATTGCCATACTTCTTCTTGCGTTATATATCGCACAAAATTTATGATATAATTCTTGGTGTAAGCTTAGAGTTATGTAATGTTACCGCTCAACATCTGTCTTAACGGTGAAATTTATATAACAATGAAGAGTTTAGGGTGCATTTTCGCTAGATATTGCAAAGCAGTTATGATGCAAGGATATGAAAGGTAAACTATAAAACTACACAGCTAAACTATATGGCAGAGGTACAATGGATTAAATAAAAATAAAATAAAATAAAATATACTTTATTGTCTTTAAGATCAACAACAATGAAAGAAATATGAGCGATACCATAGTAAAGGAGTAAAAGCAAATAGGTTCTTTGTCAGAATTTGTCAGTTTATCTGTCTGTTGTGGTTTTCTCAAGATTTGTCAGTCTGTATCTGTCAGTCAGCCTGTCGTGATTTTAAAGGAGGGAGGGGATTGTCCGTCATTCAGTCAGTCAGTCTGTCGTTGATTAAACTGCCGTTTCTTGCAGGCTATTCTAATATAAATGACATAAATCATGAATATTGTTAATGTTATATTCTATTGTATTGTATAGCGTCAGACAAATAAAGATTGAAATTTGAGTCCCTAACCAATTGATAATTTAAAAGAGCTTATAGCCTGTGAGTTTCTTGCCAGTTCTTTTTAAAGAGTGGTGGCTCGGAACTGGCACTTAGTTTCACTTACACTTAAATATTTTTTTAATTGTTTGTTGCATGTAAGTGAATCTTAACTTCGTGATTTTCGCGTAATCATATTTTGATTTTTTTTTTAGCTACACCTTTTATTCAGTTCCAACATAAGTATCATTAAGAACTTGTGTTATGGATACTAAATAACGGATAAACATACTTAAATACTTTTTTTTGTAAATATATACTTAATATACGAAGGAAAACACTAAGACCAGAACAAATTTTCATGTTCATGCACACAAAGATTTGTCCTGTGTGGGTATCGAACCCGCGACTTTGGAGCGCAGTGCGGAAATACTCGCCATCACGCTACATCGAACGGTTGATTGTTTTTATATTTAAGTTTGACGTTTTCAAGTGCAATGTAATAGTTTATGAAATAAATATATTATATTTGAAAATCGAAGAACATAAAGATTTTCAATAATGCTATTTCCTATGATCCCGGGTCTTTTAAGCGGGGCGTGAAACGGCATTTTAGCAGGCCGTCATGAGTGGATGCGCTTTATACCGTGCTTATTTCACGTTATAAAGCGCTTTCATTTCCTTATTGGAATGCATCGACTGCTTATCATCAGGCAGGATGTAGTCATTATGACGTGTCACATTAAAAAAAAAAAATGCTTAACCTTTTTTTAAGAAGTGCTATGAAGCGACGACGCGCCGCTAGGTAGCTGAGCGAAAATCCGCTGCAACAGGGAACGAGCGACTGAAGGTCAGGCAAGAAAACAAAAATAGACGCTACTCTGATGCCCTGTTCTGCACACAGCAACATCACTCAAAAAAACAATCGAAAGAGCCGACGAAGGATGGTGTACATATACTAGTTTATTTTAAATATGCACTCACTAGATTAGAGTATTTTCCAGTGTCAAGGAATTTGATAATTCAAGTTATTTGTACAAAGTGCAGAGTTTCTGTCATTTAGTCACAGTGACAGTCGAGTCACAGAACTACCTCAGTGAAGTAGTGAAGAATTGACTAAAGGTTTCTATAAAGTTTTGGAATTTTTCACGAAAAGTTACAGTTCATTGCAATATACCTTCCTACACTTGTGTACGTTGCCGAAATAGTTATGTGTAAAATTCCGCTTTATTTACACATAACAACTCTTAGTGTGCACCAGTTCTGGAAAACAAAACACTGCCGCGTGTCTTTTTCCGCGTTGGCTCATAAACTTACAATATGCTATTTATCACATATTACTTTCATTTTATTATCATCATCACTTCATCATCACCATTTTATCATCCTCATTTCATCATCATCATTTCATTTGGCGACCTTCTTTGGCACTTCACTCCAGAGGTCGTGGGTTCGATTCCCACACAGGACAAATCTTTGTGTGCATGAATATGAATATTTGTTCTGGTCTGGGTGTTTCCTATGTATATTAAGTAAATATTGACAAAAAAAAAGTATTTAAGTATGTTTATCCGTTGTTTAGTATCCATACCACAAGTTCTTAATGATACTTATCTTGGAACTAAATAATTGGTGTAATTGTCAGAAAATATTTATTTATTTATTATTATCTTCTTTATTTCATCATCATCATTTCATCTTCGCCATTTCATCACCATAATTTCATCATCACCAGTTCATCATCAACATCCTTATTTAATCATCATCATTTTATCAATCACCATCGTCTCACAGACTAGGGTTAAGCTTTGTGTTTCGGCAAGTCATATTCTTTGAGGGTACTGTATCAAATTGCCTGGTCGTACTATGTCGTATATTATATATAATCATAACTCGAAAGTGGACATAGCATTACATTATAACTATGACTTATTTTTTACAGACACTCTTTGTCAACTATGTATCACAAAAGTTTTAGAGAAAACAAGAAGAAATAATAATTTTCATTGATTTAAATAATTGTTCATAATTTTAATTTTTATTTATAATTTCCAAAAAATTGTAGTATGTTTTCAGGCAGGGGCATAATAAACGCCCACACTTCGCCAATTATAATGTTGGTCCCACGTTATGGGTGGCGAGCCTATTGCCGCTTACCGGGAACTTTAATAATTTCCAGAGCCTGGTCCGTTGATCGGCAGGTGCATCGTAGGTGAGGTTGACCTGAGCTTCTAAGATCTTGATAGCAACCCTTTACACTCGTTTTATTTTCGTATTTTTAAATATTTACGTCAGAAGCTAAATAGTAAACTTTGCACAAACATTATATAAACATATTATATATAACATACAATTAGTCCAATAAAGTCGTTCATTTAATGCACACAGCATATTGTTCATCACAAATCTTGCGTCAAAATGGCGAAGGCGTCCTGACGGATGTGACGTCATATCAGTGTGACGCCATCAAATTTCGTCACGGATGACTAATGACTAACATCCGTCGGCCCCATTCCTTATCTTTGCCATAGTAAAGTTACAATAGTAGTACAACTTCCGAATTATTTTGATACCAATAGTCGTGGTAAATGTAACTGCGGGCTAATTCTACTGACACCTACCTACCTTAATCAGTAGTTGCGTCGTTAAACATCAGTATCATCATCTCAGCTCATTATCGTCACACAACTGTGCACGGGCTTTATTTTGAAAGGAAAATCATTAATCTCATTACTGTCTTCCGCTGTGGGTGGAGCGGAAGGGTGTCAGACTATTACTGACTAAAAGCCATACTCGCGGGAACCCTTTCGAGTTTGAGAGGTTTGGCAGCCACCCCGATAGACCTTAACCCTCCTGTCGCCCAGAAGTCGGGCGGCGGGTTACCCATTACTTACGGCCCACAAGGTGGCCACGATATCCGGGAGTCATCTCGCGGCTCCCGACGAGACACATTGCCTTTCTCGTTCCGCTGCCTGTCTTGCTAGCATGATTGCTTCGCATCATAAAGTTAAAGCTCTCCATAACCTATCGTTTTGGACCAGGGCCCAATGCGAAAGGTCAACGCCGCACATCGCCGCTATGAGGTCTCCACCGTGTCCTTCGGTCGATCATCACAGTAGTGACCCAGTCGTTTTTCCCGCCTGATTATGTGCAGGAGCCTACCGAAGCAGCCATGCCCGGTTGAAACCTGCATCAGGCGGAAGATGAGGGCGCCGTGGCGTCTCTTTAGCCACTGATTTCAGTGTAGTCATATTTCGCTTTTTTTAAATTAATGTTTTGTTTTGACGTTTTCCAGTGCTATGTGTGTAATACCTAGTTCTTTCTTTATTTTAAATAATGTCTTCGTGCGTCTAGCACATTTAGCCAGTGTCATATTAATTAAGTAAGTAAGTAGTAATTAAGTAAGTGACATATTAATTATATATAATTTATAGTAAATAAGAATGAGTGGTGATCAAGATGATAAATCGAAGATGAAATACCCTCCCCCAAACCCCTTGAGTCCTCAATAAAGATGTGGGGCTATACTGAGATCTCACATGGACTCCTTGAGAGAAAATTTGAAAAGTGATGTTGCACTGTTTCGTTTGATTTACCAACACTCATGAATGTTCACAAACACTTAACGGTTAATAATCCACCGTTATTTCACATTAATGTTAGAAATATCACAAATTTTAGAAAATAAAACAAATCTGCAGACATGACGCTTCACTTTCCCGCCAAGAAGTCCTATGTAATAGTTAATAAAATAAAGAACTTTTTACTTTTTATTTCTTAGAGGGTGACTTATCGCCAGTATTGTGGCTATTTCTAGGTGTGTGCTGTCATATCATTTATTTTTAATCCGCCAATTCGGCCTCTAACGTGGCTTACAGACTACCTATACATTGTAATAACTGGGACTATATTTTTAACCTGCCTTCCGAAGCACGCCAAGCGTCATCATCAAACTTCCATCATCCAAGGACTTCTTAAAACTCTGCTTAAATTTAGTAATCATTCCTGACCACCGAGTACTACTGCGAGCGATTCAGATTCTGCCTGCGTTGGAAAAATAACCAAGAAAAGTAATACCACTTCTCTTATTTGACTATGTATTCCCCAAAGAATTCATGCCGTATATTACAAGTACGAGTAAGTTATGATATGGCACTGCTTTCAAAGATAACGCCTGTTTTATGAATAAGGGATGAATCCATATGAAGTGACCGAATACTTAAAGTCTTTGTTACAATTAATAAAACTAGAGATTTCTCTTGTTATTTAGATATAGTAAAAAGTAAAAAGTTCTTTATTTCATAAACTATTACATAGCACTTGAAAACGTCAAAACAAAATATACATGAAAAAAATTTTTTTTTAATATCAACCCTGAAATCACGAAGCTTAGATTCACTTACATGCAAATAAATAAAAATTAGGTGTAAGTGAATCTAAGTGCCAGTTCCGAACCCCCGCTCTGTGAGAAGAACTGACAAGAAACTCACATGCTATGCTCTTTTAAATTATTTTTATTACAAAACACATACAGTGTAAATTTGATGATACTGAAAGGGTCCCCCGAAGCTGTAACCAATAAAGTAGCACTAAGGGAACCTTCCATCACAGTCAAGTAAGTATGTATTGTGAAACTGAGCTGAGCCTGTACAATAAGGGATAGTCACGACAATGATGTTGACTTTTTAATCTAATATACACATACAAGTTGAAAATGTTAAGCCCAAGCTTGTTTATCCATAGTAATCATTAACAGCATAATACCCCTTTATATATGTGTGTGCGTGTGGACTGAGTGATCTTTTCAAAAAACTCATCCAACCACAACCAAATTTTAAGATGATTTAGGAAATAATTGTGAAAACTTCATAGTAAGATAAAAAAATTGTGAAACCTAAACAAAGAAAGTTAGAACTAATTAACTGGATCACTCAATCTGGACACCTGAAGAATAAGCCATAACGCATATCCAAGAATATACAATCTATGTGTTTATGATTTGCATTTGAAATAATTGTGAAAAATTTGTGAAAGCTGCTTAACAAATTTTCGATTCTTTTTAATGCCACGTTTTCGATTTAGAACGGATTTTAAGGATCACTCAGAATGCACTATGTTCAGTTGAGTGATCTTTTAAAACACCACCTTATACTGCAAACGTATGAAACAATGTCATGTTTATTATAAATTAAGCTTCTGGGAAAATTTGTGAAACAGAGATCGTGATTGATATCTTACTGATTTAAGAGAAAATCAAAATCTTATTTTTCTCGGTCGTCCGAACTGAGTGATCCTTATCTTGAACTTTATTTAATAAACTGAAACTTATAGGTAGAAGGTAGTGACATCAGAAATTGTGAAAAATGTTGCTCTAAAATCTAACGAACTGATCGTCCCTATATGTGGTATATTTTAAAAGATATCTAATTTTTTACAATTCTGAAGGAAAACGTTGAGTAGGGTACTGGTACTTTTTTATGTTGTCGGATTTTTCTCAATGGGTAATTGATTCATTTTTTTTAAATTTGGGAAGCTGTCGGCTTTTTGCAGTGAATTTAATGCTAGTTTTTTTAAATATTGCTGTGGTATAAAATTTAAAAATAATAACAACATTGTCAGTATTTCCCTTTAATGATAGCGAATAATTGTGCAATATAAGTATGTTATTCAATATTCAAACCATCATTAGTACATTTTTGTCGTCACATTAAAATTATTTTTTAAATATGGTTTTAAATAAGAACGAGACTACGTTTTTTGAACATAAGAAATTGGAAAATAAGGCGGCAGAGGCAGTAAACCTTTTTACTTAAGTTTTTTTAGCATTATCCTTTGTCTAATAAAATAAAAGAAAAGAGCAACATGGTATTAAAAATATTGATTGCGCCTGCAATGTTACATATATATTTGAACATTTACTAAATAATTACATTTGAAATACTGTTTCTAAGAAACAGTGCTCCAACGAATCATGTTATTCTACCAAATCAAGGCAGATTGCATTGCTGCCAATCAATATAGATATATTTTCTATGTTTGTTATTTTTAAGTAATTTTTAGTAATGAAACTAAGACATGTGATTTGTGTGATGATCAAATTTATTAGTTATGATTTTTTTAATTTGATATCCTTTGATTTGAACAGATGTGATAAAATTAATTTGAATGATGTACCAAATACGATTTATGTAAGAAAAGACGCTACAAATTATTAGGCGGTGTAGAATTTCTTCCTTCATTAAGTCCCGATAATATTTGCCACTACAGAGGACATGGTAAGTATATACATTTATCGTCCATAAGAACGACGAAATAGTCTGTTTTGATGATTTGGTGGGAAAAATGTATAGCAGCAAAGAAGAAGAATCAGTTATTTTACATACTATGTCCTACGGATTTATCGATTAGGTTACATCCTGTGTGTATAATAATATAATGTTGTTAGAAAAAAGTTAACATAATAAAAGGTTACTTTCTTTGATAACTTAAAAAATTCAGATTTTTTATTGTGTGTAGAATTCTTTAGTATGATAAACCTAATACAGTGTGACAATAAATACCTAACTTTGCTCAAACTTGTCACTTATAAAATGTAAGTATATGTCGAAATTATGTAGTAAATACACTCTAAAAACGTGTTTAAAACAAAACTCGGAAAACTCTCGGTACTTAAATAAACCGATATGGTCACCCTACTAAACGTTTTCCTTAAGAATTGTAAAAAATTAGATAGCTTTTAAAATATACCACTTACGGGGACGATTTCTGATGTCTCTACCTTCTACCTATAAGTTTCGGTTTATTAAATAAAGTTCAAGATAGGGATCACTCAGTTCGGACGATCAAGAAAAATAAGATTTTCATTTTCTCTTAAATCAGTAAGATATCAATCACGATCTCTGTTTCACAAATTTTCCCAGAAGCTTAATTTATAATAATCATGACATTGTTTCATAATTTTGCAGTATAAGGTGGTGTTTTAAAAGATCACTCAACTGAACATAGTGCATTCTGAGTGATCCTTAAAATCCGTTCTAAATCGAAAACGTGGCATTGAATCGAATCGAAAATTTGCTAAGCAGCTTTCACAAATTTTTCACAATTATTTCAAATGCAAATCATAAACACATAGATTGTATATTCTTGGATATGCGTTATGGCTTATTCTTCAGGTGTCCAGATTGAGTGATCCAGTTAATTAGTTCTAACTTTCTTAGTTTAGGTTTCACAATTTTTTTATCTTACTATGAAGTTTTCACAATTATTTCCTAAATCCTCTTATAATTTGGTTGTGGTTGGATGAGTTTTTTGAAAAGATCACTCAGTCCACACGCACACTATATATGTTACCTACCTACTATGTGTGCGATTCTTTAACAATATCCCAAGCAATATACAGCAATTAAGCCTTAACAAATTTAAATTAACAATGAAACGGACGCTGGCTTTAAAGGTATACTATTCCATCAAAGACTATTTTCTAGGGATTAAACTGTTGTTTCAGACAGTCTATGCTTATATCAACATTAATATTGATGTTATATTATATTGCATTGACAAATGTAGATTGTTATTAAAGTACCTAACCAATTAATAATTTAAAAGAGAACATAGAGTTTAAAATGCCTGCCTATGTTATGCTTTCTCCGTGGCTAGAGAATAACGTTAAGACGTTCGTCACGGTGGTCATGAACAAGTATTGCAGCCGTTACTAGGAAAGTCGAAACGAGTGAGTCCATATCTAGGATAAAAAATAATGAGAGGAACAGAACGATGTTTAAATACCTTCAGCTCTAATCATGATAAGGGGCTATCCATAAATTACGTCGCACCTTAATGGGGTGGTAGAGGGTTGACGAAGTGTGACAAGGGGATGGGGGGGATTCTAAAATTCATTTCAAAATCCAGGTTCTAAAAACATTTTGAAACTTCTGTTTTAATGTAATCATGTCTTGCTGTACAATTGCAAAATATGTGACATCACACTAAGGAGGGAGTCTCACAAGTGTGACCAGCTGTGACAAGGACGTAGGGGGGGGGGGGGGTTAAAAGTTCACGAAATTCGTGTGACGTAATTTATGGATGATCCCTAAGTGACCGTTTTGCAAGACACTCTTAAATACTAACAAGCCCATTCACTGCCGGCAGAAGCTTGAGTACAGAAGAATAGGGCAGAAAACTGGTCAAGTTTTGTTCTCCCATCACTAGTCGTCTGCGTAGGCCTTCAATCTAAGTAACAATCTGTGTTAACTACCTTCGCAGTACCTCACGTGGCCACTTCAAACAATGACTTCATAGTTTGATGGCCATATAATACAATAAACAAAGTATAGATAGTCGGCCATTTGTGAGAGTCAGAATTTTCCTTAATATCAAAAGGTACGTCAAATCTAGATAACGTCGGTCTGATGTGATAGCTCGTACACATGCAAACTGTCAAACTTCACATACATACATACATAATATCACGCCTGTTTCCCCAAAGGGGTAGGCAGAGGCATATTTTACGCCCACAATTCGCCAATTATATTTTGGGTCCCACGTAATAGTTGGCGAGCCTATTGCCGCTTACCGGGCACCATGTTCGCTACAGCTTCGTCCGTTGATCGGCAGGTGCACCACTTGCAGGTGACGTAGGCTTGGTCTTCGCAGATCTTGGTAGGAACCCTATTATTGTAGAATTATGATCCTATATTTTATATAATAGGTTGGGGAAAAAGTCTTTTCGTATTTTTGTATGAAAAGTCAATACATTTTTTTCAAAGTTTATTTATATTTATTTACAATATATATGTACCGTTTTGTTGAATAACTTTCTGCCATTTTGTGGGCAGAGACATTATCCCGTTACTGTAGAAACTTTGGGACTTCTGATCAAAAAAACGGGACAAATAGTTTTGGCAGTCCTCTCTTGAGGTCAACCTTACAGAACCTAAAGAATTCTGCAGAGACCGAAACAGGTGAAAATCTGAAGGCGCAAGGTCAGGGCTATATGGTGGATGCACTAGGACCTCCCAGTCGAACTCTCTTAATTTTTGCTGAAGCTAAAGCTAAAGATGTGTGTGGTCTAGCGTTATCGTGATGAAAGACCACACCCTTCCTGTTGATCAATTCCGGCCGTTTTCTCTCGACTGCTTCCTTTAATCTCATCAGTTGCTGGCAGTAAAGATCAGAATCGATGGTTTTGCCGGGCGGTAAAAGCTCATAATAAACAATGCCCTTCCAATCCCACCATACACACAGCATCACCTTATTTCGTGTTAGGCCAGGTTTGGCCACAGTCTGTGAAGCCTGGCCAACTTTCGACCACGACCTTTTTCGCACGTTCTTGTCGTACGTGATCCACTTTTCATCGCCAGTTATCAATCTCTTCAAAAACGGCTCGGTTTCATTACGTCTCAATAATGAATCGCAAATGAGTACACGGTTCATTAAGTTTCTTTGAGTGAGCTCGTGTGGCACCCAAATATCGAGCTTTTTTTGTATAACCAGCTTTCTTCAAATGGGTCAAAACTGTTTTGTGGTCAATTCCCAGTTCTTCAGCTACATCGTAACTACTAATATGCCGATCTTGCTCCAATCTTTCAAAAATGGCGTCTATTTTATTCGTAACAGGGCGACCAGAGCGAGGTGCATCTTTAACATCAAAATTTCCGGACTGAAAACGTTTGAACCAAATTTGTGCTACTCTTACTGACACTGCATCAGGTCCATAAACATCACAAATTTTTTTCACTGCTTGAGTTGCATTTTTGCCTTTTTTATAATAAAATTTTAAAATGTATCGAATTTCTTCATTAGATTCACTCATTTTTACGGAGAGAAAAACAAATGAAAAATAGCGGGAAACAACTTTTTTTTATTTTTTTCTTTTCTTTATAATGGAACCTTTTTAATGTTACCAAAACCAGCCAGGCACAAATAGTACAGTCAAAAAAAATTTATAATAAGTTTATACCTACGTTATGCGAAAAGACTTTTTCCCCGACCTAATATACAATATATATATTATGTTATGTGCCTCAATAAAGATATAAAAAATATAAAAACAGAATTACTTATAATTCTGCATTGAATGTAGCGTTATTCCTTATTCACACGGCCTTGCCCCGTGCGAATAAAGATCCATGGTCATTTACCCACTCAGGTTATTGCTCACCGTACTGCTATATCTAGTCACTTCTATATAAATAATAAATAAATAAATAATTTATTTATTTATTTATTTAATCTTTATTGCACACAAAAAAAAGTGATGCAAAAGGCGAACTTAATGCCGAAGGCATTCTCTACCAATAAACCATAGGGTTAGCAGAGAGGGTTAAAGGCGGTGCTACAAATCAAAAAAAAAAGGAACAGTAATAAACTTACATAAATCAACACTCTAATAAAATACACTACATAGACATAAATATATATAATACAGGCAAGATGATAGTAGGGAGACTTAAACCGACGAGGACTCACTTAAATAGCAATCATGCAACATAGTTTTAAAGATATTTTTACTCTGTGTAAATCAATGGGCAGAGCGTTCGATAACTGTGCAGCCTTAATATGAAAAGAACTTGCAAGAAATCTTGTATAATAATAATAAAATAATAGATATTTCTGACACTTACACCAATTATTTAGTTCCAAGATAAGTATCATTAAGAACTTGTGTTATGGATACTAAATAACGGATAAACATACATACACACTTTTCTTTTTGTTAATGCATACTTAATATACGTACCTAGGAAAACACCCAGACCAGAACAAATATTCATATTTATACACACAAAGATTTGTCCTGAGTGGGAATCGAACCCTAAAAATATTTCTACCATCATCCACTGCTGGATAAAGGCCTTTTCAATGGCACGCTACTTAGCTCGACCTTCAGCTCTTCGCCGTAATCCGCTGCCAGTCCAACACTACGCTTTACGTGGCCTATTCTTAGTACTTCACTATAAGACAAGTGTACCCCAGCGGTTATCTGTCCTACTGCAGATATAACGCCTCTTTAGTTTCCTAGTTCTTGGTGTTAGTATTACAGGAACACAATATAAAACAATTATTCTCCTTGCTTACTACTCACAAGCGATAAATGATCTCAACTATGCCGTAAGACGATAACCGACGACCGATGGGGCGCCCAGGTTCTGCAATGGCGACCGCGAACCGGTAAACGTAGTAGAGGACGGCCTCCCACGCGATGGACCGATGATCTGATCAGGGCGGCGGGAAGCCGATGGATGCAGGCGACTCAGGATCGCTCAATGTGGAAATCTATTGGGGAGGCCTATGTTCAGCAGTGGACGTCAGATGGCTGAGATGATGATGATGATGCCGTAAGAACAAAGATCGGAGTAGTGTTTACTTAATAAAACATTACACATTATTTTAAATCCATCTTATATCCAATTGTAACTTAACAATGCTAGTTTATGTTGCATTTGTGTCCCAACCCAAGTAAATAATTCATTATGCCATCCAAGTAAATGAATGTTACAAACGTCAAATGTAGACGAAATTAGTCGCAATAATATTGGTGACGTCACGGCCGACCTAAGAATCATAGTGCACAGTTGTTGCCATCTCATAGTCTAGAGACAGTCAATTTTTTTTGACGTGACAACGTCTTATAAATTGGTTTGCCGGGTGACACTTCAAGAAACTGCGTTACGCTCCGCTCACGTTATGCGCTCACAATGAGAGCGAGTGAGAGGCACGCGTCCCTTCCACTCGGGCATGGTTAGCCCGCCTAAGAGCGAGAGAGACAGACATAAAAAGTGAAAGGCACGCGTCCCTTCCACTCGAGCACAGTTAGCCCGCCTAAGAGCGAGAGATTCTTTGTATAAATTAATGTTTTAAATATAATTCTTTGTATAAATAAATGTTTCAAATTGTTACTATTATTTCATCCTTCTTCCTACTATACGAATGAATATTCACATTAAAATTATTTTACCACTCAAAGTCATTGTCACGTAAAACTTTCGCCCGTATACCGACTTTACAGGCAACCAATTTTTTTTTAATATCGCCCTCTCGTTCCCACAGATTTATTCAATTCAAATTCGTTTATTTAATCTTGTCAGACTAACTGAAGCAATACTTGACTTGAGCTGAGTCTGTCTACCGCTAAAACATTTAGATAAATCGGTTGGGCGTTTCTTTAAAACCGTTACCAATAAAAGCACCAAGGTTCAGTCAAAGATTAAGGCAAAATAATATATTTATTATAATTAATACGTTCTTTGCCTTAATTGTTTTCAACTACATGAGAAACTAGTTTTGTACTTATTTACCTTATACATAAGTTATGTACATAAAACATATATCAGTCAGTTAACATCTTGATTTGAATAAACTCGACACCATGGTCAAAGATTAATATATAAATATCGAGGAAAATTAGATATTTTTTTATTAATATAAAATAATAATTTAATATCATGATCTCACCCATATTAACCCTTATTGAGCAAGAAGATTCTCTTAAAAACCCAGGTGAGAGGGTTTTAGTTCATACTTCACCACACGGATCCAGTGTGGATCGTCAGAGACAGGAGAGTGAATTATTGTTGCTGTATTTTTTTAAATCGCCTAATAAGACCACTCCCCTATCATCATATCTTGGCTTTATCCCGGTTGCCCTAGCCTTCACCATAGGGCCGAGTCTGCTCTCGATTTGAACCAGATTTGACTGATTTTCAGATATTACTTGGAGCGACTGCCGTCTGACCTTCGCAACCCAAAGGGAAACATTGTTCTATGGTTAAAACAGATGTCAGTCTATTAGAAGACACTGACTTTGTAATAAGGACTGCCATAGATGTTCATGACAGCCGGGACCAACGGCTTAACGTGCTTTCCGAGGCACGGAGCAAGCGATAACTTCGAAAAGTCATAGGTGCGTCAGAGTTTGAACCTGAGACCCTCTGAATTAAAGGCACGGTGTCTCGCCACTGTGCTATCGATTGTCGGAGGCAGGTGTGTGAATTCAAGCTGCTATTATTTATTACATCAATCAATAACACCACTAATTAGGCTTAACAATTATCTCACAAACAGTCCTACAGGGCATCTTGCTTGGCTTAACAATTACCTCACATAGTGATAAGCGAGTCCAACGGTTTCTTCTACCTTCCAAAGCCTTGATTTAAATGCCAATGGGTCACCTGTATAGAGACTTCTACTTAACTAAAGTAAATTACCACCTAGACAGTACCGCGCCGAGAGCCATTTATTTCAAAAGTTTTTATAATTTACTTAATGACAAATAAATATGATGATACTAATGTTACGAAAATTTAAAAGAACTCACATTTAGTGTAAATATTAGGTCGGGGAAAAAGTCTTTTCGCATAACGTAGGTATAAACTTATTATTCAACTTTTTTGACTGTACTATTTGTGTCTGGCTGGTTTTGGTAACATTAAAAAGGTTCCATTATAAAGAAAAGAAAAAAATTAAAAAAAAGTTGTTTCCCGCTATTTTTCATTTGTTTTTCTCTCCGTAAAAATCAGTGAATCTAATGAAGAAATTCGATACATTTTAAAATTTTATTATAAAAAAGGAAAAATACGAAAAGACTTTTTCCCCAACCTATTATAACAATATTCATGTAAAGATTCTACCGTAAGTTCTCGGTAAGCGGCAATAGGCTTATTACGTGGGATCAACTTTATAATTGGCGAAATATACCTCTTCCTCCCCAGTACTGCAGGGAAACAGGCGTGATCATATGTATGTATGTATATATTTAAGAAATAGTTTAATTAACTATTTTTTATATTTTATAGCATAAAAGGGATTATAAATACAATCTTTGGTTTTTATATACACGACAAATGTGTACAAGACATACTCCAACACTTGTACCTACAGTGTATTGAGATATTTTTATAAAAACTATGTGCTACACTCTAACATCTTAAGAATTGTACATCAAAGAATATAATAAATAAGAAAATATAAGAATAAGTGTTAAGTAACTTAACATAAGTTTATATAAACATAATTAATTAATAGAACGTAATTACATACAATAGAGTAAAAAAAAAAAAAACTTTACAATAAGCTGCCTAATGATATTTAAATATGTGAGAATTTAAAATGACACTAATTGTCTGATTTTGCAGTCTAATTTTGTATATGAACTATATGTACTTACTCCGATGTTCCGGAAATAGAAACACAAATTATGATTTATATTCTCATTTTAAGTAAACCTCAACATCTTTATGAGAATTATTTTTAAAAGGAATATAATAAACTGAACCTCTAAAAAATACTTTTTTGATCATCAAAATTACTGAGTGAGCATCTAATGAGGTGATTAGGTGCTCAATCAGTAATTTTGATGCACAAAAAGGTTAGGTTAGGTTGGCAATTTATTAATTTTGAAGACACGTTAAATAACACCCTTTTTAAAACTGACAGGTACAGGTACATGATGACCAGAGGTCGGAATTAGGTAGAGTTATTCATGTACTTACACTGATTTCACACAGCGAAAGAATATAGTGGATATGCCTCAAATCCCGGGATTAATTTTAAAGAATAGAAAAAATCCCGTTACTTTTTAATAAAAAGTTATTTACTTTTACTTTTTTAATTTAGACTACTGCACGCGCGATGTTGCCAAACTTACATCAATGATATTGGATGACCGAAGTTGCAAAATTGTCCATTTGAAATCCCGGGAAGGTCCACATTAATATCAACATTTCGATGCAAGTACATAAATAACTCTACCTAATTCCGACCTCTGATGATGACATACCTATTTAAATAAATTCTGTTCTGAATATTATCTAGAATTTTAGGTATCATAACATTTTTTCTTCATATTATACCGATTATTATAACGGACAAAATTTAATTAGGAATTTATAATTTACATTTAGTTAGTACAACCTTTTTTGTAAATGATAACCAGGATTTCAGGATATGCCATAAGTTTCAGTGGACACGTAGAAGACCCCAGTGGCGTTTCCAGGGTTCGAGTAGCCGGCCAGGGTGACCTCGTTGCCTGCACACTTGCCATCGTGGAACCAGTCATAGGAGTTGCAGGCCCAGGCTAGGTACCAACCAGGATGGTGGACGCTTATCATCCAATATCTGTAATAAAAATGTAGGTACATATTTCATATTTCACTAGCTGACATCAAAGACCGTTCTTCTTCTTTTTTTAAATTAATGACATTATGTCATTAAGGGTAGTGACGACAATTCAGCTAGACTCGTATGATGACTTCATATGTGAATAAAATAAAAGAAACAAAAAAGAAGCTTTGCTAAATGTTAAAAAAGAATGAAAGTTAAGCTAAGTTTACAGACCGTTGTCCTGACTTATTCAAATTCATTCTGTAAATTGTGCTAACTGTCAAACGACTGACAGCTATGTCAAACGGCTTGGTTATAACAAAAAGTTTATTTGGTCAGAAGTAAATCGAAAGAAGTAACATTACAATAGAACTTCTTGGGGGGAAGTAAAGCGCCATGTCTGCAGTTTTGTTTTATTTTCTAAAACTTGTGATATTGCGAACATTAATGTTTATTATAAGTGTTGGTAAATGAAACAAAAAAGTGTAACACCACTTTAAATTCTCTCAAGTAGGGTTTGGGGGGAGGGCATCTCATTTACCATTTATAATCTTTACCACCACTCATTCTTATTTACTATGATTTCTTTATTACTAACATGTCTCTTATTTGACACTGGCTAAATGTGCTAAACGCACGAAGCCGTTATTATAAAGAAAAAAAAGAACATTAGAAAATTCTTTAGGATCGTTGAGTTTTTTAAAATTTTCTAATTTTCCGCTAAGTATCCTTTATTTAAACTACTGCCAAAATCAAATACAATAAAAAAAACTATCTAGTTAGATGCAGTCGTTTTTCTTTCAAATTTTCGAGGTAATTTGTCAGTAAAAAGTCTAAAGATACGTATACCTCTAGTAATAAGTACATCTTTCCGCTCCATAACCAACCGGAGGCAGTTTGATGATCTTACTCTGTACAGTGACGAACTCGTTTAAAGATTGCCTGCCATTGCACGCTACGTTTACTGTAATACCTACAGTGGTAGACTAATTAGCAGATTTCAATGGAAAAATGGTTAGGGAAACGTGTTGCAAACCTCATTCGTGAGCCAATCTACAAATACTTGTCAATTTTAAAAAAAATTCTTAAATGTCTTAAATGGTAAAGAGATATGAAAGAGATTATTAGCGTACTATTTTATGTGAGTATATTATAACTATAAATATTATCTCTTACTCGCACCGCCTTAAATGTGTCTGCTAACCCCTAGGAAAACTAGTAGAGAATGCCTAATGACATTAAGTTCGCCTTTTGTGCATTGTATTTGTGTGTGCAATAAAGATTAAAATAAATTTATTTCGAAGGACATAGCATATAATGCTATGTATAAACTTTCTTAGTATATTGACGAGGTTGGTTAGGACTAAGTGCCATCTGAATTTTTTTGGATTACACACTGATATACAGAATGTCCCAAAAAATTGTGTCAAGTGAAAGTCCAGAGCTAGAGCACCTATTGGAGTATCCGAATCACCCCCATGTATGTTCTGCGATTGTATTTTTTTTCTGATTTTTTTAAAGATATCGGTCTAAATATTTCAAAAATTCAAATAAAAAAAAGCAGAACACATTTTAGTGTTTTTCTTTTTGCTACTGAATCATCGTAAAAGGTACTTTAATGTCCCTAATAATCAGCTTCGAAACTTTAGTGGCAGTCAAGAAAATATTAGTGTAAAGTTAAAATTTTACCGTTAGTGAATAATTTGTTAAAAATTCAACTTAAAATAAAAAATCTAAACAGGCGAATTTATGGTGAGTTCGAACGGACCAATCAGCTGTCCGTTTAGGATTTAGGACCACAAATTAATACTGAGTAGTTCCTGGAAATTAGATTCCCTTGTAAGGTGTGGATTTTCAATATTCCATGAATATTGCATTGAACACCCCACACCGCTTAAAATGTGATTCATCCGTGAATATTTTAAAAAAAGTTTTTATTTTGAAAACTTTCTTTAAGTGGTTGAATAATAAATACTTTAAAAATAACTTTTGTCTTTCATTTATCAAGTAAGAATAAACCATCAAATGTGATAAAAGATAGCAGCAGGAACATTAATAATTAGCTGTTCTGTAATGATTTTTGTTTGATAAATAAGCGATTCCCATTATCAACTTAAAAAAAAAAAAATTTTTTAGATTTCGAATTTATTGAAGTTTTCACCTCTCTGTCTTTAATGGCCGATTTATGCCAAAGAAGCCCCATTAAGTACTTTTTGTTTTAAATTATTATGAAAACGGATAGTCTAGAGAAGTTTTTAGACATACAGACACCATAAATTCGCCTGTTTAGATTTTTTATTTTAAGTTGAATTTTTAACAAATTATTCACTAACGGTAAAATTTTAACTTTACATTAATATTTTCTTAACTGCCACTAAAGTTTCGAAGCTGATTATTAGGGACATTAAAGTACCTTTTACGATGATTCAGTAGCAAAAAGAAAAACACTAAAATGTGTTCTACTTTTTTTATTTGAATTTTTGAAATATTTAGACCGATATCTTTAAAAAAATCAGAAAAAAAATTATAACTCGAAAACTACGCATAATCGCAGAACATACATGGGGGTGATTCGGATACTCCAATAGGTGCTCTAGCTCTGTACTTTCGCTTGACACTATTTTTTGGGACACCCTGTATAACCAATTTTCAAAACTAAAAAAGTGGTAAGAACTTACCTTACGCAAGCTTTATGGCTGCACTTCGACTGCTCATACTCCCCATATCCTGGCAAGAAACTTCCACCACATTTAGGCTGATCTTTTCCTTTTCTGTTAAAGAAGAAATCCGTATCACCCAGCACTGACGTAGTACCCAAGCCACCTGAGTTGCAATGGTATACCTCCACATAATCAGCTACTCCAGATCTTATTTGTTCATCAATCAAAGCATTGGAGAAACATGGACCTGCAGGATCAAGTCCTGTAAGTCTTGACACCTTTTCTCCTGTCATATTGAAGTAAACCACACCAGAATGTGCTAGCATTTGGCTCCCCAGACTATGTCCGATGCAGTGGATATTTCTCGAAGGATATCCTTTCATCCGAAGTCCAGCTAGGAACTGCCCCAAGGCTTTACCAATGTAATAGGCGAAGGACACAGAACGCTCGTAGCTTTTAACTCTGCCCCCTTTTCCTGACGTGTAAGGAGAATGGTCGACCATAATAAGGTATGTGTTATCCACGTCTTTAAACGTTTGCCTGACCAGCTCCTCGTTAGGCTTGTAAATGTGGGACTTGTATCCTGGGACATAGAAGATGAGACGCCTGGAGACGTCCAAGTTGTATGCTGACGTAATGCCCTCAAGTGCAGAATCTATTTTGAATGTGAAGTTCATTTGGTTTTTGAAGTCGTAGAAGAATATTTGCGTTTCGCTAACATTGCGGTTTTGGAATTTGTCATGGTCACCTGGGAAGTAAACAATAGAGTGTTTTGTATATAAATGGTAAATGATTGGTTACACATCACACTAGTAGGTATGTAGTAAGTCGGCATACAACAATAACAACCTTGTTGAATGAATGTAATTTTATAAACTCTACGCTCTTGGGAATAAAGATCAAGGACGGACTTGATAGGACAGAAAGTCGTCTGTGTAGGCTATTAGTGTTTCAATAAAAATGTTTGAATTACGAAAGCTGCTGTTTTCTATAATCAAACATTATGATGAATTGGTTCATCAACATATTGACGCCCCTCCAGTGAGCACTGGCCTCCTCCCACAAATCAAGGTATTACGACCTACGGGTCGTAATCCACCACTCCGGCACAATTTACGATACAATTCATCATCATCATATCAGCCTTATAAAGTCCACTGCTGAAAACTGGGATCCTCATTAGATTACATTCTACTGGGGGTATTTGCCCATAATCACTACTCTAGGCAGATGGTTGGTGATCGAAGTTCAAGCCACTACGCAGTATAACGCTGCTGCCCACCATCCGGTAGGATCTCTCTTCGTTGACTTTTACGACTCCCCGTGAGATGAAAGGAGGTGGCACTATTTTAGGCCGGTACCACATGGCACTCGAGCAGTGGGCACTGAGGATTGGCAGCTCCAGTTTGCTTTTAAGCTAATAAACTACTAACTAACTCTTTACAACATATTAATAATGAAGCGCTCGTAGCTCTGCGGTGCTCAGTGGTCGGAAACGATAACCGAAGTAAAGCAGAGTTTACAGAGGTCAGTCATTGGATGGGTGACCGTTTGTGTGGCATTTGATATCGAGTGCTTCCGTGCTTCGGAAGGCACGTTAAGCTGTTGGTCCCGGTTATCACTAAATGTGGTAGTCGTTAAGCCATGTTAGAGGCCTAATGGGCGGCTTGATAAATTCTAACAGCAGGACGCCATACACCTGCCTCCGCCAATCCGCACTGGGTCCGCGTGGTGGAGTATGACCCAATACCCTCGCACCTTGGTATGTGAGAGGAGGCTCGTGCTCAGTAGTGGGACGTTTATGGGCTGAAATGATGAGATGATGAATAATGAATAAAACCCGTTTGTCGACCATATGCCGACAACGTATTCTTTTATACTTTGGCCACATAGCGCGCAGAGGCGATGAAAGCCTGGAAAAACTGACTGTCGTTGGAAACACAGAAGGCAAACGATTGCGTGGTCGTGCACCAGATGGAAAGATCAAGTGAAAGACTCATCGTCCTCCAAATTCTACGTGGTCGTGAAACACGCGCTGGATCGGAACCGGTGGAAGCAGATCATCCGCTCCAAATGTTACTCCGATGCTAACCACGATTCTCAGACATGAGGGACCGACTATAGAGAGAATTATTAATATATCTTAATGTGTTACAACAGACGAAACATGCGTGCAGTTTTATTGGACATTGTTTTATATCCTAAAAACATACCATGTACCTTTTATCTATAAATATTAGGGGATTGCTTGCTGTAAATTCTGCTTAACATCGTTCATCGTTTTGACAGCATGACGAGTAATTTTGTACTGTTTTCGTAAAATAGATAACACGTAGCACATGTAATTTGATAAACCTATCGGCCGGATGAGGAAAACCCAATCAAGTGAATCATTACAAGTAGAAATACACATAGATTAAATAATACTTACAGTTAATCAAATCCGAATATAATGTCGACCGGAATATGGACCAATGGTTGGCACTACACACGTTTAAGAACAAAACAAACAATATATAAATAAGCATGATTGTAACGAAACCTCGTTGACCCCGCGTCTGTCGCGGTCGGTATCAAGACGATTAATGTCAAGAGTGTATAAATAGTTTGAGTGAGATCTTTGTTTCTACGTGGATAATAAAAAAAATGAATGTTAACGAACTCAATGTTAGTATGTAACTGACATATAAACAGACGCATAAATAGCTTCTTAAAAGTAGTAAGTTCTTAGCTATACTGCTATTTATGTATGTAAATCGACTTTTTTATTAATTAAATTTTACTATTCAATAATTATATGATTGGTGAAATTGTGATAAAGATTTTTGGAATCTGATGAAACATTATTTAAAAGTAACATAAAAACAATTTGTTTTACACTTGTACTTTAATTGATATTTTATTTAACAATAAACCAAAAAATGCATATATAAAATGGTCTGTGTGCTTTATTTTTGACAAACCATTAAAAACTGATAAGTTAAATTTGGGCTTCTTACCCATATAGGCCTAAGACTAACTTAATATTATATAGTGATAAACGGGACCAAACGCCTAACGTGTCAAGTAGGACGTGGCATGATTAAACCTGGTGTTGAATTCAATTTTTTTTTGATATTGTCTGTTTTTGAACTTCCCGCTTCAAAATTTTTCTGTTGATTAATCTGAATTCCTATTCGTAAATTTTCCGATTCGTGAATTTTCGGTTCGTGAAATTTCCCCCCTATAAGAATAACCGACAGACTGACAAATCTTAAAAAAAACCACAACAGACAGATAAACTGACAAACCATGACAAATTCTGACAAAGAATCCATTTGCTTTTATTTCTTGTTTATGGTACCGCTCATATCTCTTTCATTGTTGTTTAGAAAACAAATTATGGAATTTACATTTTTTGTACATAAATATGACGAATCTCAATGATCCTGTTGATCTTAAAGACAATAAAGTTCTTTATTTTTATTTCCGCTTTGTTAATTTTTCGGTATGTAAATTTTTCGGTTCGTCTATTTCCCGACTTGTGTATTTAATTTCCCGAATTGTGCATTTTCCAAATGGTTAATTTTCCGATATATTGATTCCCCGATTTGTAAATATCCCGATTTGAAAATTTCCCGATTTGTGATTTGTTTTTTCTTAAACTCCACCACGGATCACCAAAGGGGAACATCGTTTGATTCATGGACAGCCCCTTAGATTTATATTATGTAAAAGCCAAATGACCGACAAGCAATAGGTTTTCAATTGAGCCTGGGATTGACATTGTTACGTACAAACTTTTGGTGGAAAATGTGAATCTTCGAGAACAAAACCTCTAGTATTTCAAAAGTCAATTAAAAATTCCTTTCGAAGGAATGAATAAATCGGCTTAACTGTCGGCGGAGACCTGTCCCCGCCCCAAGGCGTTCTAATTTGACGCTTTTGTGAATAAAGTTGAATTAGCAAAGTTGCTACTCTCTCCAACCATTCTTCATTGGAGCCACTGTTATTTTTGGGATTCCTTTGCGAAAAAATGAGGCTTGTCTTACTGAATGTCACAAACCTCAAATAGTTTACAATAAACGGAATATAATTTAAATACGTTAAGTTTCTTTTAATTTAAAGAAATATTAAAATTGACAGGTCAATTTGTTTATGAAAAACCTGGTATAGTACAAGAGAATATTGATCAATTTAGTAAGAAAAGCAATAATAATAGTAATAATAATAACAAAAAAAATAAAAATAAAGTTTATTGAACAAAATACATTTTCACAATACATTTAGTACACTTAAATACCTAAACTAGGTCTAACCTGTTCTTATGGGTATCTATGCTCTCTACCCTAAAGGCTGTGTTAAGTTGAATAGATATTAGGTTTTAATAATTACATTAATACCTACAATATACATAAATAAATTAATTACATAACCAATAATAATAATCAATACATAACCTGAACTCATGGAATAAGCATAAACTAGTTGTACCTGCCTCTAGGCTCCAAAAAATAATCAAATCGTTTAAAGGTGTGTGTGCGATTCTACAATTAAACGACGCTTACGCGAGGGCAGTTATAAGCCGCCTTCGGATGCAACCATGGAGCGAAAACAGAGATAAAAATTCTGCAACCGTACACTGTGATGCCCCTGTAGGGCCTGTCTTTATCAATGTGGTGGGGGTCCAATTAAACAATTTTGTGGTTAAAGTTGAATTATCAAATTTGCTACTCACTCTGACCATTCTTCATTAGAACTCCCGTTATTTTTCTTCCGTTACTAAATAGTAACACTGTCTTATCATATCGTATTGTCACATCGATCGTAGACTACAGTCTGTTTCAAATCATCATCTCAGCCATAATAAACACACTGATAAAAATAGGCCTTCACTATACAATATGTAAGAAAATAAATACGCCAGTATAATTTATACTTTTTTCATAAAGAAATATGTATTATATGTTGACTCACTAACTTTCTTATGTGACATGCCGTGTAATAGCAAAAAATCAGACATTTTAAAAAAATTACCGGCGTGTTGGTGTATAAATAAATTGTTTTGTTAGTCATTATAACTTTTATACTTGTCATTAGAAACTGGAGAGTTCAATTGTATTCCTTAAGAAAAGAACTTTTATTTGGTTATAAGTATGGTCACTGTTTCATGGAATAGCGCTGCTTTATAGAATATAGTTTTAGGAATCAGGAGTGGAAATAATTAAAAAAAATAGCAAAAAACAACAAGAAATTAATTTATTACACGTGTTTTTCATTTGATAATTCAAAACTAATAACGGTGATTCTTAATTTAAATTTCTAACTAGGTATTTATGAAAACTAAAATCAACGGCTCTTCAAACGGGCAGAGTTTCGACTATCCATGAGTGCTCGACGTGAACTGGCTTCGAATGGCGGTCCACGTGCTTTTATAGGCAATGGCGGACCTCCCACCAAACACCCCTCCATTGCTTTGGTGTGGTGACTCTTCCGCTAACAATAGATATTTGTTTATCTGGTACATATATGTATATTTTTACATACCACAAAGTAGCACTTCAGCATTTGGCCCCCTTAATAAACAGTCAACTGCAGCTAATGGTTGCAACTCCAGAGGCTCTAGTGAGTTGCCAACCTTTTAAAAACTTTTAGTTACAGTTACATTTCATAAGCTTTGCCGGGGTTAGGGTCTGCAGGGATTTTGCTAATACCTTGGGTACTCAAGCCAACCTCACCACCTAGTGGTGCACCCACCGATCAACAGACAAGGCTCTGGCAAACATTAAAAAATCCGATAGGCAGCAATACCAACCAACCTTTGGAAAATATAATTAGCGAAATGCGGGCGTAAAATAAAACTTTTTTCCTTTGCTTATTCAAAAATCGAACAACAGAAAAAAATGTATTCATATATGTATAAATATTAGGTACTGCATTTTTGTTTATTGTAATAACTACCAAACAAGTCTAGCAAGAAATTGGAGCCTGAAGAAGCTGATCCTATGTAACGGAACACGGCCGCCTTGCGCTTGACGGTTCGAGTTCGAAACTAGTTTAATATGATCCGTAAACTTTGAAGCTTTGCCTATTATGGAAGGCACTCAGCTGAACCGCGAAATGCCTGTACGGTAAATCTGGAAACATTTTGGCATAACATTTCCGTCAAACGCAGACAAGCGGTAGAATTGATTTACGTAAACTTGAAGAATCCTTAAACTGAAGCCGATAGAAGCTGAATATTGATTAAGTCTTCCTAACTTGAGTATAACCTCACAGGTAGGTTGTACATTGTTCAGACCACACGTATTTATTTATTTTTTATCTTTTAAATAATGGCCTCGTGCGATTAGCACATTTAGCCAGTAAAGTAAAAGTAAAGTAAGTGTCAAGTAAAATATATATTAATAATATATAAATCATAGTAAATGAGAATGAGTGGTGATAAAGATGATAAATTGTAGTCCTCAGTGAAGACTACACTGAGATCTCACTAAAGTGATGTTGCACTGTTTTGTATTATTTACCAACACTCATGTACGTTCACAAACACTAAACGGTTAAAAATCCACCGTTATTACACATTAATGTTGAAAAGATCGCATTATTTTAAAAATAAAACAAAGCTGCAGGCATGTCGCTTTACTTTCCCGCCAAGAAGTTGACCAAACGTATTGTTGGCCCGCGTTGTTTATTTCTTTTCCATATACAGAATGTAAAAACACTTGGATCAAAGCCAAAGGCGCGCATTCAACACATCATATCAAGAGACATTACCTAAAAATTATCGTAGAGAAACGATTTTTATTTTTGGTGTAAAAAAGCTACAAATAGTAGCATACAATGAAATGCACGCAACTGCTTTTAAGTGTGACCCAAGCGCGCCTACGTTATTTTAAGAAAGATAACTCAAGAAATAAAGCTTTTACTTTGTTTTCATCAAAAGCCATAAAAAATCATGATTTAGACCTTTAATAACTAAAATCCCATGTTTAATCTCAAGGGAAAAAATACCCTGATGCTGGGCAGAATTCGTAGCTTTCGACTTTGACCATGTTCAGGGTCTGCTAAATATACATGGTGTAAAACACAAATGCTTCTCTTTGACTCCAAGTAAACAATACCTTGCCGAATGCTAATGAGAAATTTCAGCCTGCTTACAGTCGGCAGCAGACAATACGTATGATGTGGACGATGCCTTATTAATTAACTTCTGAAAGCGCGTTAAGCCATTGGTCCCGGCTGCCATGAACATCTATGGCAATCGTTATTAGGAAGTCAGTGCCTTCTAATATTCTGACAACTGTTTTAACCATAGAATTATGTTTCCCTTTGTGGAGGTCAGATGGTAGTAGCTCCATATAATAACAAAAGTTCTGCCAATTCTGGTTAGACCAGTGAGCAGCCCCTGCACTTAAGTCTGGGGCAACCGGGATAATGCTAGGATGTGAAATTAGATGCCTTATAAATAAATAGTACCTAATGTATTACTTCCCTCAATCAGTTATTTATTATAGTGTTAAATGTCAAATACATTGCTTTGGTTTAATATTTTTATCGGACAAGGCAAGAAGACTTATGTGAAGAATCTGTAAAAGTAGTCTATAGTCTATAGACAGTTTTTTAAATCTTCGTAAAAAGGTTTGATGTGTTAGCACCAAATTATGTCACCGAGCGTATTTCATTGTAGTTGAATAGATATAAAATTATATAAATGATAATATATATAAATATAAATGTGCTAACTAACTAAACCCATTTTTAAGTGTGTTTAAAAATAAGTGTTAAAATAATAAATTAGAGATGTTTAAGGATTTATTTTATTTTAAACAGGACAAAACAGTAATCTTTTTTTATTGAAAAAAAACATTTCTTGTACATAACTGTGTATTCAACACAGTTTCTACACATTAGACAAAAACGTATTTAAAATAAAACTAATTCTTACTTACTTATTTAAGTAATTGGTCTTTCCCCCTACTTAATATTATATGTTAAAGCAGTAAATTATTATAAAACAAATCTAAATTTACTTAGTTATACAAAATAATTTAATATTAAAGTAACTTATTGCTAACAAATTGACCAAAAGAGGTAGTTTAGAGGTATAAGGGTTCGTTACTTATTATCAAATAACGTTGCAGCGATTCACATAGTAACGAGAATCTTTTAGCGTGGTAATTTGAGGCGAAATGTCGGGTTAGGGGGCTACTTGTCTCAATATTTTATTTGTTTTCACCGGTCAAGGTACCCAAACTAACCAAATATGTTTACTAATAAAGTTGTTTGTAAGTATTATCACGAATGAATATTATGATAGTAGAATAACGAAAGTGATTTATTGTGGACAAGAGATTGGAAGTGTTGGAAGGGGAAGACCACGTAAGACTTTCCTAGTCCAAATTCAGAAAATTTTGGTGAAAGGGCAGGTCAAAAGTACCCTAAACCGTCGGGTGTGTGTGAGGATGTTAATGAGTGTGTATGAAGCTAAAAGTGTGTGCCAAGATCGTAGCAAGTGGAAGGATGTGATCTCTGCCTACCCCTACGGGAAAGAGGCGTGATATTATGTATGTATCTATCACGAATAAAAGATTTGCACGTCTTAACTTCAATTCTGTTGCCGAACATAGGCCTCCCCTATAAATTTCCAGTGTGGCGGCCTTCATTCATCGCGATCCTGCGACCTTTATCATTTCTTTCGCCTATCTTGCAGATGGATATTCTGTGTATATAATAAAATCAGAATATTGGAGCCAATCGCCCCCTCCCATTTATAAGATTCGCTTTACCAGGACGAACCAAATTATGAGACTAAATTAAAAGATATAAAAATTAATGTTATATCTGTCTTTACCTATATTAAATATATAAATCAATAAATTATCTAACTCTGCTCAAATGTTTGAACATAAACATGATGTTTCTATAAAATCTTTATACAGGTTAGAATTTATTGCTTTTTAAAGAATTTAAGAAATCAATAATTAATGATTTATGTCATTAAATTAACTCATAGGTTTGTCAAATGTTAATCTCACTCATGAGTCACCGGTATATGACGTTGCACTTCTGCTATAAATCATATTTATTTACTTTAGCTATTTGCATTTAAACTAGTTTATAATTACAAATGTTTATTAGACTCGTATTGTTCGTCATTAAAGTATTATTTGCCCTGGTAGAGTTATTTTTAATAACTTTGCGGCACAATTACTTAGCGTCGATAAAGCGTCATTCGAAAGTAAGAGTCGGACCCGTTACATAACTAATTTGTAAGCCAAACCTCTTACTAAAATCTTAACCAAGCGTCTTACATTTAGTAGGATTTTTTCATAGGATTATAATAAAGAGACTAGAAAAACCTGTGGAATTATCCTGGTTTAACTTTATTTTAACAGTTTACTTATAAACGTGATATGACGTCATATAGAGTTTATGTATAAGAGCCATAGATTTACAGAAATTACACAGTCTCATACAAAAAAGACATTTTAAAACGTCGTCGACTAATTCATGTTGTATCTAATTCATAAACTTCATTAAGCTAATTTCATGCTAATTTTACATTTAAATATGTCATTAAGGGTGGCTTGCACCAACTGCTGTTTAACGTTCCATATAATTGAAATCACATTCGTCTATAATTTGGTAATTTACAAAATATATTTTTTTATAAAGCACAAATCTGTCAAAATTTTTTCTTAGACCACGTTAAACCAAAATTCTTGCAAGTCACCCCCATGTTTCATTTAATTATACAGCTTATTAAGATAAAAGTACTTTCATCTGTTCGATTTCGCGTACATTTGGGCGGACGTTTTTAGCCGCTGTTTTTAGTGCACATTTATTAATAGCGGTTTTCACAGGCTATGCATTATACACATCATAAAAAGAGACATAACTAATAAATATTATTTTGAACCGGTGTTTATTTCTTGGAGTTAAAAACCAGTAGCAAGCAATAAAACGCCCGCAACAGGCCACGCCTCTGTGTGCGTGTGTGGCAGACACGCGCTGTAATAATTTTATGATAAAAACTTAAACAATATACGCATAAAACTGCTTTTGTGTAATTTTAAACTTTTTTTTTGTAAATTGTAACTTTAATTCTATTAATTTCCAGGTATATTCACAATACAAAACATAAATATTCTAATGCTGTGCAAAATACAAACGCTTTGATGTGTGACGTTTAAACCCTGTATATTCTTATTAAATTTAAGATTTTCAAAACATTTGAAACTAAACAATTATATAGTAACGACTAACTGAGACTGGAGTTGACAATAACAAAAGCATCGTCTTCATTTTATTATTGAAAGCAAATTTGCGAACTAGATAAAAATTGTCAGGTCTAACAACACTTGCAAGCTCTCTGTGAGATCTAAATCTATTATTAATATTGCAAACAATTAATTTCCAAATATTTGTGTTTAAAATGACCGACTCGTTTTGTTGATCAACGTAGCAAAGATTTTAAAAATTGGTTTATGCTATAAGTATTGTGTATTTATTAAAAAGCTATATAAAATCATAGAAATATACATCATTTTTATTTATTTGTTTAATTCACGGCTTTTATTTTAAAATTCGTACGTTAATCAATGTATATCATGAAAGACCGCCTATTGCCGTCATCAACAAATAGATACAATGTTTTTCTAATAACCCTAAAAAAAGAGATCGGCTAGTATTGACGTCAAATTTTTTAACTAGGTAAATTGCATTCGTCTATTAGCATCTATCTGTAGTAGACATGTCATACAATCTGGCTTGTTAACCATCGGATTACTAAATAAACACTAACTAAATACGCCAGATGTGTATTTATCCTAGTGGTCCCATACGTTTTATTGTAGTGAATTGTATCGCTACAAGCGGAGAGATTAAAGTTTCTATCGTCAATATATAAGTAATAAATAAGTACTCTCTTACAATCACACTAATTATTTAGTTCCAATATAAGTATCACTGAGAACTTGTGTTATGGATACTAAAGAATGGATAAACATACTTAAATACCTTATTTTTTTTGTAAATACATACTTACTATAAATAAAAATAAATATAAATATTTTCTAACAATTACACCAATCATTTAGTTCCAAGATAAGTATCATTAAGAACTTTTGTTATGAATACTAAATAACAGGTATACATACATACATACTATTTTTTTTGTAAATATATACTTATTATACATAGGGAAACGCCCAAACCAGAACAAATATTCATGTTCATGCACACAATTATTTGTCCTGTGTGGGAATCGAACCCACGACCTTGGAGCGGAGAGCGGGTATACTCGCCACCACTTCATATCGGTCGTCAAAAATAATATACATAGGAAAACATCTAAATGAATATATAGTACTATAATTAGAATATTATTCACACTCAAAAGGGATTTAAATAATAAATATTTTTAACAGTTAACACTATCTCTTCCAGAAAGAACACTCATGCTGTTAGGACAGTTTTCTACCCGGTCCAACTACGGGACAGCGCGGCGTCAAGAAATGGCAGTGTTGCTACACTCTTATATTTACAATTTTTGCTGTCATTGGTCACATATTGGTGTATCCAACATCTAAGGAGCCCAAGCCAACCTCACCAGCAGATGGTCATCAAAAGACGAGGCTCTGGCAAACATAAAAGCTGCCAACAAACGACAATAGGCTCGTCACCTATTACGTGAGACCAATAATAAAATTGGCTGATTGTGGGTTCATAATATGGCCTCTGCCTCCCCTTTCGGGGAAACAGGCGTGAGTGTATGTATGTATGCTTATAAATGCGTTATCTCCACTAGGGGCATGCTTGGATATTTTAAGTCCAGGCCACGAAGCCTTTCAATAAGGAACGTTTCAGCTTGTAACTCCATTTTGGAATCGAAGTGTTGTCTCCAGCCGCCAGATTCACCTGGAATAAAGCATACAACATTTGTAAATAGAAAGTTATTTTTAAACTTATTTTTAACGATCTGACTCTTCTCTCTATTTCCCATTCATCGTCCATTGCAGTATTGAACATGTTTAATAATTTTAACTACCTTACGTCCAGAGGCGTAAACTGATCAACATCTGTAAAACTGAGTTCATTGACATGAGCATGAAGAAGGTATGTGTATTTTTATGAAAGAATTAGTAATGACGTAGGTTGATTAATCACATTATAATACAGACACTGAAACGGCTTCTGACGAATTATCTGTATCTGTAAGCCCTTACTAAGATTAGATCTGGCTTTGTTGTAGTTTTTTGCAGTGTCTTATTTATTTATTACTAATAACATAATTTTAAGTTCCGGACTTAAAATGAGTTTATAAGTTAACGCTGGAAACTGAAGATGCAAGCAATGCATCGATCGAAGTGGAAATAATTGAGAACTTCTTTTGTCTAAGATACTGATGGTCGGCCAGTTACGCCATGGCCGCACATAGAGGTAGGGGGGGCGCTGCGAATTGCGCCTTCCTGAGGAGGTCTCCCCGGTTCTGATCCGGGGGACGTTGGCCGCGGGCGGGGTACCAGAAGCTACAAACCCGGGCACTGGTGCCTCGCCCCTTTTCAACAGCGGTGGGCGTCGTCTGAAGTTTTTTAGTGGGTAGGACTGCGTTGGTCGCGTCGGCCGCAGTGAGCCCCACACCCCCTCCCGGTCTCCCCCTTTTGGCCGGGAGACAGTGCGTAAGCAGCATTTTTTTACAGACGATAATAAAAAAAAAAATAAAAAAAAAAAGGTTTAAAACCAGTGCTGTCACATTCGTCTTCATTTTATAAAAGTGACAGCACTACTTTTAAACATGGGTTAACTGTAGACCTTGTTTTGTAATAAGCCCCTAGTAGTGTAGGTTTTGATTGACAGTTTGTTTCTTACACAATATTAAAAAGTCCTTGAGTAATAGTTCACAAGACTCACAAGTTAAAAGTTCACACAACCTTCCCGATGCTCGATGTGTTAAACTCAATTTTTATTTGAAACATCATATACGAGTACATATGTACTTAAAGTTCTAAATACAATTATAGGGTTTCTTGAAAATAAATTGAAGGAATGTGTTCCTATTTTAAATTGTGATACCCTTGCCTATTAAAATAACATTTTGTCCTCAAATAAACCCTTCATTTGAGGACAAAATGTTATTTTTAAGACCTAATTGTACACCAAATGAAACAATAAAGAATTGTGATTATGATATTAATAAATCACTGATAATAAAAGAATGAAGAAGACTAATCACGATGATAATGCACTGATAGAGAAAACAGAAATTGAAAAACTATAATACGAAAACAACACTCATGTGATTATAAAATATTAAAATTGTCTTATCATTGGATGGTGAGCCGTAAGCTTGAGTGACACAATACTTTTTAAATGGAATATATAATTATATAGTGTTTCTTTAAAAAGACTTATTTGTGCTTCTTAAATACTTTTTGAGGGATGAGTATTTTTGATGTAATTTTTTTTTCTTTTAAAAAATGGCTTAGTGCGTTAGCCAGTATCAAGTAAGAGATATATAAATCATAGTAAATGAGAATGAGTGATGATAAAGATGATAAATGGTAAATGAGTTGCCCTCCCCTAAACTGAGATCTCACATGAACTTCTTGAGAGAATTTGAAAAATTATGTTGCACTGCTTTGTTTTATTTACCAACACTCATGTACGTTCATAAACATTTAACGGTTAATAATCCACCAGTATTACACATTAATGTTCGAAATATCACAATTTTTTAAAAATAAAACAAAACTTACTATAATAAAATAAAACAAAGCAGACATGACGCTTCACTTTCCCGCCAAGAAGTCTTTTGATAAGACGGATTATTATCAATGTCAGCCGTTTGTGAAGCGGTAGGGTGTGTCATACTTTGCCTGAAGAAAAACCATTCATGTTCCTTGTTGTTCCCGTTATTAACCAGGGCCTCAAATATGTCCCATACATGAATAATAATGTATTTAGTTATGGTACAGCAACAGAGTACCAGAATCATAATTTTTATATAAACCAAATACTATATAATTAGACCTGTACTCCGATTACAACCGAACGCGGCATTCACTTATCCTAAGTACACGCTCTTTAAGAAAGAAAGAAAGAAACATATTTATTTAATACAAGTTGCAAGAAAAAAAAACATAAAATAAGTACAAAATATAGTTAGCACAAATCAAGAATAATAAGAACTTAGGTGAAAGAAGAACTCAACTTGTATTGAAATGGTGCCTGCTCAACATATTGTCGAACATCACAGAGATGTCGCGACGCTGATCTTCCGTGGGCACCTTTTCAGAAGGTAAATTATTATGAAATAAACAAACCTTTTCTTACGAATTGCACGCTTTCGTTGCCAACTGTGTTGTTGACTTTCTTGTTCTTTCGGAGGTTGTCAAAGCTAAGGTGGTCAGCCAGCTGCTTTATCTTCTCGTCTGTGTACTTTCGACCGAGGAACGAGCACACGTTGGAGATTTCTTTTGGTAAATCCTTTAAGAGAAATTGCTTTATTAGAATCATCATCATCATCATCATCATCTCAGCCATATGACGTCCACTGCTGAACGTAGGCCTCCCCAATAGATTTCCGCATTGAGCGATCCTGAGTCGCCTGCATCCATCGGCTTCCCGCCGCCTTGATCAGATCATCGGCCCATCGCGTGGGAGGCCGTCCTCTACTACGTTTGCCGGTTCGCGGTCGCCATTGAAGAACCTTTACACCCCATCGGTCGTCGGTTCTTGGAGATATGTGAGCTCATTGCCACTTCAGCCTGCAAACTCGCCTCGCTATGTCGGTCACTCCAGTCCTCCTACGGATTTCCTCATTTCTAATTCGATCACGTAGGGACACTCCGAGCATAGCTCTCTCCATTGCACGCTGAGTGACTTCGAGGTTTCTAATGAGGCCCATAGTCAGGCACCAAGTCTCAGTACCGTACCTTATCACTGGCAACACACTGGTTTATTAGATACTATACCAAAAAATGCACTCAAATCTGGAAAATGGTTTAGCATAGAGGCAAAATGTGGAATCATAGTACAACTAGAAAAATTCAATAAAGCTTACCTTTAGCAGATCTTCATAGAAAACAAAATGTAGGTTTGGATTGTGCCTTAACTCCCAGGCCTCATTTGTGTGAGCAACTATAGGTGTCCAGGGCACTGCCAAGATAAATATGTAAAATATTTAAAACAGATTTCGCATAGACAACATTTTCCTATCGATAGAAGACTAAGTAACATATGTCACAGAGGAAACAGAACAGAAGATTATTGAAGATAATTCAAGAAGTGACCGGTAGAAGGTCTTCCGTAAATGTTCTTTAAATAACTTTGATTTTTACTAAAAACATAACATAAACAATAGTATAACTTCATCATATCCTAGCATTATCCCGGTTGCCCTAGACTTAAGGTTAGGGCCCAGGGTCTGCTCACTGGTTCAACCAGATTTTGACTGAATTTTAGTTATTACGTGTAGCGACTGCCGTCTGACCTCATTCAGCGTCACCGCGTTAAACCTGCTGTCAGTCTGTTAGAAGGCACTGACTTCCTAATAACGACTGCCATATATGTTCATGACAGCCGGGACCGACGGCTTAACGTGCTTTCCGAGGCACGAAGCAAGCGATAATTACGCACATAACTTCGAAAAGTCATTGGTGAGCCACCAGGTTTTGAACCCGAGACCCTCTGAATTAAAAGGCGAGGGGTCTCGCCACTGGGCTATCCCCGCTCAGTTTTTAGTAAAACAATTAAGATTAAAATACTTACACAGATCTCTTCTGAAAGCTTCCCAGAAATGATGAAATTGTATTTTGAACACATTCTTATTTATCATCTTGTGAAGGTAGAAGTATGAGACGATCACATCCCGGGGGTCTCTGGCAACGTACACCACTTTAGCAGTGTTAAGCAGTGATGGTGGCAGCATGGATAATGGTAGATGTGTCTTGATATATCTGGGGGATGGCGCCTTGGATATGGTCTCGTAGCTCGGCACCCTGGCTGCCTTGCCCAGACCTTGGAAATTGCCTAAGTTCAGGAAGTTTATCTTGATCAACTCGAAAGCCAGGTCCGGGATTTGAGCTGTGGTTCTGAAATGAGACCATTTGTGTAATTTTTATGTGTCGTTTTTAGGTGGTGTACGTCCGAAGAAAAAAACGGAATCGTTATAGAATTACTCGTTTGTTTGTCTCTTCGTCAGTCACAGTCAATTATTTCCTAATGTCTACAGAGATTAAGTTTAAATTTAACACACATATCAATTTTGTGAGAAAACCCAATTAAAAATAAATAGTAATGAATTTTTTTAGCAAAATAGGCGGAAAATTAACATAATGTTTGATAGACAGGACTTATTTTGTTAAAGTTGATAGACATAACTACATACACTACAAACGGCCGGCAATAACTGCTGATGAACGGACGAGGCTCTGGCGAACATAATAGTTCCCGGTATGTGGCAATAGGCTAGCCACCTATTACGTGGGACCAACTATATAATAAGCGTGGGCGTATATTATGCCTCTGCCTACCTCTTCGGGGAAACAGTATACAGTATGTATGTCTATTTACACAAAATCATCCGGTGGTGTATACTTAAATCATAAATCGTATTTATTTGCAAATACAGGTGATACAGGGGTGTTCACAACATATATAAAATTAGCGCTATTCCATATTGAACCTCTTGGACTCAAATGTACAATAAACAATGGTCATGCTTTTTCATATCTGATTAATCACAACATTACATTTACATAATGACATTTAAAATTATAACGTTTTCTTATATGTATTATTTATAAAATCTGCCAGCCATAAATTACACATTCTTTACTTCACTCAATCAAAATTTTATTTTAGTAAAGGTACTCACTCTAACATCGGGAATCGTTCATAGAGTGGAGTATCTCTTGCCGCTTCGAAATCCATGTTGTTTTCTGCCAACCATATCAGCTCTTGTGTCCATGTTGTACCTAAAACATTGAGATCATTAGTCATTTCATTTGGCTTTATGGAATACATGCTAATATCCCTGGACATCTCACACATTCACGATTTTGTACTGGATAAAGGACTTGGGACAACCCTTAATGTCAATATCTGCTATTGCATGCACATGAACATATCGATCTTTAACAAGGTTGGGTTGACTTTAACTGTTGACCGCCTGGATCAATGCGTCGGGATCGGAATTAATGCGTGACGTAATGGTGTACACGTCAAATACACTTAAGTACACCATTTAGTCAGCGCAGCTACAGTTATCGTGTTTCAATGTTATCTGACGTCGAATTTTATCATATCTATCGCTTATGTAAAAGGAACTTAACTTTTGTTATTTAGTTCGAGAGTTTATAGAATAACAAAAAATGCATCCGCAACATCCCTGGTTTTAACTACCTAAGCGCTGGCCTTGTATAAGTCCGAAGCCATGCCTTTTCATGGCTTTTGGAACGCGCCACCGTCGGGATCGAGTTCACATCGGCGTCGAGTCGACGATGAAGTACCTGGGACTTGTCCTCGGCGCGGCGACGAGCCGCTCATTTTTTTTTTTGTTTACGTATGTAACAAAATGCATTTACGCACTGCCTTCCGGCCAAAGGGGGACCGCAAGGGGGGTGTGGGACTCACCACCGGCAGACATGACTACCCGCAGTAATACCCGCTTATAATCTTCCGACGACGCCCGCCGCTTGTTAAGAAAAAGGCGGGGGCCAGTACCTGGGTTGCAGCTTCGAACACCCCTCCTGCGGCCAACGTCCCCCGGACCAAAACCGGGAGGACCTCCTCAGAGAGGCGCAGTGGACGCGCCCCTCCTACCTCCCCGTGCGACCATAGCGTGTGTGGCCGACTTCCCGGAGGGTATATGGTAAGACAGCAGGGGCCCCCTGCCCCCACTGCCTGAACCCTCCCGGCGCTGCTGAGCGCCCCTCCACGCCAAGGTGGAGACCTATTCAGGGGGGTCGAGCCTCTCACTACTTTAACGCTCCCCAAACGGTGGTAGCCATTAGGCTGATCCGGGGTACCGCACGATCTCGGGCGAGGCTACGAGCCTCCTTGCCAGATTGCCGCCATGGGACTTGGAGGCGAAAGTTCTCGCGCGCCTCTATGAGTGACGCGTAGAGATACTACGTGAAAGGGAAACTCCGCTGCCACGGCAGCTCGATGCGCAGCGGACGGAGTTCCGACGCGATCTCATGGCGTCTTTGAGGGAACGACTGTCGCAACCCCGTGCAGAGCTCGCCACGATATGGGCAGTAATTCCCTCGTTGAGGAGGGGCTAGAGAGGCGCCACGGCGCCCTCACCTTCCGCCTAACGCAGGTTCTAACCGGACAAGGCTGTTTCGTTAGGTTCCTGCACAGAATCAGGCAGGAGGAAACGTTCGGGTGTCTCATACACTGTGAGGATCAGTCGGAAGACACGGTGGAGCACACCACCGCGGTCTGCCCCGCTAGGGCGGAGCACCGGCGTGTCCTCGTAGCGGCAATCGGCAGCGGCGACCTCTCGCGTTCGGCCCTGGTGGAGATCATGGTCCGGAGCGAGAGGAAATGGGATGCTGTTGCCTCTTTTTGCGAAGCAGTCATGATAGCAAAGGAGGCGGCAAAACGAGAGAGGCAGAGTGCCTCTAGTCACGGATTCAGCCGCCGCGGTGGATGCCCGAGACGACTCCCGGCCACCGCAGGCGCTGGCTTGTGGGCGGTGAGTAATGGGTAACTCGCCGCCCGTCCGCCTTCTATAGGCGATAATAGGCCGCGTAGACGGCGCGTGTTCCCCGCGCGCCTTAAAGAGATGTCAGCACACTGGGTAGGGGGCTAAGCCTGCCGGGGTTGCAGGACTCTTCAAAATAGTTAACTTTGTCTTTTTCGCAAAAATCTATTTTAATTGAATACAAACATATATTTCTGGGTATGAATATTTAGTTCATATTATGCTTTTCGTTGTATTTAATATATCTCCAGTCAGCGTGTCTGTCTCCTCTCCTCGCCAATTGTCAAGTTCAATTGTTAAGTATTTATTTGCCGATAAACACACGTTGTTATAAAAAGAACATTATATCGTTAGTTTGCAAGGCTGCCAACAGATGGCGCTGTACTTAGTTCAATCGTGCAAGTAATATCGTGCTCCTTAGACACTTTTTAGTCTTATTTGTGCATTAGTACATACTCTTTTGTGACTATAGCCAGGGTTTTAAACAGATTGCGTAACATACACATATTACGAGGGCGTATGCACGTCTATTTAATAAAAATATAATTAGTTATACTAAATCTAATCTTATCTGTTGTAGCATTGGCATCGGCATACATATCGCATTTCAGCGTATGATGTATATAGTTATTGTTATATATAAAAATAAAATCTACTATAATAAAGTGACTCATGTTGATGAATCAGGAAAAAGCGAGGCCAGTGTTTTCCGGGAGAATCATGACTAATGTGCTGACATTTGCTTTTAACCTAATAATAATCAGAATAAAAAATATTGAATAATGCGAATAGAACATTATGCCTGTTACAAAATAAAGACCAATTTATCGCAAGATTTGGAATAACTGAATATGACCGTTTGATAGTAATCCTTCTTGTCGTTTACTGTACCATGGACTTTAGCAATGCTTTCAACACTGTTAAATTGAGTTCATTCTTGGAAACTTTAACTTTTTTATATTTTCGGAGGCGACTGGAATGGATCAGTACATCGTCTAAAGAACCCCGATAGTAAAAAGCTTTGGTGATAAGCTTGCATCATTTGGCGAACTAACTACACTACTTATTACCAGCCACTTCTGGTGTACCCCAAGGAGGTGTTCTATCTCCACTCTTATTTACATTTTATATCAACTTTTTTACGAGCACATCTCTCCTATCTTATTTATATAGCCTATAAGCTGACGAATTGAAAAATGTTTTTGCAAGCATCTGTTGGTGATATTGTAAGTAAGATAAATAGATTCAATATATATAATCCGTCTCAATGCGTGTTCAAATGTATTTTAAATATTAGCGACACATTTTTTTATAACTGATATCATTTAACTTAATCATTATTTTGATTAGTTTAATATCAGGTATTTACTATGTTTATTAAAAACGAAATTTTTTTAGTAAGTAAAATTTGGAATGTTAATACAGTAACTTGTGGAAGCAAATAAGTATTGTGAACAATAGATTTAAAAGTGTTTCCTTAATATACGCAACTACACGACTTTACGGTGTATTTGACATAATTTATTAAGTATTAAAAAAAAAAAAAATTTCAGATTCATCAGATTTTTCAATACATTTCTGGGGTTATCCTATAGTTCTGTCCTAACCAGTAATCGTGCTCTTGCTTATATGAGGTACAGCAATCATAGCTTTGCCGCATACGATATGCCGTTATAAATGTAAAAGGATAAGACTCAGATAATCAATGATATCAAAATACCTACATTATGAAAATAAACACAGTTTTAGGGAATATGACTCTTATATACGATAATATAATCCTTAATACTAAAGAGGGAAATTTTTTATAAATGATTTATTCGGTATAGATGGGGTGGGTTTTTGTCGAAAAATACCCATTAGCAAGAGAAATCACTGCGCCAGTGTGATGCAATAAACTATTTTCTATACTTACAATGCCTAAAGCCTTCGAACTAACAAATCATAAGATGTGTTTTGTTTTGTTTCAATATGAAAACAGTCGCGTTTAATCGGGCAAATAATAATAATATACTTATGTGTTTAAAAATACAAAACACATCCACTGCTGAACATAAGCCCTGTCCATAGACTTCCAATGTGATCACCGCAGGAGGCCCGTATCCAGCGTGATCCTGCAACCTTCAGTTGTCTGTCAATTTTGAGGTCGGGCGTTCCACGCTACCTTATCTTTCAAACGTTACGTTGTACATTCGAGACCTTTGCTGCCCTAATAGCCTTTGGTTCTACGTATTTTGTGCTCAGCTTCTTCTCTATCTGAGCTGTGCCGATGATTTTAGTTCATCTACGGATTTCCTCATTTCTGATCCGATCTTACAGTCAATACTAATGGGTTATTCAGTCCGAAGTGTACTAACCTGATCTAGGGAATGTGATGACCCAGACGTCGTCAGGACGGACTTGCATGTTGTAAATAGCTTCGGCGTGCTTCTTGAATGATCCCGGCATCACGTAACCGCTTTTCCCGCATTTTATGAACGGTTTTGTGTATCCTGGGAAATTTGGAAACATGACCGGTATTAAATTAGAGATATAACAAAATATAAATTTAATAAAATGCGCGTGTGCAAAACTATATATTTGTTATAGAAACGTTTCTCAACAACCGCATAGATTTGACCACCTCTAAGAGATTTAAACAAAGACAGACTACTTTTACGATTAGTTTAAAAGTTCTATCTTGAAATATATAGCTTCCACAGATTATTACGATTACGATTCAAAATTCAATATTATATTTTCCAAAGACAAGGTACAAAAAATAGTTGACTTATCAAAATGAAATCTTTTACCTTATTCTTTATTTTTTTGTTTGTAACTTTTTTAGCCATTGCTTAAATATAAATTATAAAATTTATATGTAAACTAAAGCACTGAAAAAGTAATAAAATAATTGTACGTACACACCGGAAGTAACAATTATTGACTGCCAGGCAACTCATAAACACAACTAGGAAGGATGATGTTCGTTTTGAAGTCTCCAATACTAGGTTCAGGTGAACGTTCAACAATATTTTTATAAATCACTATGTATATATCCAAAACAATAAAAAAAATATATAACGAATTATTTGCATTAATAATGTGATTTTATAATTTAAATAGCATTATTTGCAGTTCCATGTACACAACAAACGATATGGTTTCTGAACGTAACGCAAAAATGCCTATGCCAATTTCTAGGTCAATTGTGCCGCTTGCTTTAATTAATAGTATTAATTTTTGTTTTTGTTTATCAAAATTTAACTATATATTTTTATTCTTTTCTACACCCCCGGTTTTCATTTAATTTTAAACACTCTCCATCCTAAGGTTGCCTGGAAGAAATCGCTGTAAGCGATAAGGCCGCCAAGTGTATCGCTTTTCTTTTGCAATTGTTTTCTTTTTTATTTGGTGTACAATAAAGAATTTTCTATCTATCTATCTTGCTGTTTAAAACAGGCTATGGGAAATTGTTTGTTTTACTTCAAAAGTCTTGCAAAATTAAAATAACATAGACTTTAATTGCTTTATATTGGCAATACAACTACTACCACATAGTAAGATCGCTGACAGTTACTATTATATTATTATTCGGCTTATTTATAGTACTCAAAGTCCATACTTAAAATGTATTCCTTTTGCCGAGTCGGAGCAGACTTTTTGCAACGAGATTGTACATAGCACAATTAACTTTAACGCCACTCGTATAAAGTAGGAACTAAATACGCTGACAGTAGCTAGGGAATTCTCAACAACGTAAGAGGGTTCCAGGGAAGACGCGCGAACTTTTTTTGGCTCTTATTTCATTTATACTTTAAACAATTGATACAATGTTCATTATATGTACCATTTCATAGCAAAAAGTAGCTTCCATTCCATTCAGGGTGTGAATTGAGTCTTAAGACCTTAACAAAAATCAGACCGCACCCCTACGTGTTATCCTCGCATTCTGACTGCCCTGTTCTCAAAAATTACATGCTGTTAGCCATAAAAATTACATGGTGGACGCCCGAGAGATGGTGGAGCCGCAAGACGACTCTCGGCCACCGTAGACGCTGGCTTGTGGGCGCCGAATAATGGGTGACTCGCCGCCCGTCCGTCTTCCATAGACGACAGGCCGCGTCGACGGCGCGTTTGTGTTCCACGCGCGCCTCAAAGAGATGTCAGCACACTGAGGGGCCCCCATGATGGGGGCCAAGCCTGCCGGGGTTGCGGGACTGTTCGCAAGGGTTACCGCGGCCTCGGTACATAGCAGGCTCAAAGAAGGAACATGGATGGTTTTTAGTCAGTAGACTTCTGACACACCCTCCCGCTCCACCCACAGCGGGGGAAGGTCATTTAATGATTTTCCATCCAAAAAAAAAAAAGGGGGTTGCATTTAATAAATTCTTTACTGTTTGCCATAATTGTATCTACATACATACATACATAATATCACGCCTGTTTCCCCGAAAGGATAGGCAGAGGCATATTATATGCCCACATTTCGCCAATTATGTTGTGGATCCCACGTAATAGGTGGCGAGCCTATTGCCGTTTAGCGGAACTTTTATGTTCGCCAGAGCCTCGTCCGTTGTTCGGCAGGTGCACCACTTGTAGGTGAAGTTGGCTTATCCTCTTTAGATCTTGGTAGGATCCTAGGATTGGTGTGATTGTAAGGAAATTATTATTATTATTATTACTATGACCAAAAACCAATCCCAATGTCAGTTTGTCAGTACATTCGCACCAACAATATCTTACAATGGTCTATACAAAATTATCAAGTTTATCAATTATATCGAAGATTAAGTCATTTACGACCACATACATTACTATTCTATAGAATGAATAATTCGAATAACAAAATATGTACTGATACTGATATGACGTAACGGATTATAACGACTGATATGAAGTTGAGGTCAGTATACATGCACTCCACTCCTGAAGTCATGGGCTCGATCGGAATTCAGTGTGGAATTTGACAGGAATGTATGTGCTATTTAGTGTATAAGGGTGTATATGTACCAAGATCTTTGAACTCCGAGCCAACCTCACCTGCAAGTGGTGCACCTCCCGATCAACAGACGAACCTCTGGCGTACATACGTGTTCCCGTTAATCGGCAATAGACTCGCCACCTATTACTTGGGACCAGTAATATAATTCTGCCGGCGGGTCCGTGGCAGTTCCAACAGCCTCCTGAAAACTGTGGCCAATAGGCTTGATGTGGACAGTGCTATTATGCAGCACTGGACACGCGTTCACATAACCAAGGATGCCACAATTACATATACCGGTTATGTGTAATGGTGGTATCCTGTTATGTACTTCTTTATAAAATTGTAATACTAACATAGTTTTTAAGATTTATTGTTACTAACTCTATAGATTTTGGTCCGAAATAAACGTTTTTTTTTAATTTATTTTTTAGTATAATTGGGAAATTGTAGGCGTGTGGTATGCCTCTACCTACACCTTCGGAGAGACAGGCGTGATTGTGTGTGTGTCATATAGTTGATAACATCCAAATTGTGCCGTTTGGTACCGGCCTAGAATAGTACCACCCCCTATCATCTCACGGGGAGTCGTTAGAGTCGAAGAAGAGAAATCCTACCAGATGATGGGCAGCAGCGTCATTGTGGGTACAGACTTGACCTGCGATCACCAATCCGCGTGCCCAGCGTGGTGATTATAGGCAAATATCTCCAATACACCTAATGCAATCTATGTTGGAGGCTAATGTTTAGCAGTGGACTTTATAAGGCTGATACGATAATTTAAAAATAAGTACAAGTTAAAGTATGTTTATCCGTTATTAAGTATCCATAACACAGGTTCTTAATGATACATGTGTTGGAACTGAATAATTGGTGTTATTGTAAGGGTGCGTACACACCTGGCGAATGTGCAATTCACCAGCCGCTCGCGAGTGTGCCCGCATTCGCATAAGTTACGCTAAAAGATGCTTACAGAACCACTGCAGTGACTGCATTCGTGCAGCGCGTGCTCATTTTGCGAGCCTGTCGCGAGCTGCGCGTTCGCGAGATGTAGACGCACCCTATGAGATTTATTAATTAAGGCTGCATTTCACAATGTTTGACTAAGAGATACTCGACAGTTAAAATGACAGTTTTATATAACCTATCTGTCAAGTGAAGGCTAATGGAAACTTATTTATAATTAGTTAAGTTGGTCCTTAAAATAATGAAATTCCACCAACCAGTAACTTAAATTAATTAATCATAACCGTATACCAAAATTGTTTATCGATTATTTAGTGTTGATAACATACATACATACATTCACGCAGTGATATATTATACGCCCACAATTCGCCAATTATTAAATTGATCCTACGTAATAGTGGCAAGCCTATTGCCGCTTATCGGGAACTTTTACGTTCTCCAGAGCCTCGCCCGTTAATCATCAGATGCACCACTTGTAGGTGAGGTTGGCTTGGACTCCTTAGTTCTTGATAAGGATCCCTATACACTATTGGTGTGATTATAAGGGAATTATTATTGTAATAACTATGACCTATAAATCAATCCCTATATCAGTTTGTCAGTACATTCGCACTAACAATATCATACAAAATTATCACATTTATCAATTATATCGAAGATTATATCATTTACGACCACATTACGGCATTCTGAAGTCGATATGTAACGTTGTTGATTTATAAAAAAAAAAAAAAAGCTTATTAAGATAAAGCTAGGTTTTAGATAGCAAGGCCTTTGATGTTTAATTATTATTGTTGATAAAATTTTATTAGAATAGCTACCATTTTTAACTACCCTTAATATTTCTTATTTTATATTACCTCAGAGATTATAATTTATCTTTTATTCCTGAACTGTTAATTTCATGCCTCTGTCTTTTGCTTGTCGAGTAATTTTAAATCAAAAGAACACATTTTAAGAACCATTCTATTTTGAACTTGACTTAACTTTTCTTACCCTTTCATTGTAATAATAATTTAGTAATAAAAATAATCAATAAGAACGTGTGTTAAGGTTACTAAATAACGGATATACATATTATATATCTAATTTTTGTAAATATATACTTATTATACGTAGGAAACATCCAAACCAGAACAAATTTCGAGGGTTCCGTGCTCAAACCCGATAAGTGACAATATCAGATACATAATTTCTGCCGCTTTTTCTTGTGATATTATCAGATAAGTCGATTTCAGAAAAGAAGACTGAAAACTGAGGACTTCATAATCCAATAAGTAAACCTTTTAAGTTTCATTTTTTTTAATTAACCGATAATTTCTTATAAGTACTGTTTTAAGCCCAAAAACACTTATCGGGTTTGAGCACGGAACCCTCGATTTATGTTCATGCACACAAATATTTGTCCTGTGTGGGAATCGAACCCACGCGCGGTCACAGGAGTGGAGTGCAGGTATACTGACCTCCACACCATATCAGTCGTCAAATTTTTTTAACAAGCATTTCTTAATTATTATTCGCCTTTTTCATTAAACGTCAGTGATGTTCATCTCAGATAAATATGTAACCACCATGTAACCACGTGCATCTGTCGATTAACAGACGAAGCTCTGGCAAACATGGAACCAATTATAAATTAAATTGTTGAAAAATATATCATTGGACAAATTGTTTGGCGGAATGTAATCAAATTTAATTGTAATCTGGAAATAGGTCTTAAATTTTTTTTAAATAAAATAACTGATATGTCTCAATCTAACTCTTCGGGAAAACTGGCGGGACTATACGTGTACTTTTATCACTATAAATCTGTCACTAACTGTAGTCAAGTCATGCATTCGAACAATATTTACGGTATGACTATTTCGATAACAATCAACAGATAAGAAACCATGTACTTAGAAACCTATTGTAATATTTTTGTTGTTACTCACTTCCATACGTCATAGAATATATAATAATATCTACTCATATTTTAGAAATGTCACCTTTAAAATATAATGATTAACACATTAACATTACGAACCTAAACATTGCCTAAATAATTTTAAACCAAGTTCCCTGCAATGTCAGTTTTTCATGAACACGAAAATCTCGAAAACTATTAAATAAACAACAGGATTTTTTCCTTGCATATGGACTTACTCGTTTAGAGTATTTGTCAGTATCAAATAATTAAATAAATTATGTTATTTGCATGCAATGCTTTTTGTCACAGTCAAATAAAATCCGTCTTAGTTACAGTCGAGCCAAGTCAAATTCACACCCCAGTAATAGTGAAGACTTTAATTTAGCAGTCAAGTAAAATCCGTCTTAGTTGCAGTCGAGTCAAGTCAAAGTCATACCCCAGTAGTAGTGAAGACTTTACTACATTTAGTCACAGTCAAGTGAAATCCGTCTTAGTTATAGTCGGGTCAAGTCAAAGTCACACCCCAGTACTAGTGAAGACTTTACTAAATTTAGTCACAGTCAAGTTAAATCCGTCTTAGTTACAGTCGAGTCAAGTCAAAGTAATACCCCAGTACTAGTGAAGACTTTACTAAATTTAGTCACAGTCAAGTAAAATCCGTCTTAGTTACTGAAGACTTTACAAAAGGTTCTGTGGAGTTTTAAAAACAACACGGAAAATATGTAATGTAATCTGTGTAACAACTCAAAAATATATTCCACAACAAATTTGTTGTGTTCTTTTTAATTATCCTAAGGACCCCAAAAACTGTTTCGCAAATTTTTAATAATTAACAACTCAGAATATTTATTTCAAAAGTAGGTTATGTTTTAGTAACGCTAAAATATTTATGTAATTTTTACTAACGGACGAAGTAAATCTTAAAGGATGGTTATATGTAGGTACTACATAATTAATGATTTGAGTAAATTTGCTATAATATGACTATGATTGTTGAGGATATCTGAAATATTCATGGCTCTGATAAAGTGCAAGCCAGTAGATAAAGACCTATAAATATGCTATGTTAAATTTACTGCTTCCCGTACTACTGCATTAGGTTTAAGAGATACCTTTTTTTTAAAGATGCGACATCAATAAAGGACCCTTTCCCGCTGTGGGTTGAGCAAAGTCAAAATCCTTTATTCAAGTTTGGCTCAATAGAGCTCTTATGAAAGTCAACCTTAAAAACTAGCGCGCCCATTATCTCTGCAGTATGGTGTGTCAGTCTTTTTCTGACTAAAAACCATCCATATTCCATTTTGTTCTTGTTTAAAAGACGCCTAGTCTTATTTTAGAAAATACTTTAAAAAATATTTTACTGAAATTGGGCTATTCTAATTCTGAGAACTAACTCAGCGTTTTTCTCAACTAACTCTTTTCTATTCAAACCCTTGCTCAGTATAAAACTGACGTTAGTTTTAAAGTTGAAGTTTATTTGAGCTTTATCAAACCAAACTTAAATAATCGATCGTGTCTTTAACTATGAACTTAATCTAATTTGGGCTACTTGTTCTTCCTTCTTAATGGTTTGATTATTGTTATTATTGGCGAGCAAAAAAAAACAAACTTGACGATTTTCTGGCCCGTTCTTTTACTCCCGCCTGTAATGACTGGGCGCGTTAGTTTATAAGTATGACATTAATAAGAGCTCTATTGAGCCAAACTTGAATAAATGACTTTTGATTTTGATTTTATTACCATTGTTATTTTTCTATTTACGCAATTCGTTTATTCATACTAAATTAAACAGATTTTACGGATTTTTATCGCGGTTTGTTGCATTAATTTTATCCTAACGTTGAAAATACTTTACAGTAATTAATGGTAACGGTGAGATGTACAAATTTGGACCCTACAGCGTGGACTGTCAACTAGCCTGTTACTTAGGTCGTCGACGGCCACGCAGTCCTTTAGACCTGCGAAGCGATTTTTTAGCTAGAGCTGAAAGTTCTCGGGGTTTTGATTATAGCTGAGGGTCGAAGCGTAGACTTCACCATGCGGATTCTTTCAAGCATGACAATTACATTCAATGACCCTCTTACAATTCATTGATAGCTGCTGGTTTTTGCCCTGGCCATAACAGAAATATCATTAATCATTTGCTGCTTAGTGGTCATGATATTCATGATATTCTTCGAGAAACCATCAGGGTTCATCCAGCTCCAGTTCCTGTGCAGCGGTTTCTTGATAACAGAGTTCATTATAAAGAGTCCCTCCTTCTCCATAAAATCCGCCAGCCACTTGCCCCTATGGTTCTTTCACCCTACTCCAAATTGCCCCACTTTCAGCTAGTCACCACTTCGCTGGCCTAGCTTTGCGTTGCAATCCCCCATAATGTTTGCAGTTGGCGAAGTATGCATGGCGGCAGAAATGTCGTCATACAATACCTCCAGGTCCTCATCAGGGTGTTGAGGTCAGTGCGTAAACCTGTATTACCTTTAACGAATACCGCTTGGTGATTCTGAGTATTAGGTACTAGCGTACACACACTCCTTATAGACACGACGTTGTTACGGATGGACCTCTGGACTAAAAAACCGACACCATCTTGGGACTGGTTATCGTCCTCCCGGTGGTAGAGCAAGTTGCGGACTTAAGTATTACCGTGTCCTCCCCTGTCTTTGGCCTTCGCATAACCAGGTATTGTCCCAGTGATATTGCTATACTTCCTCTTTTACCATGTCAATCTTCTTGTCAGTCCTCAGTGTGCGCGTGTTGTAGGTTGCCAGGTGCAGGAGTCTTTTGGGTAAGTAGCCGGATCTCTGCCGGTGATTCTTAATACCGCTACCGTAATCTAGGATAGCGAGGCCGCTGGGGTCCGTTTGAGTGTTTGTGTGATTCTATCAGGGGTATTTTCCCGGAAACGCCACTCTGGACAGGTGGGATGGTGGTCGCAGTGGAATGTAATAAGAATATAAAAGGTTGACTAAAGTGCGCCTAATCTCAACAAAACATTTATCTTTCAGAACCATTCAAGGCTATATTGTATGATATTACTTTTATTTTCATGCTGATAACGGCTACGTCAATCACCTTATTTGATAGCAATGCTTGCTATAGTAGCCAAGTTCCTGATCACAGGTTTCTTATTTTATACCACAAGTTAGTACTCACGCATGCGGTCCACCTGCACGTGACGGAAAGTGGTTTCCGCAGCCTATGGACCCTGAGGTCATCACCAGCTCACATTTCGCCAATGATATTATTGGTCCCATGTAATAGGTGGCGAGCCTATTGCCGCTTACCGGGAACTTTTATGTTCGTTGTCCGTTGATCGGCAGTTGCACCACTTGCAAGTGAGGTTGGCTTGGGATGATCCTGGTGGGATCCCTATAAATCCATTTTATAGAAGAAGAATAACACAAAATAATCAAAGCACTAAACACAAAATTGTTATTAGACATGACTAACTAAGCGCCAGTAGTAGCGCCAGTAGCTATGACCTTTTCGCATGAATAGAGCACACGTACAAATAATTAATTAATTTTTGTAAGTTTGATACATTTTTTTTTTCTCTTGTATTGTTTTATGTTAATATTTTGTATGTGTGTTTATTTAGTGCAATAAACGTTTTATCTATCTATCTAGTGGCTTGCGTTCTAAGTGGTCTAACTAATTTGTCGGCTGAGAAAATTTGTCTTAAAATATCGTAGCTTGTTTTTAGATACGAGAGGAACTCAGTAAATTATTTTAATATTTATATGAATGATTTCAATATTTATATGTAGGTATGTTCGTAAGTTCGTAGTTCAGTACAGCGAGACAAACTGCGAGAAAGCGGGACTGTCCCGTCCAAATCGGGACGTATGGTCACGTTACGCATATACCAATGTCGACGATTGCAACGGCCTGCATTCACTTTTATAAAAATAACGTCTGATAATCTTATGTATAAATAATATTTCTGGTATTTCTAAAAAATCTCTTGAACGCATATTCGTTTTTTTATGATTTTGACGTGTGTATCTGTTTGTTTTTTTGTGGAGGCTTAGCTACTAAGCCAACCGACCGACTTTGAATTTATCATTAAAAAAACATTATAATTTATTAAGCTGTTCAATATTTTGAGTATTTTTAATTAATTATGTGTCAAAAGTTTGTTTTATTAATAATTCAACAGGAGCTTAAATAAGCATAGTCTTAGAGATTTTACAAAATAATAATATGTTTTTTATATCAAATGGTGCGTCCAAAATTGTTTTTATTTTTGTACGTGTGAAATATTATCGAACTTTTCAAAGAGATCTCAAGTGATATGGTTGATAAAAAAACATGCGTGTAATACTGAATCTACTAACTTAAACAGTTATTAGTCTTTAATTTAATTGAGAATAACGTACGGAAATTAAAGATATAATAGAATATAATTGTTTATTAGTGTAAGTAGTTGGTTTGTTGTTGCAGCTGACTGCTAAAAAAACATTTTCCTCTGTCATTCTGAACCGGCTTAGTACCTAATGTACCTTCCGAAAAAATATATTATGCCACACAAACGGTACGTATATAAACGATCAACCAAACAAAGACTGCCCTCTGTAAATCCTACTTTAGTTAGATGATCAAAGTTACATATTCCACGCAAAGAGATTAACTGCGTTTAGGACTTCTTGGCGGGAAAGTGAAGCGTAATGTTTGCAGTTTTGTTCTATTTTCTAAAATTTGTGATATTTTTAAAATTAATGTATAGTACAGGTGGATTATCAACCGTAAAATGTTTGTGATCGTAACGTTTAAACACTTAACAATAACATTAACACTTGCTTGTTGGTAAATGAAACAAAACAGTGCAACATCACTTTCCAAATTCTCCCAAGAAGTTTATGTGAGGGGGAGGGCATCTCATTTACCATTTATCAGCTTTATCACCACTTATTCGTATTTGCTATGAATTATATATTATTATGTCTATGTATGTCATGTTATATATCTTTTACTTGACCTGGCTAAGCCACGGCACGAAGCCATTATATAAAAAACCCTTGTTTAAGGTTAAATAGAATTAAAATCAGAACTTTGCCTACGGCTTCATACAAATCTGTCAAGTTAATTTCGTTGAAGGCCACACTAAATACGTTTAGCTGTCGTGCAACGGTCACTTGCCCAGTAAACCCGATTCATCCTTTTAGCAGTTACAGTTTAATAATCATTTCACAATGCTTATTGATTTATTTACTCTAACCTACATAAAGTTTGAAGTAGGTACCTGATTTCAATAATATTACATATTTTTTTCATTTTAGCCTTTTTTTAAACTTTCTGGATTTCTAGAATGCAATAGGACCCTACGAGGAGCCAAACCCAACCTCTTCTGCAAGTGGTGCACCTGTCCATCAACAGACGAGGCTCTGGCAAACAATGTTCCTGATAATCGACAATCGGCTATTACGTGTGACCAAAAATTTGCTTGGGGAAATATAGGCGTGTAATATGTCTCTGCCTACCCCTTTCGTGGAAACAGGCGTGATTGTCTGTATGTTCAAACTTTCTTTACAAACACTTCATACAAACACTCTTTAGATACTCTATTTTAGTTTGTGCACCTACGCGAAAAAATATACATTACGACAACGTTTTATTACCCAAAACTGTGTCCGTGTGTGTGTGTGATCATCTATCTGACACCTCATGAGGTTGGCTGGAAGAGATCTCTTATAGAGATAAGTTCGCCTTTGTACACGTCCTTTTTTTTGTAATGTTATTATAATTTTGACTTATGTGCAATAAAGAGTTTAAATAAATAAATAATTTGAGTTTTATGTGTAAATTTAGTGGATTTATAGACATAAATTCTTCAGCAACGTACACAAGTGTAGGAAAGTAGTATATTGCAGTGAATTGTGACTTTTCGTGTTAATTCCAAAACTCCATCGAAACCTCTAGTAAAGTCGTGGAGACTTTACTGGTGCTGGACTTTGACTTGACTGTGACGGACTTTACTTCACATGACTTTAACTGTGACTAAGGACTTCTTAGCTTGTCATGTCTGTAGTTTAGTTTTAATTGCTAAAATTTGTGATATTTTGAACAGTAATGTGTAATAACTGTGGATTATTAGTCATTAAATGTTTGTGAACGTATACGAGTGTTGGTAACTGAAATAAAACTGTGCAACATCACTTTTCAAATTCTCTCAAGAAATCCATATGAGATCTCAGTATGTCCCACATCTTTACTGAGGACTCAAGGGGTTATAACAACTTGTTTAAGGACTTTAGTATAGCGCTGAGTTTGGTGCAACAATCCGATCTTCGCTTCCAACGCCGTGGGTTCGAAACACACACAAGGCAAATATTTGTATGTAGGTATATGATCTTTACAAGAATTTGTCTTGTTCTTGCTGTTTGAAATGTGTTATAGTATATAATTACTTAATCACAAGTCCGTTAAATCTATTAATAGATGCAGCTAATTAGGAATGTACTCTATAATTAGCACGGCTATATGAAGATGCTATTGTATAGCTTCTTTATAAAGCCATGTTAATTATAGAATGAATATCGTTCCGATTGTTAAATTCAGACCAAAATAAATAAATAATACATGAAATAAATATTCTCTTACAATCACACCAATTATTTAGTTCCAAGATACCTAAGTATCATTAAGAACTTGTGTTATGGATACTAAATAACGGATAAACATACATAAATACTTTTTTTTTGTAAATACATACTTAAGATACATAGGAGAACACCCAGACCAGAACAAATATTCATGTTCATGCACACAAAGATTTGTCCTGTGTGGGAATCGAACCCACGACCTCTATATCTATATCGGTCGTCAAAAAAATAGTTTCAAGTATACCTAGTACCTGAGTTAAGTACTCTCTCTAAATAGGCATCCCATAAAGTACAATGTTATTTACTAGAATAAACCGTCACGATTAGTACATAAAAATAGTTAAATTGCAAGGCATTCTCTACCAGTTAACCTTTGGGTTGGCAGAAAAGATTCTATAGATTCTTTGACTAAAAAAAACAATAGAATATCTACGATTTTTTTTAAAGTATATACTTACTTGATTAGAGTATTAGCCACAGGTTCGAATCACACACAATGCAAATATTAATTGTATGTATATGAACTCTATATGTGTTTGTCTTGTTCATGGTGTTTGCAATGTATTATAGAATGTTTATACAAAAATAAAATTTTAAAGTTATTATACATCTATATAATTACTCAATCACAAGCCCGTTAAATCTATTAGTAGATGCCGCTGATTATAAATGTACTCTATAATTAGCACGGCTATATGAAGACACTATTATTAGCATTTTTTAAAAAGCCATGCTAATTTCATATTTGCAGTTTTTATTCTTTTCTTTTTTTTTATATTCCTAACCATTTTCTTCCATACGTGTCTCATAAAGTATTATTTTTACGAATTATGTAGAATTAGTTAAAGAATATCCCACACGTGTAAAGTAATTCCGTAATTTTTTTATTTTAAAAATTAAGTGCATATAAACACTGACTTAGGAAAACTAGAAATTTAGGTTATTGAAATAGATTACACTGAAAATCTTGAAAAATTTGCGCTAAAATTAATTTAGTTAGTATGGAGAATGGTTTATTTTATTATATATCATATGCTATATTAATACTAGTGTATAATTAAACCAGTATAAATATAGAGTAAGGTAATAATTTCGGTTTAAAATATTGAAACTTTTCAACCGGTAAAACATGACTTAGAAAACATTTAAACTCACTAACGTTCACCTTAATAACAACAAAATGTATAACATAAGTAAGCAAGGCTTTCACACAATATCACTTCACTGAACGCACCTGTTAAACATTTCTTTATGAGTTTATCCTCCTCGGCAGTTACTTTCGTTATGTCGTAAGGCAATTCCAACCAGGGCGCCATTGTTACGAATACGCAACTGAAACTACACTAAAACATGACATCGGGCGCTTTTCAATAGCGAATAATCTAATCGTATAGGGATCGATGTATCGGTTGATAACTGTTATTATTATCTACATGAATCATAAGATAGTGTTATTTCGGCGTTAGTTTTGGAGCAGCCGAATATAAAGCGATTTTGGTGCCTACTATAATGTTAGGGCGTATAGGGATCCTACCAAGATCTGAGGAACTCAAGCCAACCTCACCTGCAAGTAAGACTGCCGAACAACGGACGAGGCGTACATTAAAGTTCCCGGTAAGCGGCAATAGGCTCGCCACCTATTACGTGGGACCAAGAATGTTACCGGCGAAATGTGGGCGTATTATTTGCCCGTATTTTTAGCCCGTAGGCGTATTTTTTATATGGAATATAATAAACTAAACCTCTAAAAAAAGCTTTTTTGATCATCAAAAATACTGAGTGAGCATCCAATAGGTGATTAGGTGCTCAATCAGTATTTTTTGAAGACACGTTAAATAACTTCCTTTTTATATTTGTGATATATATATGTAAAGTTAGGAGTTATTTTTTGGAGGAATGGTAACTCTTTATCAGTAGACATTTCTGCAAACTATATATCACTAAATCATCGAGGAACTATTTAAAAGATAGGTTATTTGATCGAAAGGTTTATTTTAGTTCTACAAAGAGAGAAGTGTGGTTTTGGATTTTTTTCATACGATAGTCAAAAACGATTTCTAATATCCTAATGCAAACAGCAGTGCTAAATATTTCTGGAATTCAACTCGACATTGGCATTGACATTGAAATGTTCATAATAAAGATTTACTATTTCAATGAATCATAACAGACTTATCATTGGCTTCCACTGCTTAACATTAGCCTCCTTAGATTACACTACAGTAGGGGTATTTGCCTATAATCACCACGCTGGGCAGGCGGGTTGGTGATCGCAATTGAAGTCGGTAGGCGGGATGACGCTGCTGCCCATCTAATCATCCATCCATCCATGCCATCCTCTGGTAAGATTACTCTTCATCTACTCTTACGGCTCCCGTGAGATTAGAGGGATGAGTAGGAGATTACTATTAATAATACACGAAGTTCAAACTGTCTTCCTGTATTTCTTACCTATTAAGATTTAATTGGTCCCCAGGGTTTTGATCTGTGAGGGGCTGCGGGACTGACCGAAAGGGTTACCGCGGCCTCTGGACGTAGCAGGCACAAGAAGGAACATGGATGGTTTTTAGTCAGTAAAAGTCTGACACACCCTCCCGCTCCACCCACAGCGGGAGAAGGTCATTAGATGATCGCATAATATCTAAGTGCAAAATTTATGCTAAAGACTACAAAATTATTATGCTAAATCGTTATTATGATTCTAGAACATATGCCATAAAACAATAACAGCCTTACTAATAAAAAATGCTTAAACCGCTATTTAACGAGTGAATAGTTACCCAGCGAATAAACTTTGAGTAAAGTTATACACGAATTACACAAAGACCCTACCAATAAACATGGTATTAGCTCTGAATAGTTAAACGTCTGCTTTACATGGTTTAAACATAGCATTGGCAATATTTTTGCGTTACGTTTAGAAACCATATGGTTTGATGTGTTCATGGAACAGCAAATAATGCTTTTTAAATGATAAAACTACATCAAGTTCGCAAATAATTATTTATATTATTATTTATTATTGTTTTGGATATAATAGGTTGGGGAAAAAGTCTTTTCGTATTTTTGTATGAAAAGTCAAGACATTTTTTTCAAAGTTTATTTACATTTATTTACAATATATATGTACCGTTTTGTTGAATAACTTTCTGCCATTTTGTGGGCAGAGACATTATCCCGTTACTGTAGAAACTTTGGGACTTCTGATCAAAAAAACGGGACAAATAGTTTGGGCAGTCCTCTCTTGAGGTCAACCTTACAGAACCTAAAGAATTCTGCAGAGACCGAAACAAGTGAAAATCTGAAGGCGCAAGGTCAGGGCTATATGGTGGATGCACTAGGACCTCCCAGTCGAACTCTCTTAATTTTAACTGAGTGGCTAAAGATGTGTGTGGTCTAGCGTTATCGTGATGAAAGACCACACCCTTCCTGTTGATCAATTCCGGCCGTTTTCTCTCGACTGCTTCCTTTAATCTCATCAGTTGCTGGCAGTAAAGATCAGAATCGATGGTTTTGCCGGGCGGTAAAAGCTCATAATAAACAATGCCCTTCCAATCCCACCATACACACAGCATCACCTTATTTCGTGTTAGGCCAGGTTTGGCCACAGTCTGTGAAGCCTGGCCAACTTTCGACCACGACCTTTTTCGCACGTTCTTGTCGTACGTGATCCACTTTTCATCGCCAGTTATCAATCTCTTCAAAAACGGCTCGGTTTCATTACGTCTCAATAATGAATCGCAAATGAGTACACGGTTCATTAAGTTTCTTTGAGTGAGCTCGTGTGGCACCCAAATATCGAGCTTTTTTGTATAACCAGCTTTCTTCAAATGGGTCAAAACTGTTTTGTGGTCAATTCCCAGTTCTTCAGCTACATCGTAACTACTAATATGCCGATCTTGCTCCACTCTTTCAAAAATGGCGTTCATTTTATTCGTAACAGGGCGACCAGAGCGAGGTGCATCTTTAACATCAAAATTTCCGGACTGAAAACGTTTGAACCAAATTTGTGCTACTCTTACTGACACTGCATCAGGTCCATAAACATCACAAATTTTTTTCACTGCTTGAGTTGCATTTTTGCCTTTTTTATAATAAAATTTTAAAATGTATCGAATTTCTTCATTAGATTCACTCATTTTAACGGAGAGAAAAACAAATGAAAAATAGCGGGAAACAACTTTTTTTTATTTTTTTCTTTTCTTTATAATGGAACCTTTTTAATGTTACCAAAACCAGCCAGACACAAATAGTACAGTCAAAAAAATTTTATAATAAGTTTATACCTACGTTATGCGAAAAGACTTTTTCCCCGACCTAATATTACATAGTAATTTATAAAATTATTGTTGAACGTTCACCTGAACCTAGTATTGGAGACTTCAAAACGAACGTCATCCTTCTATGTTTTTGTTTTGTGAGCTGCCTGGCTGTCAATAATTGTCACTTCTGGTGTGTACGTCCAATTGTTTTATTGATTTTTCAGTCCTTTAGTTTTCAAAGAAATTTTATAATTTATATTTAAGCAATGGCGAATAAAGTTACACACCAAAAAATAAAGAACAATGTAAAGGATATTTTTTTTGATGAGTCAACTATCTACTACTATTTTGTACATTGTCTTTGGAAAATATAATATAAAATGTTGATTCGTTATGATTGACAAGAAACTTTCATATATTTTTCGATTGCTCGTAACTTAAGTCCTCTATTTCAAATCTAAGTAAATTTGATAAACTGTATAAAGCAAAAAATATTGAAAACCAAGATACGAACCAAAAATGGACACCTGTCATACGCTTACACAATAGATAAACTACGGTCCGTGAGTGAATAAGCCCTGTGTAATTTTTCTTCTACGCCAAAACAAACATATACAACCGATTTGTCAAAAATGTTTTTATTGGTAGCCCGATGGCTTGCATCACCTGTATAACGGATATATACACCTGAGCTTATCTTTATTAGTAAGGCTGTATGTATGTAAAGATAATATGCCTCTGCCTTACCCTTCGGGGAAGCCGTGTTGTATGTATGGAGTAGTAGCATAGTAGGTTATTTTTAACATTGTGAAAATATCAAAGAGTGCTTGTATGATTTTAATGTTTTACCTCTAACTGACATGACGACTAAGTCGAAATGAGGATTATCAAATCTAGGGCAAACGTAAAAACACACAAGATAAGTCACTAAAACGTTTATCTATATTGCTTAGTGAAGCCTAATGTTTACTTGACTGAGATTTCAATATTTTGACGTTATAATTGTTTATTGCAGCATAGTTTCAAGCTATCTGGGTATCCGGACATTATAATTATAATTGGGTTATTTGCAAGCTTAAGAGGTTGTAATTTTTATATGAAGTACTCTTTCTTGTAACTGGCGAGAGAAAAAACTAACCATGACGATTTTTTTGCCCGTTCTTTTACGATCAAGCTCCCGCCCGCAGTGAATGTGCGCGCTAGTTTTTAAGTTTTTTATTTTGACTTTCATAGGAGCTCTATTGAGAGAACTTGAAAAAATGATTTAAACTTTGTGGGCGGTGCACATACCTTGAGATCAAGGATTGATGGAGCGCTCTTCAGGTTTTTTATGGTTGTTCCATGGCGACCGCGAATTAGCAAATGTAGCTGAGGACGGTGCCTCCCACCCTATAGGCCGATGATCTGGATTAATCTGATGTAGACGGCTCAAGATCGATCAACGTGGTAAACAATTGGGAGGGCTGAGCAGAGTTCATATGGCTTAAAGTATAAACCTACAAACAGGCATATTGTCTAGCCCTATTCCCGTCATCAGCTTCCAAAGTATATGCTCCAATTCTGGCACTCACTGTTAGCCTCAGTCATATACTTTAGTCGGTTTTGAGATACTTTGGACCTGGCCTTTTCCCAAAGCCCTGGATTTGGTCATTTAATGGGGTCTTACCCTGTGATCCGCTTCCCACATTTCCAAGTCCTCCTCCATCACAAATCGTGTTTGGTAATCTACGTCCATTCAACAACGTAATCAAATAATTTAAATCATACCTTTTTCTATCCTTCACTTCATTTCTTTCACAACAGCATCGGCCATTACTTTTAGTTTTGAATTCTTTCACTCAATTTCACTCCTAGCATCGTTCAAGGTATTCTTATCTCTATTGCAAAATCACCATCATCCTACTTTTATGTTTCTTCTACCATAACCATGGCAATCTTAATAATAAAACAATAGAAGTGCTGAGCAAAAATCGCTAGTATACTAGTGTGTCCTAAGGCACCAGTGCATAAAAAAAATTAAACACATTGCCAATTATGGCTGGTTTACATTTGCTAAATTTCCGTGCTATTTAAGCATTGATTTTTAAGCATGCTAAATAAAAGAGTGCTAAAAAAAGATGCCGATTTACATTTGCTACTCTTTTTTCTTCATTAAACGATAGAAAATGCGATGAAAGCAGCTCAGTAATGTATGAGGAGCGAATGTTTTTGATTTTTGATTTTACATCATTTAAGTCATGTTTAAATTTTTTTCAATTTCTGCATACGCATTGTCTCTATGAATTTTGATTTTATAGCTTTCACTGTAAGAATCCCATAGGCACTCATGTTTTTCATATTCGTTTAATTGTTAAATCTTACTTGCGACCCCATTTTTGTTGCTTTTTTTTTAAAGCACAGATCATGGATAAAAAATCTAACTGATGGAGTCAGATTTTTTTTGCCTGCTAAAAAGCAAAGCGTATTTACATTTGCTAAATGCATGCTTTTTAGTATGGTCTAAAAAAGCGTGCTAAAAAGTATAAAAAAATAGCAAATGTAACCCAGCCATTACGTTCTTTATATCTGAATCGTAGGGAGTATAGTAGGGAGGTATCTAAACAAACAATCAATGTACTGTGTTCAATAATAAAGTGTAGTCCGTAGTGAATGACAGCAATTGGCAAAATGTTTTCCGAGAGTTTTACGCGACACATATCATTAAGATTTATATGAACATTACCAACATTTTCATACATTAATGTGAGGACCAACACTCTTAGATTATGATGTTTCTTTTTTCATCACAGCTATAAAGATTAGAATTTTTGTTTTTGCTAGTTTAGGCGGGAAAACTCGAAGGAGGGGTAAATTAGTCATTAAACTTCTAGGAAGTCCCAGATAAAGTTCGACCAAAGTGGGAACCGATCCTACAAAACAATCCACTTTCGAAAATATACCATAATAACAAGACCACAGCGCATATTTTTCCGCAGCTGGCAACGACAAATCCTTAACTGGTGTAGCTAGGGTTGCCAATTATATGTTGTTCGTTATTCGTTTGAAACAAGCACTTAAATATAATATCACAAGAAGCCGAAATTCTTAATATTTTTTTTGAAAAATCTCCAATTTAGCATGGGGTTCAATATACTTTTTATTTTTCTTTTTTCGGATGGAGAATTATTAAATGACCTTCTCGGGTGGCTCTTGATGAGGCTGTGGGTGGAGCGGGAGGGCGTGTCAGACTTTTACTGACTAAAAACCATCCATGTTCCTTCTTGAGCTTGCTACGTCCCACGGCCGCGGTAAACCTTTCGAGCAGTTCCGCAACCCCGGCTGGCTTGGCCCTCTCCCTTGGGGCCCTTCAGTGTGCTGACCTCTCTTTTAGGCGTGCGTGGGTTCAACATCCGCTGGGTCCGCTATGCGGATTACCGGCGATTCTTAGGTTCGATTCCAACGCGTTATTGAAAATGTTTGTTTGTGAATATTAATATTTGTTCTCGTCTAGGTATTTTCTATATATCAGTTCTCTTATTACCATAGCACAAGCAAATGATATATTATTTAAATAAGTAAATTAAGTCATGCGACTCTTAAAACCAGATTTAATCAGCTTTTCATACAAACTTTGACTAAGTATATAATTCTTCTTGATGCGAAATCTATTCAATTTTCCACAAATAATCTTAATTTTCAAATTTTTAAAAAAAATCTAAGATATTTGTTATAAAAGAGACAACCCTAAGCTAGGTTTGCGTAGTCTTAATATAAAATCGGATGAGTTGAAGTACTCAGAAAATTAGTTTTTATAACTTGAAGTTTTAATGCTTTGGAATGTTATAAAACTCTCGATCGTGAAACCTCGGGTTCAGATTATTTCCGTCAATTAGAACAGGAGACGGAGTGGTAGACGACTAGGTAGTTGAAAGTAAAGGTTTGAGACCAGTCAGCGTGCACCAAATTCAAACCTTAACTATAAGCAACAAAATGTTATCCTACTATGAGATTTTTTTCAAGCGTCAACCTATGAAGGTTTAGGTAATTAAGGTTTGTTTGTTCCGTGGGTGTATGGGGATCCTACCTAGATCTGAGGAGCCCAAGCCAACCTTATCTGCGAGTAGTGCACCTGCCGAACAACGGACAACGCTCTGGTGAACATGTTCCCGGTACGAGGCAATAGGCACGCCACCTATTACGGGGGCCTAATATAGTTGGCGAAATGTAAGCATTTTATATGCGGAGCGGATCCATGTTGCTTCTGGAGCTCGCTATGTGTCGGGGCCGCGGTAACTCTACAGTTTTATCGCACCTACGATTGTGATTGCAACCTGTGGGTTGCAAAGGTAAACTATATATCCTTAAAAATAGCGCTTGAAATGAATTTATCATCATATGAGCCGTATGAAATTCACTGCTGAAAATTTGCCTCCTCAATAGATTATATTCCATTGGGGGTATTTGCCCATAATTACCACACTGGGTAGGTGTGTTGGTGATCGCAGTTCAAGCCAGTACGCATGATGGCGCTGCTGCCCATCATCGGGTAGGAATGAATGAATAATGACATTATTATTTTTTTTTAATTTACCCCCCTGATAATGTAATGCCTTATAATATAACACTAGCCTCATAAATTCGCAGCAAATTAATTAGTATTTTAGGTAAACAGTTTTTATTTATCCTTTAAAATACATTATTTGTCCTGATTTCTAAGGGTTGACATGGACTGAATATATCGAGAAAATAAATTATCTACCTGTTTTATCGATCGGACATATATATGAGAAATAATATAATTCCCCTTACCTCTCCACTTCGTAAGAAACTTTATTTTTCTATATTACAATTTGGACGCTAAAATTGGCAAGTCGACAAAAGTTTAATGAAATTATTCAACTAACTGGAAGAAGCGATACGCATTTTTACCTCCAGACTTTCAATATAGCTTTCGATTTGATTACATTTTCTAATTGCCGTACAACTGTTTTATTTGCGAGTTATTTAGTTAATTCTTTTTATAAATATCGCTGGTATAGACATTCACCTGAAATTTTAAAAAGGAGGCTGTTTCCGTGGCAATATCGAACTAGAAAGTATGCTAAGTATTATTCCAGGACTGCAGCTATACACATACTTAGTTTAATTATAATGGTACCAGTAGTTTTTGCGTGACCTCTCAAACTTTCGCCTTTATAATATCACTAGCGGCCCTGCGGTGGCAACCGCGTGGTTACCGTTCCCGTGGGAATGACTGGATAAAAAGTATTGAATGTGCTTTGGGTCGAGAAGATGATGATAATAAGATACACCCAGATCAGAATAATTATTATTCATGGTCCAGCATAGCAAAGATTTGTTTTATATCGGAATCAAACCTAGGACCACACGAGCGGGGTGTGACCTCGGTGTAAATAGGTATATACATACATACATACATAATATCACCCCTGTTTCCCCGAAGGGTTATGCAGAGGCATACTATACGCCCACACTTCGCCATTTATATTGTTGGTCCCACGTAAATAGGTGGGGAGCCTATTGCCGCTTTCCGGGCACTTTTATGGTCGCCAGAGCCTCGTCCGTTGATCGGCAGGTGCACCACTTGCAGGTGAGGTTGGCTTGGACTCCTCAGATCTTGATAGGAGCCCTATACACAAAAAGGTATATATATATGTATCATAAATAATTAGAGACCTGTATTATTGATATGGAAGCGCTCGTAGCTCCGCGGTGCTCGGTGGTTGGAAACGATCACCGAAGTAAAGCAGAGTTTACAGAGGTCAGTCCTTGGATGGGTGACCGATTGAGTGGCATTTGATATCGAGCGCTTTCGTTCTTCGGAAGGCACGTTAAGCCACGTTATCACTAAATGGGGTCGTTAAGTCATGTTAGAGGCCTAAATGGGTGGCTTGAAAAATTCTAACAGCAGGACGCCATACAGCTGCCTCTGCCAATCCGCACTGGGTCAGCGTGGTGGAGTATGACCCAATACCCTCGCACCTTGGTATGTGAGAGGAGGCTCGTGCTCAGTAGTGGGACGTTAATGGGCTGAGATGATGATTATTGATACAGTGATAGTGATGATGACAAAGTTTCTAACAAATACTTCGTGTTGGAAACCATATTGTCTAACTTCTTGTTAATTGAGAATGCTGATTCAAAACTCACGTTAATGACTCAGCAATTAGTACTTGGAAGGCGTTGGCACTATCTAGCAATTAAATAAGACAGACGACAAAGCTGAATTTCGCGTGCACTGTACTTAGGCTTAGTTGTAACAGACGCTCATTATTCTCGATGACACTTCACTGAAATCTCACCTTTGTTGCTCACTTACTTTGATCTCGAGAAGGATCGATTTTAGCTTTGACGTAATTGAAATTTTCAAACGTTCTTATTGACTTTATTTTGTTTTAAATAAATGGTACTTTAATGAAGAAAGTGATTAATTAAAATATGCTTTGACATCCTGACGACTCTTGAAGCCCCTTAAAGTGGCATCTAGGGTTCAGAACAAGAGATCCAAAGCTTTTAAGATTCGGAATTTTGTATGAAATGATTACAAAAAATGAAAAATGAAAAAAATGAAAAAATGTTTATTGCATATACAAAGTATGTTTTTCTATACAGAGTTTGGATTCTCCTTTTAAGTGAGTAGATCACTTGTGACAGGAGAGTCCGCTCTCCTATAACAATAAGTGGTTACTTATTGTTAAATCAATGACAATATAGTTTTAAAAAAACTAAAACTTTTATAAATGTTGCATAATATAAAATTATTGTACGGAACGTCTAGGTTCCGCAAAACCCTCTTTAGGAATCGCTTGTCTAGAGCAATTAAGGTATTTGGTTGCTATGAGCTCATTGTTACTGAAATTTGTATCAACTGTCCACCCAAAAAGAAATGCGAAAGGTCACAGGACACAGGAAGTGCGTATTTTTGACAGCAAACTTCGCGGGAAAAGTGACAACGGTGATTTTTTGACGTAGGATCAGGAAACCCATGCCAGGCCTCTGAACGAATGATAAGGTCAACGTTTATAATTTATTATGCTGAGTGTAAAAATACCTTGATCAAAGACATCACACATACCTTCAACTTCCTACACATCATATCACGAGACATTACCTAAAAATATTATTGAGAAACGATTTTCATTTTTGATATTAAAAAAAACTGCAAATATAAAGCATACAATAAAATGAGGGCTATAGACTGTTTTTCTGAGTGGCCTGAACGTGCAAACGCTATTTGAAGAGAAGAAAAAAAAGAAAAAACGTTAATGACTGGTTTTAATCAAAACTCATAAAATAATTTTCATGACCTTGACATTCAATAGCATAATAATATTGATGTCCCAGGTACATCATCATTCCATCATCATTTCAGCCATTCGAAGTCCACTGCTGAACATAGGCCTCCCCAATTGCTTTCCACGTAGATCGATTCTTTGCCGCCTGCATCCACCGGCTCCCCCCCGCCCTGACCAGATCGTCGGTCCATCGCGTTGGGGGCCGCCCTCTACTACGTTTGCTGATTCGTGGTCGCCATTCAAGAACCTTAACGCCCCATCGGTCGTCGGTTCTTCGAGCTATGTGCCCCGCCCATTGCCACTTCAGCCTGCAAACGCGCTTCGCTATGTCGGTCACTCTGGTTCTCCTACGGATTTCCTCATTTCTGATTCTATCACGTAGGGACACTCCGAGCATAGCTCTCTCCATTGCACGCTGAGCGACTTTGAGCTTCCTTATGAGGCCCATAGTCAGGCACCACGTCTCAGTCCCATACGTCATCGCTGGCAACACACACTGGTCGAAGACTTTCGTCTTGAGACACTGAGGTACTTTGGACGAGAAGATTTTGCGTAGTTTCCCGAACGCAGCCCAACCGAGCTGGATTCGACGATTGACCTCTTTCTCGAAGTTGGACTTACCTAATTGGACTTTTTGTCCCAGGTATACGTACTCGTCGACAACTTCGAGGGCCGAGCTTCCCACTATTACTGGGGTAGGCACAACATGGATATTTGACATGATTTTGGTCTTATCCATGTTCATTTTAAGACCTACCCTTCGGGAAGCTCTGTCGAGGTCTCCGAGCATTGTGCCCAGATCCACAAGCGACTCCGCTATGACCACTATGTCGTCGGCAAATCGAAGGTGAGTCATATACTCGCCATTTATGTTGATGCCGTAGTTTTCCCAGTCCAGTAGCTTGAAAACATCCTCCAGAGCAGCAGTGAACAGTTTCGGAGATATGACATCACCCTGTCTCACGCCTTTCTGCAAGAGGATAGGATTCGTGCACTGGTCCAGTACTCGTACGGACATGGTGGCGTTTCTGTATAAACTCCTCAGAACTTCGATATACCGATGATCAATGCGGCATCGCTGCAGGGACTGAAACACTGCCCAGCTCTCGATCGAATCAAAGGCTTTCTCATAGTCCACAAACGCTAAGCAAAGTGGCTGGTTATACTCCTCGGTCTTCTGTATAACCTGCCGCAGCGTGTGAATGTGGTCTATGGTTGAAAAGCCTTTTCGGAAACCGGCTTGTTCGGGAGGCTGGAAGTCGTCAAACCTTTGACCGAGACGGTTCGTGATGACCCGTGAAAACAACTTATAGACGTGGCTCAGTAGCGTGATTGGCCTATAATTCTTCAAAAGGGATTTGTCACCTTTCTTGAAGAAAAGGACAACCACACCACTGGACCACGCCTGTGGCGTACGTCCCTCGAGAATTACGATATTAAAGAGCTTCTGGAGTACCTTAAGTACTGGTGTACCACCCGCTCTCAGAAGCTCTGCTGTCATCCCGTCTTCCCCCGGTGCCTTGTTGTTTTTTAGTTGTTTCAGGGCCATCCTAATCTCGTACAGGCTGACGTCCGGGATGTCTTCGGTGGTATGTCGAGTTAGTTTGGCTCTAGGGTCTTTAGCCAAACAAGTAGCGGGATCTTGCGTACTGGTATACAACTGTCCATAAAACCTTTCGATCTCCCTCATAATCTCAGGTCTCGACGTGACTAGACTGCCTTCGTTGGTCTTCAGCTGTGTCAACTGACTCTGACCAATAGACAGATCCCGTGCGAACACTTTTGAACCCCTGTTCCTCTCTATTGCATCTTCAATACAATTTGTATTGAATTTGCGAATATCGAGTCGCAAGGATTTCGAGATCTGTCTATTGATGAGCCGGTAAGAAGACGCTTCCGCTGAAGACTGCAATCGCATGTCTCGTCGCGCTTCCATGAGATTAAGAGTTTGAGTCGACAGTTTATTGGTTTTAGTTTGTCGGGTCTTATAATGTTTGGACCCGACAACGTGGACTGTCTCAACCAGCCCGCCGCTTATATCGTCAACGGTTACGCAGTTCTCCAGACCTGCGAAGCGATTTTGAAGCTCGAGCTGAAAGTTCTCGGGGTTTTGAATATGGGCAGCTGAGGGTCGGAGCGTAGACCTCATCAAACGGGACCTTTCAAGCTTTATATTAATATTCAATGTGCCCCTTACCATTCGGTGATCGCTACCGGTTTTCACCCTGGCGATCACAGAGACATCATTGAATATTTGTCGCTTAGTGGTCATGATGAAGTCTATCTCATTCCTCGTGAAACCATCGGGGCTCAGCCAGGTCCATTTCCTGTGTGGTGGCTTCTTGAAGAAGGAGTTCATCATAAAGAGGCCCTCCTTCTCCATGAAGTCAGCCAACCGCTGTCCCCTATGGTTCCTTCGCCCTATTCCAAATTGCCCCACTTTCTGCTCGTCACCGCTTCGTTGGCCTAGCCTTGCGTTAAAGTCTCCCATAACAACCGTGTAGTGAGTCGGTGAAGTATGAATGGCGACAGAAATGTCATCATACAATATCTCCACGTCCTCGTCAGGGTGTGCCGAGGTCGGTGCGTAAACCTGAATTACCTTCAACGAATACCGTTTGGTGATTCTGAGTATTAGATACGCTACCCTGGTCGACACACTCCGAATAGACACGACGTTGTTACGGATAGACTTCCGGACGATAAAACCGACACCACCTTGGGACAGGCGATCGCCCTCCCGGTGGTATAGCAAGTTGCCGGACTTAAGGATTACCGTATCCTCTCCCTGTCTACGGACTTCGGATAACCCGATAATGTCCCAGTGCAACCGCTCTATTTCCTCCTCCAGCTCGTCAATCTTCTCGTCGGTCCTCAGTGTGCGCGTGTTATAAGTTGCCAGGTGCAGAAGTCGTCGTTTTGGGTGGTAGCCGGATCTCTGCCGGTGATTCTTAGCACCCCCTGCCCCGCCGTTACCAAGACCGCTACCGTAATCTGGAATAGCGGGGCCGCCGGGGACTGGGGGCCGTATACGCGTGTGTGCCATTTTCCATTTGGGGGTCCCAGGTACAGTCTGAATGAAAAAAAATTCGTTATAATGGGCAGAATATGCGGGTTTCGGCTCTCTCGGCTTTAACCAGGACATTTTTACACCCCATATACCTAGTTAATAGTTATATGTTGATATAAAAATGTTTTTGAGAAACGATTTTCATTTTTGGTATTTAAAAAAAACTGCAAATAGAAGCATACAATAAAATGCGGGCTATAGACTGTTTTTCTGAGTGGCCTGAACGTGCAAACGCTATTTGAAGAAAAGAAAAAAAAGAAAAAACGTTAGTGACTAGTTTTAATCAAAACTCATAAAATAATTTTCATGACCTTGACATTCAATAGCATAAAAATATTGATTTCCCAGGTACAGTCTGAATGAAAAAAAATATCCTTATAATGGGCAAAATATGCGGGTTTCGGCTCCCTCGGCTTTAATCAGGAAATTTTTACACCCCATATAGTTAATAGTTATATGTTGATATAAGTTCTTACATTATCCGAAATGTTTGAAGTGGGAAGGTTTTAAAAAAGTTTTTATTCAAGAGTTGGTTTGAGAGCATTTGGCACCCCAAGTTTGTGTGATATATGGGTCAATCAACTTTTAAATGTCGTAAGGTGGAAAATTTTGAATTTTATTTTGTAGTCTTATTTTCCATTTTTATGTATTTTATAAAACAGAAAATTTATTATTCTTTAGCTTTTTATAAAGAGCAGAGCTGATTGATCAAAATAGAGCACTTTTAACTTTAAAAATTCAAACAAACCACGTTAAATCTGTCTCCTGGACCACTAACCTAAAATGATTTTTAAACGAAGCACACAACATTTAAGATTAAAAATAACCAGTTTGTTTTGTAGTATAGATGATATATTTTAAGTTTTCATATAAACAAATCAAAAATAACGCATAACTTATGAAATATTATTCTTTAAATTGTCCCCAAGACAACTATTGTCTCATATGCTACTTAACTTTTAATTAAAACAGAAAATAGTAACAATTATGCAACACAACACTATCTGTCAATTCATTTTAATTTGTACATTGATCTGTAAAAATTTTCATGAACCAATTATGTTTTAAAAAGTGAAACGAAATGACAAAGTGCTTTTCATTATAGGGACAATTTAGTTGTCCAATAGACATCGTTTGGTTGTCCAAAGGAAAAGTGTATGATTAAACGTGCGTTAAACTTTATAAGAAGTGATAAATAAAACAGGTTTATGAAAGTATCAAAAGTATTCTTTTTATTAAACGTTATTCTTAATAACACTAATAAATTTCAAAAGCTATCAACATCCTTACAAGTTATAGCAGTCTTTAAAATCAACTAAGTAGTTAACTTTCCTTACATTAATCAACTTAATATTCCTGTACTGATTCGTCATATTAAAAACATGCTTCTTTATGATTTTCAACTCTTCTTTAAAATTTTCTACCATGTTTTGTACCATGTCTTCTTTTACTTTTTTCACATTATTTACAGCTTTTATTTTTCTTCCTTCTTTCAGGTAGGTTTCTTCTTCTCTAACCCATTCAAACCATTGTATTTTGCCTTCAAGTTTGTTTTCATTTATTTTGATTTCTTTCTTTTAACACTGAACGCAGGTTCCAAACATGCAAACCATTTTGCTGCTGTTACAGACCCTTTCCAAAATGAGCGCACTAATCTCTATGGCATTAATTACACGTATCTGTCTTAGAGCCTTTATCTTAGCTATTGAATTTGTTTGTATTTTGCAATGACACATTTTCCTTCCATCTATTGTTGGTCTGACTACGTAGAAAGATCGATGTTTAAAATAAAAATAAGATTTTCTTTTTGAGCTCTGTATGTCCGATGCGCTCGTTTGTTCTTGACCTAACTGTTCCTTTAATATCTAGGCACCCCTGTATAATTTTAGTTTTTTGTGACGAATCTATAATTTTAAATATGGTTTTCAGTAGGTTTCTTCCTCCTTTTAGAGCTTTTATTTTCTTGTATGTTTCTTTAATGGCATTAGACAACGTTTTATATTTCTATTGTCTTTCTTCACTTTTCTCTGTAGGCTGATTTACTTAAATTTTTAGTAATTGCTTTTCCTTGCGATGAGCTCTCTTTTATATTTTTCATATTTCTTCTTCAACATCTTGGCTTCGCTTTGTATGATTTAGTTCTTTACCTGCGAATTCTTTTTCTTCCTCTTTTTTTACGTGTAGATGGCAACAATTTAACAGGAGAACTGTGCGGAATGGGTTCGTATTGTTCTTGGGGTATATTTATTTCCTGCAAAATAGATGGAGATCTTGGGAGGTGTATCGTTAAAAATATTATAAACACCAGTTTTTCGTTTTCTCTATTCTTGTTTACGCAATTCCCAAATAATTCTGCTATCTCTTTGTTCCTCGGGATTAAAATTTGATATCAATCTTTTATTTTTATGATAGCTTTCCCTTTTCTTCCGCTTAGCCAATTTATCTGGGTTTTCTTTAAGACTCTCTCTATACCGTCTTGACTTTTCTGCTTCGACAATCCCATACTCTAAAACCATAAACAAAAACCATGAAAAATATATATATATTTTTTAATAAAATCTTTTAGAAATCATTTTGCATTATATTTGTCCCATAGACAACCAAACTGTCCTACGGACAACCAATTTCGTTGTCCAAGTGACTGGTTGTCCGTGTGACTTTTTCGCAAATTTCAGCTGCCTATTAAATACTATTGCGTTTTTGTGATTTGCCTGTTTGTCAGATTTAAATGTAGATAAAATAGAATTTGTTGCATAATCATTTAATATATAATATCAATTACTTACGTAAATCTGATGGTGGTCCGATGGACTGACAATAAACACACCCACTCCCTCACACAATACTCGGTCGACTGACGCCGCGACGGTTAGTGATATCATGATGGCGGTCGATCGTGTCGTTCGGCAATAATCGAATTATATTCGGCTAGTCGCTTTGTACGCACCAAGTTTATTCTATGATATGATTTTTCAAGTAACTTTCGGTTGTCCGGGTGACTTCAATATTGTATGGGACAAAAACTAAATGTATAAAAATCGTATTTTAAGTAAATTAAATAAGTACTCCACATGTTTTCTTGTTAGTTTAGATTCCTATAAATGATTTAGAATAATTTATATTAATTGACTCATAGCGTTTTTTTTCGTAATTCATAGTTTTGTGCTGCAATGTTGGTCGGGGACAATCTGAAATACTATTTGAAAACCCTTTTTGTCATTTGGACAACCAATTAACAACTGATATATTACAATAAAATTAAAAGCACTTTTAATAATAGGTTTGTTAATGTCAATATTAATGGAAAATACACAATTGTAACTAATATTTTAAATAGAAATTTTAAAATAGGTCAGGGACAGGGTAAGGTTGCCGTCGTACAACTAAAAGTTGATCGACCCATATATACCCAACCAGGGGCACCCACTTCCAGAAAACTCGTTAAAAGTTTTATAGTGAGAGAAACCGACGACAGCTGAAAAACACTTCCCACTGTAGCATGAAAATAGTGGAAAATCTACTTTCCTATTTCACATTTCTTCATAAGGGTGATAAAGAGTTTATTTGTACAAAATTTGATATAAAATGATGACATTAAACAGTAAAAAGTTCTCATATTTCGGTGTAAGTGATGACATTAAACAATAAAAGTGATAAGCACTTTCTATAGCAAAATAGCATGCAAATGTCAGTCAAGTCTGGTCTTAATACATTCATCATATCAATCTTAAAAAGTTCACTGCTAAACATTAGCCATCCCAATAGATTACGTTATATTAAGGGGACTTTGCCCATAATCACCACGCTGCGCAGGTGGGTTGGTGATTGCACTTCGAACCAGTACGCAGAATGACACTGCTGCCCATCACCCGGTAGGATTTCTTTTGTCTACTATTACGACTCCCCGTGAGATGAGAGTGGATGGCACTATTCTAGGCCGGTACAATACGGCACAATACACGGTTAAATACATAACAAGCGATCAATTCATGGAATCATAATTTCAATACATCCTAATATAGATGTTTGGTATGTCAATTAGGATAAGTTTAGGCAAATTCATAAAATTGTGTTTGTCAGCAATGCTATCAGTCTTCATCGAAACAACTTGTTTATATGTAGTTACCCCCTATTGATTCGTAATTAAAAAGGGACTAGGTACTTTGAGTTGAATACACAAATTTTACTGTTATATATCTGTAGCTGAGAGGTAAAAAATAATACAATTTTTTCAATTTCTGCATATGCATTGTCTCTAAGAATTTTGACTTTATAGCTTTCACTGTAGGAATCCCACAGGCACTCATGTTTTTCATATTCGTTTAATTGTTAAATCGCGTGTCCATTTTACTTGCGACGCCATTTTTTTTGCTTTTTTTTTAAAGCACGGATCATGGATAAAAAATCTGACCATCAGTCAGATTTTTTTGCCTGCTAAAAAGCAAAGCGTATTTACATTTGCTAAATGCATGCTTTTTAGTATGGTCTAAAAAAGCGTGCTAAAAAAGTATAAAAAAATTGCAAATGTAAACCAGCCATTATTTTTCTTTGTCTCTTAGCTACAGGATATATTATGTAGTTGTTGTATATATTTTACTGTTGAAAATCTCATTGTTTACCTAATATACTGTAGAAACATATATTTAATTCAATAACGGAAGGAAAATAGCTTATATATCACGAAAAATATCTCGTGACCTGCTAAGAGCGAGCGATTATTTTTTAAGCAGTACCTACGACGCGGAATTTAAATGAGTGTTTGCTTAGAATATATACTTGCTATATTGAAAAAAAGTAACATTATTATTTCTATTCGTACAACAAGTTAAATTTATTGCTGACTTAAATTAATAATCAAAAAATAAATAGAGTAAGTATAGAGGAAAAAAAGAGGTATCTAAGGACATTTTTTATGAATTTTGTACTAGATTAAGCTTTCCTTACTGTAGACAGTAAAGATTAATTTAAGCATATTTTTTTCTGGAAGCGTCAGCAATCATCGTCATAATAATATTTGAGCCTATTCTGTGAACAATGTGTAATTTATGTACTTAATGTGTTTATTATCTAATGAATTATTCAGTTTTATAATGTTTAATATCAGTAATCCAGCCATAATTTGTAGTTGTGTGTATCACACTTCGATTTAATAAGTCTCCGGGGTTTTCAGGCAGGCAGAGAGTAGCCTAAAATAATTATCGAAAATTCTGCTGTCATGCTTTTAATTAAAAATAATAACATAAACTTTTGGTCGATATATAAAATCTCTTGACGTGAAAAGCTTACCTTTTTTTAGTTGCACATCGCTAATGAAATAATTGGTTTTAAGTTGCATTAGTAAGAGTGCATTAAATCAAGTATTTTATGACTAAGTTGTGATATTTTTATTGTATTGTAAATAACTTTTGTTTACAATACAATAACATATCACAACTCTGTCATAAGATACTTGTTTTTATTTGAAAATGGAAAAGTGCACTATTAATGAAACACACTGTAAAAGTGTAATGATAGAATCGAGCATTGGTCAAGTCACAGATATTTGATAGAGTAATGTGGCTCTAAAAGGAAAGAGCTGGTGCAAATATATAACTGAGTTGACTTCAAGTATGATCAAGAGTAAGTTTGATCTTTACACTTGATGTCAGTTTTATATGAAGATATATTTTTTAAGGAAAATGATATATACCGACGTAGGGCGCTTCCAGTTCACTCTATAGCTACCAGCGTTGGGAGGAAATCTCGTGAATAGATAATGCTATCAAATTAACTGTTGCGTACAGGCAGTGCGCTCTCCTCAACTGTTAGCAAACTGTGGGCGCGGGTAGTGCAAGGAAAGTTCGCAAAAATATTGCGTAATAATAATATATGAAGGTGTATAGGGATCCTACAAATACATAAGGAGCCCAAGCCAACCTCACCTGCAAGTGGTGCACCTGCTGATCAACGGACGAGGCTCTGGCGAACATAACTGTGCCCTGTAAGCGGCAATAGGCGAAGTTTGGGCGTATAGCATGCCTCTGCCTACCCCTTCGGGGAAACAGGCTTAAATATATATATATATATATATATATATATATATATATATATATATAATATTAATACCTCCTAGTTCTAGGATACATAGTTATTATATACTTGGTGAATTGCCTGTATATCAACTCCCCAATTTAGAACCTAAAGACAGTTATTAAATAAGCAACGAACGACTTCAGATAAGTTGATATTAATAAAGTCATCATCGTCATGTCCTCAGGCATTAATGTCCCACTACTGGGCTAGAGCCCCCTCTGACAATCTAAAATAACAGATATTTCAGTCATAGATACTCCATAACGCGAACTCATTGAGAATTAGATAACAGGTGTTGCTTATAACTACGCTTTTTAATATAAGTAAGCCCTTCAAATGAGCACAATTCATCTGTTCATAATGCGAACATAGTTTATAATTCTAGATATAGATGAATATTAGTCACGATAAGCTTGACTTAAAGTGCTTCGGAAGGCACGTTAAGCCGTTGGTCCCGGTTATCACTAAAATGTGGTAGTCGTTAAGCCATGTTAGAGTCTTAACTGGGCGGCTAGAAAAATACTAACATCAAGACGCCATACACCTGCCTCCGCCTATCCGCACTGGGTCTGCGTGGTGGAGTATGACCCAATACCCTCTCACCTTGGTATGTGAGAGCAGGCTCGTGCTCAGTAGTGGGACGTTAATGGGCTGAGATGATGAAGCTTACATTTTATTTTCTAATGTAACACGTCATTATGACCTCATCATGATAATGAGCTGTCATGATGCGGTTAAAATGCTGGTGTGGTAACCGCTTTTAGGCAAACATGGTGTAACGACCTAGGGCACGAAGGATCGATGACTTGAGAAGGCAGGTTCGTACAGCCAGTATTTTCAAGTCGTCACTAATATTAATGCTGGTCATCCGTGCGAGGAAGAGGACTAAGTTAATTGACGCTCTTTGAATGAGAATTGATTTATCAACCGTGATTGGTTTTTTGTCACTTGGAAATATATATTTAGCTCGTTTTAATATCCCATCCAGTCTGTATATTGTGTATCTCCCATTCAATCTTTCAAAAAGAAAATTCGAATTACCATATTGGATCGTTAGTTATTATGACAATTTTATTTACATGTTACTTTATTGCAACTGCTTACTGATGGGTAAAAACACTGGCTTTAGTATAGTATCTTTAGAATCCCTATAGCACCGTAAATAGACGTAGGTACATACAATCACGCCTGTTTTCCCGAAGGGGTAGGCAGAGGCATATTATACGCCCACACTTTGCCAATTGTATTGTTGGTCCTACGTAATAGGCGAGCCTAGTGTGCGTTACCCTAGCAGTAAAGTAGCTATTCGAAAGATATGAGTGGAACCACAGATATAGATAACGAAAGTACCACGATTTGTATTGACGTGGCGACTTTTGAACACCTAACGTGACGTCACTGCCAATATTTAGTAACGGGAAAACCAAACTGATTCAACGACACTGATGCCGCTAATGATAAATATTTTTACGTGAAATCGTTAATGAACAGTATTTAAACAACAAGAGACGCGCGCGGACTTTAAGTAGCGGCGGCCAACCCCGACGATGCATTTGCGTTATTTTTTTATTAACTTTATTGCACAAACAAAGAATAAAATGTACACCCATCAACCAATAATTAGAGCGCCATATGTTGTAATTGTGCGCTGCTTAAAAAAATTGTACACGTTGTCGTTTTTGAAAAACTGACGATTCCTGCTAAGGTAACGTTTTTCGAGCAGAAAAATGTAAACGAATGATCGGTTAGAAAATAAATGTGCACGGATAAAGCTTCTATTTGTGCGTAAATGTGCGCCAAAATTATAATTTGTGCGTCCTTAGGTTTTCTAGATATTGCATTTCCAGCTAGGGTAACGTTTTGCAGAATAGTGTATCTTGGTAACTATTGTATTTGCGCTTGTAGAATAAACATACACCCTAGCTCTTAATGTATGCGTATTAGTGATAGAATTAAATGTAGAAAAAAAGTGAAGAGATTAAAGTGAACAGTATTGACCATATAATACAAAATCCCTATAGTGCCACCTAGCCCCAACCTAATCTGAATTTGTCCTTTAAGTATTTTTTTAATTATGTTCTTATAATACATATGATACACATCTTCAGCACACGAATATGCGTCCATATATGGGAACCTCGACCTTAGGAACTAGTATGCTGACCTTCACGCCATATCAGTTAAGTATTGATTAAATATCTATATACAATTCATAACAATAAAAAAAGAAACCACTCAAGTATTTTTATCCATTTATTAGTTTCATTGTAAACTCATACACTTGTTCTATTCATCAACCGTTTATAATTTACGTTATACACTTCATACACCACGAAATGAGACTTACATCTAGGGCACCATACATTGTAAGGCATCATCTTTAAAGATTATAAGCAACATGTCATGTTAGTACAAAATTATTAATTTATGGATAAAACATTAATAATTGCAAAGGGATACATATTCCTAGGAAAAACGAGAAAGATCTATCGTCCAATAATACAAATAATCATGGTGTAAATGCAATACATGTTGTATTGTGACGTCATAGTACACGTATTATATGAAAAATTAGACTCCCGCCAAGATTGAATTCAGAACGACTGTACTAAAAGTTGCTCTGTATTATTGAATAGGTATGTAACGGTTTAGGTGCACGCAATTAAATAAACTAAATTTGAGTTCAAACTGATATAAAAGGCTTATTATGTTTATCCGCCGGTGATATGGCAGAAATGGCAGGCAAAAAGACTCGAGTCATTCAATATTTTCAAAGTTTTTTTTATAGACGACAAGAAAATTAATCTATGCTTCTATGCGCTTCGGGTTTGCCTTATTGTACATATTACATTACACATTAAGTAATCGCGATAGGTTTAAAAATGCTTCCAGTGACTTCGAACTTCGAGACCGTATAATCTTTATAATAATCAATCATATAGCATGGAAAGTTCATAATTAACCAGCAACTTTTATTCATTATGTACTGGAACTATCAATTGATTCAAACTGATGACTTTGTCTCTAATTGCCAAAAAAGAACTAAACAAGTAATAAACAAGACATGCCTTACAATGTATTAGCGCCTAACACTATGTAGATTTATTATAACATACTCGGGCGCACCATAATTGACTTGAAAAGCAAAACAACACTACCCTCGAAATAAATAAATATAAAATCAACAATACCAATTCCGTTGTATTTTTTTTTTATTCTTGTTACGCACCTATTTCAAAATCAACAAAACAAATTATGGCACCTAATGCTAAAATAAAAATCACATCTCGACATAGATGCGACAACGCACTACTTTTTAGTACCCTTTATATGGTAACTTAATAAGTCTGTTCCATTTCACGGAAAAAATATTCTAATATTAATAATAGATAAAGGGACTTTGAGCTAAAGATCTTCATTAAAATATAGAATGTCACTTTGAGCAATTGAAAGTGCTTACGGCGACTTTTTTAGATTTAGGTAAATAAACAAATACAAATTATGTTCAGCCTTTTTATAGATCTAAACAATAAGTTCCTTACACTTTTTGTTAAATTAAAAAGTTGACTTTAACACTACAAAGTATTTATTATTAAATATTAAACCTTTTGTAAAGTATGGCTAACTCTCTAAGCCCTTTCTTTGCTGATCATTACTTGGAAAAGTTTTGACACACTTCAATTGCGACAGTGACATAAGATATAACATGTTCTAGGCAATCCAATGCTTAACAACATTACGAACAAGAACGATATATAAAAAATAAAATTATACCCATTTCTGGGTAATATTTATACATACAACGACAAGCCGGTTTTCTATATAAATGCCTTTTAATTGCACTTATAAATTATTTCCAAAACAATGCCATAAAAAATTTATTACTTCTATTAAGATACTCTATCGCATTGAGATACTTTAAACCTGTAATGATAATAGTTAGATTGTAAATTCATAAATAAAAATTTAAGCGAAAAATTTCATATCGAAATTTGAAATGCGCGGCGCAAAAGTTGAACAGTGACCTGGGATGCGCAGTAACACATTACGTCTCAATCTAGGTGTAGCATTGTGGGGGGTGGACTGTAACTATAGCAACGCAGCGACGCCACACTCCTACGCATGCACTTAGTCACTTTCTGTCGCTTTCGAATTGTACCTGCGCAGACATCGGCCATTTTTATTCAACTTACGTGCCGCTGACTTTAACATACGTACAAAATTCATCAGCTACAAAGTCCTTTATTAATGAAACGACGCATCACACATAAATCAATACATAATGTCAGCTTAGCCTTCTGAGAACAATTAGCCCGTGGAACATTATCCATACTCGTACTAATATGAATAACCTCTCGATAATAATAATATATTACAAATTGTGTTTTGATACAATTACGATTATAAATACTGTGCGAGAATAATTACATTTGAAAAATCGTGAGATTATATCGTAAATACAAAATTTCGTTATTGTGTAATTCTTTCAACTATACAGATGCCACTGAGCTGTGTCATATGTCAATATTTGGAATCAAAAGTATATTTAAAAATAAATAAAAAAAACAAGAAACAAATGATCGAGAATCAAATAGTTTTTTTTTTAAAGTGATTAACATTCGCATTCAAGCACTGTACTCGTGTATGACTCAGAACTTATCGCGTAAAAAAATTATCTTTTTATGAGTGCAGTCCGCTAAAGAATTCCTCTACACTATCCACTACTGAAAACTATATAAAAATGATTTGAAATTTAAATACATTAACTATAAGATCAAATTAGGCCTTGAATAGTGATCAATACGAATGTCGGTACACATGTAAATAGTTACATGACACAGCTCGGAAGTTACGATATCGATAAACGTATCAAAAAGGATTTCACAGTGCTGTCGAGTTTCCACTCCTTATTCCATTTAACACCATCTAAACTCATAACTCTAAACTCTTATTAGATGAATGACAGTCACATAGCATTATTTGTCAGGTAGACATAAGATACAACAAATATAACTAAAATAAAATACTAGATTTTCATACTAAAAAGTATATAAGAGTTTTCTAGACAAGGTCTATAAACTTAATCTTAATCTAACTTCAGATAATGATACAAGGAAAGAGTTAATCGGGGACAAAATCGAATCACTCAGAGACTACAAAAAAAAGACTATGATGCAAAATGACTGTCAAAACATTCAAAATCTTCCCTAAACAATCTTAAAACTAACTAGGCGTACTTAATTATAAATTATGCATTATCTTTGGCGAAACGACTGCTTGTGCACTAGTACCGTACAACTTATGAAACAATAAGTGGAAAATAATAATATATTACAATATTTGATCATAAAAAATGTACGAACATCGTTGTAAATTCTCACAAAATTTTCTAGGATTGTTTTTTTTAATACTGTGTTTACAAAACAGTTTGCGTGACGCATGCGCCCATTTACTGGTACCACTTACGCTAAACATTACGGTTAAATATACAGCTAATACTAGAATTTCACTAGAAAACTTTCCACGAAATGTTACTTTGATGCTTTATTTTTGGGTTTAAGACAAGTTTGAATTAATTGAGGTAGTTACAAAATAGTGATTGTTTTTTGACAGACATTTAGAACGACTTCATTACTCATTACTTATATCGAAATAAAAAGTTCCTGTGTGCGTTTGTTAGTAATTCTTACGGCCTGAAATTGATGATCATTCTTTTGTATTTGAATAGTTTCTAGCGGCTGTTATTCAGATTCTAGGACAACGTTTATCAGAGCAGTTAGAAAACTAGAAAACTGTTTACTAGCTGCAGATTAGTTGCTTAACTCAATATTTTATAGAGACATTGAAGACAAAACTATTAGCTGGGTAATCAAACTTAGGCCTACATAATCAAATAATTTTGGTACTGGCCGGAGGAAAATCTTGACGAGCTTTTGCAAAATTCCTGTCCTCCTCTTTCCTGCCCGCAGTAAATGCGTGCCAATTTTTTTAAATTGACGTTCACAAGAAATTATTGAAACTTGTAGAAACTGTTGACTTGTGAAATCGAAAGTGATTAACGCAGCCGACCTACAAGTAAATGTATAAACCCATCGTAGAACATTAAAGTTCAAAAATCCAGCAAAAACGTAATATTTCAAGGACACAATTATCTAGATTATTGTTATCTTTACAATCGATTTATAATTAGTGGTGTTACAGCGAGAGCAGTACTTTTTTTCTTATAATTTAAACTACTTTTAATTATTATTCTAAAAGTATCTCCAAATATTTGTTCGTCACATCATTATGGCAGTCACGTGTGTACCTTGTATTACAGAAATATGGCATTATTGCTTTCAGAACCTTTCCCTTTCACAATTCACACAAGTTGGAATGAACAATTTCACAATTTCCTTATTATCAATCGAATAAATTAATCGTAACCATAAATTATGTAGAAGTTTTAATATTAGGGTATATTATTATCCTACAGTTAATATTTACATGAGAGTTCAATGCAATGTCAATCACGCATCGCTTTGAGCCGTCAATGTCTTTTTTTACATAGATTAATTAACGCGTTACTCCAACGAGATTCGAAAACATTGTTCTAACATTATAGATTATTGTAATAATTTACAAGTAAGTATTCGTATTAAAAAAATCTACCTATACCAATCACACAGAGACATGCTATAAAATCATTTATACATCGTTTTGTATTAATTTTTAAATATATATACAAATATATTATTGTATTCAGACATACGACACATTACAAGATTATGAGACTCAATAGTAACTACTTATAAAGATAAATGCCAAAACACTGTTCCCTTTAATTTGGCATCACTCTGTAATAGTCAACTAGTATAAGAAAGTCAACCATCATTATGGAGGTATCCTTAACCCTAGATTGAGCGAAACCGAGTCGACAACTTAGTCTGTTAATCTTTAATCAACAACAATTAATTGATAAAGAAATCAGATTCTAATTTATTGGTCTTCATTTCATTAATGTTTTAAGAACACAGCCTTTTTATGGACATTTTGTTAGAAAAAGGAAATGTTTAAAATTTTATTTTTTTAATTGAAATCAGTTGGTTTTAAATGCACTATTATTAATTTATGTAAATTTAATTAGTCTGAACAATATGCAATCAATTAGGCATTTTCTATAAAGTCTACTAGAAAAATTTTATAATAGGCCACGATAAAGATTTTGAAAATAAATCTAAATGTGTGTGCAAAATTTTACTAATTATTTTTTAAACATTTTACTTAAAAGATATTTTTTTGATCTTTGAGCAATATCTGCTTTGTACATAATACACAAAAAACAAAACACACTCAATTAAAATTCGAACATAATCCTGCTAAATTAAACAGTTTTGATGTAAACGCTACGGTTAGTTAAATTTTATATTTTTTCACGAATGGTCTGAGCTGTTAGTTAGAATTCAAAAAAGCAATGTAACTGCTTTAATCAGTTTACTTCAACAACACTCTCTAGTCGGCATCAAACTATTTTCGATCTTACAGCTAACGTATGGTTAAAATTTCTTCTGAGATGTAACTACCGTTTAATTTAGTGGAATCTACCAGCTGACGGGATAAAAGTGTAATACAACTTAATAAAAAGAGCTTTAAGAGTCATAGATATTATAAATATGATATTTCGAGAAAATGTAAAATAATGCAAAATATTGTATGTATTATACCTACAATATTTTGTTACATACTTGCAAGTATTGTAAAAGACAGATTATATGTAGACTTTTAAATTATAAAAAAAAAAATGGTTGCCTGTAAAGTCGTTTTTACGGGCGAAGATTTTACGTGACAACGTCTTTTTCTCGGTAGAATATTTATTGATATGAATATAATTAAATTGCACAATAGGAACAAGGAATTGAATGAAAATAAGAATTGCACAAATTTTAACTATAGAAATATAATGCGCCTAATTCTCTAGTGCTGCGCGCGCGGCAGACCGATCATAGTTGAGTGGGAGAGAGACGCAAGGCATTCGCCGGGCCTCTCTCTCGTTCGGTGACTCATCGTAACGTTACCGAGCGTTACACTTTTTCATAAGTGACTCCCAGCCGCAACCTAATTTAAGACGTTGTCACGTCAAAAAAAATGTTTTTATTATAGAAGCGTTCATGTATACACAAAAATGGTTGCCTGTAAAGTCGTTTTTACGGGCGAAGATTTTACGTGACAACGTCTTTTTCTCGGTAGAATATTTATTGATATGAATATAATTAAATTGGCCGATTCAATGCGCCTAATTCTCTAGTGCTGCGCGCGCGGCAGACCGATCATAGTTGAGTGGGAGAGAGACGCAAGGCATTCGCCGGGCCTCTCTCTCGTTCGGTGACTCATCGTAACGTTACCGAGCGTTACACTTTTTCATAAGTGACTCCCAGCCGCAACCTAATTTAAGACGTTGTCACGTCAATAAGTAGAAACGTGTTTTGCTTACATTTGCAATAAAGACATATTTGAAAGTAAAATGAGATATAGTTCAATATAATGAGAGAAAAAAACGAAATATTAAAACTGAAACTAGAAATTTCTTACCACCTGTCATCACAGCACGCATCCCACAATTTATATCCAAACCCTATTCAAATGTATGCTATCAAAGATTTCCGTACACGACGGCGATAATCAAAGTCTTATCATATGTAACTCAACTTTACAACATAATATTTTACATATTAATTTAATAAGTATAAAAGTTATTAAATGTATTGATTTTGGAAATTTATAGGTTGCTGTTCCAATTTTATTCCTCAATAGATTCAAATATTTAGGCTTTCTTTCCAGATCGTCATACAATATTTAGTTTAAAATTAAATTGGGCGCAAGCCAAATAGATATTTATTACGAAATGTATAGGATAACAATTGGCTTGCAATTAATGAAACCATAAACTAAATACTTAAGATCTAGAAAATTTCTCTATGTTTTGATCTAGAATATTTCCCACAGTCTATGTAGACATAGCGCATTATACATTTTCACTATGCTTGTCATAGAGCATGCGTTAAAGCGCATATGTCAACGCTGTCTTAAAATACGATCTTTTTATTAAAATGTCTAGGCTTTTGAGGGTTAACTTGTTTTAAATCCATATGCAAGTACTAGTTTAAACAACTTGTTAATTAGGCGTTATAAGGTGTGCGATTCGTTAGTAAAGTTTTGAGATGTTGTTTACACAATTCCATACAAAAGCATTTTACATAGTGAGGGGTCGCCTTACGATAGTCTCTTTATCTTCTTTTATCTTTAAAATTCATGTTTAATAATGCTTTAGAAGAACTAGGGATGAGTAGAGTTCATTAAATAGTTGCCTATAATTATACAAACATAGAGGAACATTTTTGATATCATTTAGGCTCAATTGCTGAATGAATTTTGCGGTATTCAGAGAATCTATTATCATAACCTATGCTTGATTGTTCTTTTTATTCTTTATTTGACGCCTAAGGACCCAAACACTCTTTAGGACAGTCACATATCAATGTTTTAGTACAAAAAATTGCATTGTCGAATATTTTCTTCGTTAATTTGCTCACATAATACAATTCTTGTAACGGAGCACATTTCCTTTAATTTAATTTTCTAGTCATATAATTTAATGTCAGCGTGAAAATTTAACGGTTCACTCGATTGACGCAACAAATATTTCTGTAAATATGCTTATAGTTCGGTGACGGCGTACAAATCTCGTTGATCGTGCTGCGGCGGCGGTCGATCGACTCGCCTGCGATGCTGCGTGTTCGTATTCGGCTGTTGCCTTCTCGGGCGCTGCAGCGAGCGGTATTCTAGCGCTGCAGCCGACAAAGGTTGCGGTTCGGCGCGTCGCGGCGCACGGACCGTGGCGTACTTATCTGCGTTGTGAGAAGCGGAGGCGGAAGCGGGAGCGGAGAAGGTAGCGAGCGAGGGGACGGGCGCGGGGGCGGGGGCGGCGGGGCGCGGGCGGGGCGCGCGGGGACCGAACGACGCGTACTTGGGGTCGAAACGGTTCAAGCTCGCCACGCGTCCGGATTGACCTGGCAAATGACAAAATAAATAACGTTATTGTTAATATAATTTCTATACTACGTCTGCAAAGATGGGAAATGAGGGTACAAAAATAGGTACACATAAGTTTACCAAAAACGTTCTTAGTAGGTAGGTAGTTCTAAGTAGGCTTAGATTGGGCTGAATTTTAGTTGCTACACGGATTGACTGCCGTCCTACCCTGAAACCTAAGGGAAACATGTGTTTACTGTTAAACCAGCTGTCAGAATATTATAGGGCACTGACTTCCTAATAATGACTTTCATGGATTTTCATGAAAACCGGGACCAACGGCTTAACGTGCCTTAAGAGGCACGGAGCAAGCGATCAGCGGTCAGAATGCCGGTCCCTTAGGTTCTTGATCTGTATTATTACTCAGTATTCGTATTGGTTTAAACTTATACTATGATTAATCAAAGAAAGATGTTTCCCTATGGATTGCGGAGGTCAGACGGCATTCGCTCCAAGTAACAACTCCAAGTGAAATTCAATCAAATCTGGTTACACCAGTGAGCAGACAGAGCTGGGCACTAAGCTTAAGTCTAGGGCAACCGGAATAATGCTAGGTGATGAGGAGTATACAGTATTAGTATATGTCCCAGTGTGAGGGATCCCCGAGGGAGGCGGGATGCCTCAGTGTATAAACGCAGATGTTCTATTCAAATTGCAGAAGAAATGTATAACAATATTCGCAAACATCGACAGAATGGATAGCTGCAGGCCACACTTCATTGAACTTGGCATACTAACATTACCATCTATGTGCATCTTTGAAATCTGTCTATTTGCCAAAAAGCATATTAATCTATTTCTTTAAAGAAAGACCATTGCTCACATTCTCGTAACTTAAGAAATAAAAATTAACTCGCTCTACCGATATCAAAGCTTTCTATATGTCATTCTGGGCCCTATATAATGTGTATTAAGATTAAGATATATGTGTATTAAAATACCTCAACAACTAAAAGAAACCTCCAACTTCAATATATTCAAGAATAAATTTGAAAAATACTTGACCAAATAATGTTATTACAATATAAAAGAGTTTTTCGAGGATAGAACTAAACTGTAACGCAGTGTGAAATATAATGGAAAAATTATAATAGAGGTACATATGAGTAAAATAATAAATATAAATAGATAAATAATATAATATAAGTTATATTAATTAAATAGTGTGTAAGTAATTTTATATTAAAATTGTGTTGCTGCGCCCTATCAGGGTATTATGTATGTACCTTTACCTTTTATAACATCCTATGTATCTCATATGTACTCATGATAGCAATATATATTTGAAGTTTGAAAAGTTTAAATACACGCACCATTCGCGTGGTCAGAGGCAGCGCCGCCGCCGGGCCGGTCTCAGTAGAAATCGCTACTCTCGAGCGTCTTGCACTGCTTGCTGAGCGTGGCATATTTCCCGTTGTGGGGCGCGCGGCCCAGGGTGTGGGAGCCCCCGAGGGAGGCCGAGCCGCGTTCGGGGCCCCCCGCGCCGCCGCCGGCGCCCCCGCCGCCGCTCGCGCCGCGCCCCAGCGTAGCGCTCCCCGACATGCGTGACCTGGAAATAACCACACTATTGTGGGTATATTATGGGGAGGTCTCATAATGATTTCACATGGATATACATGCCTATAATATAATTAAGATAATGATTGCCGGCCAGAATACCGTTTTAACTCTAAAAACCTTATTCTTTTTCAGTAGAAATGACTAAAACTTCTTGAAATAAAGTAGTTTTCAATTTTATTGTAAAGTAAACTATACTCTATAATTATCTCAACACATATGGCTCTTTTAAATGTACTTTTTTAGCCGAACTACTAAAACTCACGTGGACTGCTTGAGAGAATTTGAAAAGTGATGTTGCACTGTTTTGTTTCATTTACCAACACTCATGTACGTTTATCCAACGTTATTATACATTAATGTTCTAAATATTATAAATTCTAGAAAATAAATCAAAACTGAAGACATGACGCTTAATTTTTATCTGCCCAAGAGTGTAATTATAGTAAGTAAAGTAACTTAAGTAACTTAAGTAAAAAATAAGTAAAGCAAAATAAATTCTTAAATGAGTATAGAGCAAATGTAAGTGATTTGTATGTTAGCGGGTAGTGTTAACGTATCAGTGATTTCTAAGTAAGTTGATCGTGATTGAGTTAGTATGATTAATGCAATTCAAAGTGTTAATTCAAATGACTGAGTGATTTTTTAAGTTGCATGCGTGTATACGAGTGTGCGTGGTTACATTTCGCACCTTTATACTATAGGGGCCCAATTCGAAAAATCATGACTTTTGGGAAAACGCGTTTAAAGATTTTTGAGCCCCTGTATTTTCACAAAATCGATCGAGGTGTGCCCCTATTGTAGGAAAGCTGCGATATATGCACGTGTGCCGGTGTGCCGGTGTGCGTGTCTACATGCAGGTGTGGCTGTGTGGGTGACCTGGGTCGCTCCCGGTCGGCCAGCTCCATGAGTTGCACGGCCGCGCTGTATGAGGGCGGCTTCCCGTTGGGGAAGGGCGCAGCGCGAGGCAAAGTGCGGCTAGCGGCACTGCTGCCCCCACTGGACAGGAATGGCGCTTGCTCCTCGCCCGATCCAGCGCGTCTGTAATCACAACACACACATTACATTCTATTGACCGCTGCTTGAAATTTTAGGCACGTTAATTGCACAACACATAATTGGTTATTCACAACCAATTGCATATCTGGAAAAGCTGCAGCGCGTTTTCACTCTTACGGAAAGGAGCCTCACTAGATGTCGCTTTTTGACTCGCGCGTTTTACATAGCGCTATTTTGTGATAGATTAGATTTGCATACAATCTCGCGTTTTGCCATACATACATTTTAAACTCGCTAACCGAAGAAGCTGTGTTCGGTGGAAGTGGTCATAAACGTTTTTCACTAACGACACGCGTCGTACGCATCTGTATCTCGCTGCAAACGTGATATTAGGAAGTTTACACGTCTAGCAGAAACGACAACGCGTGTCCCTGGCGACATCAGAAACGCTTGGTTTGTCAAAGCCCTAAGGATTAAGGATCGCGAAATTGCCTGCAGTAAACTTTTGGTAGACTTATTATCTCAGCTTATTATCGTCCCACTACTGAGACCTTCTGATACGACCCATTTATATTAGTATTATAATAAATACATACATAATATCACGCCTATTTACCCGAAGGCATGAAGACATGATGATGCCTTGAGGCATATTATATGCCCACACTTCGCTTTTTATATGGTTGGTCCCACGTAATAGGTGGCGAGCCTATTGCCGCTTACCGGGCACTTTTATGTTCGCCAGAGCCTCGTCCATTGATCGGCAGGTGCACCACTTGCAGGTGAGGTTGGCTTGGGCTCCTTAGATATTGGTAGAAGCCCTATACATATATATGGGTCGTAAGAGTAGATGAAGAAGCGCTCGTAACTCTGCGGTGATCGGTGGTCGGAAACGATCACCAAAGTATAGCAGAGTTTACAGAGATCAGTCCTTGGATGGGTGACCGTTTGTGTGGCATTTGATATCGAGCGCTTAAGTGCTTCGGAAGGCACGTTAAGACGTTGGTCCCGGTTATCATTAAATTTTAAATAATTTACAGTAGGACGCAATACACCTGCCTCCGCCAATCCGCACTGGGTCAGCGTGGTGGAGTATGATCCAATCCCCTCCCACCTTGGTATGTGAGAGGAGGCCCGTGCTCAGTCGTGGGACGTTAAAGGGCTGTAATGATGATGATGATGATAATGAAGAGTAGATATTTATATTATATCATACCTCACCACGCAGACCCAGTGAGTATTGGCAGAAGTAGGTATATAGGCGTTCTGCTAAAAGATCTTTATAAGCCGCCTTACATACTATATAGCGAAGAGCGGGATCAACCTAACTTAACGTGCTTCGAAAGGCACGAAAGCGCTTAACATTTAATCAGGGATTTGGTGCACTCAAACTGTCCTCATCCAAGGACCTCTGTAAACTTTGCTCACTTCGGTGGCCGTTTCCTACCAAATACTACTTATACTGCAGAGCTACGCGCATTTCCATTTAGACACAAAGACAATAACTTAAGTGAACTCACTTAGTATTGATATAGATCCAAGCATGTGAGTCGACTAGCACGATAGCAGTAAAGAGGAATCCAGCTGCCACTGCCGCTATCAGCTGCAGCGATAAAGCCTGAAACCAGAATACTTCATATTAGTAATACATATAAGACAAAATGAAAGTTTCTTAATTACAACAGAGAAAAAAGGTTACTTTTAAATATTATTTTAATTATATAATAATGATAATTTTAATACTTTTGACATGATTGTCTCTCTGTTTTAATTAAAAAACTTCCATAGGTTTTATTATAACCTAAAACACTACAGCAAGTTTCGGCAAGAACTATGTCGTCACAGGAAAAACCTTTTAAAGTGTTACACAGTTCACAATAAATAATAAAAAATAAATATTTCTGACACTTACGCCAATTATTTAGTTCCAAGATAAGTATCATTAAGAACTTGTGGTATGGATACTAAATAACGGATAAACATATATAAATACTTTTTTTCTGTAAAAAAATACTTAATATACATAGGAAAACACCCAGCCCAGAACAAATATTCATATTTATACACACAAAGATTTGTTCTATGTGGGAATCGAACCCACGACCTCAGAGTGGAGTGCCGGTATACTCGCCACCACGCCATATCGGTCGTCGATATACACTTTCCCAGTTCGCAGTACACAACAAGTGGTCTTAGGAATCACCATCTCACTGTGCCGACTATCAGCACTCGATCTAAAAAAACTGGATAAGTCGTTTTTCTGTAAGACTATTCGGTTTTGGAATTCTATGCTGGTGCATGTGTTTTCCAGGTCTTACTCTAATACTCTCTATAGTACATTACCTGAAGATACCAGGCCCTCTCGGCTTCCACACACAATACGTGGACATTACCTGAAGCCCGCCATCGTCTTAAAAAGAGCAACCATGCGAGCAAGTCGCGAGACCCATATCCTTTAAATTCTGGGTCTCGGGGTCCAACGCAGGTGCGCCCATGACTTTTCGAAGTTGCGTGCGTAATTATCGCCTGCTTCGTGCCTGGGAAAGCACGTTAAGCCGTTGGTGCCGGCTGTCTTGAACATCTATAGCAGTTGTTAATAGAAAGTCAGTGCTTTCAAACATCCTGACAGCTGGTTAAACCATTAATTTTCCTCTGGTGAGGTCAGACGGCAGTCGCTACATGTAATAATTGAAATTCAGCCAAATCTGGTTAAACCAGTTAGCAGACCTGGGCCCTAAGCTTAAGTCAAGGGCAACCGGGATAATGATAATGCTCAGATAAGATGATACTTCTTGAAGATTGATGATATGATTTTTTTTCCTATATTTATTGTATTACAATTCACATACTACCCAGTTTAATCTCAAGTTTTTTTTCCTTTCGCGGGCCAGCTGGAAGATATTTCTTTTTGGAATAAGCTGTGCCCTGTACCCAATGTTTCTTAGTTTTTAGTTTTTCTGTTTGTATATTTCTGTGTGTGTACTTAATAAACAAATAAATAATAATACCTGAAGGCCACCGTCGCAAGCGGCGCGCGCTCCGGCCACGAAGGAGGCCCGCGCCACTCGACACTCGAGCGCACTGCTCAGCGACACTAGCGCCCTCTCGGCTTCTGCCGTCCCAGCGCCTAAAGCTCCAAGGGCTGGCTGGAGCCCTATAGAAAACATTGAGATTAGAATAGATTTATAGAATACGAAAATTTCGATTTCTTTTTTACATTAAATTGGCTCCGAATCTATTCAAAAAATTCTTTCAGTTACATAGAGCTATATTGTTTGTCAGTAATAAGCAAACTTCAAAAAATTCAAAATTCAAAACTTTTTATTTCATAAATTATTACATAGTACTTGAAAACGTCAAGCAATATTATTATTAGATTTAAAAAAGGAATACCTACCAAAACCAAATAATCTAAGCCATGTACATAAAAACATAGGATGAAGTAGTCAAATGCTAGTAATTCTCTAGTTCTCATAGTTTACTTCACAAACCTGGGTCAGTGAAGAGCTGCGGGGCCCCCCGAGCCAGCACTGCCAGCGCCTGCCTCACCGCCACCACGGCTCGCTGCGCATTCCTCAGTTCCGCAGTCAGCACGTTCTCGCGGGATACCTTGCACGACAGGTAGTAGTGCACCATCTAGATATTGAGAACATATTTAACTAAAGATATAAAATAAGAGATCGTAGCTCCGCGATAATGAGGGTCGGAAATAGGTTCACAAACACAGAAGTTCTTGGAAGGACGCTAAGCCGTTGGTTGTATTTATTAGTTTTTGAAGCTATTGCATAGCCTCCTATCGGGGGTCTTGAGCGTGGAGACCGTATTCAGAAATTCCGTGCAGTGATACTTTTTAGTTTTTTCATCCATAGATAAATAGCAGAACTTTTAATGACTTTTTGAAATATCACGCTTTTCTCTTTAGTTCAGCAACCCGCCTTTAGGTGGCATTCGTTGTATCGGCGTTACTGCGCATGCGTAATCTCCTTCTTTGCCATGCAATCTGGTGACTCATGCCTGCTTAGAGTTTCAAGTTTTGCTTAGAAAAAATACTGCTTAAACAAAATAAATAAATTTTAATTATATAATAAATTATAATTGCATAAGTCGGAAAAAAATGCTATGCAATAGCTTTACCGCGGTAGTCTCCGAGTGCAACGTCTTTTTTTTTAACAGCAGGATGTCACACATCTCCTTCGCCAATCCGTAAAACCCGTGTGAAACCAATTCGTAAAACTGAATCCCTGTCACCTTGTTTCGTTGGAGATAGAAATTTAATCTACTTAAATATACGCAAACATACTCACGCCGGTAACATTGCTGGTATAAAAATAATAGGTGCTTCAACACTCCGCCTTCTAAAATGTAAACACCTTGAGTAAGTTTGTAGTTTTATTTTTGTACTTGTATGTGTCGGTGTCAGTGTATTGTTTTATACTACTTAAGTCCCTCTAGCAATAATTCTATCATCGAAAGTGATCACCGCATCACTGCCGATTTCTTAAAATTCATTTTACGGCCTTTTTGCTGTTACCTCTTGGGACAACCTCTTCAAAGAGCTCATTTCAAAATAGAAGAGTACGAGGCGGAAAGTGTGTTTGGATATCTGGTACTCACGTCGGTAGGAAGCCGGTGCGGCGCGTGGTGAGCCAAGGCCGCGGCAGGGTCCTGGCAGGCGTCAGCGGCTGCCACGGCCCCGGCCGCTAACACAGCGCCGCCCGCCCAGCACGCCACCAGGGCTCCTAGAGCGCCCACCTGACCAAACACACATTTATTAAATCAAAGATTTTATTTAACAAAAGTTCAGATCACGTAACTTACGTTTGTCAGTGGCGCAGTCGGTAGGATTTGATGATGAAACGGACGTCATTGCACAATTCGATGAGTCGTCGATATCGTTTAGGGATCCGTACTTAACACGTATGCTAATCACGTGTTCTATGCTACCCTTGACTTGGCACTCCTCAGAACAGTCACAATATGTCCCCTGCAGTAGTCTGCCAGCAGAATGGAATCTACGAAACACCTGCTGTGTACCTGTGACTTCCTTGGTGCTTGCCTAGTGAGTCTATGGGGTGGTCTATCCACAGCCAGGAGACTAAGCACTCCAATCTGCCAAGGCTGTTATATAGATTATGACCACAATATTTGGAGGTATGGAGTGAGATATGGGTTTGACTTGTTCTAAAATACCAAAAATGTATCCTTGACATAAATTTATTTTAAAAGTGATTTAGCTATATGTTTATCATATGTATATACTTCTCCTTACTTCTTAGTTTTGTATATCTTTATTTTTTAGTTGTAAGAAATTGGGTACCTACGGAATCAACGTTGTAACTCTTATTGAATGTCCGACTTTTTGCTGAGCGGGTACCATTTCTGTTCTTAAGATTTTACATACATACATACATAATGGCACGCCTGCTTCCCGTAGGTGTAGGCAGAGACCAAATCCTTCCAATTGCAACGATCTTGGCACACACTTATAGCTTCATTCACAAGTTTAACCTCCTCATACACGCTCTTCGGTTTAGGGTACTTTTGACCTGCCCTTTCTCCAAAATTTTCTGAATTTGGTCATGGAAGGTCTTACGTAGTCTTCCCCTCCCAACACTTCCAATCACTTGTCCACCATAAATCACTTTCGCAAGTCTACTTTCATTCATCCTCTCAACATGACCCAACCAAATGAGCATACCTTTCTCAATTCTTGTCATTATATCTTCTTTATCACCAGCTTCCGCCCTTATCACTTCATTCCTAATCCTATCACTCAATTTCAGACCTAGAATACTTGTGAGTGCTCTCATCTATACTGCATTAATCTTACTTTCATGTTTCTTCTGCCATAACCAACATTCGCTCCCATACATTAGTGGATGTACCAACACACCTCTATGAACTGCCAGACGTGCTTTTTCGTACACTTTCTGACTGCTTACAAAGGCGTAAGTTTTTTATGTTATAAAATTGCTATGATAAGTCTTTTGGAAGTGCTGATTAAATTTATTTCTTTCATTCTTTTAATATAAATAAATAATAAATATATAAGTATAAATAAATATTTTCTGACAATTACACAAATTATTTAGTTCCAAGATAAGTATCATTGAATCAGAAGTATCATTGATGAAGCGCTCGTAGCTCTGCGGTGCTCGGTGGTCGGAAACGATCGCCGAAGTACAGCAGAGTTTACAGAGGTCAGTCCTTGGATGGGTGACCGTTTGTGTGGCATTTGATATCGAGCGCTTCCGTGCTTCTGAAGGCACGTTAAGCCGTTGGTCCCGGTTATCACTAAATGTGGTAGTCGTTAAGCCATGTTAGAGGCCTAATGGGCGGCTTGAAAAATTCTAACAGCAGGACGCCACACACCTGCCTCCGCCAATCCGCACTGGGTCAGCGTGGTGGAGTATGACCCAATACCCTCACACCTTGATATGTGAGAGGAGGCTCGTGCTCAGTAGTGGGACGTTAATGGGCTGTGATGAAGTATCATTAAGAACTTTTGTTATGGATACTAAACAACGGATAAACATACTTAAATCCTTTTTTTTGTAAATACATACTTAGTACACATAGGAAAACACCCAAATTTATGTTCATGCACACAGAGATTTGTCGTGTGTGGGAATCGAACCCACGACCTCTGGAGTGAAGTGTAGGTATACTGACCTCCGCGCCATATCGGTCGTCAAATAGACGAGGGGATCCACAATAGATTCGACTCTCAAGTCCAAGTGTGAAAATTGTGCATTTCGCCGCCTCTCACCCCCCAGTATACTCACACAGAGCAGCAGCAGCGCCCGGCGGCTGCGCCTGGCGGCGGCGGCCAGGAGCGCCACGCACACGGCGCCGCCGCAGCACCAGCCCGCCATGCCGCCGGCCCAGCGAGCTGCCTCCCACACCCATAGCCGCTACAAATCAGAACACACATTTATTTTATTTACTTACTATATGGATATGTGGAATTGAACTATATGGAATTTTTTGTTTTTATTTTTTCTATAATGTGGCATCAAAAATTACATACAGCTCTAAATTTTTTAGCACCGACTTCTATGTTTTAATAGCCATTTTAGTAAGTATATAAGGCTAAACAACGTTTGCCTAGTTCGGAAATCTCGTGCACGACCGTCCCGCGGGGTGACAGACGGTGGCGGGGATACACACGAAGAGAAGTTCCCCCTTCCCCGCTACCCCACCCGCTACCCACTGACATCTTGTTTACCTCGTCCCCGCCACCGTCTGTTACCCCGCGGGAAGGTCGCGCATGAGAATTCCGAACTAGGCAAACGTTGTTTTGCCTTATAAATTTACTAAAATGGCTATTAAAACATATAAGTCGGTGCTAAAAAATTAGAGCTGTATGTGATTATTGATGCCACATTATAGAAAAAATAAAAACAAAAATTTTCCTCCAAAAATTTAAGGGCAAAAACAACCCTTATCACTTAAGGGTGTGAAAAATATACAGTAGCCGATTGTCAGACCTAATGAATACGCATATAAAATTTGGTAAATGGAAATTTTATATATTAGAAGAAGAAGATTAGGACAACTAATAAAATAAACACCAGTAGGTACTAGGAAATATCACACAAAAATGAACTTAAAGTTAAATTTCACCTTAAGCGATACGCTCACGCTTACTTGTAAAATCACATACTATAACTTTTTATGTGAAATTACAAAAAATTTAAATGTTCACAGGTAATCAATTTGGCGCTATTAAATTTTGATATATATTTTCTAGTTAACCGCTGTAAGTAAGAAAAAACAAACCTTCATAAAAGCGTCGAGATTAAGCGCAGCGAGCGGTCTGCGCAAATTGTCGGCTGCCGAGGCAGCGGCGCTGGCGTTATTCCGCAGAGCAGAAAGCGCACGAAGCAGCGTGCCTAGGGCCGTCTGGTTCGCGATGGGCGCGTCCAGGGCGTCCGCGAGTCGCGCTAGGGGCGCCCGGGCACGGGATCCCATTGCCTCTTCTAGAATACTTGACTGAAAAAAGGAGAACAATGCATATTATGAAATTTGTAAGCAAACATCAACTATCCATCGTCTAGTATCTACCCGTACGCTTCATTTTATTCATAAAAGTCTTATTTTATGGAGAGAGCCACAGGCGCTCGCCAGCTCCTTGCAACTCTTTGATCCTTTAGTCGGTTTTGCAACCCCTTACCTTTCGTTCCACATTTTCAAATATTCTTTGTCACAAATTTATGACGATCTTGGCCGAAAGGAGCACATGGTCTCTTGGCTATGGAGTAGGCCTCTTCTAGGAGACTCATTTTGGAAGCGGCCAGCAGAGTCAGTAACACTACCGGTCTTCCTTTGGTCTCCACATCTACAAAATAGAGGCAGCAGCTTTGAGTGCTGCCTGACTGCCGCTGAGTATGTAGATCTATCTAACCCTGATGCTCAGTTCGATGAGCTTCATTGTATATACAATTAATGCATATATTTGCCTAAGAAACCGAAGGCAGTCCACCTATGCTCTAGCTGATTTCATTGTTCATACACACACCTGTGCCTGTACCGGATTCCATTTTGGAACCATCAGTGTCGGTGGTCATAGACTCCTTTCATTCCAGGTCGGGACCAATGATTTGAATTTTTTTTATAACATGAATACCGGGCACCGTCTGCCAGCCTCCATACTTATGAGCTTTCAGAGGTCACAGGAGTCTGAAAGGATCAGTGCACCAAACTAGGTTGTTTACCCTGGGAGTTGGTGGCCCTTGTTCTCAATTTAACCCTGGTTTGAACCTTTATTTTGAGCTTATTTTTGTACATAAATACTCGCAATCGTCTTTTAGCCTCCATATTAATGAGGTTTGAATGTCAGTTATACGACTTACCTGATTCTTGACAGTGTTGACAAGGGCGGCGAGCTGGTTGCCCGCCTGGATGCTCTGCAGCATTGCGTTGTGGAGATCATCGTTGCCGAAAAGGCCCACACCGATCGCGCCGCAGCATAGTACAGACAGGATCATCAGGGTTATCTGTAAAAAACCAGAACACAATGAGTTAAGTATAGAATAAAATATTCTTCGGCATTCATAAACTAAGCAGAGTTCGTACAATGTGTAAATACAATTTTTAAATAATTCAATAAGTATATATGTTATATTATATTGCATTGTATAGCTTCACAGACAAATCAAGATTGTAATTCAAGTACTAAACCAATGGATATATTTAAAAGCCTGTGAGTTTCTTGCCAGTTCTTCTTACAGAGCGGTGGCTCGGAACTGGCACTTAGATTCACTTACACTTAATTATTTTTAAATTGTTTTGTTGCATGTAAGTGAATATAAGCTTCGTGATTTAGTGTAATAATAGTTCGTATGTTTTTTTTTATATATTTTAATTATGATGTTTTCAAGTACTATGTATATAAGTTTATGAAATAAATATTTTTTTACTTTTACTTATTTTATCTTATTGTCAATGTTTTGGGTAGGCATGAAAATCTGTTCAGTATCTGACTGATTTGAATATCCGTTACTAGAGGAATGATATATCTATACAAATATACAACCCATGATATAACGTATTCTACAAAAAATCATCTAAACTATGTCCGCGTTTGAAGCGTAAAAAGACAAAATGTTTGTTACCAGACTGTCTCACATTTACAATATTAATATGCATCAAATCAATCAACGTAGCCACCATTTGTTTTGCCGTTCAAAATCATAACACGTTCATCTAATCGCTCCAATAAAAAACGATACCAACATTTAATTAAGTGTGAATGAATTATCTAGAAGAGGCACATTGAACTAAAAATTGAAACATCTCGATGTGTTCTCACAACTCACACGAAGATTGTATAGCCATCTGTATGAGTTCAACAGCTGGCTTTGAAGTGTTAGGAATATGATTATAATAACATGTACTTGTGTGAATGAACCTGTTTGTCGCTTTACTGGTTGGCACATTTAACTGTCTAATCTTTCCATTTGTATAAGTTATCGTAAGTAAATTGGAAGTGGGGCACTTGGGATATTATTAAGTTACCCAGGCATCACAAATTTTCCACTTTTCGATACACAACATTTGTTATCGTATTGGGTAGACGCCAGCTGTTATTCATATTTTTTTAATGTGTCTCGTACTTGTAACCACATCCGGCCAGGTAAGCATTTGATGCTGTACAAACAATAGGAGAGCGCTCTATGTCTTGATAAACATGGTAACACGCCGACCCAATATACTATGCTATCAAGTACATACCTTTAAAGCAGTGATGCTCCTGGGCGGACGAGGTTTCCTGTCGCAGCATCTCGTCAGCAGATATATCAGCAGCACCGTCAGCGTCAGGATCAACCACGCGCCTGGTATCGAGCCGAGGATACCCAAACTCTGGATTCACAAGGGTCAGAGATCAGAAAAAAGCAGAAAAGCACGGTACAAAGCGCACCCACTTATAACGGCCTTCTAAATTGTCACATCTTCGTAATCACTTATAAGCATAAATAAAAAGATGCTGGAAAGATGAAACTATAATAGACCCAAAGTGATAGAGCACAGCTCTGCTCTCTAAAAATATATGTAACCAAAATAGCCAGTTCAGGGGACTTGTCTCTTCCGTTCCAGGCCAAGGACGTGTCCAAAAAAGTTTACTACTAAAACGCTCGTCATCTGAGTATACAATATTTGTTTGTACTCTTTATGTTACATGCTTAATGGAATAGTGACTTAACTCAAAAAAGACGAATTTTGGGACATCACAAATGAAGATCTTCTAAAGCATACTTGTCCTACATGTAAGCGCATTAAATTGATACTGATTTATTAATTATTAATTCTGCTTGTGTTTCGAACGTTTGATTAACATTGGTTTGATCTTAGTAAGAAATAGAAATACTGTATAAGTACGTAACTCAAACCTGACCTATCTATTAATGGGTCGATGTTCATTTAAGCATGCAATGTGTCTGTCATAGTCAATTATGTGACTCTGATCGTATAGAAATAGGAATATTGTTTGCAGCTTGACTAAAAAAATAATAACAAATAAATAAATATTTTCTGACAAATACACCAATTATTTAAGATAAGTATCATTAAGAACTTGTGTTATGGATACTAAACAACGGATAAACATACTTAAATACTTTTTTTTGTAAATACATACTTAATATACATAGGAAAACACCCAGACCAGAACAAATATTCATGTTCATGCACACAAATATTTGTCATGTGTGGAAATCGAATCCACGACCTTGGAGCGGAGAGCGGGTATACTCGCCACCACGCCATATCGGTCGTTAAAATGTCGAGAAAAGAAATAAAACTCGAGGTAGAAGGTAGAGTAGACAGGCGCCATGAAATCATTAAGGTAATGCAAAACAGCAAGGGTGGTAATAAATTGGGATTATGACGCGGCATATAGGGAGCATACCTCGAGGTAGACGGGCGAGTCAGGCGCGAAGGTATCGTTGACGCGATGCAGCGTCACGTTGACGTGCGGCAGCGCGTGCAGCAGCCGCGAGAGCCGCGGCGGCGTGTACTCGTCCGAGACGCCTGACGCGCCCATCGCGACCTCACACGATCACACCTGTTAAATAAACACAAGATCATTGAAATTATGGAAGAGAACAATGAAAATTGCAATTAATGTGAATATGTAGGTAATATAAATCATACCAATACATAAACGTCTCACTTGCACTAAGGGGCTATCCATAAATGACGACACACGTTAAGGGGGTGGGAGGGGGTTGACATAGTGTGACAAGGGGATGGGAGGGATCCTAAATTTCGTGACATCACATTTCAAAATCCAGGTCCTATGAAAGTTTTGTAACTGCTGTTTTGATGTAATTATTTATTGCTGTACAATTGCAAAATATGTTACATCACACTAAGGAGGAGGGAGTCTCACAAGTGTGACCAGCTGTGAAAAGGACGAAGGGGGGGTCAAAAAATAACGAAATTCGTGTGACGTAATTTATGGATGACCCCTAAGCACTGGATCATATAATCCTACTCTACCAAGCAGACCCTGCTTATTGACTGTAGCGTCCTATTGACCGATTGTTGGCAACACGACTACTACAAACAGAGATAACCAACAGCTGCATTCCGAAGCACGGATTCACTCGATATCACAGATAATTATTACCAATGCCAACGATTTAACGTGCTTTCCGAAACACGGAAGCGATTGCTGTCGAGCACTTAGATTGTCACTTTGCTTAATTACGATTATCGTTTTCAACCACCTAGTGTCTCGTTTTCATCAGCTATTTATCTCATAAAAGCTCGCCAATTATATACTATGGAAATTATGATAAGCACCTGGCACCTAGCCAGAAGTATCTCTTTCTAACTCATTACAGGTGTCGCCTATAAACTTTACTAGATAATGAGGCGACCAAATATTTTATCAGGCAGACCACATAAATATTTAGAGTTTTCGATACCAAACATACTTTTTTTCCTTAAGTCCGGGTAATTAATATAATGTGGCAGTCGTTAAACCATATTAGAGGCCTTGAAAAATTATAATTACAGGACGCCGTAACACCTCCCGCGTCGACGGCGCGTTCATGTTCCACGCGCGCCTCAAGGAGATGTCAGCACAGGGAGGGGGTCAAGCCCCCCCGAACAGGTCTCCACCTTGGCGTGGTGGGGGGACTGAGTACCTCGCGGAGGCCGGGAAAAGGTAACACCCAGAGATTGGCGACTCTGGGTGCCCTTATAACTGACTACCGGGGGAAAAACTAAGAGGGACCTGTGGAGGGCGCAGCGGGCGGGCCAGGTGGGCCCATTCAGCAGCGCCAGAAGGGTCTTAGGCAGTGGCGGCAGGGGGCCCCTGTCTAACCATGGACCCTCCGGGAAGTCGGCCACACACGCTATGGTCGGACGGGGAGGTAGGAGGGGCGCGTCCACTGCGCCTCTTTGAGGATGTCCTCCCGGTTTGGTCCGGGGGACGTTAGCCGCATGCGGGGTGTTAGAAGCTGCAACACGGGTACTGGCCCCCGCCTTTTTCTTAACAAGCGGCGGGCGTCGTCGGAAGATTTTTAGTGGGTATTACTGCAGTCGTGTCTGCCGGTGGTGATCTACTAAACCGCACTGGGTCCGGGTGGAGGAGTATTCTTTCACCTTGCTTTGTTAGAGGCGGCCCATGCTCTGTAGTGGGACGTTAATGAGCTGTAAAAGTTATGTACGTTCATCCGTTGTCTAGTACTCATAGAAGAAGCATTGCTAAGTTTGGTGCTTCGTGTGAGATGTCCAATCATATTTATTACATTTTAATTAATATTACCTCACAATGAGATTTGCCCGTGTCGGTCGGTCCTAAGACGGCATCGCCTCCTCCACTCGCAGGATCATGTCTTTACCGAAACCACATCTGGAACAATAGAAAATTATCTTATTATCTCACTGTCTTAATATAGGCAAAATATTTTTTAAAAAATAAAATAAAACATACTTTATTGTCTTTACGATCAACATGATCATTTAGATTCGTCAAATATTCACACACAAAATGGAAATTCGATATATTTTTTTAACAACAATGAAAGAGATATGAGCGGTACCATAATAAATAAATAAAAGCAAATGGGTTCATTGTCAGAATTTCTAAAGGGTTGACAGTTTATCTTGTTGTTGTGGTTTTTCTCAAGATTTGTCAGTCTGTCGGTGACTGTTATCGGGGGGATCTGTCAGTCAGTCTGTCAGTCTGTCGGTGACTCTAAAGAGGCTTCCTAAAGGACTAAAGGACTCGAGATTGAGAAGAATGCCTCATCTCTCATGACATAATATCACACTACGCCCATATATTCTGACCTGACGAGATCTTATTCACTTAGTCGCCTTGTAGGACATCACGTTATAGATTTGGCAGTACCGCTACGACATGACATCTTAGTAAAAGTATCATCATATCAGCCTTATTAGTTCACTGCTGATCATGGCCTCCCCGGTAAATAACATTAAGTATATTAGGAGTATTTGTCCATAATCACCACGCTGGGCAGGCGGGTTGGTGATCGCAGTTCAAGCCAGTAGGTACGCAGGATGTACGCTGCTGTCCATCATGCGTTAGGATTTCTCTTCGTCGACTCTTACGGTTCCCCATGACATTAGAGGGGGTGGCACTATTCTAGGCCGGTAATACATGGCACTAGTAAAAGTATAGTTATGATATTTTATTTTCAAATACTGATACTTAAGATACTTATATTTACATTATTTTATCTGTGAGTTAGTTTTAGCCCTGCTGGGAGATTGTGTGTCTGCTTAACAAACATCAAGGATATTTTGGACTTTACTTGGACAGCCAAAACACAATGGAATTCAATAGAAAAACGTATAAACGTATAAATAATAATAATTTACTCTTTATTGTACACCATGATAAAGATTACACATAAAAACAAAGAAAATTAAACAGGTAGGTACAATGGACGGCCTTATCGCTTAAAGCAATTTCTGTAGAGTTTATAATTTTTTTTTTTTTACCTATACAAAATTCTTTCCTTTTTTAAAAGGAGGTATCTTATATCCACTACAATCGAGCCTATCTAAAGACTAATTAGTAACTTTCTTTTATCATAAACTACTACATATTTCAAAAATAAGAATTTGTCCAATAACACTATTCTTATTGTTTCTATTAAGGCGAATACACTTTAGTAATGTGTTCTTAGTCACAGTATTACACTTCACTGACACTACACTAAACTAACTCAAAAGGTTTTGTCCTTCTCAGTCTTCTCACTAGGTCTATAATAAATTAATATTTTAAATATTTTATACCCATTATTTATTCCCAAGATAAGTATCATTAAGAATTTGTGTTATGGATACTAAATAACGCATAAACATACATAAATACTTTTTTTTGTAAATACATAACGTAACACGGACTCACTGAAGAACAACAAGCAAAGGACAAAATTACCGGAGTACTTACTTTTTTGATATAAATTCACGTGAATATGCATCAAAATATTTTTGTAGATTTACACGTTAAGTCGTCGAATCGCGTTTCTGTGTAAGAGCTCTTACTAAGCCTATTTGGGAGTAATTAATTCCCCATCACAGCAATATTTATTAGAAAAGGGACAGTGAAGCAGCCTCTTGAGATAAGTAGCACTTGTCCCTAACGAAAAAGAGGGGTAAGAGAGATTAATATAATACTTTAGTATCATTAGTTCTACGGTATAATTTACATACGCTACCATAGTCGCTTCCCGTAATTATAATAAACATAATCTAATTGTAACAAAATAATTTAATAATTCCTAATGTATTTATTAGTTTATAGTAATTGATTCTTCAGTCAAACTGTTCAAACAGTTTTGTAAGACATTATATTTTTTAATCTTATATGTGGTAAGTAAGTAAATAAATAAGTAAGTAAATAATAATAAATAAAATAAGTAATTATTTTCTAATTGCGGTAGAGTTATTTTATTTGGTAGCCAGTACTTCGAGTGTAATGTTTGTTACTCTTTCACACAAAAACTACAGAACGGATTAGGATGAAACTTGGCACACAGGTACTTTAGAAACTAAATTTACACATAGCATACTTTTATCCCGGTGATTCCGCGGGAACGGAACCAACACCTTGGGGCGCTGCTAAATAAATTGAAATGAATCACCAAACCAGTCAAAACTCTTACGCACATTAATGTCATAAATTTAGTGAAAAAATTGTCTTTTTTTAAAATCGACAGTAAACTTATTTCCTTTCTTACTGTTCATTTTTAGAACTGCACGCCTGTCAGTTACTTATTATTATTAAATTCTATTGAATCATTGTAACAGGCAAAAACAAAACTGGTTACGCACATTAATGACTAATTATTGGGAAACCCGCGCAAACGCGCCAACTTTAAAAAGGTTTAGTCGCAGACTTATATTCTCCATCTGTTTATTGCGAATACGAGTTTGAATTTCGTTTAAAACGATATAAATTTCTGTCTCTCCAAGTTATATGCAGCTGGACTTGGCTACTGGAGCGTAGAATTCTTGGCTATTCCAATTTTACCTACGCACGTCTGATTTACATGAGCCGTTATTTTTTACGGTGGTAATTAAGGCCATTTCATTAATATGCTGGTTATAAACGTAAGGAAACAAATTCTGATATCAAGCACACACAAGCCGTACCGAAATGGTTTCTCATGAGTGACATCGCCCACTGTGGCCAGGACTGAGGTAATGAACGGTTCACAAATTGCCGGCAATCAGCGGCGGTCCCATTGCAATGATGCCATGCTAATTGCTTTTAATTATAATTCAGTTGTGGATACTTGTGCACCTCGCGTCAGCACCAAATAGACCTTTGCAGAAGGACAGTTTCACTACAACAGCAAGTTCTTAAATACTTTCATTCTATTTAGCAACAAAAAAGTTATGGCAAGTAAATGGACGCCTATATATTTTATTTTAAAATATGCATACATTCAAATCAAAGTTTTTTGTTTTTCTCAATGTTCACCTTACCAGCAGTTGATATTTAGAAGTACAAAAGACTAAATCTATGTGGCGTACACTATTCTTTGTAACGTAAATTATATTTAGTCAAACGACGAATTGAAAGGAATCATATTAATATAAGAGATAATTGACATTCAAATCAGTTGTTGTCTAGGAATTTGTAAGCCCACTGTATAATCTCGTACTAGTTAAGTCCTTTCCCTAACTTGTTTATTAAATATTGGCATATTTATTTATCAAAAAACATGTAGGTTTTTAGAACCATGAACGGACTATAGTATGACCATTAGTGCATTAGTCCCTGAGGTATGCGCGCGGTGAGACGGGGGGGTTAGATTCGGCTGCTGCGCTGTCAGTGTCAGTGCGCCGTCAACGCTTGTGACGGCAGGTAGTGTTATTTGTATCGGATTGTCTATGTCAGACGCACAAGAGATAAATATGCAAAGATGGGTCGTGCGTTATCTCGTGATATGAAGACTGTCATTTTAAGAGTGGCTGAATGTTTTAAGAAAAGAAAAGCAGACAAAGAAAGCTTTGAATTTAAAAATGACGTGAATATTGCTAAAATCGTTGCGGAGGCTACGGGATACAGCAAAAGAACCGTACATAATGTGATTTCTGCGGGTTATTTATCAATTGAAAATTCAAGCCAATTAAAATTTCAATCGCCAAAAAAACCAAAAGTTCTAAAGAAAAAACAAGTTGTGGATGCTATCGACCTTGGAGTTATCAAAAGAAAAATTCATCAGTTTTACGAAGTTGAAAAAAAAATACCAAGTGTCCGTAAGTTACTATCAAGTTTGAGACAGGATGGCATATTGAATTGTGGACGGGAATATTTAAGACAGCTTTTACACAAAATGGGCTACCGTTTCAAAAAATGCAAATCAAAGAGACATCTCCTTATAGAGCAGCCTAATATCACAGTGTGGCGGAAAAAATATCTTACACAAATCAGAAATTACAGAACGGAAAACCGAAACATATATTTTCTTGATGAAACATACATCAACGCCAGTCACCATGCCAGCAAATGTTGGCAATCATCGTCAGAACCCGGTATTCATGCTGATATTGGGAAAGGACGGCGACTAGTAATACTCCACGCTGGGTGTCGAAATGGCTTAGTGGATGATGCATTGACTATATTCAAATCAGATGCTAGAACCGGTGACTATCATGGAGATATGAGCGGACCTACTTTTTATAAGTGGGTAAATGAAAAGTTAAAAGATAAGTTGCTGCCGAATTCTGTGGTTGTAATGGACAACGCGTCTTACCACAGCGTTCAGATTGAGAAGAAACCAACTATATCAAGCCTCAAAAGTGAAATGCAGAACTGGTTACTACGCCATAATGTAGAATTTTCAGGAACCATGTCAAAGGCTCAACTGCTACTTCTTATCAAAAATACACAAAAAGAACCCGTGTATAGAATTGACGAACTCCTGAAAGCCAGTGGACACACTGTTCTGCGTTTACCTCCGTACCATCCAGATTTAAATCCCATTGACTTGGTCTGGGCTGATATTAAAAACAACATAGCCCAAAACTATATTAATTCTTCTCTAGACGAAAAGATAATCTTATTGGATAAATTGTTTTCGGAATTCACGGCGGAAAAATGGCAGAAATGCGACGATCATGTCCAGAAAAATGAAAATGATTACTGGAGTCGCGATAGTAGGTTCGATAATGTTATTGATTCATTCATAATAAATTTGCAAGACTCTGATTCAAGTTCCGGTGGCGAAGAGGAAGATGAAGATGATGACGAAATGGAAGATGAAGTTGAAACAGAATCTATGTCAGAATAACTTTCGTTAGAATATATAATTGTTTGTAAATATAAAAAATGTTTAATAAAACAAGTCCTGTTGTGAATTATAACTTTCAATTCTTATTTATCACCTGCATATTTTTAATAAAATATGAGTATATTTGGGTTACATTTTAATCAACAAAGTAAGTATATATTACAGATAGATAGCCTCCGACCAACGCAACGTCCCGCCACAAGTCTTGCCTTAGAAATGCAAACTGATATCGTAAGATGTGTCCGACATGTATCGACCTCATGTGAACTCATGCACTTTTTTCTTCGCCCCCCACCTCGCCGTGCATACCTCAGGGAGTGCACAGCACTAATGGTCACACTATAGTAATATCTACTTATTTGTTAATGCAAAAGCGACCTTCTGTGGCTAACTATGAATTGTGTAGCATGCACTACTACTACACGTGAAGTAAAGTCAATGTGTCTTTCTGTAAAATTGTAGTCTGCAATTCGCGCGCGCGTAGATTGTTTATCAGTCTCATCACCTACTTAGTGTTTTTTTAAATGTGTTCGCTTACTAATTGAGTTAACTTGAGTAATAAACACTTTGTGTACAAAATAAACAACAGTGGAGTAGGCAACAAGTTAAAAGTACTATACAAAAATGTGAATGTAAATTTTTATAACGAATTCTTCAGGTTATTTCTTAAAACTCAGGCAGGATTTTTTCATCAAAGTTGTTAATATTAAGTTATTTGGTTGTAAAAATCTGTAGTCGATTACTATCGTGAATATATATATCATTAGATATATTGTAGTAACATTTAAAAAATTTTTATAAAGTTTTTGGACATTAAATGACCAAAAATAATATGTTTTCTATTATATCTATGGGCGATTGCTGTCAACGTCTTAATAACTAACTATATTATCCCACTTACAGGCTGTTTTTTAAATGATAATAAATAAGAAACCTTTACAAAATTTCCAAAGTAACTAAAACCAGGTATACAATTTTATCATAATAAAAATACTTCCAATATTTAATGGCCTTCCAATGTTAAATTATAAAATTGTAATCTGTATAGTACCAAACCAAACAAACACGTATTTCTTAATGAGTACAAAAATAATGACGTACAATCGTATCAATTCATTAACAAAACTCGCATTGATAACAATGTTGTCTAATCGCACTTCCGTAACAAGAATGTAGTACAAAACAATTAGTATACCCAAAAGAGTTTCGTCAATTTATTAATACAAATTTATATTACAATACAAATTTATATGACGACCGATATGGCGTGGAGGTCAGTATACCTGCATTTCATTCCAGAGGTCGTGGGTTCGATTCCCACACAGGACAAATCTTTGTGTGCATGAACATATCTGTTCTGGTCTGGGTGATTTCCTATGTATATTAAGTATATATTTACAAAAAAAAAGTATTTAAGTATGTTTATCCGTTCTTTAGTATCCATAACACAAGTTCGTAATGATACTTATCTTGAAACAAAAAAAAAATTACCTATACGTCAATTTGGTTTTTGTGGCCAAAGATTGAAATCTTAATTATATTCGAAAATCACAAACACGTATTTCTTAATGAGTACAAACATAATGACGTACAGTCGTATCAATTCAATAGCAAAACCAGCATTGATAACAATGTTGTCTAATCGCACTTCCATAACAAGAATGTTGTACAAAATAATTAAAAGAGTTTCGTCAATTTATTAATACAATTTTAATATTAAAATGCATTAACCTACACGACAATTTGGTTGTTGTAGCCAAAGAATAACATCTTAATTAAATTCGAAAATCTTTTTTTTTTAATTTAAAACTTATCCGTCTCTGGTTGTTTTATGTATTATGGAGTCAGTATAAATTTATATTATATCAATTACCTATAGACACTGGGCGGGAAACATAACTTGAAGAGTTTCTTGCCCTAGTGGAGGAGCACTCAGCTTTCACCCGCAGCCCATTCAGAGTGTTCGTTCACGCGTTAGTCTTAAGTTGACTTTTATAAGAGCTTTTTTGAGACATTACTTGAATAATACATATTGACTTTGACTTTTATATAAAAAATATAGACATGAATATTACGAACAAGCTTTTGACATCGACTTTTATATACACTCGCGAGCAACCGAGTCGTTCGAAAAGCTTTAGTTTCAAGATTTTAAATTACAAATTATTTTTATTTTAAAGTTGTACACTTATACTTAAAATTTTGTTTGAATGTAGAGTTAGCGGTTGAGTCGATTTGGTTGCTCGCAAGTGTAGTTACTTCAATAAGAAAGCTACGGCTATTAAGAATAATATTGGTGCAAAGGGATCGCTCGTCTTTATTGGTATTCTATTATATAAGAATTAAGCCTTTATACAAAACAGTTACTCGAAGTAACATAGATTTTCTATTTTACGTCGAAGGTTTTCAAGAAGGATAGCCACTATCTTTCTCGTAAACGAGGCTTTATCATAAAAACAACTGATGTCATATAAAAAACCATCAATTATTTATTATACTCTACATATAATACACGTCCAATGTAACAGATTGCAGGCGGCTTTTAGCGTGACCCCATATTTATAAGGTCGTTAGTAGTTTTTATTTTATTTTCGTGAAACGTCGATGAAAAGAGTTAGCGATAGGCTGTATTATAAAATAAAAATGTAAACTCCTTAGTTACAACAATGTTACGGGCTTGGATTGTCGCAGTTTACATTGGATATTTATTATTAAAGGTATCTAAGCGAAGAAAGATTTATTTATTACATAAATGACGTCACCCGGACTAATGCAAAGCTTTTAGCATAAAACACTCTCAATGAGGCGATAAATGTTGACAGATTTCAGTACTAATCCCCCGTCCTCTTAATATCGTGTCACTTTGATATACGTCAACGAGATTATATTTTAACTTACGTTCCCAAAGTAGTAGTTTACTTTCAATGAATTAGTAAATTATAGGTTAACATTTTTAAATACTTTGTTTTTGTGAATACATAGCTGTCTTATATATAAATGTAACCTACATTTTTATAAGACACCTACTTTAAGAACAAAAAAAACATCCATATTTACAAATATTTTGGATACAATATAAGCTTAAAAAAACAGTTTACATTATAAATTGAATATGACCTCGTTGGTAGACACATACATACATTCACGCCTGTTTCCTCGAAGGGGTAGGCAGGCGCATATTGTCCCACACTCCGCCAATTATATAGTTGGTCCCACGTAATAGGTGGCGAGCCTATTGCCGCTAACCGGGCACTGATATGTTTGCCAGAGCCCCGTCCGTTGATCGGCAGGTGCACTACTTGCAGGTGAAGTTGGCTTGCTCTCCTCAGATCTTGGTAGGATCCTTTTTACACTCTAGACACATGACCGATTATTAATAACATCGTCATATTCGCAACTAAAAACGAGTAGTACTATAAATTATAAGTTTATTTTCTTTCTTCAGTTCACTAGTCTAAATCTTTGTGATTTATATCTATGAGCATCCTATCACTGCTGTTATGCGCTACCATATATAAATAAAGATATAATCTTATTAGAAAACAAGATCTAATGTAAAACCAGGTTTAAAACAAATGCTGTCATTGTGTCCATTTTCTCAAATAAAAGTGACAGCACTAGTTTTAAATCCTGTTTTGTAATAGACCCCATAATTTTCTGTTTTAAACTGTTAGAAGCATTTCATTTGCGGTTCAATTTGTCCAAAGCAATATAGACAAGAATATCTTCTATAATCAGAATCGCCCGTAGCTTCGAGGGACGAGGTAGTCGAGAACGAAGCATTAGTAGAGTTTACAGAAGTCAGTCTGTGAATGGGTTAACGTTCTATGTTCTATGTTTCCATGCTTCCGAAGGCACGTTGATATGTTTGTCACAAATGTTACAAATAAAACATTACAAATGTTTGCTTCATACAAAAAGCCATGCAAAACATTTTAAATCACATACATCCTAACTCTACTAAAATTTAGGTCAGTTTTTTTCAAATAATAATTATTTATTTATTTGTATCCCAAAGAAAGTGTTTACAATTTGTGAATTTTTCTATAGGCGCTACAGTTATCAATATAATATAATACACACATAAGATTTTTACATTTTGCTTTGAGTATTTCTATAATTATGCTTTAAACAGCTGGCACTTAAAATGGGACAACCCGTTCTATTAGTACCAGCAGTCTTCCCAATGTCACTATCAAAATACTGTCATACAGAATTAAATCTGATACAAATCATATAAGGGTATAGTGTGTGCGTGCATAGGCATGCATTTCGTGAGTATGTGTGTGTAGTTGAATTCAATAAGCATTTAGGAGAAATAAATATATATTTACATAGTTAGTACGCACACGGGCACACAAGGCATTTTCAAATTCTCGCTAATAACAAAATAATAAATAAATATTCTCTTACAATCACACCAATTATTTAGTTTCAAGATAAGTGTCATTTAAAACGTGTGTCATGGATGCTAAACAACGTACAAACAAACTTAAATACCTTTGCTTTTTTTTTCTTTTTTGTAAATACATACTTAATATACAGAGAAAACACTTCGACCAGAACAAATATTCATGTTCGTGCACACAAAGATTTGTCCTGTGTGGGAATTGAACCCACCACCTCTGGAGTGAAATATCGGTTAATTATATAATTCATTATGGAATATAATAAACTAAACCTCTAAAAAAAGCTTTTTTGATCATCAAAAATACTGAGTGAGCATCTAATAGGTGATTAGGTGCTCAATCAGTATTTTTGATGTACAAAAAGGTTAGGTTAGGTTGGCAATTTATTAATTTTGAAGACACGTTAAATAACACCCATTCATTAATGATTTTGAAACAATTTAATGGCATCGTTTATGTCACTGTTCTTTCCGAAAGTCCTTTTGGCCGACTTAAAAGCATACTTATAGCAAGACGCTACCCATCTACCTCTGCCAACCCGCATTGGCTCAGCATAATGAGTTGTGACCTAAATCCCCTTCACCAGGAGGCCCGTGCTCGGCAGTGGAACATTGGTGAGCTGATATAATGATTTTATGCGATTAATAAAGACTAGTAGGTAATAATACTAAAAGAGACCACGGCTATTAACCGTCTCCCGCCAGTTAAAGAAACGTAACCCACATCTCCCACGCGTGTTAAGGTATAGTACTATGTGTATTAGACAACGGATAGCATATAAATTTGGTATTTTTACAAAAACATAGACAAGGATTATACATACAAAAACAATGTTCGTGTTAGTGCATCTATTATAAATAACTAAATGTTTTCTCTAGTCAATATAAGTAAGAAATTCGTTAGCAATGTTAACCTACTTTAGGCAAGTTAATTGCAATTGTGACCAATTTATACTGATTTATTTTCGTTTTCCTCCCGTTAGTATTTATCAAAACAGACAGAACCAATTGTTTATGGAATACCTCCATCCGCCTAGGAGTATTGCTAAGAATTGTCTAAATTAGATCACAATTGACGAAAACATGGGATATCTTGCATAAAACAATAAACGCAGACAAATATATTATTAGGGAATCCATAATATCACGTCCACTTTACTTTCTTAACATATAATTGTCTAAAATAAAAAATAAAACGTGCAAACTAAACTCGTTAATATATAAACCGCTCGTAGTACGTGTTGGAACAGTCATGTAATAACTGCACTGTCATTATAAGTTCGATGAAATCTTTATCGACTAAAGTAAATTTGTTGACCTTAGGTGTGAATGAAATATTAATTCAGTCTGGCTTGAGCTGTAGTTTGAACGAGAGCTTATAACAAGAAGCAACTGCGTTATCGCAGTTCATTGATAAATATAACATAATATTAGAACATAACAGTGATGAGACAGATAAAATTGTTGTTTTGTGTCGCGGTTCTGTTGTCGTGCCTGTTCCTCGATGTTTCGTGTAAAAACTATTTTATTGGGAACAAAACGGATACATCTAGAATTGTGACCAGACAAAGACTTTTCTACGAAGCTATACCATGGAAGAAGAGAGTGAGAAGCTTTGACTACATCGGTTCTGACAGGCTTCAAATTAAGGTAAATTGATATTTTTTTTTATTGTAATGTTGCAAATATCCTAACATTAACCGCTAAATAATAATTTTGTAATACAATATAAAATAAAATGTTATTAGAAATATTTCTGCTACAGAAATTTTAAGTTTCACATAATATTTATCCCTGGTTTGACCTAATAATTTTCGCAAAACGCTGATAATGTTACAAGGTTTATCTCCTTTAAAAAATCTCAGGTCAAGCTGCGGGTATAGCAATTATCTGATCTATTGTATAATCAAACTTTTATGGTAATTTAAACCAAAATTAAGTTGTCATGTAGACCATTACATTTTGTTTATACTAATATTTAATTGTCACATAGATGATACATTACAGTAAACGTCTTATATATTTTGTTAAATGTCATCAGACTTTTTTCTCCGTGTACCCTACAACTTACGATTGTCTTAGACATACAACCTATATCCCATTCCCCTGTATACGCTATCACCAGATAAGAGAACTCCGATATATTCCAGACTCCCTCTTTGGCCGACTTGCCCTATATTTCTAGCCCTCGTCGAATTTACGTTTCCCTAAAATATTGATATTACCCACTTTACTGTGATGGAGTGTTTCCAAGTGCTACTTTATCGGCTACGATTTCTGAGTTTCATTGCGGGAGGATGGTAGAACCTTGCCAAGTTTCTTGTCTGATCGTGAGTCCTCTCTAGTTACAAGTATCTTCTCAATCACAAGTGCTTCTTAACAACTCATAAGAAAAATATAAATGACACTAGCTTATGCCCGCGACTTCGTTCGCGTGGAATAGTGACTTCTGGCAGATTTTTGGTTTTATCCACATAGTTCCCGATCTCGCGCGATTTTTGAGAAGTTTCCGCTCCCGCGGGGGTTTCGGGATAAAAACTATCCTATGTCCTTTCTCGAGTTCCAAACTATGTCTGTACCGAATTCCACACAAATCGGTTCAGTAGTTTAGGCGTGAAGAAAAGACAGACAGACAGAGTTACTTTCGCATTTATAATATTAGTTTGGATTTGAATTTGAACATATTTTTAGATAACAACTATTCATAATTATGTTCGATTTCAATGAAAAAAGAAATTAAAGCGATTCATTTCGTCGAATAAACCTGGCAACAACCGCACTGCTCGATCTCATGGCAGCGTGCATAAATGTGCTACGTGCTGTTTTACCCCCCTTAAAAGACCAATAACTATAGATGGGAAACACATTGTGCCGACAGATTATTCTAAAGCCAAATGGTCTTACAAAGAACCGACTTGTCAAATTTCTTGATTCAAGTGCACAGTATAAGGGTCTTAGATCCTAAGACCAACACTTCAGGAGAGGAAAGGAGGGCGGGATTTGATCAAAAAGTTCTTCAGAACACTCTCTATGGTAGTTTAGATATAACACACTGATAGCAACAATATTACTATGTCGTTAGAGGTCCTAAACAGAGGATGTAACCTCAGCATCACCAAAAATGCGTACCACCTTTGCAGTATATCAAGTACATCGTGAAAGTATTTAAAGGTTTTCCTGGCTCCACTCATACAACATCGAATCGTTTACTGTTTCCAGGCCATTTGGTGCTACGACTACCAGAACAGCGATGCTTCAGTGAACATCACAAACGGTGGGATCGGCTTCAACCACGTCGAGCTCAGGATCAAGACAGAGAGGAGCTACCGCCTGGATTACGCCATCGAGATATATGATTAGTGATATTTATTTACATATAAACGCCACACGTATTTTATTTTTACCACCAATACCGCTGATGCCTACAATTTAATTTGCATTTAAATCTCACTCCTCAAAGTGCAAATAAAAATATTATCTTTCTATGAAAACAGATTTACATTATTTCATAAACAAAACACAGCAGATAGTATGTATTTTGGAATATGCTCCCTTACCCGTTAAGCTCTGTCTCTTTTCTTACTTTCCTTTAAAACTACACAAATTAAAAAAGGTTAATCAAAGAAATGTGAGTGAAATTCTGCACATAAATACAGGGATTGAAAAAATACTTATCTTTTTGCTATTGATTGACTTAGGACAATTTTTTTCAGATTTAATAATACTTAACAATAAGTGAAAAAAAACTCTTTTAGATTTTCTTTCATTCAATTATTAAAAAGGGCGCGTTTCCGGGGCGACCAAGAGGCTTTAATTGATATTTCGCGTGAAAATGGTTTCCGTACGGATAATAGACTCGCCCGTTCGTCCGAAAGGGCCACCCTTTGGTGATTTAGTGAGTTATTATGTCAGGAACCGACGACGTCAACGGTTAGCGAGGGTGGGAATATGCGGGTACATCACTAGCATAAGAATAGTAATTAAGTCATTAACCAACATAGAGACTTCTTGGCGGGAAATTGAAGCGTAAGCGTCTGCAGTTTTACTTTTTTATTAAATTTTGTGATTCTTCAAACATTAATGTATAATAATAGCGGATTACAGACCGATAAGTGTTTGTGATCGTACATGAGTATTAGTAAATAATACTACACAGTACAACATCACTTTTCAAATTCTCTTAAGAAGTCCATGTGAAATATCAGCATAGTCCAACATCTTTACCGACGGACTCAAGGGGTTTAGGGGTAAGGCATCTCATTTACCATTTAACAGCTCTATTACCACTCATTTACAATGAATTATATATTATTAATAATAGGTTGGGGAAAAAGTCTTTTCGTATTTTTGTATGAAAAGTCAAGACATTTTTTTCAAAGTTTATTTACATTTATTTACAATATATATGTACCGTTTTGTTGAATAACTTTCTGCCATTTTGTGGGCAGAGACATTATCCCGTTACTGTAGAAACTTTGGGACTTCTGATCAAAAAAACGGGACAAATAGTTTTGGCAGTCCTTTCTTGAGGTCAACCTTACAGAACCTAAAGAATTCTGCAGAGACCGAAACAGGTGAAAATCTGAAGGCGCAAGGTCAGGGCTATATGGTGGATGCACTAGGACCTCCCAGTCGAACTCTCTTAATTTTTGCTGAGTGGCTAAAGATGTGAGTGGTCTAGCGTTATCGTGATGAAAGACCACACCCTTCCTGTTGATCAATTCCGGCCGTTTTCTCTCGACTGCTTCCTTTAATCTCATCAGTTGCTGGCAGTAAAGATCAGAATCGGTGGTTTTGCCGGGCGGTAAAAGCTCATAATAAACAATGCCCTTCCAATCCCACCATAAACACAGCATCACCTTATTTCGTGTTAGGCCAGGTTTGGCCACAGTCTGTGAAGCCTGGCCAACTTTCGACCACGACCTTTTTCGCACGTTCTTGTCGTACGTGATCCACTTTTCATCGCCAGTTATCAATCTCTTCAAAAACGGCTCGGTTTCATTACGTCTCAATAATGAATCGCAAATGAGTACACGGTTCATTAAGTTTCTTTGAGTGAGCTCGTGTGGCACCCAAATATCGAGCTTTTTTGTATAACCAGCTTTCTTCAAATGGGTCAAAACTGTTTTGTGGTCAATTCCCAGTTCTTCAGCTACATCGTAACTACTAATATGCCAATCTTGCTCCACTCTTTCAAAAATGGCGTCCATTTTATTCGTAACAGGGCGACCAGAGCGAGGTGCATCTTTAACATCAAAATTTCCGGACTGAAAACGTTTGAACCAAATTTGTGCTACTCTTACTGACACTGCATCAGGTCCATAAACATCACAAATTTTTTTCACTGCTTGAGTTGCATTTTTGCCTTTTTTATAATAAAATTTTAAAATGTATCGAATTTCTTCATTAGATTCACTCATTTTTACGAAGAGAAAAACAAATTAAAAATAGCGGGAAACAGCTTTTTTTTATTTTTTTCTTTTCTTTATAATGGAACCTTTTTAATGTTACCAAAACCAGCCAGACACAAATAGTACAGTCAAAAAAAATTTACAATAAGTTTATACCTACGTTATGCGAAAAGACTTTTTCCCCGACCTAATATATGTTTTAGTCTAACATCTGACACTGGCTAAATGTGCTAACCGCACACCGCACGCCCGGGATATACGAGCGTAAAAAGCATAATATTTTGAATGGACAGAAAGTTTATTATTATTTTTAAATGAAACGTGTCAAATACTAAGGGCGCGTTCCCACTATGTCGTAACGACTAATTTATCGTTCGAAATTTGTCTGTATTGTTCGAAATGTGTCGTTCTAAATGTGAACACCTCTATTTAAACATATAAGCCACGACTCTTAAAACTACACGATTATCTGTCGTCACGACACGGGGCGAACGCGCCCTAAGGAATGGCTAGCCCTTCGGCCGCATGGCGAAGAATTCACACACTTGATGAGATTGACTGGGTCGCCTTCTATGACACCTTCAAACAAAACTTGGTCAGGTAGAATTATTTGAAGGTGCCGCTATCACAGGGCACTAAGGCTACGTTCGGTCTATTCTATAGGTTTCGTTGTGCCTTGAAATATTTTCATCAGCTCAGTCCTTCAATGTGGCATTAATGAACACTAATCATTTAGGAAAAGGAAATACTGTAAGTTTTATTGGGCTTCAAATATCATCATCATGATCATCGCAGTCCTTCAAAGTGTCATTATGGACACTAATCATCCAGAAAAAAATAATTCTTCAAGTTTTGTTAAGCTTGAAAAGATATCATCTTTATCATCTCAGTCCTTCAAATTATCATTAACGAACACTAATCATCCAAAGAAAGGCAATTCTCTATGTTTCTTTGGGCTTGAAATATATCGTCGCCTCAGTCGATTACTCCAGAGTAAAGGCGTATAGAATCTAAGTCAGCTAAATCCATTCCAAATCATATCAATTTAGCTGACTTCGATTCTATACGCCTTTTAATAATTAAAAGTACAAACTTATGCGACGCTTTGGTGTTACATTAACATTATTATTTGCCTGGGATTCAACAATTCGCACGTATGTGTTGCGTGTAACAAGAGATTGCATACACAGAGCAAGAAAATCCAAGGACGAGAGAAAAAATGATTTTTTCTTGAAGGGTATTACAGACAGACCGAAAGATATGTACGACACTTGTTCTGTGTATGTGTTATTATGAAGTTACAGTGATTCTATCCCTATGACTTTGAATATTTATGACTTTTTTATCTTGTGTTCTTTACTTTGTTGTTTACTTTATTTTGAAGTGTATTTTGTTGTGTTTAAATTAACATATTTAAAAATTATGTTTAAAAGATGATGCATGATGTGTTCCTGTAACTGAAGGAGCACAAATCTTCTGACAATTTTATTTTATGTACTGTGTATCCTTTGTTGGAGTTCCTTAAAAAATAAATAAATAAATAATAAATCGATAAGACACACTTTCGCAGTCTGGGATATCCTTGCGAACGTTATGGCTTCTTTTGTGTTAATGGGGAAACAATGGGGCGTCACAGTGCTTCTGTTCTTATTAGGGTGGGCATGAAAATCAATTTGAGGACGAAACAAGATTATATAAACACGTTTTAATATTAAACATTTTAGGGGCTTATTACAAAACAAGATCTTAAGTTTAATTTTCATTTTATCAAATAAAAGTAGTACTGTCTTTAGTTTATCAACTAAAAGTGACAGCATTAGTTTTAAACCTGGTTTAACTTTATATCTTGTTTTGTAATAAGGCCCTTAATGTTTTATTACCTTTAAACTTTCACCTACATTCAAATATATTGTATATTTGGATTCCAGTCTTTGGTGTTTCTATTATAAAATAATGAGACTCTATATATACATGATTTTTATAAGACAACGGACACCAAGGTATACTCAGTGTGAAGCCTTATTATTATTTAAGGCTTCACACTTCACTTCTAATGATTAAAAAATAGTTTCCTTAACCTCTAATGGAAGTGAACTTGAAACTAATTCGCTCTATACTTACACACTGAATGGTCAAAAAAATACATTTTGCAAATCCAGTTATCATCTGACTATTGCTATGCATGCCACCTTCCCAGGCTTTAAGCTGACTTTCCACTATGGGATATATTATATCTCGCAAATGGCCAACATACTGTCGCTTGAGATGTAATATAAATTAAATCTAAGTGAAAATGGTTCCATTCTAAAATAAGATGAACGATAGCAATTTATATACTGAGATATTACATTTATATTTCATTTCATTCCGTAGTAAGCCAGCTTTAGACATAGTGTAATCACCTCAGTCCATTAACGTCACCACTACTGAACACGAGCCTCCTGTCACGAACCAAGGTGGACGGATTCAGGTCAAACTCCACCAAGCCGTCCCAGTGCGTATTGGCGGAGGAATATTATAATAGGAAATACCTCTAAAGTAACAATGACGTAGTGTTGGAAATCAAACCAGCCGAATCTCTAGTCACAGGGGCGGCGCGACCCACATTACGTATTCGCATCACGCCCGCGCCCAAATGCCACAATAAAGTTATCATTGTGACCTGAAACGCCTCGGCAACAGTAAATTCGCCATATTGAACGATAAATAAGTTTTTATCGGGTCCACATCGCGAACATTGCAATGAAGACTGTCGGCATAACTCCGCGACCCGAAAATTGACAAATATGGCAGTATTGTTTGTTTGAATGGACTGACGCGATAATAAATGCGACGATCATTATCTGGCGTACGAGATAAGTGAGAAAAGTAAGCATACAAGAAATACCAGTCTGAGATATGGTGATCTGGGCTAATAATGAGACAGTATTTAACTATTATAAATGTGCCATTATTTAAATCTATTCATATTTCTGTAGCTATCTGTCTTCCATGCTATAGATAAGCAGACTATAGTAAAGTCCAGTCTACAATACAACAAAGATCGTGACTTCAATTTGCATAAAATGCATTCAAAGCCTAAAGTTAGAAAAATAAATATCTTATATTTGTTTTAGTCTAGGTGTTTGCTATGTATATGATTGAATTCTGAAAGTATAGCTGCATGTTTTTTCTTTGTTTATGCCCACAGTAGAAGCTCTTCTTAATTTGGGACTAAAGCTTTATGCGAGGTCATGGTATGTCAAAAAATATTTTATCATACTGCCGATCACACTGCGCTTAGCAATGCCACAAGCATGTTCACGAGTGCAGATTAATGTAACGCAAGACAACCTTACTCATCTTAAACAGAAAGTAATAAGAATAAAAATATTAATTCAACCAATTAACAACAATCCACATTTCAAAAATGAATAATACCAAACGAATTAAAGGTAAACCAACGGTCTCAGGTTAAATTGCATGCTTAAAATATTATAAATTATTTTGTTTGGTTCGCTCTCAGGTCCTAACCAACCAGTCAATTATTTTTTTACGAATAATCCTAGAAAAATACGGAAGAACATATAAGGTTATCTCTAATTCTGAATAACTACTAGGTATATGTAGGACCTAGTAACCTGTAAACCTCATGGCCATAGCTTGAATCATTAGCCCGTTGGCAAGTGATTGAGAAAGAAAGCATTCTTCATCTATTAACATCGCACGAGCCTGTACCATTAAGAATTTTTTTTTCACACTAAGCCGCAGGCACAACATAACCGTACCATCAAAACTATTGACGTATTTCTTCACACACCTCATTACTCATAGATATTTGAAACAAAGGTGTACGAAAGAGAGGTCGGCTCATTGCGCAAACGCAGCCTAAAACCGTTAGTCGATCTCGATTGAACGTTAGCCTGAGTAGATTAAAGTAGACGTTTTACTTAGTGCAATGAACTTCACCCAAAGGTTTCGCCTTTCTATTCGACATAATAGACAAATGGTTATTGATAACTGAAAATAAAGCCAGCGTAGCGGGACTAGGTGCTCGAAAACGATCCCGTAGTTAAGCAGATATTATAGATGAATCTTCAAAATATGTAGCCGTTTGTGTGGCTTTTCAGATTAAGTGCCTCCGTGTTTCGGACAGTCAATATTAAAAACACTTTTTGGGATACTCTGACATTGTCAACCAAATTTTGACTGTCTGTCTTTGTGGTGAAGTTGTTCAACTCGAATTTCTTAAACAATTAGAACTCTTTATTCCTATTAGGACACTTTTTTGGATATTCTGGCATTGTTAACCAAATTTTGGAGATTTTTTGTGATACTGAATTCAACGTGCATTTTTTCCACTTTTTTAACATTGTCAACAACTGTTTCATTGTTCTGCTTTTAAAGTACCGTCGCAACAGACAAATGGTCATCATCAACTCCATACTGTTATTTACCAAGCAACACATTCTCAATATGTAAATGCCAAGCCATGAATGAATCAGTGGGCCGATACCGATACGCTATGACCATCAAATTGGATGAACTCAACTCGAACTTCGGGGATGCCACTATAGGATATTGTTTACAAAAACGGTGGGGATCAATTCTGCTAAATTTCACCTGCCAAGACCATTTGATAAATTGATAGAAAATTTCTCTTAGATACCGTGACCGAGGAAGTAGCACTAAGGGTTTTCATCGCGGTCAAATTACTGCCTAATATAAAACTGAGATGAATTTGTGAAATAAGGGATTTAACCCTATTAATCGTGGACTCAGCCGTTGACTGCGGCATCAAGTTATTTCAATAGTGCGTACTGAGATGTGTTTTGGAATTTTGAATGATCTGCAACTGTGAGTTTCGGACATGCACCTTCGTCGCTTGTCACCATCAAGGTATTTTAGATATTACAATTATATGCACTGAACTTAACGGCTATAACTGAAAGGTGCGATAAGTACAAAAAAATGGTCATCATCAAATCAATACTGTTTTTTTACAAGCAATACAATCTCAATATGTAAATGCCAGGCCATGAATGAATCAGTGGGCCGATGCCGATACGCTGTGCCCATCATTATGCATGAACTTAACTCGAACTTCGGGCATGCCACTATACGATACTGTTTACAAAGTCTGGAAATCGATTCTGCTATATTAAACAGGTTCGAATTTAACTTAGCTGTTGACTGCAACGTATAGTAATTTCAAAATATTTTAGAATGATCTGCAACTCCCAGTTTCATTATCGTCATTTGTCTCCATCGTGGTGTCTTTTTAATTTCGGTGTCACAGGCTGAAGTTGCTGAACTTAACGTCTATAACTAAATCATTGGGCCGATGCGCTTCTTATCATTATGCAACAACTCAAATTGAACTTCCCACACGCCACTACACGCTACTTAAACCTTTACAAAAACTTCTAGAGATCGATTCTGCTAAGTGAAACAGACTCGAAGTTAACTCAGCCCTTGATTGCAGCGTATAGTAGTTTCCATAGTCCGTACTGAAATGACTTTTCGAATTCGGGCTGATCTGCAACTGTTAGTTTCAGAACTGCACTTTCGCCGCTTCTCGCAAATCAAAGTACTTTCGATGTATACTATAAATATCATCATCATCATTTCAGCCATTTGAAGTTCACTGCTGAACAGCCTATGTATCCCTAATTCCTTTTCCACGTTGATCGATCCTGTGCCGCCTGCATCCACTGGCTACCCGGAGAGGGGGCTATCTATAAATATACGCTAAACTTAACGGCTATGGCTGCTGCACAACATCATCCTAATCACATCGTGTATCACAACACTGAAGTTCATGCTCTTCCTGAATAAATAATCGTGTCCCGTTGTTTGGTGCATCGTCATCATCTTTGGTATGATTTAACGATTATTAAATTTAATGCGACTATCTATGCTGACTACGTTCTATTATTTAGTTGTTCAAGGTTATGTTCTTTCTTTTCTCACAATGTGACTGAAGAACCTTTCATATTCTTCTCAGACAGATAGTGATATCTTCTTTATCGTGATTCGGTCAGTAGAATCAAGGCCCTGTCCTAGATATGCGCGTGTCGATTTAAGTTCACGGCTTATTTGAATTATTAATTCCCCATACTACACAAGGTCACACCGAACGATGACATAAGGGAGCAGAAAGTGGTTAAATACTATGTAATATGATTTTCTTCTCTAGCAATGCCTGCGGCTTTGTCTGCGTGAGGTGTATTTTTTTTATTATGCTATGCGCAAAACACAATTACATCAAACTAACTTACATAAAGCATGTGTATTTGAAATTGTGAACCAAATTCGCTCAATTTGAAGAGATTCCAGAACTTCCTGAGTGTGTCTCCTGAATTGAAACACGACTTCTATAGATCTATGATGAGAGGTATATCATAGAGAAAACTAGACGGTTCATAGAGATTTTACGTACCAGGTCGCAGACAAATGCTATATATCAGCTTGACGATCGATATATGGTAGACCTGCATTCCGCTCTTAAGGTAGCGGGTTCGATTCCCATACAGAACTATTAACGTGTGTTTATCCATCGTCTAGTAGATATAGTAAAACCTCTTTTTCCAGCTAAAGCGCTGTGTACGATGTCATAGTCTTTTTTATATTTTATAGGTAGTTTAACTAAGTCAACGAACTAATTTTCATGTTAAAATATGCAACTAATTATTCAGGTACAGAACAAAGATCAGCGAAAGACGATACCTTTCCACAAGCATCTATGTCGATTTCGTCACACGACTAAGCGTAACAACAGTAATACCTCATAAAAGTATTCTTTCATGAAACAATGAAGTGATCACAGCCGTATCATACCATACACTTCAGAACTAATCAGCCCTGTCCTGGCAATGGGCGTCTCATTACCCTCCATTGTTCTTGTCCGGACTACGGCTATGGACGGCTTTCTATCTCCGCCCATTTCGACTCATAATGCGTCCATAATTGTCTTATGAACAATGGTAAAGCAACGTAAGTATTGCTCACCTGTGATCGGAGTTTTATAATATTACTTTTATTTATGCGATTATATGCCATATATTTGAGGATAATAATCTCACCTCCTGAAGCGCTCGTAGCTCTGCGTCGGTGGTCGGAAACGATCACCGAAGTACAGCAGAGTTTACAGAGGTCAGTCCTTGGATGGGTGACCGTTTGTGTGGCATTTGATATCGAGCGCTTCCGTGCTTCGGAAGGCACGTTAAGCCGTTGGTACCGGTTATCACTAAATGTGGTAGCCGTTAAGCCATGTTAAAGACCTAATGGGCGGCTTGATAAATTCTAACAGCAGGACGCCATAGACCTGCCTTCGCCAATCTGCACTGGGTCCGCGTGGTGGAGTATGACCCAATACCTTCGCACCTTGGTATGTGAGAGGAGGCTCGTGCTCAGTAGTGGGACGTTTATGGGCTGAGATGATGAATCTCACCTCCCACCTCCCCCTCTTATCTCACAGGGAGTCGTTAGAGTCGACAATGAGAAATCCTACCGATGGATAGACAGCAGCATCATCCAGCGTACTGGCTTTAACTGTGATTACCACCCGGCCTGCCCAGAGTGGTCATTATGGGCAGATAGATAAAATGTAATCTATTAAGGAGGCTAATGTTTAGCAGTGGACTTTATAAGGCTGATATGATGAAGGATATTAATCGCAGTTTCATAGACTATGATATCCCAAACCTTACGAAAACTACTTACTGAGTAAGACAGTAAAGTATTCCAAGCAGCCCGTTAAAAGCAGCGACTTAAGATAATATATGTCATAACTTTGGAGATTAAAATTATAACGACATATCGTTTTTTTGCTTGAAATGAATAAGCGTAAAATTTAACTGACCTTTTTGGTGTAAGATTGGATACAATTTAATCGTTGCATTTATAAGGTTACTCGTGTTTTTTAAATACTTATTCACCAACAAAAAAAGCAAAAAACAAAACATACTTTAAATTTCAATCAAAACGGACCACAGTTATTCCGATAATGTGTTTTAACATACTTATAGGTGTGTGGTGTGGAATGGAAAACCATTAAGATTTTATTGATACGAGTCCAAAATCACCGATGTCCAATGGTGAGAGAACTTGCGTTTCTCCTCGTAAAAAGGAGTGCTTGACAAAAATATAAATGTCACCCGGCAAATGTAATGTCATTTTGGTTTCATGTGTGCTTTGACATCGAAAATCGTTCTCCATTTCTTTCATTTAGTATTTAAAAGAGGAATTTATAAACAAATTCATATACTTTGGAATTTCCTACAAATTTATATTTTTTACATGTAATAATTATGAAGACTGTTGAGTTACAGGATACCTACTTACTTATGTCATTGTATGATGACGAAATCCATTGTATAATTTGTGATTGTCATCAATGTAATATCAGCCTATTAACTCTTCATTTCTGGGTACTGGCCTACTCTTATAAACCAAGGATTTAGAAAATCCTTTACCACCCGAATCAGTGCGGATTGGCGGAGGAAAAAGTCCTACTGTCGAAAATTTTCAAGCCGCCGAATTAATAGGGCTACTGACTAAGCGAAAGATATACTGTCCTATAACCAGGACCAACAGCTTAACTTGTCTTACGAGAAACGAAAACGCTGGATATCAAGGCTACTTCAATGGACTAATTTTATTTTAGAGATTTGTCTTTGGATGGGTCCAAAGACAAATCTCTAAAATAAAATTAAATCTTCAAATTCACGCACAGCTGCTCGATGCCACTACAGGGGTTATTATCATACAGAGTTGTGTTCGTTCATCCTTGGCAGGTCAACATTACAATAAACTACAAATAGATACACAATGCGTCTTGAGCTCGAATCGTCGAGGCAAGCTGGTGATGCCGATAGCTTTGTATGACCGTGGTATTGTCATATTGTGATGCCGCGCAGATTAGCTCTTTGTAGTAGCGACGGTTTGCGTGGCGAAAACAACTATTGGTGTATCGTCGAGTGTGATTTGTTGTGAACGCGAATCTGTGCTAAAAATTCTTGGTGATTTGCTTTGTCTGTTAATACCTGATCAAGTATAGTCTTCTACTTCAGTGAAATTCACTAAACATTTAACGACATTTAGTAAACCAGACAGCAAATAGTTCAATCTTCGCCAATATTCCCACGAGGGTATAACAGAACTATCAACAATTTCTAACAAGTTCATACTCAATTTGAAAAGCAATTGCATTTAATATTGTATAATTTTATTTAGTATCATCATAATACAATATAATTGACTTATCATAAGTCTGCTGTCGATATTATTAAATTAAGCTATACATGGAAGCTATTCCAGTCACGACACGAACCGGCCTGTCGGAATCAGGAGGTGACGTTACCCTACGCCCGCTAATATCCGCACCGGGGTCCAGGCATCCGATCATCTCGATTTCCTAAGTCGAATGAGGTCGTCTATCACAGCACTAGAGCGCACGTTATTTCTAATAAGCAACGATTCAAATGTATGTTAATTACTTGTAATATTCTTACTTGATAGGTTTTCTAATTATGCATATGGATGATGCGAAAGGGAATTTCTGTCGCATACTCTTGGGTTGCAGAATCAGCTTCTTGGCGAGGATTTTCCTAAATGTTTACATCAGAAAGGACTCTTTAAAAAGGCAATGAGCTTGAGATATTTCTGGTATTGCTTGCGTCTATAGGATACGGAGATCAGGTGGACCGCATGCTTGAGTCCGTGCACAAGGTTTTGTGGTATAAAAAACATAACATACAGACCCCACGTAGGATTTATGTATTGAGAGAAAAAAGATATATTACGATCACTTTTCTTCTTCTAAAAACTGGATATCACATAACAATATAGACGTTGTAAATCTGAGTATAAAATACAACATTAAAAAAGAACTTTTAATTTTTTTAGACTTTAATATACGCAAAGTAAATAAGATCCTAATAATGGTGGCAACAATTCTGCAACAAACGGTTAACAGGTATACTTAGGAACAGCATGTATAGAAAATCTTAAAATTATATAACCTAGACAGCTAAGCAACCACGCCAACAAAGCTTGAGTAAGAATTTAATAATACCCTGAAGGAATACCTCATGTCATGCCGCCGTCGGTCAAGGCTCTGGAAATTAATATAAACCCCTCTGGGAGCTTGAGTGCAAGCTACTGCAGTTGAGATTAACTTCCAAGTCGATGCTATTGCTCCTAGCCTTTTATTAATTTTGGATTCGAGAGGCTTCTAGGGATTTGTAGTGCTATCACGAAATCATAAGACGCCATACGCAATAATTAATTTAATACGTAATCTAATTCGACGACGTTATGGTATCGCAGATATCAATATTTCTCCACTCTAATTCTAAAGTTCATATACTGTTTATGAATATATATAATATAAATTTGTTCTTGCCTTGCTGTATTCTATAAATAGTAAACTGATAATAGTTTGTATATACAACAAAAAATTTACATGTTTATTCGATCTCTAGTACCACAAGTTCTGCTTAATATAGCTGAAGCTAGATGGCGCTTTACGTATCTTATAAAGAATATTTATTTTTCCTTTTTAGAGTTGAGATTTAGTGCGGATTCGGTAATAAATACACCCCCTTAAATTCTTCTCCTACGTTGTGATACGGGTGATGATAGGGTCTGAAAGTCTTTCGATTCTGGGATCCGCTTTCGAATCATTCATTTTTGAATTCGAGCACCTTACCGATAAATATTAAAGAAATATTGTCACTCGCTTTTCTATAAAGATAATACCATTAAGCTAAATCAATCTAAATTACCTCAACATAGTTTTATATCTGAGGTAATTTAGACATATGAGGGTAGTGACATTTTATCCTAATTGTGTTTGGACGAGGAAACAACCAATAAAAATTTTATTGCTGGCAAAGGTAGGTCAGTTAAACGATCTAAATTATCTAGCATAGTCTGCTGACCTGACTTAAATATGCATCAGTCAGACCAAGAATGAGCTATAACTAATATAACATCTGATTGCCGACACAGAATTGATGATCTTTTTAGATATGGAAGTTTTAAACATGGTTTGGATTTTATTTAAGGAGTTATCAAATAGTTCTATTGATAATGATGATGATCAGCCCCAAAACTCCCCATTTGATTATTTATTTATGTATGTGTTAATTAAGGTGCGTGGGGATCCTACTAGAGTCTGAGGAACTCAAGCCTTCTTCACCTGCCAGGGTCTGCTCACGGGTCTAACCAGATTTGGCTGAACTTCAGTTATTACATGGAGCGACAGCCATCTGACCCCCACCAGCCAAAGGGAAACATCATTCTATGGTTAAACTAGTTGTCAGAATATTAGAAGGCTCTGACTTCCTCATAACGACTGCCATAGATGTTCATGACTACCGAGACAAACGGCTTAACGTGCTTTCCGAGACACAGAGAAAGCGATAATTACGCACACAAGGTTTTGAACCATAACTCCACTGAATTAGAACACTATGGCTCTCGCCACTGGGCTATCGGCGCTCGATAGTACGCAAAGTATGTGGATGGAGATTAAAGTTAAGGTACCTGCCTACCTGTCCAAAAGTGATTCATTCATATATTCTGAAACTACTGGAGACGCCTAGTAAAATGGTGAAAATTCCATAAACTCGGAATACGTAATGTTGCACGGAATACAAAGACTTCTATTGTAAATCACCTCAAAGACATTAGTCTTGCTCAGTTTTCAATTGTTATTTATTGCCTCACAGTTAATTAACTTACACTTGAACATTAGAAGTTTTAACATTAATAACACCTATCGACTGCTTGTGCATTTTAAACAGTACACTATTGATAATGTGGAAGTTGGTTTCAAAATGAGTAAACGACTACAATGATGTTTAACTTCTCTTTAAATTAAACTAGATTTGAGAGGATTTTTAGAAATACTTGAATTTCAAACAGATACTTTTTTTAAAAGAAGATATGTAGGTAATTTCGTAATTAATCGTATAGAGTTGACATTTTTCTTAATGCCATGCCTACAAGTGAATTTTGACTTATTGTATTACTGTTAATGATAAAATCAGTATGAGTTAAAAAAATGGGTCATGGAAAATGGCCCCATGTTGGGCGCCAACTCACTTTATGTAAAAGCTATGTTAAGGAGTATTTATAAATAAGATGCGATGCAATAAAGGAAAAAGAACTACTAGGTGATGCACACGTGGCGGTGCACCGGTGAATGGAGCACGTGGAGGCGGGTGCGGCCGCTCGATACGGCGGAGGCTGCGCGCGGCGCTCGCCCGGCCCGCCAGCCACTTCTCTCTGACCCGACCCGCCGCGCCGGCTCCCCACGGCCACGCACCCTGCTCAGGCCGTCTGCCCGAACCTGGAGCTCTTTGCACGCTGGACGGCATCCCTCCGTGCCAGTGACGCAAGACCTCTCACGCTACTACTCTCTGCTTCCAAATGATGCAAGTAACGAGATCTAATTCTGTTGGATTCTTTGCTTACCAGTATTACGCGAATTCCAAATGTACATTGGGTATAGCTATGGATGAATTGTTCTTAAAATTGAAACTGCCATCACAGCACAGCTCAACAAGAGAGACCTAAACATCGGGAACGACTATAACTGTTGAATTGCATATGCTACGATATTCACTTTTACATTCACAATATTAGTTAAACTGTTTACAAATGTTTATTAAAATTTACAATGAAGTGATGTTGATTTTTTTTTTATGAGTGTATTTTACTTATTCACACCAAGTTCCATGGTCGTGATTTACCATATAAAATAGGTGGTTGCATCGATTCCAACATAATTAAAATAATTGTGCATTGGTGTTATGTCATAGTGGTCGATATACTCACTCTTTGCAGACAATACCACATATCAAAAAGTAAAATATACATATAGCTATGTCGGAAACGAATAAAATACTCCGTCCTTTTACTATCAAGCTACTTTTTCTCTGCTACTTTACTGACAGTCGTAAAACACACAAATCACACAATGTATCTCTTATCACAGAAGTCAATAGTAAACACTGTCTGAGTTCATAACAATAAAGTATCTGGAGGCACATCCGAACATTGCCAGCCCAACCCATAAAGCAGGGATATGATTTACAACGTTCATGCAAACTTCAATGCTTCGGTGTAACTTATTGACAGTAGACATGCATGTCAAGCGGCTATGGATGAATCTAAAAGTTTCTGATCTAACATATCAAATGGATGCTTCGCGCACTTTACAATGTGTCAATATCAAGTAAGTCTGGGTAAATAAATCATCTCAGCCCGTTAACGTCCCACTAATGAGCACGAGCCTCCCTCACATATCAAAGTGCGAGGGTTTTGGGTCATACTCCACCACGCAGACCCAGTGCGGATTGGCGGAGGCAGGTGTATGGCGTCCTGCTGTTAGAATTTTTCAAGCCGCCCAATTAGGCTTCTAACATAACTTAACGACTACCACATTTAGTGATAACCGGGACTAACCGCTTAACGTGACTTCCGAAGCACGGAAGCGCTTGATATCAAATGCCACACAAACGATCACCCATCCAAGGACTGACCTCTGTAAACTCTGCTTTACTTCGGTGATCGTTTCCGACTACCGAGCACCGCGGAGCTACGAGCGCTTCATAAATGATTTATGTCGCCGAAAATAGTTCGAACAGCAATGATATAAATTCATCTGCTTGTCACAATTTCACAGTTTTCGTTGCTTGCGTTGCAAATTTATTTCTCACTTAGTTTTTATTTATCTCACTCTCTCTTATAACGACCTATAATATAACGCAAGGATTTAATAACAGCCCATAAAGCAAGCTTCATGCTTCGGTGTAACTTATTGACAGTAGACATGCATGTCAAGGCGGCTATGGTTTGATCTTAAAGTTCCTGATCTAACATAACAAATGGATAATGATGGTGATAAATAACATATTTCACGCGGTTTACCATGTGTCAAGTAAGCAGTGGGTGTATAAATGATTTATTATTCTCGCCGAAAATAGTAAGAACCGTAATAATATAAAAGAGCAAAGAGCATTACAAATAATACTTTCACTGCTTGTTCGCCATTGTCTATGCTTGATACTTATATATCTTATGTGTTTATATTTTTATTTTATAATATTTATTAACTTTACACTATAGGCGAAATAAATGAGGCTTGACTGTTTGATGCCCTCACATGGGCGTAAGGTGAAAAAATATTCACTGTTAAATCTTTTTAGTTATACATTCGTTCTTGTAGTAACGAAACGGCCATGCCCCATTTATTGAAACTTGAAAAGTTTTTGAAGTAAGGCCTGAAGAGTTAGAAGCTTGGTTCGTCATGAGATATTCTTGACACTGTGAGGCATATGTTTTTAGATTGGATCAATAATATATTGATTCAGGCGTTACTTTGCGAAAATCAATTACGACCAACGCTGAAACGAGAGTTGGTCGTGAAGACATCGTTGTTCTGAGGCTCCTATCTTACCTGAAGATGCCCTGTGTAAGAGCGAAACACGTATCATGTTGAATAGTTTCTCGATTTATCGGGAAATTATAGTGGCGCGGAAATTGTTACAAAGATATTTTAATCCATCACTTGCTTACATTGGTTCAACTCCAACAAATGTATTGCAGAATTAATAATTCGAAATTATAAAGCTCTCCGATAGCTTCATAAAACTCAATTGACCTATTGGTACAGACACCAAAAAAGTCATAAGCATCTGGCATCTTGGCGCGTCGCCTGGCACAAGAGCCAAGTAAAGTGCATTACAGGCAGTACTTTCCCCGGTGGCTCTGCATAGTTTGGCGTATGGGGCAGGACTATAAACTGTCTGGTACACTGGCCCATTAAGAAGTTACCTCATGTTAGTGTAACGAGAGAGCGTCTCGTAACTTTTGGCGAGCTTGTCGGTCGGAATTTTACGAGCAAGGAGTATCAAAATTAATGATATTATAATCTTTATTTTTATACTGGCTGGATGACGAAAATTTACGATTTCCATGATCGATTCTTCTCTAGGACTTCTTGGCGGGAAAGTGAAGCGTCACGTCTGCAGTTTTGTTTTATTTTCTAAAATTTGTGATATTTCTAACATTAATGTGTAATGGATTATAAACCGTTAAGTGTTTGTGAACATACATGAGTGTTGGTAAATCAAACAAAACAGTGCAACATCTCTTTTCAAATTTTCTTTCAAGGAGTCCATGTGAGATCTCAGTATAGTCCCACATCTTTACTGAGGACTCAAGGGGCTTATGGGAGGGTATCTCATTTATCATCTTTATCACCACTCATTCTCATTTACTATGAATTATATGTTATTAATATATCACTTACTTGACACTGGCTAAATGTGCTAGACGCAAGAAGCCATTATTTAAAATAAAGAAAGAAAGATTTTTCTCTACTGGCGCTCCTGCCCGCAGTGAATAGGTGCGATAGTTTAAAATTTGAAGTCCATTAGGACTTTATTAAGCCAAACTTAAACTTTGAATTCAATTTATGATTGACCTCATCATCATACCATATCAGCACACTACATTCTATTTGGGTTTGGGACGGGTTGGAGATCGCAAATTCACCCAGTACGCAGGATGTCGTTGCTGCCCATCATCCAGTAGGATTTTCTTCGTCGACTCTTACGACTCCTCACTTATATGTGAGGAAGTGGCACTATTCTAGGCCGGTACCACACTGCATGATTGACCTATTAATGGTTTTTTTATACGTCGTAAACTTTACGTTTACGTAATGCTAATTTAATACTACAAGAGTATCCATAATCAGAGCTATCCTGAGAAGCACTGCAGTAAGGTCATCAACCCGAGATCTAATAATTATGACAACCGCACTAATCCCCAACAGTTAAATAAAAAATTGGGTCCAATAATTTTTGGAATATACCAATAATTATAAGTCAAAGCATTTTACATGCCAAATTTTATATTATCGAAGAAAACAAATTCAGAACAACGCCGGATATAGGAAAAATCCATCAAACCGTAACGGGAAGTCGTAATAAAAGGAATAGTCATTTGAGCCACCCAAACTTATTTATAGGAGGTTATTTATTCGATATAAAATCTATTCGCTGTTTTTTTTATCTACTGATAATACTTAGGTATCTCATCATGTAAACCGATACTGTTCAGAAGTTCAAATGGCAGATTGATTAATTCTTTTGTTATTAATTAATGTTAAAAGTATAAATTGTATAAACTACATTTGGAAAATTTCAACGCTTAAGTTTCAAGCTTTCTAATGTCAAATTGTTTTTTTTTAATGTCGCATACTTTTGCTTAAAACTATATTTGAATGAAGAGTGATTGGCTCGTAAGTGTATATAAACAACTGGTTCGTGGCTTTATGTAGGCAAAGTCGTGAGGATAAAATTATTAAATGCAACATGATAACCACCTGAGTACCCATAAAAAATGTTAATAAAAATCTTTATTTCCTTGAATGCAGAATAACACTACTACCTATATGGTGTTAGTCGGTCACATTGAAGTTTATGGGCGAGGCATTTTTGTATTTGTTCAGGAGTGGACAACCTTGGGCTGATGATGGTGGTATTTGAGTCAATCGATATATTCTACCATTAAATTTGATATTATTGAAAGCCGATTAGTAAACAGTTCCGTAAAATTATTATTAAAGTCGATTAACTATCGCTTTAATAATCATTGTAGTATGCTCAAAGTATTATAACTGTATGATTAGGACGTTTTTTAATGTTTGCTTATTAATCATGTCATTAAAATATGGAGCGAAATTCTACCTTATTAATGGTAATAATACATATGTATAAATGATATTAATCAATACGAACATTATGGAACTGTTAGATCGTTATCCTTCCAGGTTGTTACGGGTGCTACATGATTGTGTTGCCACATTTGGTTTTAATAAATTTGGCAGAGGAAACTGTTACGAATTTTAGTCAATACCCGACAAACCGATACTTGCAAACCCTATTTCATATACCACAAAATCTATCATTCCCATGAATTTACATATTTGAAATCTGCAAATTTGTCAAGAAATATCCTAATTATTATATTAAACGTGAAGAAGTACCTACCGTCAAAATAAACAGTAAGATCCAAACTTAGAGAACAATTCATATTCCATCTTGTTTAAATCATAATCATGTTTACATGTATCATCCGGCCCTCTACGAATGTCAATCAAAATTTACAGTCACTTACCTGAGTCCCTAAAAAATTAAGGTAATATAAAAACATTTAATAAACAATTAAAAGACTTACTGATTGCGAAATATTATTACACACTTCACGAATATTTTGACGACAAACTCCATTAAAGCCTTAAATGATTTATTATGTAAATTATAAGTTATTGTTACGTATAATGATAATATTGTAATAATATTGTTATTTGTTGTTTTTAAATTTGTGTATTAGTTAGAGTTTGTTAGTTTATACAATAATTAAGTACGTAATTTTGTAATATGTTTAAGTTCCTTCTCAAATTGCAGTGTACCTACGGGGTATCAGTATTCATTGTATTGATTTATGATAATTCATAATTATGACTATTTATATCCGTACTTAATAAAATTGCAAAGCTAATCGCGCCGGCACTGTTACTTGTGTGAATGTTCTTCTTCTTCTTTTAAATAATGGTTTGCACATTTAGCCAGTGTCAAGTTAGAGATATATTAATATCATATAAATTATAGTAAATGAGAATGTATGGTGATAAAGATGATAAATGAGATCCCCTCCCCTAAAGCCCCTTGAGTCCTCAGTAAAGATGTGGGACTATACTGAGATCTCACATGGGCTTCTTGAGAGAATTTGAAAAGTTATGTTGCACTGTTTTATTTCATTTACTAACATTCATGTACGTTCACAAACACTTAACGGTTAATCATCCACCGTTATTAAACATTAATGTTCGAAATATCACAAATTTTAGAAAATAAAACAAAACTGCAGACATGACGCTTCACTTTCCCGCCAAGAAGTCTCTGTGTGAATGTTCTATGATATGTCAAGACATTTTTTATTAAAAAGGACTCTTTTGCGTAATAATATTCTCTCTTCTAATTTTATCAGCACTTATATGTACTTGCTATATATTTTAAGAGACACTTGCTCATTAGATCTTGGTGTGTAAAAAGCTGGCAGCTGTGGCAGTTCATACTTCTACGGCTACCGACTTAGAAACATTAATAATAAGTTTTCGTAGCTATAGTACAATCAGATTAAGAATAATGTTGTTAAATTAATAAAACAATTATCATAAACAATATATATAATTATTATAATTCTACACTGCATCGTAGTAGCTGTAAATCAAAGATTTATTGTGCCTTTTGAAGCACCGAGGTTTCAAGGTTTCACCTCTTTGTATGCTGACTTACTGTCCGAGTGAAGTTAAAGTCAAAAAGTTCTTTATTTCATAACTTGAAAACATAAATATATAAAAAACTAAATAAAACTACACTGAAATCACGAAGCTTAAATTCACTTACATGCGAAATAAAATTGAGTGTAAATGAATCTAAGTGCCAGTTCCGCGCCACCGCTCTGTGAAAAAAACTGACATGAAAGCTATGTTAATTAATTGAAATAAATAATATATTTGAAAAATATTGGCATGAAAAATGCACATCAACATCTCAGTCCATTAACGATCTACTTTTGAGCACGAACCTCCTCTACTTTAAGTAAGAAAAAACGTAGTAATAACGGAAAAAATTAATATCATGGAGGTCATCTTCATCTCAATAATCAGTTATATGGATTATTCCGTCATCGATTACCACACAGTTGTGTCATCATCAGCCAGCACATAGTTTACGTCATTGGTCAGTTTGGCTCCATAAAGGTCTTATGAAGGTCAACTAAAAAACTAACGCGCCCATCATTGCGGGGGCGGGTTGATCGTAAAAGAACGGGCAAGAAAATCGTGAATATTAGTTTTTTCTCTCGCCAGTTACAAGAAAATGTACAACAATTTGATGAGCCTTCAAAAACCTGTGTTATGCAGTCACAAAATTAAAAAAAAATTAAAAGAGGAAAATAACTCTTTTTTAGCTGTAAGAACAAAATTACGAATATACATAGTAGACATAAGCAGACCAGTCCCCAGGTGGCGGCACCAAAAGATATTGAATCTGTTTTCACGGTATTTTGGAAGGCAATGCATTACCAAGCGTATTTGAGACGGTCATAGCTTATAAGTTGAGTGTCCGGTTCAATGTACAATTTGGCACAGAGTTCAAACTTATATAAGCCACACGTAACACCTTTTAAAACTATAATCATTGTTTTTAGAGAAGATATTGTCGCAAAAGAAAAAGTAGGTTTATTGCATCGCACTCCTCGCCCCTACAGTGTGGGAGACACAACAATGGACCCACTGTTCAAGTTAAACTTCAAGTTCCACTTTTGGTTTGGAAGCACTTTTCGGTGCCGTTTTATTATGTTTTGTAACTTGTCAAACTAAGTTTTTTACTCATTTTATTAAGTGATGAGAGTTTGATCTGATAATAAATAGGTGATACGTATGTCAGTGTATAAAAAATCCAATGAAATCATTCTATTAAAGGAAAATTTTGATTAGCAGTTTACCTGGTGGTCTGCGCCCAGTAGTGGGGCTTCACTACGCTGAGACAAGTGTACCACACTCGTCACATCGAGAATTCAAGAGAAAATCCTTTAGTGACAATTAACCTAATGTAAGTCTCTAGATATTTAAAACAATTCATAAATAGTTTTGATCAGATGCCAAATCGTATACCGATATTCACAATACACACAAAACTCCCATCGAATAGAGATTAATGTAGATGCGATCTTAATGCGATATCGATGACCATTAAATTCATATTCGGAATATTTGCTGAGATTTTATCGATACGGCGCGGCGGGCGGGCGCATCGTGGAATAACGCAAGTCTGAGATATCTACAATATAGCCAGCCGATTGTACAATTTCCTAGTTCTCAATAGGAGATAGTATTGTAAGAGTAAAAGCATACATTATCTTATCTATATAAAAATACAAATGGATCGTCGAAATGTATGTACGCGCATAACTTTCAAACGACTGCATCTAACTGGATGATTCTTTTTAATAACGCGTTGGTTATTGTCAAGACAAGGATTGTATATTTTAAATTAAGGAAGTTAAGCGGAAAATAAAAACTATTGGGAAAACTTATCGAATCTGTTATTTTTTTGACATTGTCATTTGACAGTTAGTGTCATGGACAGAATAAATTTAAATAAGGCGGGACAACGGTCTGTCGGGTCAGATAGTTCAAACATAAAGAATTTTAGTAAACATAGTAATAAGTATAAGAGGCATATGAGATTTTCATAAAATATATATTTCTCTGCAACTATAGTAGAAGAGGATGGCCTCCCACCCGATGAAACGATGATAAGGTCAAGAAGGCGGCAGTAGTAGGCAACCGGTAGTCGGTGGATGCAGGCGGCTTAAGATCACTGGACGAGCACACAAACGGTCTCCCATCTAAGGACTAACCTCTGTAAACTCTGCTGTACTTCGGTGATCGTTTTCCGACCACCGAGCACCGCAGAGCTACAAGCGCTTCACAAAAAACCATGATGGAAACTTATCATTTATTTATGAACAATAGGTACATGTATTAATCTGTTAAAAAAGGTCTAGTAAAACGTAATAATAAGTTAGACTGCGATTACAAACTCACATATCCTCACACATTATCCCAGATAAGCTAGGACTAGGCTTAATAAACATACTTAAAAAACAGTTTTTTTTTTTAATATATAATTAATATGTACATAGGATAACACCCAGACCAGAAAAAATATTCAAGTTCATGCACACAAATATTTGTCCTGTATGGGAATCGAACCCACGACCACTGGAGTGAAGTGCAGGTATACTGATCACCACGCCATATAAGTCTTCAAACTCAAAGATAATATTTCTGTATCTTGTCTATGAGATATAAATTATAAATAAACGTTATCGATAAATATAGGAACTAACGATCACTGTCAAAACATATTTGTAATTCAAATATTTAATTACGCCGGTCAATATTTGTAATCGGTAAATGTCCAGAGAGACGGATCGATTAATTGATATCTTTAAGCGTGGGCTTTACTAGGCGCCACTTTTAATGCAACGAAGACTTACTGACCGAGGGGAAATTGACCCAGGCCGCTGACTCATAAACATGACTCACTTAGAAGTCACAGCCTGGAACTTTTAAAACTAACTTTTAACGAAAAGCACTACTTAAAATTTACAAAAACAAAGCAAATTTAAGTAATTATTACTGTTTTAACGTGCATATGTATATGACGACCGATGTGGCGTTGTGGCGTGTTTACTCGCACTACTGAGGTGGGTTCGATTCTTACACAGGACAAATCTTTGTGTACATAAACATGAATATTTGTAATGGTCTGGGTGTTTTTTTATGTATATTAAGTATGTGTTTACAAAAAAAAAGTATTTATGTATTATTACATGTTTGTTCATAACTTAGTATCCATAACACAAATTCTTAATGATATTTATTTTGGAACTTAATAATTGGTGTAATTGTTAGAAAATATTTAAAAGTGGAGGTAAGGTCATACATGCTATGCGCTTCTAAGTTCGTGCGTTCAATTCCCACACAAAACGTATATATGTGAACGTGATTGCAAGTATTTATCTTGGTTTGGGTGTTTGCTATGTTTTATATGCATAGTACTTAAAGTTCAAGCTATTCAAATCCGAGTATTTTCATAAAAGAGTAACAAACATCTATGTATCTATTAATATACCCTAAAACTCTTTGGCACTTACAATATTAAATTAATATGCCGATTCAAAATCCAAATAGCACCAAATTCGTAAACTCAGTTTTCACCATCCACCTCGTTGCCAAACACTTCTCGGGCCACTTCTGCGAGTGACAAGTAATAACAAACTTCACAAATGTGACGTGTTTAATTTGGAACGGGTAACATGTACCCTGTAAGCTCTGTATAGGCTTTTGTTCCCTGTATGCCGCAAATTCGCAATCGTGTTTCGTGTGCGGCGGTAAGACAGGCTACAGATGAAATGGAATACAGAATGGATGTAAGAGGCGCACGATGAAGTTAATGTTTAGATGAAAATGCGGAGAGTATCGTCCACAGATATAGTATCAAATAGATAGCGCAAGTATCACGATTTGTATTAAAATTAAGTGTGCCGACTTTAGAACACCTAATGTGACTTAACTACCTTTTTAGTGATGAGAAATCCCAACTTACTCATCGACACTGATGCCGCTTATGATAAATATTTTATAATGTAAACTCATGCATGCTACAGTATTTAAAAAACAACAACAGCTAACCGGGGTTCCGACACGCGAATCACATTCATTTGCGTTATCTATGGAAAATATATATCTGTGGTATTGTCAAAGTTGGTGATGTTTGCATATAGCTCAGGCTCCCCCCCCCCCCCTATTTACCATTTGAGGTAGATGTATGTAGTTGTAACAAACAGTAAACAAAAATTTGGAACATAGATCAGAAGAAAAATCGGGTTATCGTGTGTTCACATGACCAATCATGACCCCCCTAAAACGTACACTTCAAATTGAAAAAAAAAAACAAAGGAATTTATTTCCCCTAGCTGCTTTATGCTGACATATAGCGGTAACCCAATTTTAAAAAATAGGAACCTGTTTCTACATTTGACTATTAATTATCAGCCAAATGCGTGGTTGCGACCGCGCCTGTCCCTAAGTCGCATTCTACGACCCCTTGGACAAGATATGGGATAGTACTTTAGAGGTTCCACAAGACATTACCAGTAAGCTCCGAGATCTAACCTTTCTGATTTATATGCAAGATAAGATAGGGCACCATCGCTACTGCGTCTACGTGAGACATTTTACCGCTTTAGGCGTTGAATTTTTAACCTCACTGGGACACATTATCATCTCCACGACACCCATATATAAGTATATTAAAAACGAATGGCCCCGACACGTCTCTTCGTCTAGACGTAAGATCAGACGGTGGAAGATGTATTACAGTAGTTAATTGTCAAACACATACATCATGTCACGCCTATTCCCGTAGGGGTAGGCATTGATCACATCCTTTCACTTTCTACGATCTTGGCACACACTCTTAGCTTCATTCACACTCATTAACCTTCTTATACACGTCCGTCGGAAGAAATATGACTATTACTATTGGTAAATCATGACCCTAAACTTTAGATCACGCGAGCGAAGTCAATAGCAGAGCATAGTATACGAGGTGTATTCACAACAAGGGGTAAACTATAAATCAACGTATTCGCGAAAACACCAATTAGGAGCGCGTCAAGAGAGTCCTTCGAGTCTCATGGGGTCCATTCAATTCCTGGGGAGGCACAGGAACCTTTGTCCCGGCCTTTCCCAGGCGTCACTAACGAACCACTACAGATAACGAAATGCAACATTTTGTTACCGGTGCCTGTCGTAGCGGAGTATACTTAATTTTGATGCATATATGAACGGTCTGTAGTTCGTTGTTTTTCGAGACGGTTATATTACAACCTGATTAGAATATGGAAATCCAGAAATGCAGGAACAACTCATCTATTGTCACAAAGGAAGGTCGTAGCGTAGGTATCGGTCAATAGTACTCGTACGAATTCAATTACAAACATAAAGATGTAAGACAACGGGAAATTTAATTAGGTAATATATTTCTTCGATAAACAACAGTACTGAAATTAATTCCTTGAAATCATCTGTGTATTAATCCTTTGATATTTTGAATTGCATTATGTAGGTGTGCATGGGGTTAATAAAATATATGACACTGCCCTGATTAAGGTGTTAGTATTTTAACCAGAAATGTTAATGAAAATTTCACCTTACCAATGCTTTCAGAGACAAAAGATAACCTCTTTCTGAAGGGTAACTTGCTGTCAAGAGCCTAATGAATGAAAGGAGAAAATCTCCTACAGCAGACATACTCTATCAATTAATAACATAACAAATAATATACTATTTGGCTTAGATACTTTCTACTTCAAATTATTATTTATTACTGCTTCCAAAAAACAATTTATCAAAATACCAACCAGGGCTAAGCAAAGCCATATTTTCGGTAGACATGACATGTGACGTGACCTAGTTAAAATTAAACAATAGTCCAACCTGGTGAACAAAGAAAACTATTCGGTCTCGGGTACTGCTCGTATAATAAACTTTGCGAGATATGTCATTTACGGTTGACATTTCACATTAGTGGGGTGGTGGGATGTCGTCGACTGGCAGCGTAAGGATTACAGATGTTAAGTTTATTTTGTGTGTAAATTGTGTTCATATTCATGACAGTGGTATGTCGGCAATTGCAATGAGCAAGTAAGACTTTGTTTTTGCATCTGAACAACGTATGTCCTTCGGTAACTTATGACTTGTGTCCCCTGGTTTTCTTTTAATTTTAATCACTCTCCATCCTAAGGTTGCCTGGAAGGAATCGCGATAAGGCCGCCAATTGTATCACTCTTCTTATGCAATTGTTTTCTTGTTTTATTTTAATTTGGTGTACAATAAAGTATTTTCTATCTATCTATGTCAAGGGTTTTGAAATATCAATGGAGATTTTCGTAAACGGAAATTATACTAACACCTTCACCCTGATAAATATATATATATATCAATTGTTATGTCGAAATTCCATAGGTAGGCAGATATTTTTTCACATCTTGCCGCTTGCGACGTTTCTGGCACGTTCTTTTAGCTTTATAGTATACTTAACTTTCTCATATACTCCCGTCGATTTCGTGTACCTTTGACCAGCCCTATCTTCTGGATTTGGCCATGGAAGGTCTTACGCGGTCTTCTCCTCCCAAAATATCCAATCACTCCTTCATCATTTCCATTCGCTTATCCATGATAAATCGCTTTTGATAATCTGTTTCCTTTCATCTTCTTAACATGACGAGACCTAATAAATAGAGTCCAGTGATAAAATCAAAGAAAAAAATACTATTCACCAAACAAAACACAAAACGTTGGGACAGTCATTTGTTTTCAAGCCATACCAAGCCACGAGTTAATAAGTTCAGTCAACCACAGATCAAATCGTGTCTGTTTAACCTTGTTGAAGTCAATGCGATCGGCCACAGTCGTCGAGTCTACTAAATAATAATCCGCTCTTAGTCAGCTGTGCACACGCGTGTTGTGTCTATTTCCGGTCCGAGTCAATGTCCGTCCGGCCGGACGGTCCGTCTATCCGGCTGAATCGCGCCGTTTGTACTGGAGTGACATCATTACTTACTATTACTACTGTAGCAGCCGGGGGACTTATTTTTGCGACACAAATAAACATAACAAGCTCTATTAAATGAGTGCTTGTCTAATATTTACTAATTCTTTAGCGTAATTGCTTTTTGCTGAAGTAGAAAAAGATAAACATTTGCGTTCACCATCAGGTAAACTATGTAATAGAGATAGGTAAGGAACCCCACGTAGCTTTAGAGCCGATAGACGATCGTTTTTGGTTTTAATACCCAAGAGATATAACTATTTGAAAGCATTAGCTAGAAACTTTGTATTGACTGCGTATTTTTCGTGCATGGTGTATATGTATTTACTTTCAAAATACACACATATAATCACTAATCACGCCTGTTTCCAGGCATTGGCATAAAATTCGTCCACCTTTCGCCAATTATATTATTGGTCCTTCGTAATTGGTTAGCGTAATACCGCTTATCGGGAATTTTCAAGTTTGCCAGAGTCTCGTCCGTGAATAAAATATAAAGACAATGATAAACTATCCATGATATTGTTATTAATTTAGGCTTATTATGGCCTACTTGATGAAAAGTAAATAGTATCAATGAAAACTTTCTCTATCCCCAAACTATGCGTGATATTTCATAAAATATCTAGATCATATCAGAGAATTTAATACATAGTACTGCAAATAAAGATTCCTTTGTGTCATCCAATCCGCGAACAAATATTTCAGATATCAGCTGAGCAAACTTAGGCCGGCCCCTTCTCTGTTTCGTTCCCAAGTTTTAAATATAATCGCCATTTTACGTATATACAAAGTTGACTTTTTATTGCGTTTCCTAGAAAAAGGCGAATAGTAGACACATTTGACTGCTTTATAAACTTAATAATTTTGAACTCTTTTCTGGCTTTTGATTCCCAGCATAATATAGTATTATGTATACCTGGTATTTTAGGCGTAAGCACTTATGAGTTGGTAGATTTGTTAACGTGTTTGTTCCACGTTATGCTCATTATTATAGGGTGCATAGGGATCCTACCGAGACCTAAGGAGCCCAAGACAACCTCACCTGCAAGTGGTGGACCTGCCGATCAACGGACGAGGCTCTGGCGAACATAACAGTGCCCGGTAAGCGGCAATAGGCTCGCCACCTATTACGGACCAACTACATATTTGGCGAAGTGTGGGCGTATTATGTGCCTCTGCCCACCCCTTCAGGGAAAACGGCGTAAATGTATGTTTGTATGTAATATCATTATTCGAGTCGATTTCATTATTTATTTTTTCAAACTGCACTTACAGCTTACCATTCTGCAGGATGTGTTCGTAATAAGTAAAATAAATGATATGGAATTATGGAATTTCACTCGCGTATTATGCAGTCGTCATAACACCAAATCCACACGTCATTTTGAATAAATAATTTTGACTCGACAAGAAGCATACATCATATTGACGACCGATGTGTCGTGGAGGTCAGTATACCTACACTTCACTCCAGAGGTCGTGGGTTTGATTCCCACACGTCACAGACAAATGAAGATTGTAACTAACCAATCGATAATTTAAAACAGCATAGCCTGTGAGTTTCTTGCCAGTTCTTCTTACAGAGCGGTGGCTCGGAACTGGCACTTAGATTCACTTACACTTAAATATTTTTTGTTTTTTTAAATTGTTTGGTTGCAAGTGAATCTAAACTTCGTGATTTTAGTATAATTATATTTTATTTGTTTTTGTTATTTTTTTTATAATTTTAACGTTTTCAAGTACTATGTAATAGTTAATGAAATAAAAAGTATTTTGACTTGACTTGACACAAGACAAATCTTTGTGTGCTTGAACATATTTGTTCTGGTCTGGGTCTTTTTTTACTATGTATATTAAGTATGTATTTACAAAAAAAAAAGTATTTAAGTATTTTTATCCGTTGTTTAGTATTCATAACACAAGTTCTTAATGATACTTATCTTGGAACTAAATAATTGGTGTAATTGTCAGAAAATATTTATTTTTTTATTTAATTACTAGCAGTCGCCCGCGGCTCCGCCCGCGTGGATGTCGGCTACCGCTGTAAAATGCCTACCCAGAAAAGACACGGTCAGCAAAATGATTTCCAGATCAATTCACAGACACGGACACTAACATCGACGACGCAGTCATTATCCGCAGGCTGCATAGATTGTCTTTATGTGGATGTTGAAGTTGTTAATGATGAAAATATAAATTTAAATCTAATTAATACTTAGTTTTTACTCATACCGGCAGTCCCGGAGAGCAACCTGTTGTTTTGGGATAGATAACTAAAGCGATTATTGTAAATCTTCCCCATAAACAACATTTGACATTAAATTATTTTTAGGTGACAAAATAAACTGATGGTCGGGAGCCCCGACCCGTGATAGGGCGCTGTGCAGCAGAAATCGTAATAATTTAAGTTCGCCATAACTTCAAAAACAAACGTCCAATTTTGATCATTCCAAGACCAAATATTATCTACATAAACTGCACTTAGTGATGAAATAATTAATTTTGATAGGGATTAATAGCATAAGTAAAATAAATGCGTATAAATGTAGAACAAAAAAAATCAAGATTTTTAAATAAAAAAAAGGGTTGTTGTGCCTCACTCGCCATATATAGGTATAGTATAAGATCTTTAATTCATTCATACATTTTGTGGTTCTATCTTTTATAGTTTAGGCAGCGTACGCAACTGTTCTGGTTGATTTTTACACTTTGTGTCCGAAAAACCCAAATATTTTACGGAACCCTATTTTTTTCGAAATTATAATATAGCCTATGTTACTCAGTGATAATGTAGCTTTCTATTGAAAAAGAATTATTAATATCGGTCCAGTAATTTTTGAGTTTATTCGTTACATACAAAAATACAAATCTTTCCTCTTTATAATATTAGTATAGATTACATTGACTCCCCCCCCCCCCGTACCACCCCAGTGACGCTTACATGGAGCCTACATCGCATGCTGGCTAGCTGAGCGCGGTGAGCGGCACCACGCGACTTTTTTCTAATACTTGCATTTTTAAACTCGTGATATCTTCCGAATGAAATGTCCGAATTGAATAATTCAAAAAGTTATAAAAAGGTATTGAAGCCGTCTTGAATACAAAGTAATTTTTTTTGATAAGGATTAATACCAAGGTACAAAAATAGAGCCTTTTCAAGCGGCGGCATATAAATTAAATTTTTAGAATAAAAAACCGCTTACTGTGACGTAACTATAATATTTAGACATATGCTGTCGCGACACTTTTTGTAGATAATGATGAGTACTGCAAAGTCGTAGTACATAATTTTGTTCTATCATCAATAGTTTTCGCTGCGCACGCTATGTAAGGAATTTTTCAGGTCATTTTTTTACACCTTGGGTTACATTATTGGATTTTTAGTAAGGATCCCTAATTTTTTTTAAAATATAATATAGCCTATGTTACTCGGGGATAATGTAGCTTTCCAAAGGTGAAAGAATTTTTGAAATCGGTCCAGTAGTTTCGGAGCCTATTCATTACAAACAAACAAACAAACAAACAAACAAATCTTTCCTCTTTATAATATTAGTATAGATTTATATTGATCCAAAATAGATTCCGGTTATTTCTTGATCTCACTTCATATTTTGTATGGTATTAATACATATATTATTTCTAATATAATATAATATAATAATATATTGGATACTTGTGCTAAATAAATATTAAAAAATGTATAACTATGCATTTATTCGGTCTAGATGTGCTCATAACTAACAATTTTTAGACGAAACCGTTACTAATTACTTCGTATTCAATTCTATTCGATAGATAACTCTAATCAATCGATTATTCAAAACAGCCTAGAGTTAAGTAGTGTTTTGTCTCTTTCGTGTAAAACCAAAACGTGACGTAATCAAAACACTGCTAAATAAACAAATGCTTACGTAGTATGTATGTAAGGTAGTGTTTTTAAGTAAACTGTTGTGAACTTACGTGACACAAAATCCAATGTTCAATGCCACGGCAATATGTCACCAACACACAGCAAAACGAACCTGTAACAAGGAAATTGCAATTAGACACATATATATTGCTGGTAAATTAAAAAAATATTTAAAACCCTATATTTGCGTCAGGAGTTAAAAAAAAAAAGGCGTAATCGTATAAAGTATCGTCATCATTATATATAACGTGTATAGAGTCCTACCGATATCTGAGAAGCCCGAGTCAACGTCACCTACAAGTGGTGCAACTGCCGATCAACAGACGAGGCTCTGGCGAACATAAAAGTTCCTCTTAAGCGGCAATGGTCTTGCCACCTATTACGTGGGACCAACAATATAACCGGCGGAATATGGGCGTATAATATGCCTCTGCCTACCCTTTCGGAGTAACAGGCGTGATGTTATGTATCTATCATTATATACGGCGCAAGAAGTCCACTCCTGCACATAGGGTGCCTCAAACGTAGATCTTGAGCCGCCATGACTGATATCATCGGTTCATAGTGTTGGTTGGTTCGCGGTCGCCAAAAAGATGAGGATCCTTAATCCGAACTAGTTAGTAGCATAATAATTAGTATATAAAATTAAATTTAAGTAACTTGCTTGTATGTTACGCTGTACTTAACTACAAATTTGATACCATAATATTAACTTGGTAGACAACCTTAAGTCTCGTCAAAACAATGTATTCATGTTTGGCTCAATAAAGCTTGTATGAACTAGTTAGGAACAAGAGCACTAAGATTAATGTAAGAATTTTTATACTATTAGTTTCTTTTAAAGTATAGTTCTTGGATATAGAAGTATAGTTCTATTATATTAAATATTAGTATTAGGTTCTTGGATCGGGGGTGAAGCCATGGATTTAATTTAATTTCTAATAATAGAAGAGTTCGATATGAAATCACCCAATCATAGCGTTGAATTGTGTCTATGTTTGTGTTTAGAAATTTAACCACAAGAGACCTGTAGCAAGAACTCCTCGAATGAACGGATAATTTAATCAGCATTTAATGGTGCATGCATTGGTCAGAGTAAAGGCGAATAAAACGAATAGATTTCTAGGGTGTTATCTGTTTGAAATTTCTCAAGCTAATCCGGTTATGCTATGAAAGCTACATCGAACAGTCGTATCGGAGCCAGAAATGCAATCAAGAACGGTCGTCATATTTGAGATAGGCAACTGCGAGGTCCCCAGAGACAAGTGCAATAAAGGAATTATCAAAAAGGGAGTACTCTACGCAGCAGTCATCTTATCTCCTTAACAAGGGATATTTAAAAAAATGGTAAAAAATATCTTACACTGTGTTGAAGCTAAAACAGTTATGCGTTGTTATGATCCATTTACGATAGAAGTAAATTAAAGACGATTAAAGCGCCGCGAGATTTTAAAAGTTAATTTTTTAAACGCCTAATCCGACTAATAAATGAAATTTCAATAAACAAAAAAAAAGTATTTTAAAATTCTGTCAATATCAAATTTATATAATTAATTGCATCATAATGCTTCATTAAGTTTTTATAATTAAGTATGACAGTTTCATAGCACACAATGACATAGCACTGCTAGGGTGGCACCGAATGTGGTAATAAGACTTGAGCGTAATGTGTTATCCTACAAAACAATTAATTAATTAATGTATACCTAAAGAACAACAAAACTCTTTCGTCAAAGCAAGTTCTGTGTATTCACCCTTAATAGGTTAACTTACTGTTAAAAGCAAATGGACGTTAGCATAACATGTGAGTAATCGGGAATTCCGGACGCAAGGGAGCGTATGTAAAATTATATAATGTATAAATTACACTTTTTTCTTAAAAAAAAAAAACTTTATTGCTTACAGTTTGTTACATTTACGTAACTATTCTGATTATATTGTTAATGTTTTTTGACTAGAAGGATTAAGCTAAAGGGGCCGTGAGCCTAATATCATTTTATTAGTTAGAAATTATGTATTAGTAATAACTATTTCTATGTTGTCAAGAAATAAATATTCTATTCTATTCGAACAGATACCATAACCTAGACAAAGAGGAAACATTTCTTCAACATCAATTCAGTCATAAGAATCCTACTGCTGAGGACTCCCTCATTCATTTCCGCCTGCATACATCTTTTTCAAGCTGTCTTTAACAGATTGTCTGTCCACTGCAACAGCAGTGTTATTTCGTATATTAGCCTGAACTGCGATAACTGGGTTATCGCATACTGCCCAGTATCATATCCTAGCATTATCCCGCTTTCCCTAGAGTTAGGGCCCGGGGTCTGCTAACTGGTTCAACCAGATTTGATTGAATTTCAGTTATTACGTGGAGCAACTGCCGTCTGACCGCAACCCAGAGGGAAACATAACTTTTCGGTTACACCAGCTATCAGTCTGTTAGAAGGCACTGACTTCCTAATAACGACTGCCATAGTTGTTCATGACAGCCGGGACCAACGGCTTAACGTGCTTTCCGAGGCACGGAGCAAGCGATAATTACGCACTTAACTTCGAAAGCGCCACCAGGGTTTGAACCCGAGACCCTCTGAATTTAAAGGCAATGGGTCTCGCCACTGGACTATCGCCGCTGCTATACTATACTGCCGAGTTAGTCTCCTCAGATTGATATGGCAGCAGGCCCAAAATACTTTTTATCGCAAGAAAATACCTTAGTCGTGTCACCGATTTCACTACTTTATTGACGCTCGATGCAGTGACTGAATCTCTACACATATTCGGATGCCGCAGAGTAGCAATTAATATTTCGATGGCGCAATCAGGCGAATAAAGTCACCAACTCGATATCATATTTATTTTTCGATTAGATAATAATTTAATGACCGCCTTCCACTGTAGGATGCATCTGACTTATGGTGAATAAAAATTTTTCATGTTCCTTCTTGAGCTCTTTATTTCCAGAGCTGCTGTAAATCTCGCGATTATTACCGCGACATATAGTATCGAGGCAATGGGCAAACCGCCGATTAACTGACAAGCCCTGACACATACTGACAAAGAACCCATTTTGCTTTCATTTCTTGAACGATCGCATCTCTTTCATTGTTGGTAAAATAATTATTAAATTTCAATTTTGTTTGTAATAATTTGACGAATCTAAATGATCCTGTTGATCTTAAAGGCAATCAAGTATATTTAATTTATTTTATACTAATATCCTGTGGGCAAGGTACCTTACAACCTTACGACCTTAACTTTGTGTGGACTCGTGTCTGCAGTAAGTGGATACCGTCTATACTAAAAACGTAACTGTATTTGTCAATTCAACATATTGATTGATGCTATTTTTGATGCTATAACGCGGATTGCATTTCAGAAATCCGAAACAGTATTTTCCGTCCAGGATTTGGAAAACCGACAGATTGAGTCGACAATCAAACCCAAACCACGTCATCCATATAAGATAAAACACATTTTATGAAATTAAGGTACACATACTTCCAAAGCATAAGCACATAGAATTTCCTTTCCATATAACCCGCTATCAAAATTCAATTTACCACGGAGCTGGAAAAAGGTTACGTTACTGTTTCAGAACTGTTTAAATTATTCAGTTTAAAATACATACTCAAGTAGCGTACGACGTGTTCGCGTATAATCCACTAATACGCTCAGGTGCACCGTGTTAATTCAACTTTGAACTTTAGGGTCTGGATGAGAAGGCTCTTAATTATTGATCGGCATGCTAGTGGAGGCTTCATATTGTGCATTATAAAGAGCAGACCAAACGTGGAAAACTTTTATGAGTAAATGAAGCCGGATTAAAAACGGTTGGTTGGCTCGACAATGTTGTTTTTAATTGGTAGAATTATAAGCGAAACGATTGTCAAAATTAGGACGAGATTAAATCATGGATAAAGCCCTGACTGGACTGTGTTTGATCGTGATGAAATTTTGTACGTAGCAAGCTTAAATCAAATGAGGTAGGCACGTTTATCATCGTATTAATTGGCAGTACCCGTGGATCACGCTGGTGAAAAAACCATACGAATCTGTTCTTAGCCAAAGGTTTTTATTACGCAGTTCGTCATGGGCACATAAAAGTGCAAGATTTATTTATATTTATCTTTCTTCAAGTATATTTCCCAAATCCCGAATCCAAATGCAATAATTAATTGAAAGCAGGCACAACCAGCACTGGAAAATAAGGGTGTAGTTTTAAAATGTGGTTAGCTAAGCCTATTGAAATTGTGCACGAGTCCAATAGGCGACATACAATTGTGTATTGATTAGAAATGGCTTCGCGGTCGGTGCGGTCGTTTCTGCACAAATGATATGACAAGAGCGTAACGTCATCATTGTTTGATATGTTTATATATACACAATAGAACTCATAAGTATGTTAATATTATGGTAATAAGCGCTCGTAGTTCAGTACTTCGAGTCAACGTGTTCAAGAACGATCACTGAAGTTAACCAAGAACCATAGAGGTTAGTCCTTATGACGACTGATATGCACTCCGCTCCTGGGGTCGTGGGTTCGATTCCCACACAAGACAAATATTTGTTTGTGTAAATATGAATTTTAGTTCTGATCTAGGTGTTTTTCTATTTATCTTATGTATGAGATTCTTCTCACAGAGCGGGGGCTCGGAACTGGCACTTAGATTCACTTACACCTAATTTTTATTTATTTGCATGTAAGTGAATCTAAGCTTCGTGATTTCAGGGTAATATTGATATATTTAATTATTTTTTATGAATTTTTTGTTTTGACGTTTTCAAGTGCTATGTAATAGTTCATGAAATAAAGAACTTTTGACTTTGACTTATGTATTTATAAAGAAAAATCGCCTATTTTTTTAAAAATAGATACTTATCGAACATTAAGATTTTGATCGTAATCACGAATATTTATCCTGGAACGAAGTAATTGGTGTAATTGTTAGAAAATATTTCGTGTTCTAAAGGTACGTTTCAATGATTACATTCCACAGTTATAAAAAATGATGTATTCGTTAAGACAAGTAAAGGCCTTACTGGGGGGCAATCGCGCTAATGTACAATCGACTGAACCGCGACTGAACCGCGAACGAAACGCAACATTTCACTCATTTGGTATTGCGTTAACTTTTTGACAGCTAGTTGAGACGCAACTGGAACACAGTTGGACCGTTAACAAAAAGTTCAAGCGACGCTACTTTTTTTGGATCGTTCGTTGAGGTATTGTTGTAAATTAAATAAATTTTAAGTAAAAAATGTATAACGCGTACATTGATTTATTAGAAAGGTCCTATGAATACGATATAGGAGTGGCTAGAGCGAAATCGAAGAAGAACAACATTCAGGGAAGACTGAAATATAGCTTAGATAATATGAGCGACCGGCAGTTTGTAAAGAGATACAGACTGTCGAAGGATTCATTTTATTCTCTAGTGAATGAATTGATGGTACTTATGCCACCAACTCTACGGTCAGATGCTTTGGATGTAGAGACAAAGGTAAGCCAGCAAATTAAACTTTTAACCCGAAATTTATAATGTAACCTCACTGTAACTTTCTTACTTTTAACTCTATTATGTAGCATAATTAATTTATTCTAGGTTTTGGTGGCATTAGCATTCTATGCTAGTGGGTCATATCAGACCTTAGTTGGAGACAGCCGGAAACATTGTATTTCACAAGCCAGTGTGTCCAAAGCTGTCCGACAAGTGACAATGGCGTTAAATAAATCGTCCATCATTAATAAATATATTGCTTTCCCCTTTCGCCAACATGAAAGGGAACAAATAAAAAGAGAGTAAGTTATTATGTATATTTTTCTTCTCTTATTATGCAAATGCAAGTGACTAATGTAAACAGATTAATGAATAAGTTTATTTTTAGATTTTACAGTCGGTTTAGGATGCCGGGTGTGCTGGGTTGTATTGACGGGACACATGTTGCTATTGTGCGACCAGCAGTTAATGAAGAAAGATTTTTTAATAGAAAAGGATACCATTCATTAAATGTTTTAATTGTAAGTCAGACAGATTTGTTTGTTTTTTGTTTGATAGCTATATTGAAGACCTTTAATACTGTTTTTTTTGCAGGTTTGTGATTCTAAACTCAACATAATGTGTGTAGATCCAAGTTATCCCGGTTCTACACATGATAGTGTTGTATGGGCTAACCATTCCCTAAAGCAGTATGTAGAAAGACTTCACACATCTGGAGAGGATTTATATCTTTTAGGTATGATATAATTTATGGATTATTAATAAATATTATATTATATTTAATATTCTTATCAATTAATTTTATTTCAGGGGATAGTGGTTACCCATTACGGCCCACTATGATGATACCTGTATCGGATCCACAACCAAACACACCAGAGGAACACTATCAAGGTTTGCACCTGACTGCCAGAAGTACAGTTGAACGATGCATAGGAGTTCTAAAAGCCCGCTTTAGGTATTACATATTTTAATTTAAAACAACTGAATAAATCTGAAGAATTTCTTAATAATGGATTAGTCCAACTTAAATGTGTCTAAGGCAATAGAGCTTGAATGATAATAAAACAAATATTTTTTAAGTTAATATATTATTATGTATAATATTTGTCAATCTATTAATATACTAAATCTATTAACATTTTTTTAGGTGTCTAATGGTTGACAGAAAGCTGCATTACTCACCAGAGGTTGCAGCCAGAATAACCAATGCATGCTGTGTGCTGCATAATATAGCACATAGAGCCAACACGCCGTTTACTCCACTTACGGCAGAAGAGGCGGCTCGCGAACGCGGGCTGACTGATGGGGCCAGTGGTAGTGGTCGTGGGCCGCGTAGGTCTCTCGCTCTGACGAATTTGGAGCTAGGCCGTGCGCGCCGACAAGCTCTTATTAACCGTTTGTGGACAAACAGGGCAATAGAATAGTAACAAATGCATTTAATGAAATATATTTATTTTTAACACCTATCATACTACATAGATAACTCAGACTTACAAATAATTAACAAATAATTGTTGAAATACTTTTCAAACTACATAATTCTATCTTACACAATGCTTAAATATTATATACTATTTTTGGTAATACTTTTTAATGTTTGTTTCTAACTTATCCTACTTAACTTTAAATATCATCAGTCTTCTTGACAAACCTGAAAAAAAATTAGAAATGTGTTAACTTTCAGAATTACTTTGAACTATGCGTGAATATATAATTCACTTATATAATATTTAATTGAATATTTAGATTTATTAAATTAGAAATGAATACAAGTAGTATACATAATTCGATTAAAATTCGACTTCTAAAGTAGAGTGGGTAACATGTATAGTTTGGCGATGCTCGATGTCTCAGAAGTCCCAGGTTCAATCCCAGATGAATGTCCAATCAATGAAAAAATGAACTTTTCTTTTTGTCTGGGGTCTGAGTAGGTTTGACATCAGACGCTTTCGCGTCGTTGTTTCCGATTTCCATAACGGCTATTATGCAATTTATATGATGTTGTCCACTTTAGTTATTATTAAACAATATTAGCAGAAGACTTATAAAAATACCTTTCGACTTATGCGATCTACACTCTCGGCAATTAATTTGAATGATTCAGCCATCATCTTAAATGCCTCTGCATTACGCATCGTCGCCTCAGCTTTTATGCTCTCAATAGTGAGAATCATTGACCTCGACTCCTCTAAAGCTGTTCCTGAAAAGAAAAACAATAATTAAGTACAATTATTTTAGTACTTGCAGGATAACATTAGCTGATAAGTTTTTATTATAATAAATTAATTATTCTATCATAAAGTCCGTTTGTATAATATTAATAATGCAATTGAAAAATCACAACTTACTCATGATTGGTCGACTCGGGTTTGGAAGTTGTGTCCTTCTGCGTTCTCTGCCTCTACGCCTAACTGTGTATAAAGTAAAAAAAGTATTATGTTATAGAATAAATAAATAATATTAGACATAACAATAATTATAAAAATGTAAGTCTGTAAATTGCATTGAATTTATTGAATTTATTTTTAAAATCAGTTAATAAAATAGTAACAATGAAATTTTTGTGTACTGAATAACTTTATATCTGTGTAAAAAGTGTGTAATAATAATAGGATTTTTTAAAACATTTTTTATTTCTTTCCCATTTGCCAACCATTGTTTCTGAAACCCTGGGGTAACTCCGGGACAATGTAGATTTTTTTATTGTCTTGGTTTGGGGTAAGATGGTCTTGGTGTCATGACAAATTATTTGCAAAATGTCTTATAATAATAAATGTATTATGACTTTTTCTTATCTTACCGGGGCCAGGAGGTGTCGTTGGCACCTGTCCTGTCAAACTAGGTGATGGAGGAAATGATGCAGCATTCTCCGTTTCATTTATATTTAAGTTTAATCTGCAATAAAAAAAATTACATAAGTTTCAAAATAACAATAATGTTTAAGCAATGCAAGTCAATGATTTTGTTTAATATTTTAGTCTTACACAATTGGAGGTGAAGTATTTTGCAATTCATGCACATTATCCTGCACTTCGTCTTCCACCACATGCTCCACAATGATTTCACCCTAAAATATTATCAATAAAACATTTTCAACAGTCAATATTAAACTAAAATTTTCTCTGCATAATATTTACTTAAAATATCTTACATACCAATTGGTCTTGGCTAATGTTTGGCATAGGACCTACATCCCTGCCTAAAATATTTGCTACTCTCTCCTCCAAAGCTGTTAATGATGGAGCATTTGAAGGTCCACCCCCTGTTGCCCTCTGGTTGGCATTAATCGTGACCAACTTTCCTCGGACTTTACACTTTTGGTCATTCCAAACCTACAATTACAAGGTAATGTTAACAATTATCTTATGTAAATTTTAAGGACATGTAAGTACCACCTACCTTAGACCACTCCTTTGCGGTTCTCGCAGGCCCCTCCGCATTTAATATTTCGGCGCACTCACGCCACAGTCGCGATGCAACCGATCGAGCTTCTTTGGATCGCACTCTCCCAAGGGCGAGGTCTCTACGTTCCTCGAGGAACTCCACCAGCAGTTCCAGCTGCCGGACAGTTGTAACACGGCGGCGCTCTTCCATTTTCTTAGGACGATGTTTTTTGTGAAACAAATTAACAAAACAAAGTGAATTAATTAGTTTGGCTAAAATATTAGAATTTACACTAAAATACCAAAAAACTTTACTTACCTGTTAATCAATCCTTTGTTCTAACTTTATTATAATAGAACACTTGCTTTCCCACGAAATGGCACGAAACTCATAAAAGTTTGAAACTTGATCGTAATGTAAACAAACAATTCAAACAAACATCGCCCGCTATCATCTGTCAAATAACACGTAGTGATGTGGTAAAATGGTTTAGTCGACCATCGATTGTACTCAAATAGCAGAATATCAACAAAAATACTATGATCACATCACTATCGCCTCAAAGAAGGATTGGTCCAATTCCGGTTCAACTCTGGTTCAGTCTTGAAGTTTAACGCGATACGAATTTCCTGCCCAGCTGAGTTACAACCGGAACACGATCAGAATTGAAACACGAATGAACCTAAACATTTTAAAATAACGCGATTGGCCCCCTGGGCTGCTTGAAAAAATCTAACAGCAGGACAGCAAAGTCTTTACACGCACACACAGAGCGCTTTGTGTGATGTCCGAGAATATAACTATGATATCAAGAATTATTTGACTATTGATTTCATATTACTCATACTAAAACCCGTCCCAGTCTTTATCGATATGATAAGTACATAATGCTTGCCAACTTTACACTATATAAGGGGGTCTAAGTTTCTAGAACTCTATTAGGTTATAGTTCAGATAAGCTCGGTGTTGTCTATAACATAAGTTAGTCTATGACTAACTAAACTATTGTATTTTAATAACAGATGACACATCATGCATGGCATGATACATTTATCATGCTTGACCACATTTGGGTTCATCTGTATATCATATTCATTTAACAAAACCAGTTTTGAAACCCGAACCCGATAGAGGTTGAAAAAGGTCATTCATTACTTAATTCTTAATTAAATTACATTTAATCTTAGTGATAACGATTTCATTTAGTTTTTATAGTACAGTAATAATAATACAAACGTATTGTGTAGGGTGTATAGGGCTTCTACCAAGATCTGAGGAACCCAAGCCAACCTCACCTGCAAGTGGTGCACCTGCCGATCAACGGACGAGGCTCTGGCAAACATAAAAGTGCCCGAAAAGCAGCAATAGGCTCGCCACCTATTACGTGGGACCAACAATATAAGTGGAGAAACGTGGGCGTATAGTATGCCTCTGCCTACACCTTCTTATATATGTATGTATGTACGTAACTTATTGTAATTACCATATGAAACTACATCTTTATTGTAAATATAGTGGTTTCAAGCACCAATAAATACGCTAAGAGTAGTTAAGACGATCTAAGATATCTATCTCTTGCACTCTCTAGCTAGGTATATCATGACGTTGAATTAAAAGTTCAAAATTCTTTATTGCATTCATGTTGTACATATACAGGTGTTAACAAAGATAGAAGGTAACAAACATGACCCTGCAAGGGCACAGCAAGTACATGTTATTATATATTAAAAGTAATTTATTATTAAATAAAATATAATTCGTAATAGCATTTTAACAAATTCTTAAAAATTTACGTAACAAAAATATTTGTTGAAAAAGATACCTACCTAATTAACTATTATCTAAATTATTTTTCACCAAAAAAACTGCAGCGAATAAAAACAGTTTCTTTGGAGATATTTTTTTAATGAGAATTTAAATTTGGTTAAGTCCTTTATATCTTTAATTTCATTTGGTAACCTGTTATAAATGATATATAATTATTAATTATAAAACCTGTAAGAGTAGGCTTTTTGATTAGTGAGATCGATAGACGGTGGGAAACCTATGTTCAGCAGTGGACGTTCTCACTGTCTGGAGTGAACATAAGCCTCTGTAGAAGCATAACTGTAGAAGTTCCAGTCTGTACCGTCTTCCCACCTAAACCACACGATTGATTTTATTAAAATATTAGACGATTAATGCTTAAGCTCTATGACGCTCCATTATTTCACAACTTTTGTATGAACTCATTTTAACCTACATTTATACAGTAAAGCAGCTGAACCGTTATCCACTATCAATGTACAGTTGTTTTTCAACTGTAACTGAATAATTGAAAACAATAAATGTCATCTCCATCGGGGCGGAACGGAGGCGACGACCGTGTAATGTTGCGACACCATTATCTGGAAAGGATGTATAAAAGATGTTTGAATTCTATAATAGCGTTATTAAGGTATTATTTTCATAATACGGTTAATGTGAAAGTTTGTTCTTCAATCGCTTGAACGGCTGATCCTCGAAGAATGAAAGATATCGCTATAAGCGATAAGGTCGTCCATTGTAACGCTTTTCTTGGTTTTCTGATGTTTATTGTTATTTTTTGTAACGTGATGTGCAATAAATAACTTTTTATCTAAATCTTGACAAAGACCTGGGTTCATAATATAACGATTTCAGTGTGATTCGTCTTAATTAGTACTTATTGCTTGGATGGTAAGCAATTGATGCATGCAAAGAAATAGAGCGCCCATACTGTGAGATAAGCACGATAAGCCCAGTCGGGATCAGATTTCTTTAGAATTCTTGCTTATTGCTTAAGCATTAATAAGTTTATAAAATGTGCTTGCTATTCATTTTCATCAGTTCCAAATGATTCAAATCTAAGTTTACAAGCAACATCAGTTATTTCCTTAAAATACTAAACACTCTTTAAAAAGTCCCTCTTCTATATACATACTTTAATTCACGCCTGTAGGCAGAGGCATATTATACGTCCACAATTCGCCAATTAAATAGTTGATCTCACATAATAGGTGGCGAGCCTATCAAACTTACCAACTTGTCAACTGCTACGTTCGCCAGAGCCTCGTCTGTTGATCGGCAGGTGCACCACTTGCAGGTGACGTTGGCTTGGGCTCCTTAGATGTTAGGATGGTTGGTGATAGGGATCCTATACTCTTCTATTTGAATACCAAATAAAGTTTAATGAAGTCAACAAAATGTTATGGCTATTAATTTTGGTCTAATTATCCTAATTCAGATTCGGTGATTACTCCAAAACACCCTACTCCCTTTAGAAACGGTCCCACTTCAATTTAACATGTCCACTCCAAATACACATACAGCAACAGAAGCCAGCAAAACTTGGACAACCCGGCTGAACCCAATGGCACGTACTCCAAAATAAACATTTATTTGTCCAATTGACCGAGTGCGAAGTTCGATGGTGTTTGACTTCAGGCAATCTTCCCGAGTCGCCGTCGTTGATTTATTTCAGTTACCTAATGCGAGCAAATAATGTTTGTACTGGGTTTCAGCAGAACTAATTTTGTCAGTTCAATTGGAAGTTGTTGGAAAAGCAATCATATCTTTGAAAGGGGACAATCAAATATTACATTTCCTAATGATTTTTGGGGTGATGTTGATGGCATGGGGCGATTTAATATGACTGGTATTTCTGACTCACACTATGCAATAAATCAAATTATTTATATTATACTAGATTCTGGCCGCGACTTTGTTTGTGCTTCTTTTATCGCATCGATTGAATACATTTTTTTCAATATTTTTTCCTCTGCAATTTTATTTTTTAATATATATAATAATAATTACAACTCAAATGCAAGGCTGTTAAGCTACATTACCAAGATACATTAATGTATTATCAAGAGTAGTTTCATATAATTTTGTTCTTAGCATATCTGTGCCGATTCGTGCTAAATAATTAGTCCCAGTCATTGTTTCGTTTGCGGGCCATAAACTTATATTACGGCCCCTCACAGGATCGGCTTGCGTGATCACAGTATTTATCGCGAGGAATGCTTTTAATGGGTTATGGGTTTCTGTTAATCCAATGGAATTGTGTGCTTTAAATAATTGTTGCGGCTATTGTTCAATCCGTAGCAAAACAAGCAAAAATATAAAATACAATGGAAGCGAAATAATGTCATAACTTGCTTTGCATAATGCGAGTGTAGCTCTGTTTGTCTGTTACATTTTTACGTTTCTTCTGAACTGATTTAAATTACTTTGCTATGGAGATAGTTGGAAGATTCATTGAGGGGATGAAATGGGGGTGGAAGTTTAAGTATGGAATGGCTGGACTAATAGTCTCTGTTAATGTTAAACATTCTACTTAGTATTACAAATAAATGATTTGATGCGTTTCGATTTCTTTGCCATATTTCCAAATAACGAACTGCCGAAATTCCGTAGGACTCTCGTTATACGGGCACTAGCGCCATTGAACGCGAAGAACTGCGCTGAAGTTGATTACAAAACGAACCAATGTTGGAAAATATTAAAGAATTTTGATAATATTAAAGTTGAAGTTGGATTTCAGTATTGTGCACCTGTGACATTTTTTTTTTTATGTCATAAGCTAACTAATACTTCTACTTGTTACAAACTTTTCTCATATTTAATATTTTTTTAAACAATTTGCCGCATTTTTCCTAATTTTCCTTTTGAGGTGAAATGGGGGTGCTCATAAAAAATAAACGTACAAAAATCCTTTTGCAAAACGTCAACAGTTTTGTCCTGGTCGTTAAGTTTTTTGTCCTTGTCTCTCCAGATTCCCCGCCAAATATCAGCACAATGCACATGCTGCCTATCTGGTTCTGACTTATTGAAGCCACATGTGACATCTCCGCCACTGTGGCAATGTTCGCAACACAATAATGCGCTCTCGAGTAAGACATGCGAAATGATTTAAGTCGTGCATTTCAAAGCGAATTCATATGTAGGATGCAATGAGAATGTATACATTTTATTTTAGAGCATAGAGCTTTATTCACATTTTCTACAGATACAAATATTATCAAATATTATGTTTGTAATTAATTTACATTTAAAATGTTTGACTGTCTCTAGGTTTTAAGGTAAGAGATGTTCAATACATATTTAAATTTGTCGTTACAATGGCTGTGTATGAAGGCAGATTCAATTAATATTGTCCAGTGCTCAACTATCTAACAGTTATGGCACGTGGAGAATGGTCATGGGAGAAAACTTAAAAGCAGTCGGTACCATCGATCATACAAACATACATAATGTCACGCCTCTTTCCCGTAGGGGTAGGCAGAGATCACATACTTCCACTTGCTACGATCTTAATACGATTACCATCGATCAACTTAAAACTATTCTACAAAGTAGACCATGGCAAAGCATATACAAGAATATGATGAAAATGCTTTAATAAATAATAAAACTGCGATAAATTACTTGAAAAAACAAACAAGTCCTTTGGATCCAACTACTTTCGAAAAAGCTGGAAAAACTGTACAGAAATCCGACACCGGTATTGACGAAGCAATCTTGGTTTCACTATCCGCAGCCACGATCTCCAATAACCGCTCGCTGTGACGAGAAAAAAGTGCAATTCATCTCAATTCCATTACGAATCTAGCGCACCGATGTCGACACTCAAGTGGGACGCGCGCAGAATAGATAGAACTTGTCATTGATTCAGCAATCCGGCATTATTTACGTAATTCGACTCATCCGACTCTTGATTATAATTGTTTTATTATTTTGCAATAACTATTGTTAACTCAGTGCCAAGTACCGTACCGTGTGGTACCGGCCGAGAATAGTGCCAACCCCATCTAAATAATAATAAATAAATAATTAATTCAGCAATCTGAAACTAAATAATTCGACTCGTCTGACTGGGGAATAAAATGACTTATAATCTTTACGTTTTAATATTTAGTCATCATTATCATCTCAGCTACTACAAGTTTACAGCTAAACATAGGCCTCCGCAATAGACAATTGATAGATAGCACCAATTAAACTTCTCATTGATTCGTCCTATTATTAAAAGATCTTCAAATTTGCATCAAAAATACTTATCGAGGCAAATTTGAGGCAGATTATGATGACAACTTACTAACTCTTATGACACATTAAACAGAACCCAAAGATTATTAATATGGATTTGCATTTCAATATAGATTGAGGTTAAAGAGGTTAGATTACAAACGTAAATAACAAGAACATCGATCGCCCGATTCTGGGAAAACCGTAAGTTCCACAACAATCCATAAAGTCTGTTTCCACTGTTCTAAAGTCACACGATAAACGTTATTGCTTACTTTCGCGAAGCGTTGCCTGTTATCCTTACTATGTTTACCAAAATAGATGCGTTCAGTTTATTGCAGCAGTGAACATTTCGCTAAACATAATATATTAAACCCAGCATAACATGCAGAAGGCTAACGCACTCATAATTATAACAACATTTGGGTGGCAAATACGACATAGCTTTGTTTATGTTGGTTTAGCAATTTAATAAAAGTAGCTTGTATTTTACGTGTCATAATAATTAATATATTTCCAACATAGCCTTGCACTAAAACCTTATGGGACTTTAATGCTGAATAAAGTTATCAACTTACTAACTCTTATGACACATTAAACAGAACCCAAAGATTATTAATATGGATTTGCATTTCAATATAGATTGAGGTTAAAGAGGTTAGATTACAAACGTAAATAACAAGAACATCGATCGCCCGATTCTGGGAAAACCGTAAGTTCCACAACAATCCATAAAGTCTGTTTCCACTGTTCTAAAGTCACACGATAAACGTTATTGCTTACTTTCGCGAAGCGTTGCCTGTTATCCTTACTATGTTTGCCAAAATAGATGCGTTCAGTTTATTGCAGCAGTGAACATTTCGCTAAACATAATATATTAAACCCAGCATAACATGCAGAAGGCTAACGCACTCATAATTATAACAACATTTGGGTGGCAAATACGACATAGCTTTGTTTATGTTGGTTTAGCAATTTAATAAAAGTAGCTTGTATTTTACGTGTCATAATAATTAATATATTTCCAACATAGCCTTGCACTAAAACCTTATGGGACTTTAATGCTGAATAAAGTTATGTGTTCTAACATTGATTTTATAAGTTTATCATTTAGATCATCAGTAAATTAAGTACTCATTAGTACTCCATATGATTTGATAAGGTTAAAGGTTTTAATCATTTAATAAAAAAAACTAAATCTTTTAAAACAGTCCAACAATATTAAAATCATTTCGTTGCCCGTAAAAGACGCATGTGCAAGATATTGTGCGAATTTAGACGATTTTATACTAAGAAATGGTGACAACAATCCGTTAGGTCAACATTTCAATATTCAACCTACAGTTAAAGACCATTGAGATGATTTTAACGCGTGTCGGTACGCAACGCAGTGGGGTATTCGGAAAAAAGGGACGAGCACAGTGCACACCCGATGGAGTCAAAGTTCAAACTGGAACGTAAGGCGTTGATATGACTGTAATGTAAAACGTGCTCTGTGTCTTGGGATGTAGAGTACACATCTGTGGTAGGGCTGTAAGTTATGGTGTGGTTTTATGGTGCTTTGTGTTCGTGTCATATTGTACAGGAGTCCTGTGGATTGTTCGGGATAAGAAAGCGGGCTTAGGGCTCTTACACATAAACACGAAACGACGTAATGTTAAAGCAGTAGTGTTTTCTACGACTTTGTGAAGGTACTTACCTACTTTATAATATGATGATGATGTCTCTCGGGATTATCTATAGGAGCTGGGAAACCCATGCGCCGCAAGAGAACTCTAAAGCCAAATTGTCCTACAGGAACGACTTACAAAATTATTTGGTTCGAATCCACTGTACAATGGTATTCCAAAGATCAGCTCACGTAGTTAATTACTTACTAACATTTGTAAAGTTACGTCCATTTCAAAGGTATAAGTTTATATATGTTTTCCTCTTTCTTTATCTTTTTTTATAGACATAGTTAATGAAAATTCGGTCAGTACCTAAGTAATAGTTGGGTACTGACCAAATTTTTGATTAACCCTTAAAACTTTATAATTCGAGAAAGTGTTATCCATATTAATATTTTTATAATAAAGTGTAATTAAATGGGAGCTACGTCTGCCAACAAACTGCCGTGCAGTTTGGCAGAAGTGTAAAATTTTTGTACCCAGCAATTTGTTATCTGAATAAACACTTTTTCATTTTTTTTTCATAATATTAAGTAGATATGTACTTACAAAAAAAAAGTATTTAAGTATGTTTATCCGTTGTTTAGTATCCATAACACAAGTTCTTCACGATACTTATCTTGGAACTAAATAATTGGTGTAATTTTCAGAAAATATTTATTTATATAGTTGTAAAACGAAACATGACCGAGTAATTGTTAAGCAATAACTTTCAGAAAAAGATCTAACTGAAATTGCAATAAGTTTTTTGTTTAATAAATGATGCGATGTGATGATAGATAGTACTTTTATTGTATAGGCAACATTAGTAAAATAAAGAAATTTATTCAAATTTACGTGTCTTTGACACAACGAACGCGTAGTAACGTTCGTGCGTTCCACTCTCGTTTCAGCGTTGGTCGTAAAGACATAGTTGTTCTGAGGCTCCTATCTTACCTGAAGATGCCCCCTGTAAGGGCGAAACACGTGTCGTGTTGAATTGTTTCTCGATTATTCTGGAAATTACAGTTGAGCGGGAATTGTCACAAAGATATTTGTTATCCATCACTTGCGTAGTAACGTATTGATGTGTAAGAGCCCTTACATGTGGTGGGTGAGAAAGAATGATTTGTTTCTGGGCCGTAGTCACTACTCACCTAATGGTATACTACGGCTCTTTTGTTTTGGGAAGGTAAAAAAACTGTGACTGACGTGTTTTCCTAGTAAGTATTGTCAGCACCTCTTTCTTTGACTGACTTTACTTGTATCTTTTAATACAGCTCAAACAAGTTTTTATTGGTTTATAATGTTTTTGGATGATTTAATATGATTTGTTCAGAACTACTTGTATTTTTTTAATGCAGCTCAAACCGGTTTTATAGATTCATAATGTTTTTGGATAATTCAATACGATTTGTTCAGAACTACTTGTATCTTTTAATGCAGCTCAAACAAGTTTTTATTGGTTTATAATGTTTTTGGATGATTTAATATGATTTGTTCAGAACTACTTGTATTTTTTTAATGCAGCTCAAACCGGTTTTATAGATTCATAATGTTTTTGGATAATTCAATATGATTTGTTCAGAACTACTTGTATCTTTTAATGCAGCTCAAACCGGTTTTATTGGTTCATAATGTTTTTGGATGATTCAATATGATTTGTTCAGAATTATTTGCTCTTTTAATCCAGCTCAAACCGGTTTTATTGGTTTATAATGTTTCTGGGCGATCAGATGATTCAATATGATTTGTAAAGAATTATTTGCTCTTTTAATCCAGCTTAAGCCGGTTTTATTGGTTTATAATGTTTCTGGGCGATCAGATGATTCAATATGATTTGTTTAGAATTATTTGCTCTTTTAATCCAGCTCAAACCGGTTTTATTGGTTTATAATGTTTTTGGGCGATCAGATGATTCAATATGATTTGTTTAGAATTATTTGCTCTTTTAATCCAGCTCAAACCGGTTTTATTGGTTTATAATGTTTTTGGGCGATGTGATGGTGCAATACGATTTGTTCAGAACTACTTTTAATGCAACAATGATGAGTTTGTTTGGAATTATAAGATAAAGTTTAAATAAAAATGTGGTTTTTTGGTATAATACATATTTCGAGAACTAAAAATCTCAAAATCGCTCGTATGGCCGGTGACAACTAGTGGGTACTATAGGCTCAGCACGCCAAGATAGCAGTAAATAAAATTAATATATTTTTGATGTCAATCGCTATGATTCAATAAACGCATCCACAGGTACTTGATTCTTGACTACTTGCCTCCCCGATAATCAACAGAGTACATTTAGGTCACGCAGATCTACGGGGGCAGCTGCCAGGGTTGCAAGTTAATACCTCTCTTATTTTCATATCATCAGCCAAACAACCAATCATACTAATATTATAGTGTGTATGAGGATTTCACTAAGACCATGGGAACTCAAGCCGACTCGCCTCAAAGCCGACAAACCTCACCTACTATACATACTACTCTATACCAAGATATCTTTTAAAATGCTGCTTGTCTATCGGCAGTAAAATGTAAATCTTCTCCAAACAGCCCTTCCAAATATTAAATTCCATCACGTGACCTAAACTACGCACATGACATCGTTGCTAGTTTTGATAGAATCTAATATATTAATTGAAACGACCTTGCCAGCATCGTATCGAGATGGTATTCAAAACAAGGTCACGATGAAACACTTGCGTATGGCGCCGGGCCATTCAGCTACCTTAATATTCTTTAACTAAAGTAATAAATAGGTATTATTGATAAAACATAACCAGTGCTAAGTGAAAGAAAGGTGCCACCCCTTCTCATCTCACTGAGAATCGTAAGAATCGACGAAGAAGATGATGGGCGGCAGCGTCATCCTGCGCACTGGCTTGAACTGCGATCACCAAGGCCTAGTGTGGTGATTATGGGCAAATATCCCCAATATAATGTAATCTATTGGGAAGGCCAATGTTCACCAGTGAACTTTATAGGTCTGATATGATATGATGATGACAATGATAATGAATATAAATAAAGACCATATAGAAATATATTTCATAAACAAGACTCATAACAATATAGGAAACCCCCCAGAAGTAGACAAATATGTTTGGGAATCAAATCCAAGATTTCACGCCATTTTGATCGTTAAACAGTTGGTAATAAGGATCTTAAAGATAATATTACAATAAATAACTTATAAATAGTCTTGAAATTCTCACAACTCATTCTAGCCCTAAATACGACCGATATGGCGTAGAGGTCAGTATACCTGCACTTCACTCCAGAGGTCGTGGGTTCGATTCCCACACAGGACAAATCTTTGTGTGCATGAACATGAATGTTTGTTCTGGTCTGGGTGTTTTCCTATGTATATTAAGTATGTATTTACAAAAAAAAAAAAAAAAAGTATTTAAGTACCTATGTTTATCTTTGTTTAGTATCCATAACACAAGTTCTTAATGATACTTATCTTGGAACTAAATAATTGGTGTAATTGTCTGAAAATAATAATTATTAATTAATAATTATTATTATTATTATATAAGTTATTTGCTAGAAGGAAAATTTAATACGGGCCTTTAAACGGCGCTTACAAATAAAACCATAATAAGGTTCACCGTAAAACGCGTGCGCTCAAAGAGAGTCTTAAACATTTTATTATTTAACATGAAGATGATAAAGACACTCGTAAAGCGTAATTTATTATGTATATCATCTAACTTTGTCCATTTAACCTTTGAGTGGGCCCTTCTCATATTAAAATAAGCTCTCTCTCCATCATGCATGTATACATTGGTTTTATTTATATTATATTGAATTAACTTTATTCCGATATACGGCGAGGGGGTATGTATACTTGTACTTTGAATACAAATATTTGTAGAGGACACTAGCCCGCGTGAAAGGACACCCTAACGATGGACAAATCAAATTTGTGGGCATTCCTTAGCATGATTGCACCAGGAGCACTTAAAGCTGAGAAAGACGGCGTGATGTGAACTAAATCTGCCCATAATTAATGTCGGGCTAGTTATGTCCATAGCATTGCCATGTCCATTGGCTGCTTTGGCTTACCTTGTGGTATAAAAATAATAACATGTGACCAGGACCGCTCTGGCAAGAGCGTTGCTAAGAGGAACCAGTGAACAAGTGAAGTGAAAGGAGATAACAAGTGAATTAAAACCATACCCTACGAATAAGCACACAACTAAATACTATCACAGCCATAATAATATGTTGATAACACCACACGTAACCTTTAAAGACTCGCTGAACTTGAGCCGACATTCCTGGCCATTAGAAAATGGGACGGCCTTGGTTTCATTAGCATCGCAAGTATCACAACATGACGCTTCGCCTTACGTCAATGGCCGACTGTTTTTTATTGGGACATTTGTGTAGTTTTTATTAGAAGTTCGAAAGAATTTTACATGACATCTTATATTTAGATTTTTACTAACCCAATTTTGAATTGGGTATACAATGAACGGAATTCTATGTTTATTCCAGACGATAAGATCGAAACGTAATCGTGGTGACAAAAAGTGAAACGCCTTCTCATAGAATTGAACTGTTATTTAAAGCAAGCAAGCTTCCATTCAAGGACTGAGGTTTTTGTAGACTTGTCAAATTGTTTTACTATTACTAGTACATTTTCTTGTAACTGGCGGGAGAAAAAGCTTACCTTGACGATTTTCTTGCTCGTTCTTTTACGATTAAGCTCCCGCCCGCAGTGAATAGGCGCGGTAGTTTTTAGGTTTCTATAGAGTCTATAAACATATAAACAATAAACTTGAATAAATGATTTTGACTTTGACTTTGAACACTCCAGTGATTTAAGCACCATGTCACACGAAGTCACGAGTATTTTCTGAGACGTTCCAAGAAGGTGATAAACTAATATTATTAAAGTTCGAAAAATCAAAATCCATATATTGGAAAGTCGCAAACAGTTTATGAAGATTCAATGCTATAAAAGTTTATTACCAGTGCCGGAATGTACAACATGCACAAAATCCGATATTGAGGTTCAACGACCCGCCTTATCTCTGAGAAACTTTATCCATCTCAGATCTACATCTAAACTCACGCCTGCAGGCTATCGATCGACTGTTGGAGGAAAAGTATCAGTCGAATTTAACATAAAATATTCAGCGTAACATGTTTTAATGCATTGGAAAGGCTAGTTTGTGTTTTTCTATTTATAGTTTCAAATGTAGATAAACAATGCATAATAATAATTGACGCATTAAAGCTCTGATGAAATAAATATGAAAAAGAGCAGTTTAAGATATATAGACTATACTAAACGGTAAGATATACTATATTTTTCCGTATCGATATCGTTATAACTTATAAGGCATTGTGAAAATATTGATTGATAATTAATCAATCAATCAAATCATTTATTGCGTGTCACATTCTATAAAAGAAAGTAAAGAGAATAGGTTTACATGTGACGCCCCGCAAGGGCATAGCAATTTAGAAAGGATTACACTAAGAGAATATATACCTAATTGTTTAACATAATCAATAACATACATACTTGATTTTTTAGACATAAAAACAATATTTTAGCCGATTGTTACAAAGTATAAAGTCTTCAGACTTACAACTTTAAAGACAATTAGTATTTCCACTATGCATTTATAACAGTCATTTATGGAGATAACAGTGACTCGTAAAGATAATTATAAAAGAAGATGGTGGTGTGGGAGAAAACATATAGAGCTTTCTTCGACCTTCGATGCAATCAGAAACGTCTTAAAAATTAAATTTTCCTTTTCCATATATGGGCGTAAGAGCACTCCTTAATGAATATTGTTACTTTAATTTGTTAGCTAATTTATACGGCGGTTTCAACTACAAAAATTACTTTACTTGCGTAAAAGTACAAGTACAAGTAAAACAACATGCAAAAGTAATAAGATTTTCTATTTGATATGGAACAGAAAAAAGTCATATAAAACAGAGTCAATAATGCCATAACATTACGTATGCATAGGAGGAAAACAATCAGAAAATCTTACGAATCTTTTAAGATTTATAAGAGCAGTCCGAGACATTTAAATATGTTGATTTCATTTATTACTTCTGGATTTCTAACGTAGGCCTTGGCAATCGTAAATCCAAAGTAGCGTGCGAATACTTATTTATTTTACGATTAGATAATGTATGTTAGAAAATCGACTTCAAGAGATATGCTGTTATCGAACGGAAACGTGACTTCTTGTAAACCCTAATCCCAGGGGCAAGAACTTAGGTAATACTCCAAGTTACTGTGGCGTCAGGACACAAATGAACTGCTGAACGTTCGCCTCTCCAATAGTTCTTTGCTGACTCATCACCATCATCATCTCAGCCATATGACGTCCACTGTTGGACATAGGTCTCCCCAATAGATTTTCACATTGAGCGATACTGAGTCATTTGCATCCATCGGCTTCCCGCCGCCTTGACCAATTCATCGGTCCATCGCCGAGGCCGTCCTCTATTACGTTTGCCGGTTCGCGGTCGCCATGGGAGAATCTAAACGCCCCTTTTTGCTGACTAAATAAACAATATTGAAAAAGGATTAAGACAACGAGATAAATTTATTTTTCTGCACACTATATAATTTTAAGTACAGTTTAAAATACAATTAATGTTCAAAAGAGGCGTTCTTTACCTTAATATTATTAATGTAATTTTATGATATTAAATATAGTGTAATAAATAAATGTAACATAATAAATATAATAACACAAATACAATAAAATTAGAATATTGTGATTGTTATTTAATATGCAGTATTAACAATGTAATAAAACGTATAATATTTATGTTACAACATATTTGAATTAATTTAAGTCATTAATTAATGTTATTACCGTTCTCTCAGAAGTTGCGATGCCCTTACAGGGTGCTATATTGTTTTGATCTTTGTACCTACATTAAATAATACTACTATGTAGGTACAACAATGTGGTAAGCAATACAACATTTGAATTTGAAGTCGTTTCTGAGCAAGACCACTAAGCTCTGGAATTCGCTGCCGGCTCATGTGTTTCCTATGATCTCGGGTCTTTTAACCGGGGGTAAACGGCATTTTAGCAGGCCGTCATGAGTGGGTACGCTTTGTACCGTGCTAATTTCACGGTATGAAGCGCTTTAATTTTTTTGGACTGCATCGACTTCTTACCATCAGGCAGGATGTAGACATTAAGACGTGTCACGTTAAAAAAAATTGGTTGGTGATCGCACTTCAAGTATGACGCTGTTGAGCATCGTTCTTAGGATTTCCTCGTCGACTCTTACGACTCTCTATGAGATGAGAGGGGCTGGCACTATTCTAGGCCGGTTTCATACGGCATACCACAAAAAAGCTTGAAAGGTCCCGTTTGATGAGGTCTACGCTCCGACCCTCAGCTGCCCATATTCAAAACCCCGAGAACTTTCAGCTCGAGCTTCAAAATCGCTTCGCAGGTCTGGAGAACTGCGTAACCGTTGACGTTCATTCATTTTCACCGTCGTTGAGATGCTTTGTCTTTAGATAAATTACTCAAATATAAACTAGGCGACATTAACCTACTTAGTAAATCATTCAAATATTAACTAAAAGATATTTGCTAATGTTGGTAATTGATCACGAAAGCTACCACGGTCCATCTGCCAATTTGGCGATAGCCCAATATTTCATTCGCTTCAAATCCAAACATTAATATATTTAATTGCATTTAGCGGACTAATTTGGAAAGCGCATTTATCGAATTTCACGCTTCTTCTGTTCTCAATCACAATTTTCGCTTCCATAGTCGATATTATCGCTTTTATACTGACAACATTTGGATTATTAATTCGTATCCAGTTTATACCTTTATGTTCACAAAATGTTTAGCCCATCGGCCTATTTTCAGGCAGAGTATTGCAATTTTGACGACTAAAATTGGAATTATTTGAAATACATAAAGCTATGCAAACAAAGCTACTAAAACACATTATGAAAAGCTGAGAGCAGTGCGGCTGTCCAAAACCAAAACCTAGCAAGAGACATTTCTAAAATCAATATTTCTTTGATGATTTTACAAAACGTGTTCAAACAAAATGTCTGTTGCTAGGTTTTGGTTTTGGAAAGCCGAGTGGTATTGCTAGATATTCAAATAACCAGTTTATTTCTGGTCCTATTCAGTCGCTTACAAATAATACTTCTAAAAGCTAAGATCTAATAGCAGCAAAGAAATACAGATTACCAATTTGACAACAGTCTTGGTGAGACCGTAGTTATTGCGTCACAGGGGCGGACTTCCCTCGTACCATTTCCTCAGATAAAACCGAGGTTATCCTAAAAATAGCTGCAGCGCCTGAACAGGGACAATAATGCTGGAGATATACGTTGCTAGGGTGATTTATTGTGGCACAAAGTAGGCAGAGACAATTGGCATATCATAAGTGGTCACTGCTGAGGAGTTATAGTCAGACCTGAGAGAAAAATGAAAGCAATAGTACGTAATACCAATTACAATTTAAAAAAAAAACTGGAATTAATTTTGTACAATACACATTATCAAGAATCTAATTATCAAGAATATATACTACTTGGACAAATGGATTATCTGTTCAAGTAGTATATATAGCAACAAGAGTTTACATGTAGCTTTACCAATCGTGGTGGTGGTGGTGTGGTACTAGTATATTTAATATTACTAGTACCACACGTAGAATTTGTACTTGTAGCGTCTTTCTCGGTTGGAACGTCCACCGCAAGTTTATTTGTTTATTTGTTAGTATTACTTTTAAAATCCATAAAATCTGATTTCGTGTTATATGAAATCGCAACTATTGTACGCCCATGACGCAGACCATAGCTAGCTCTAAACCTGTACTGTATAACCCTATCCTGTAAACTGTGATCGCAATAAACTATTTGATTGATTGATTGCAATATAGGCAGAAAGTTACCTACCTAAAGTAAATGCAAAATATGTACAGATTAAGGTAATTGTATAATTTACATCGACCATTAATAAAACCCACAGCATTTTGTTATAAATGGATTGTGTTAGGAACCTTAACAGGAAGATTCAAAGCTACAAGAAGTGAATTTAAATAAAATGACAAACTCTGTGACAGTGATATAGAGCGCTTTGAGCTCTATCTAGATCCTCAGATGCGAGAAGACTGGACCAGCAATATATTTTGACGAAAAGAAATTAAAAACGAGAATCACTTTAAATTATAATAAATAAATAGCCGCGTTTGCTCGTACGATCGGCGACTGGGAAAGTGAAATCCGTAATATCATACATCCAACAGAATTAGATCTCGTAACTTGCATCACTTGGAAGCAGGGTGTAGTATAGCGTGAGAGGTCTTTCGTCACTGGCACGGAGGGAAACCGTCCAGCGCGGGAAGAGCTCCAAGTTCGGGCAGACGGCCTGAGCAGGGTGCGTGGCCGTGGGGAGCCGGCGCGGCGGGGCAGGTCAGCGCGGAGTGGCTGGCGGGCCGGGCGAGCGCCGCGCGCAGCCTCCGCCGTATCGAGCGGCCGCACCCGCCTCCCACGTGCTCCATTCATCGGTGCACCGCCACGTGTGTTTTTATTATATTTTATAATAAATGGCAGACATTTATTCAGAAGAAAGCAATTTTGTATTTCGGGTAAAACCGACCGTGCCATCAGGTAGGTAAATAAAACTGCAAGGGCGTGCACTCTATATATGAAAATAATCACTGCAAACCCTGCCTTTGCTCCAGCTTAACTAAATAATATTTGAGAAAGCTCTCTTTTCAGGTACTAGCGCTTACTTGAACTTAATATAATCTTCGTGTCTTCTCCGATTGCGATATCATACCATACTAAATATAGAACATAAAGTTGGTTGTAGATTTTCGATAGCGACAACAGAAATGGCAGAAAATTCGAATTGAAATAGCAGAACGGAAAAATATCGTTAAATAAATATATATACACAAATCTGGCTACGAAGGAACGTTTTATTTGCAAGGAAAGATCGGTTTCTAGTAACTTTGTTTATTATAGAAAACTTGAAGATTATCGTTAAAACACGTGACAATGAGGACACGATTTACTTTACATATTAGTTTAAAATGCTGTACATATTTTTTAATTTCATTTCGAATGTGCTTATTGTCATGATTAAGAGTCTTTATCAATTTAATGCAGTTAAACATAAAATAATTATTGACTTTCTTAAATTTTTCTATCTAAAGTAAGTAAATCAATTTTTAAAATCCAATAAGAAGCAACTAAAATGACCAATAACTGTATAGACCTACTCATTTAAATATTAAACCACCTGATAAGCGTTAAAGTAATTTTATTTATTTTTCTTAATTAGAACTATCCTACTACCAACTACCTTTCGCCTTGAAATACTCCAGAATTTAGGTACTGTATTTAAAGTACCATACAATATTACATAAGACGCTGGTTCCAGGTGGCTAGAGACAGAGCCATTGAAGATCAAAGCAACGCATTGCAGATTCACAGGCAAAAGGCTGTCTCAGGTGGTCAGCTGTTTCAAAGATATCCCCTGAGACGTAAACCAACTGAGGTCAGCCAAAGCCCAATTTGGATCTTATACAGGAGTTATATAATTCCAGGTTATTTCTCATGTAAAATTAGATTAGAGAAGTTTTCTACAAGCATTCCAAAAAATAATTTATGGAATAAATTGATTTAATTGCTCAAAACATTCTTGGACATCTTACACAAAGTTTTTTAACTAAGCAGAGACTTTGTACTATAGATACTAGACACCAAATTAATAAATTATGAAAGAGCAACTACTTTAAGCATTCCTTTACAAACACACACAAATATTCATATATACGCACACAAATATTTGTCTTGTGTGGGAATCGAACCCACGTCTTTGTGCATGAAAAGAACCGGTTCTGATTGGACCGCCATCAACACCATATCTTTCAAATGTTTCATTTCAAAAAGTCATCATATTGATTGGCAATATCGAACACCGCGCGTGACATAATGCATTACAATCTGGATTGAATGACAAATGGAGTCATACATAATTCATCCGCATGAATAAGCGTGTGCAAAACAGATTGTCACATTCGTCATACTTCAACCGTCAATACGTGAGGTCATCCGGAGATTTATCGACGACGTTTGGACATCAAGCAGATGAATTATTAAGGATGATACTTCTATACTCAAGCGCGCGGTGAATGGGAGCGTTCGTTTTTGAGAAGGCATTCTTAAGAGCTTTATTTAGCCAAGCTTGAATAGACTATTTTGACTTAGAGCGATGTGAGAAACTTTTGATATGTCTATTATAATCCGACCTTTGTGGTTCTTTTAGCTTATTAGATTAAAGTAAGATTTTCTACTTTATAAAATCACTTAAGGATTGAGTTTATTAGGCCTTAGCGCCTCACTCGAAGCTAGCACTTTAAAACGAAAAGAGAATTAAAAAGAAATTCAAGCGAAATCAATAACCGTAATCGAAAGAATCGAGTTAATCGGACAAATTACAAAAAATCTACATATCCACGGATTAATTTCAATATGGCGGAAGTCCGGGCGTCAGCTGATTGATTGACAGTAATCTGTTAGGTTGACGTTTTATTTTGTCAAGCCTATTATATTGCAGAGTTTCTATTGAAAAACATTGGGAATATTAAAATAGATTTTGTCACTGATTTATTAAAAATCGGTTTGCCCTGAAGAATTAAATTAACAATGATTATTTAGGCATGGTTTAGGATATTCCTAGAGTGTTTAAATATTTGGTTGTTAATTGGAATCCATAGCTCAGTTATATTATATCAAAACAATTGTGTCGATGAGTAATGATTTAACAAATCAACTCATTGAAATTATAAATATTTAAATTCCCTATGTTGGAATAGAATATGTTTATTTGGCAATAGATACCATATCTAGTATTACCATACAAAATAAGGAAGTCACTACTCCTAGAAATGTATTGAACCAAAAGGTTTGGTCGCATGTCTTAAAATTGTTTGAGATTTTGCTCTTTAACCGACCAAAAGCTTCCTCTATCGGAGTACTGACCAATAAAAGTGAAGTACCTACGATATTAACGCCCTGAAGCGAGGCTTGGGAGTGTTGTACTGTAACTCATACCCAGCAGTACAAGATAAATCTCCACGCACATTATAAAGGTATGATAATAAATTCTATCGCCCATGACTTCGAAATCTCAAGATTTGTTGAATTGTTATTATATTCAAGAGCAGTGTTTTTAGTACCTGAAAATATATGAATAAATGAAATTATGAGAATATGGTAAGCAGCCGATGTTGTCCAAATAACGACGGAAGAAAAGAAGCGATGCCCCCACGCTGCTGGAGACCAGAACACACAATCGAGTCTACCGCTCTCCATTGCAGTATCTCAATGGAATCGATGAGATATTTAGAGGAACCGTCTCAAATATCGGAGAAAAACTAAACGCTCGATCGCATCTTGTACAGCTACAGAATGCTAAAATTTTTAAGACATCACTTTCTTAATTTTCCATGTAATACAACAATATCTTATCGGCAACATATAAAAGGAAAGATAGGAAGGAACTACTCATATAAAGTGCCATAATACTACGCCACTTAATTACGTAACATGAATAATTCAAAGAGATTATAGCAAAGTATAGTATGTATTGACATTCGGCCCACGTAATTTGTGAATTGTCGTCGTTTAGCCCGCGTGTGCCCAGAACAGCTTAAAACAAGATATGCCCACTGTGCGAGAAGTCTGGTGACATTTACCAGAATATCTACTAGTAAGTTAAAACGTCCTAGTTGTAAGATGACAAAATCGAAAGAAATAATACAAGGTACTAAACTAAAAAACCAGCGACAAAACTAAGATACATACAGAAACTTGTAAATTAAAAATTTGTTACTACATAGCCGAACAAATGTGGAAATGATACGATATGTGAAAATTTGGATATCATACGAGTATCTTCCTAATTATCCCGGATAGAAGATGATCTAGTTAAAGTAAAAAAAATAAGACATTTCTTCGTGTCATTATATTAATTTAATAATTATAAATATTCGTTTTGATACCTTAGTATTTACTTATACATTTTGATGGCACTTTTTACTAAATCATTAATAGAAGTACCTTAAAATTATGTAGAATAATTCCTGGTCGTTTGTCAGTAGAGATACTTTATCTCCGCTCCTTCGCTCGCATTTCTCTCGCATAAATTTTCTCCAGAAAAATGTACGGTGCAAAATAAAATTGAAGCAAATATAAAGTAAAGTAAAAAGTAAAAAATCATTTATTTCATAAACTATTATACATAGTACTTGAAAACGTCATGATTACAAATGAAAAAAAAAAACAATCGAAATAATACTACACTAAATCACGAAGCTTAGATTCACTTACATGCAACAAAACAATTTAAAAACAAAAAATAATTAAGTGTAAGTGAATCTAAGTGCCAGTTCCGAGCCACCGCTCTGTAAGAAGAACTGGCAAGAAACTCACAGGCTTTGCTCTTTTAAATATGTCCATTAGTTTGGTACTAGAAATACAATCTTCATTTGTCTGTGAAACTATACAATGCAATAAGTTGAGGTTATGTACCTTAACAATATTTATGTTTTCAAGTCATTCATATTAGAATAGCCTGTATGAAACGGCAGCTTAATCCCAAGCATTTTTATCCGCCATATAGTCTTTAACAGAATAGTATCCCTTTGAAGACAGCTTGTGTTTTATTGTTAATTTAAATTTATTTAGGCTCAATTGCTGTATTATGTCGATACCTACCTACAAAGAACAGGACAAAATCAATTCGTCTACAACGCCGCACTAAGCACTCCAGGGTACTCCAGACCAATTGCTCCATTGAACTAACGAGTTAATTGGTCTGCTTCATTCCGGCAAAGCCCATTGAGGGATTGCCGCTTTCGAATTCATATCGTTTAGATTTTTATTTTCGTACTTTATTAATTGGTGCGAAAAGCAACATTTTTTTGGATTGTTTGTATATTAAACTAGCTGACCCGGCAAACGTTGTTTTGCCATATAAATAACTTTCAAGTAATTTCATAAAAAAAAATTTTGGGGTGGACTACCCCTAACATTTAGGGGGTCGAAAAATAGATGTTGGTCGATTCTCAGACCTACTCAATACGCTCACAAAATTTCATGAGAATCGGTCAAGCCGTTTCGGAGGAGTATAGGAACGAAAACTGTGACACGAGAATTTTATATATAAGATATTCTTGACATCCATATGTCAATACTTATTTGGGGACTGGAAAAGCTGTGCTTTTGCAGCGTTTCTGGTTAATACCCCTCTTTCTCGTAGGGGTAGGCAGAGGTCACATACTTCCACTTGCTACGATCTTGGCACACACATTTACCTTGATTCACATTCATTACCTTCTCATACAGGGCACAAAAATTGGTCTGGTGTGAGAATGGAACCCAGGACTTCAGGAGCGAGGGGCAAGTATGACCTTCATGCCTTACCAGTCAGCTGCGGATTCGATTCCCACCCGGGAGTAGTCTAGTTTTTATTCATAATTAGTAACCATCCATAGAAAGCTTTGCTTCGTTTGGGTGGTTCTTAATAATAATATATAAAAATAGACTAACTAGACCTAGATCGCGTTGTAGAAATGACGAAGATATTATTGTTATACTACTAAGTCTTAGTAATGGACAATTAAGTTATTAAGACCCGAATATAAACCAAATATCAAAAGCTCGGACTTTGATTGAAAATAAAAATTACAGAAACACACGTTCGTATTATAGTAACACCCAGCAATTCCTTTGGAGGTATGCGTGCCTATATCTAGTATGCAGGCGGCAACCACGCTTCCTATTGGCCGTATCAGTCAGCATATTTGGACAGCCGGCCGTTCCGTATGCGGGACAGCGGTTTCAATGCGCCTCGCATCCGGCCTTCTCGTATTGTGTATGTCTTGTGGTATATCGATATCGCTTCCTGTTTAGCCAATCTTAGTACAGATTTGGTTCCGCTCCTATGTTCACTGGCCAATAGATGTTCGACAGTGTAAAAATATTCTGCCGCCAATCAGTATGCTCTAGATACCCTTCCGGTTCGAAGGGTATCTAGAGTAATTACTGGGCATCATCATAATCTCAGCACATTGACGTCCCAGTAGTGAACACAGGTAGAACTCAGGTGAGGTCAAGGCAGGTGTAAGGCGTCTCACCCCCCGACTGGTCTTCACCTTGTGGTGTTGGGGGGCTGAGTACCACCCGGTAGGGCGGAGAAGCCGCTAGAGATAAGGTAACACCCAGAGAATGGCGACTCTGGGTGCCCTTAGTACCTACTGACTAACGGGGGGGAAACTAAGAGAGACCTGTAGAGGGCGCAGCGGGCGGGCCAGGAGGGCCCGTCAAGCAGCGCCAGAAGGGTCTTAGACAGCGGAGGCAGGGGGCCCCTGCTGACTTACCATGGACCCTCCGGGAAGTCAGCCACGCACACTATGGTCGCGCGGGAAGGAAGGAGGAGCGCGTCCACTGTGCCTCTCTGAGGAGGTTCTCCCGGATTTGGTCTGGGGGACGTTGGTCGCAGGCGGGGTGTCAGACACTGCAACCCAAGTACTGGCCCCCGCCTTTTTCTCAACAAGCGGCGGGCGTCGTAGGAAGATTTTTAGTGGATATCACTGCTGGCAGTCGCGTCTGCCAGTGGTGAACCCCACACCCCCTTCCGGTTCCCCTTTGGCCGGAAGGCAATGCGTAAATGCATTTTGTTACCGAAGTAAAACAAAAATAAAACCGGCCAAGTGCGTGTCGGGCCACGCGCCATATAGGGTTCCGTAGTCACCCTTTGCCATAATGTCGCTATATGAACAGGTTCAGCTATTCCCCGATAGATATCACTACTACGGTATGAATGAAATTTTAATACATTTAATACAAACATTTATTTGATTGTCGTCCATTACTCGAAAACCAGTAAAGCCTACTTAGCCGTGATAGTTTTCCTTTTAACTTCATTATATATACTACTATTGTGAATTTTTTCAGCCACTCTGAAAGTACCGTTTACCTGGTGGGGGGGGCGGATACTGAACTCTATCAATTTTTTCCACTTTAAAGCTTAATGTTTCGAAAACGGATCCCTAAATCGAAAAATGGTTTTAAGAAACTCGTATTACTTTTGAAAGACCTTTCTAACGATACCCAACATGATAAGATAGACTCGAGAAAAAAAAATCATTCCTACTTTACGTGTAGGGGAGGTACGTTACAAAACAATATTTTTAAAAATTTTATTCTACAGGTTTGTCGACGTGATTAATATGTATACCCACACCAATTTTCAGCTGTCTAATGTTGATAGTCTCTGCGCTAACCCGCGGACGGACGGACGGACGGACGGACATGGCGAAACTATAAGGGTTCCTTGTTTACTACGGAACCCTAAAAAAGGGTGTAAGGTGTCTCGCTGTTCGAATAATGCAAGCCCAATAAGGCTGACCGGTAGTACCAGCAGCTTAACGATTTTTCCGAAGCACGGAAACGCTTGATATTAAATGCCACACAAACGATTATCAACCCAATGACTTAGGTAGTTCTAGCTTCACTTCAATGATCGTATGAATCGTATCCGACCTAGCACTGCGTAGATACGAGCTACTTATTTAGTAAATACAATCCTTCTCTGTCTATCGTTACAAAGTAACAATGAGTCCAATTATCAAAACAGACCATAAACAATAATTTAAAATAGGTTATGCGAACAAAGAGTTTATTGTCAAGGCAATAACAATACATAGTTTGTCAAAGAAGGTTAATGAAACCGACATAGCACAAAGCAACGAACATCTATTTCATAATTCTATGAACATTAATGTCAAATTTGATTAGATACTACGAAAGCTTCTTCATCTAACATAATATATAAAAATAAATAACATATATTTCATCATCATATCGGTCCGATATCGTCCCACTACTGGGCTTAGAAATCCTTCCAGCTTCCACAAACGCTGTAAGATTTTTACTATAACGCTATAACGCTGTAAATGTAAATCAGTAAAAACTATAACGCTGTTATAGTATTTCCTGATTACCATCATTATCAGCCCCAGGAATGCTGCACATATCCCACCCCCGTAAACTTCTAATGTGACTGATTGTAGGCCAGCGTGATCTTCTGATCTTTATCAGATGGTCCGATCATCTTGGGGATGGACATACTATTCCATGCTTTCTGTCGAAGGGTCTAAAACTTTTCTGCCCCAACAGCCGTCAGTTCCACGTGCTAAGTACCTTGTCCAATGCTTCTTCAGCTTGTTTACTCCTATACACTTTGTCGGTGATTTTAGTTCTCTTACGAATCTCCTCATAATTAAATCGTTCTCGTAGAGCCCCCTAAAGAGAGAGGAGAAACCCGTTATATAGTACTCTCTATGTGACTCTAAGCTTCCTTATTGATTATATCATAGTTTAATTACTTTTGATACAATTATATTATACAATATGTATGTTTGTTACAACTGAACGCTAGCGGTTATCAGGTCGATAAGAGCCCGGACGCACACCCACCCACTTGCGGTTAACGGAGATAGTCAGTGAACAAAAGAGTTATTAATGTCAGAAAATTATTATAAATTATATTTTCAGTGGTCAATAATTGGTCCATTTCTATGCATAACATAAAAGTAAAAGATACGACATAACTAACAGTTATACCTAATGATTATTAATTTTTTTGCATATTGTAAAGAAATAATTTACTTTTTACTTTAAAAATTCTACAAATAATTCTCTCATCTATTATTAAGTTTGAAGCTAAGTATTATTAAGAACTTTTTGTAAAACTAAATACCTACATACTTCAGTATAAACCAATACCCAAAAAAAATGCGCACAAATATATGTTCTATTTAAAAACTAAAAAAACCTCCAAGCCATATCGGTAAAATTACATCTGATCTGAGCACATTTTATGTGGCCAAAAAAATTACCTGACGGTTATTCTAACATATTCGCCCCCAATCTGCACTGCGTCGGCGTGGTGGAGTAAGACCCAATTCCCCTTGGTTTGTGAGAGGATGCCGGAGCTCAGGAGTGGGATATTAATGGGCTGAGATGATGATGATAATGAATAGTCATTTTTTTTTTATAAAGTGAAATCGTCACGAACTTCAAGTCTACTTATAAACACACGACAAAATATAGTAATTATTAACTTAGGCTGGGACTTAGGTTGTGTAACGTTAACCGGGTTTCAAAACGAATTATTGATTAATGTCTAGCCATTAATTCACTAGCAGCGTGTACAGTATACATTTTAATTCCTAATTGGCTAGTAGATAACCTTTGACGTTCGAAGTCAGGGCAATATCGTCTATTAATAAATCTTGTATTTATCTGATAGCTCCTTGGGTAGTATTGTGAAAGATTATTAATTTGTTTTTAAATATTAAAATCGTTTGCTTTAATATTCAATTAATTCAATTCAATTCAATTCAAACATTTTATTTCAGATGATAACAATCCATATTTTGTTAGTTGAAGTATGACTTAGCCTAATGCTATTAATAATTATGAGGAATAAAGAACTGAAGATGACGAAATAACTAAGCAGATCATCCTTGGATCTAACTGTGTTTTAAGATCTAAGAGATGTGATGTATTTTAAATTACTATGGATGTATTGATTGTAACAGGAAGTAAGATCTTAAGGCGTCATTTAGTTTCCAAAAATAAAAATGATTACTTAGAGAAGCTATTTACTAAATGCCACAGAACCTGGCGGTAAATATGGCACGTCGGCAATCGCATTTTCGAATACAAACGAAAACAACTAATTACTATAAGCTACAATAACAAGCTTTAGAATATTTTTTAATGGTAACAGCAGTTTTACATCTTTTTTTTATCTTAATTTTTTATCCCAGTGTGAGATTGTATTCGCAGTCAAACCTACTACTTAATGGGTTATGCAAGACCATTTATATTATTTGTAATTCAATTGCCTTATAAATAAAAATTTCGATGTACCTAAGATGCGCTTTTGAACAAAACTAATGAGGTAAAACCTGCTATTTGCTGTTTAGAAACCGTATATTTGAGCTCAACATAAACCTACATTTTAAACTTTCGACATCTGTCGCGAATTCGATCCGATGTTCATTTTTATTGTGACACGTGGGGTCCGCCGGATCCAATCAGCCCACCCTCCGTTTCAAAGCCGCCGTAAAAAGAGATTTCATTACCGCTCCAAGTAATTCTTTCACTTGGTTTACGACTCATACATATAAATAACTTTAAGGGACTCATACACTTTTGAAGTAATAAATTCGTCTGCTCCGACACTTTTTTATCATTCTTCCAATGAATGAGAGCCTATATGTTTCACATTTATTTCGTTATACCTACTTATACTTTGACGACCGATATGGCGTGGAGGTCTGTATACCTGCACTCCGGTCCTGAGGTCGGTTAGATTCCCAAACAGGATAAATCTTTGTGTGCATAAACATGAATATTTTTTCTGGTCTGGGTGTTCTCCTATGTATTATTAAGTATGTATTTACAATAAACAAAAAAGTATTTATATGTTTATCCGTTATTTAGTATCCATATCACAAGTGATACCTATCTTGGAGCTAAATAATAGGTGTAATTGTTAGAAATTTTTATTTCATTCTTTATTTCACCAAGTTATATTGGAAACACAAACCTTTACCTGATGGTAAGCTTATTCATAATATTATAATGCCACTTTGTTTTAGGCAAGGAGCTGAGGTAATAGTTATGGTATGAGATATACAGTGCCGTGTGATACCAACGTAGAATAGTGGCACCCCTAAACTCATGGTGAGCCGTAAAAGTCAACGAAGATAAAAACTGTAGGGAGCGGATGACGTGCTCCCGACTAAAGGGAAGATCTTCCACCGGGCGGATGGATGTGCCCGGGGGCCGCGGCCCAACCGATGATGGTTGGGTGCTGCATATATAGTTACGAGCTTGAGGAATTTCGTTTGCGCGATTCAGTATTTTCATTCATCTTTTTACGTTCCGTTCATCGCTTGTACGGTGTCGCTACAAATCCTACCAGATGATATGCAGCAGCGTTACCCTGCGTACTGTTTGAACTGTCCCCGACCCGCCTGCTCAGCGTGGTGATTATGGGCAAATACTCCCAATAGAATGTTATCTATTAGAGAGGCGAATGGTCAGCAGTGAACTCTAAAAGACTATGATAATGTCGCGGTCGTTTCCGTTTGAAGGTTGCTGCACGTAAAATTGAAAGGTATACCTATTATATGAGACTTAAAACTGATGTCTCGGGGTGATGAGCGGAGTAGGATTTTCCACAAATATACTACTTATAGGCAAGCATCCCTTTATACCTGAAAATAAGATACCTCAATACCGAACAGTTTTCAGGGAAACATAACAAGCATTGCATAACGAGCACCGTAGACAGACACACCGCATAACGTGGGATCCATTAACCCAATTTATGAGAGGTCGTTAGCGTCTAGACCAGGAACTGCGAGCTTTACCCCAAGTGCAGGCTGGAGAGGCGTTGACCTCCCCCCTACACTGGAGTTCAACTATTTGTCATACCTGTTGCTGTATTTTACCACGGACTATGTTTGTAACAGCATAATTTAAAACGCTCAACGAAAACTTTAAAAAAATATTTAGACAAACATAAGCCGTCAGAAACACATTTTATGGATATGGGCCATTGTTCTGTTTTACCTAACCTTTTACCCTTCGAATACTTTAAAGTAATCGCCGTAAAATAATAACACAATATCCTTTCCATCTATCCCATCCATCATCTTTCTTTGAAGTCAGTTAAAATTTAACTAGAATACAATGCAACCCAAAACTAATCCGAACTACATACAGGATAAACAACATAGATGAACAATCGGCAACTTTAGCACATCACAAAGATTTAATAACATCCTTTAGGGCTCCGCTACCAGGAACTTACAAACAAATCGCAGCCGGTGCCGCTTTGAGTTATGGCCCGGCCATACCGCGAGCTGGGCGGGAGAGTCAGCGTTACTTGAGCAGTATAATCTTCATAAGTTGGCGTCAGATTTAAAGGCTGCAATAATGTCGCAATGCTACTATGGCCTACACTAAAAACATGTGTTCCCACACGTAATTTCAACCAGCCTCATAACTGTAAGGCCAGCTGGAAGATATTTCTTTTTGGAATAAGCTGTGCCCTGTACCCAATGTTTCTTAGTTTTTCTGTTTGTATATTTCTGTGTGTGTACTAAATAAATAAACTGTCAAAAAACTTTGATAGTGGTTTACGCTTCCGGAAGACGTCATACGTAGGTAGATTTGACAGACTGCCATATCCTTAAAAGATGTATTAGAGCCTCGCGGTGGCTTATAAGGACCAACTTATGACATGTTAAGGTGGTAACCCAGTCGTGCTGCAGTACATGGGGCTAAGTGTACCAGATAGATACGTGTGGAGGCGGAGGCGCCCGGGCCTCCTGGCAACACCTATAGCAAGAACTAATTTATTGCGGCTAACACCTTTAGATTGAATAAGGTCCATGAAATTGTTGATTTGCTTACATGTTCTTTGAGTGAATTCGAAATAGTGACACTAAAACTTCTGTGTAATTTTTAATTTTAGATACAGTATCGCATTGGGAACTTACCTGTAATGATAGTTGTACAAATCTATATAATAAATAATAGTATTATGGGGCATTCTATGATTAAAACTTCCATAGATAAAAAGCCGCTGCCGTCCCGCGTAGTTCGCAGTGTATTGCCTATCCAATAATAACTTATCCCGTCCCACTCGTAAGTGTATGAGTTATGCCTGTTTGTAAATCAATGATTGTTCAATTTGTCTTTCGGTGCGCCTAGTCCGGCCCGTCTCATGAACGGATGTTTTAGATCTAGATAGAATTGTGTTTGTGTTGTGTTTGTTGACCTATAAAACTAAGCCGAGAAGTAGATAACAAAAGCAAAGTAAGATAGCTGTGTCTTCATCTGAAGTGATTTCCGTATGTATTTTCATTACAATGTATTAAAGTACATTTAATTAAGCACAAATAAAACACTTAATTGCACACAATAATACCTCAACACTTACAAATTACAATACAAATGAACTAGTACGCAGAGGCGACCTTATAGCTAAGAGCGATCTCTTCCAGGCAACCTTTGTAAAAATAAATAATAAAAGAAAATAGATAATGCACAACTCACAGAAATTATAATGACTAATATATATATAAATAACTCAAAAGTATAATAATAATAATAAAATCAATTTATTTGTCTACTTACTTTCAGGCAAAGCGGCTTGTGACTCAGAAGTCGCAGAAAAACGACGATAAGAATGACAGTCAAGAAAAACTAAACGTAAAAGGTATCAAAAATCTAAGTAGACCTACCAGTAGTACATTCATACATAATTATTACCACGCCTTATTCTCCTAGGGGTAGGTGTCACATTCCATGATTCTTCCATGAACTTTCAGCTTCATCACACATTAGTATTAACAGGACATACATAAATATTTTCAAGCTTATTTCCCATACGAGTAGGCAGAAATCCTACAACTTGCTACTATCCTGACCCACAGTTTTAGCTACACTCACATTTAACCTTCTCATGCACTCCCGTTTTAGGGTACTCTTGACCTGCCCTTTACCAGTTTGTATGATATTATATTATGACGTTACGAAAGCAACATTGATAGAATTTATTAAAGTTTATCGTTGAAACTTTACCAGATAAGTTAATAGTCCAGTTAAAAGGTTTAAGCACTTATCCGGTGCAGGTTTTTAATAGGCTTGGCTCCGCATTGCGTATAAAGTTCAATTATTATCCAGTGTAAAGCCAAGATACGCACTCCGTTTGTTGTTTAAAAGATATTTTGGTTTTAGATTGTACGAAACAATATCAATTAACACTCAATTTGTATCAATTTTGATTTGAATTAAAACCTATTTATACACGTATTTGCATTTACGTAAGACGAGTGAAGGTGTCTTTACGATAAGCGTCTTTTTAAGCCGAAAAGTTCGGAAACACTCGACAAGCTCTGGAAGACTATTGAGATTACTCCCAGAAGTTTTCATGATGTATAACAGGCGTTTTGATGTAAAATAAATGCCTTGTTTTATATATAAAGAATCATCATTACCCGCCCACTTTCGCCCACAGCTGGACATAGACTCTCCAATGGCACGCCACTAAGCTCTATATTGAGCTCTTCGCCTCCAGCCGTTTTAAGTAGAGTTTCCAATTTTGGACCTAAATCTAAGTAACTTTACACTCACTGTCAACTAAGTAAGTTTTCCGTGAGTGTAAAGTATTACACAAAAATTATACGTCAGCGACCGATATGGCGTGGTGGCGAGTATACCTGCTCTCCGTTCCAAGGTCGTGGGTTTGATTTCCACACAGGACAAATATTTGTGTGCTATTCATGTTCATGAATATTAGTTCTGATCTGGGTGTTTCCCTATGTATATTAAGTATTTATTTACAAAAAAAAGTATTTATGTATGTTTATCCGTTATTTTGTATCCATAACACAAGTTCTTAATTATACTTATCTTGGAACTAAAATAATTGGTGTAATTGTTAGAAAATATTTATGATTTATTAATCTCAGTTTGTTCACTTTATATCATCGCTCCACCTAGCACAGAAAATTATAATTTGCCAACAAAATATACAATTTTACATTAGCATATAAATATGTATCCTTAGAAATAACTCCAGCCACCCCTGTCTCACGTGACTGTGAGCAAGGGGTCACAGTTCATTTTACCCCAAGCGGAGTGGGGCACGAGCAGCCTTGGGGGGCTCCGTGCCCCACAAACGCGGGGGATCGCGTAATTAACGCGGAATGGCCATAGTGTAACAACAATAGTGCGTAGTATTTTGGGCTTCTAATTTAATATAACCTACCTTTCAATTAAAAAGACAGACAGTGACTTTAGTATTTATATTAATTAAAGTGATTTTTCTATTTCCCATAACCTCTACTTATACGGTAGATATCACAGAGTTCCACAGCTACAATCTTTCAGCTTCATACACACTCATTATTGTTTTGATGAACTCTCGTCGGTATTCGGTTTTTTTGCTGTCTTTTTCGCAAATTGGGCAAATGAAACATACTACTCCCGGCATAGCTTGTCTTGACACATACATTTTATTTTAATTCTACATAAGAAACAAAACATTTTCCTTCCGTTCCTCGAAGTCGGTCATTCGTCATCGCGTCATATTTTTCACAAACAAATCCAAAATCAGTCTAGTAAACAAGATGCTCTTTGCGATGCAGCAGCATATGTACATCTGCGATATGTTAGGGTGCGTGGCAGCGTCAACGGTACCTTAGGCATGATCGCTAGTCGTCTAGATTGTGTGTATATAAATCATTGCTGTACAATTTCGAGTGGAAATGTACAGTCTTGATTGGTATTGTGTTGTTTTTATTGTGATTATTAGTCTGTACTAACGGTAGGTTTAGTAAATTGTTACTAACAAAAGGGACTATGGTTCGAAATAAATGATTTTATTATTTATTATTTTATTATTAAGTCATAATGTCGTAGTTAGTTTACAAATAAGTTTATTGTTTCTAAGGCCTATAATAATGCCTAGTTCGAAATGTCTTGTCAAATAAGCTCGTGTAGGTGTAGCTTATGAGGTGATATACTATCCCCAATTTACTGTGAATAACTACTGCTATTTTAACGATTCCATTGGCGAATGGCGATCCGCAATAATCCAACTGTTGCAAATGTTTCTAAATTAGTTTGCCAATAAGAGGGTGACTGTGTGTAGGTTAATACCATTAATCAAATAAGATCAGCGTTATGGTAAGAGCAATAGCTGTGGCCAGCATTGAATCATTACGAAAATTTTAAATCTTTAATATAGTTTTGGAGAAGGGGATGGTCAAAAGAACCGTAAACGGACGAGAGTGCATGATGAGTGTTTAATTCTATGTAAGTTTATATGCTTTCTTGTTTGTACTGCCCTATACTTTTCTGCTAACCCAAAGGTTAACTGGTAGAGAACGCCTTGTAGCATTAAGTTCGCCTTTTTTATTAAATTTGTGCGATAAAGTTTAAATAAATAAATGAGTGTAAGTGAATCAACTAAACTTGTGTGTGTTACCAGAATCGTAGCAAGTGGAAGGATGTGATATCTGCCTACTCTTCGGAAACAAGGCGTAATAATTATGGTAATAATACGAAAGTATTCGTTATTTTACAACGACCAATAGGCCAACTTTGATGTAATTTGATCTGGGACAGATGAGTTAATAAATACTTTAAAAAAATTACAAATTATAATTTCGCGTTCTATAATACTTAATATTATTATTAGTGACCCCCTCCCAAATTTTATGCTGCCTGCTTTTACTATTAAACTAGAAGTTGCTAGCAATTTGTGAAATGCTCAAGATAATTGTTATTAATGTAAGTTGATAGGAAAGTGGACACGGATATACCTAGGTCACTATTACGATAAACTGCGAAGTGCGTAAACAAGGGGAGAAATTAATATATTATTATGTGTCGCGCAGTCGTTTTATACTGGCGGCGGTTATAGGTATGTTTGCAGCCGTAATTGTGATAATAATCCTACAGGGATCCAACAAACTTTTAGGGAGCCTAAGCTAACATCACCTGCATGTGGTGCTCCTACTGATCTACAGACGAGGCTCTGGCGAACGTAACAGATCCTGGTAAGCAGCAATGGGATTGCCACCTATTACGTGGGACCAACAATATATTTGGTGAAATGTAAGTGTATAATCTGCAATGCTTTGCCTACCCCTTCGGGGAAACGGTAGGAAACAGAATATGTATATATATTCTAAAAAGCGCTTTTAAACACAAAATGTCACATAAGTCTGTATCAAGGTTTAGGGGCAAGGTAAGGTTTATTTTCGTGGCGGGAGACAGATCATTGTCGAGTTTCTTGTTAACTTCATCTCATAGCAAACACCCCCTTCAGAAATATAAGACTCCTAGATTTAAGTGAAGTTTACAAGTGCTTCGAAATAAAGCCAAACTTGAGTTATTGAAGTGGTATGGATTGTTTGTAATGACCTTAATCAAATAGATTTAACATTCTACTGGTTAATTATTATATTCTACTGCTCCGGTATCTTGTATAGATATCTATTTTAATTGGATCTGAAATTGGAAGTAGTTAAAATCTTTAATGACCAATCATATTAGTTACGTCTCTGTTCTTATAATACATAGATATTGTTTTCAAACAGAGTCCTTAAGCAATTCTTAGTTCACTATATAGTACAAAGCTTTAAATATTGCAGCCACATGTCACCAGTATGTTGATTAAGATATACTTGAACTTGTTCTGTGACCCTGAGTTTTATTTCTTATTTGAAACTTATCTTATTTAAGTTAAAACTGTCACTTATACTGCTCATCAAGAAATGCAAGCGGTGATAAGTCCTTTTAAAATAATATTTCATAATTGGTAAGTACTATTACATTCATGGATCTCTGTAAGCTTGTAAATTATGTTTCATTTGAAATTTTATTATTATTATTATTAATTAACAGGCAGGCAGTTTAAAAACTGATTGCGCCTGTATCCAATTCATCTGCATCTAGTTCCTCTTAACCGGTTGCATGTGTTTGTCCAGCTTGTTCTTGAATGAATTGACAGTGGGACAATTTTAATTAATAATAATTGACAATTTTAGTCATTAAAATTCTGCAGGCTTGATTTTATTATTATATCCACACATAAATATCATACAAAGAACTTAATGCCAAAGGCTTTCTCTGCCAGTTAACCTTAAAGTATCTTATGTACTTACAAATGTATACTTTAGTACATCAAATTTACTGTAACCAAAAATATCCAATAGTACTTTAGTGACCGATTGCACTTTAATAATTTATAGAGGAGGATTAACTAGAATATCATATTTGATGCAAAAGGATAGGCAGGTATGAAAAAATCACATAATACATGTAAAAGAATTGGCAAACATATCACAAATTAAATCATTCTTATTGACAGGCATTTCCCAACGGTCGTTCAGTAAAGTTACTACATTTCAATTTCAGCTTAGATAATTATGTAAATCAAAAGGTATTGATGCCCTAAGGACCAAAGAAATGCCTTGAACTCAATGAAAAGCTTACAATTTAGGCTTTCTTGCGAATCAAATTAAGTTCTATTATTTGTCACAGACTTGCAGGGACCACCCAACACTTATATTATATTCTGATCTCGAACTATAAACAAAAATTCCAGTAAATTTTTATAGAACTATAAGTTGGTACACTATGTTAAATAAATTATTGATATTCTTCCCTTCCCCTCCCTCTAAATTTATGCGATTTCAAAATGCCCTTCTCTAGATAAATTACAATAGAAAGAGCCAGGAAATAAAAGTAGTTACTTTAAGAGTTTACCAGATTGTCTGCATAATTAAAACTATCAACAAGTTTTTAAAAAACTAATTTATTCCAATTAGAAGTGGGCTACATATCCCTTTAAATACCCCTCACCCATTTTAAAACGAAATCAACAGTTCTCAGATAATTTATTCAATTGGTTTTGTAGGAACAGGAAGGGGTTTTGTAGGCACTCCAAAAGTCTAATTATAATAACTTCGCTAATAAGACTACGAGACTTTTGGTTTCATCATTTCATAATCTTTGTTGTGCATACAAAATCTCAAACATTACACGGCCATCACCCTCACATCGGTAACTACAGCCGCAAAGAGAATGACCCGCATTTACGATAACATTTATTACTTACTGAATGAGAATGGCAAAACAAGAAATATAAAATAATTACGTCCTTAATGTAAAAATTTATGTTGCATGCTGTTGGTCGTACATATATTACTTTACCTTGTAAGTTAGATGCAACGCAGATGAGAAGAGCCGAAAGGTAAATCCTTGCACAACCACTGAACTATTTCTACGTAACGCAACCAAAAGACACTAAAACAAGCGTTTCACTTTTCCGATACAGGAAATTAACACAGAAAGAATATCACAAGCAAATTGTGTCACAAAACCACCAATTTATGTAATGAAAATAAGAAAATTTTAGCATTTCTTTATGAAAACTGTCAATGAATAGTCACACAACCACCTCTACAAAAATCTTTAGAAAACTGAAGTTTCAGTACTCGCTCGGGTAGGTATGTGATGGCGCCACTGTTTTCTTGTCATAGCGCAAGCGCTGTCAGAAATTTGAGTAAGTTGCGATCATCCAAAGAAAACAAATAAATTTTATTAAAACAATAATTTGATGACATTAAACAGTATATGGAAAATTAACTGACATCGATCAAATCTTCTATGTGTAAAATATATGTTCCCAATTGCACATATAATAAATAGGCTGTATATAGATTTGTTGATTGATTGATTATAAACATTGAATAAAACTTAGTTTAGTTCACAATGTTGACATTGACGTGTTTGTTTTTATCCCTGCTGTGCTGAGACTGCTGAGGCTGAATAAGTCTTGATTGGAAAACTTTGTAATTTGTTTTCTTGCATTTATTGTGACTATGCTAGAAGAAGTGAAACGCGTTATTTTGGTTCTATCAGGGAAAGGGGGTGTAGGTAAATCTACTGTGAGCACTCAACTAGCACTAACATTGAAAGAAAAAGGTTACAAGGTAAGGTTATTATCAGATATTTTAAAGAATATAAAGGCGAATTTTATGGCAATTAAGTAATATTCTTTTCTTTGTTCAGGTTGGGTTGCTAGATATAGATCTCTGTGGACCAAGTGTTCCGTACTTACTGAATCTTGAAAATGAAAGTGTTCACCAAGGGCCTGATGGATGGGTTCCAGTCTATATGGACAAGGAGCAAAGGCTAGGCGTAATGTCCATAGGGTTCCTTCTGAAGTCTCGTAACGATGCTGTAATATGGCGTGGTCCTAAGAAAACTTCAATGATCAAACAGTTTCTTGAAGATGTTTGCTGGGAGCAATTGGATTATCTGATTATTGATACACCTCCAGGTATTTTTCTATATAAATACCATGATGGGGACTAATTTTAGCATAATCCAGAATTATTATGTTTTCATTAATTAAAAATTAAATTACATTAAGTAATATGTTCTGCAAATATGAACGTTTTAAATTGTATCAATGTTATGTTAGTGTACACCTCACATACTATGCATAACTGATGGACTGTGACTGATTTAACTTGAGATGTATGTCCTAGATTCTCGATTGTGACTACCAAAGTCATCTTTCTCTCTCTGTCTCACACACTCTGTTTCTTGTTGCTGTGTTAGAGGTCCAAAAATATGTAATATTATTATGCATACAACAGCAGATTTTTTATAAAAACAGAAGTCCACTTGAATACTTGTTTGAATTTAATTAATAAATATTTCAGGTACTTCTGATGAACATATAACAGTGATGGAAAACCTGCGCGGAGTGCCTCAGTGTTCTGCTATCTTGGTCACTACTCCTCAACAAATGGCTATAGAGGATGTAAGGAAGGAAATCACATTCTGCAGAAAGACTGGCATTTCTATTTATGGTATCATAGAGAATATGAGTGGGTAAGTTCACATTTTGAAGTTGAAAAAGGTTTTATAACTGAAATTGGTACAGTAGCGGGCTTCTAGCATTAAAGTAAATTAAATAAATTTACTGCTAAAGAGCATTCAAAAGGGACCACTAATTGCAATTCATAGATTTTTTTGGATTTGTTGGTGTACAATTAAATAATTAATGAACATATTTTTTGTAATTATTGAATATTTTTTTAAAGAAACCTATTCATTTTTCGAAAAAGCTCAAATCCTTTATTCAATTTTGTCTCAACAGAGCTCTTATGAAAGTCAAACTTATATGATAACGCGACTTTACTAAACTTGTTTACTAAAATATTATTATTGCTTTGCAACAGCTATGTAAACAGAAATTTATGCATAAGAAATTATCTGGAAGACTATCTTTGAATATTTCTTTATTAAACTTTACAAAAGAGTTTTTATTGTTCGTGATACATCCTTATTAATATGAATTATTTGTTGAACTATTTATTATGAATAAGTTCAATGGATTAACTAAAAATGCATTTAGGTTCTAATATTTGAGTTCATGCAAGCTACCTATAAAAACATGGCTTTTACAAAATTCATGCATGTGTACACAACATTTAAGTAGTTACAACCAGAACTCTTTTTCGGGAACCCGTCAAATTATCGCAATTCCTTTCAACAATGTTCATTACCAATAAAACAATTTGCAGAACTCTTTAAACAATATTTAACAAATCCTGGAATTAGGTATACATCGCAATTACATTTCCTCGAATATTAATTATCTGCAAACACAGTTCATCATTATTTATTTTCATGTGTTTTGCATAATAGTTATAAATAATTATATTAATATTGAACTGACCACATACATTTTATTGAAATAATGTCAGTCTCAGTTTGCAAAATAAATTTAAGTACATCGAAAATACGATATCCTAATATAATCTATTTCATGATGTACTTACTTACTTCTCTTTTTGGGTTAGGTTGGCGTTATCCTTTTTCTTACTTAATATTTAACTGACCGCAACACAGTTTATCATCATTTGGCGAATACATCTCTCGATGAACCGTTACTGTGATAAAAAATTGTTATGTGAAAAAGTATTATACGTTCAGATACATATAGTACCATGATTTTACGAATAGTTTCATCGATAACTTAATACTTTTAAGAAAGTTTGAAAACGGTATTTTTGGGGTTTTTCTGGACTAAGACCACTTTATGAAGAAACGTTTTTCGCTGATATAAAACAGCGATGATTAATTATTTGTTAATTGGCAAAAAAGTATTTTAAAAATCGTGGAATTGTTTTCGTTAAAATGAAATTAATTTGAAAATAATCTCTATTCTAATAGACACCCGTTTTTTTCACTATGCATTTCCTTCAGGTATGAATGTCCCACATGCAGCGAATGTACAAACATATTCTCAACTGGAGGCGGAAAGTCACTTGCAGAGATATCGAAGATCACATTTCTGGGCAGTATACCAATAGATCCTAGAGTTGGAAAGTTGGCAGGAGAAGGGAAGGCTGCCGTCAAGGAACTGCCAGACTCAAACACCAGTAAATTTTTCAGTGAATTAGTAAAACTACTTAATGACTCTGATGCTAATGGTGCATTGTGAAAATTGATAATATTATCAAGTGTTTTTTTACCAAAAAGAAAAAAACTCATACAAAAGTGTATATAAATTCATTCCTATATAAAAACTTGTTATTAAGAGTAATATTAATTAATGATTTTATATAACCAAGTTATGTAGAAATAAAATATGTTTGTTATTAAACTAATTGTTTATTTCATATAGAATACAATACAGTAATACACACTCATCAAATATAATAATATCTATATATGGCTCTCTGTAAAAGAGTATATGTAAATAAAACTATGCTATATATGTTTTGTATCCCAGTATAATTTTTTGGTGTTTTTTACTAATTGACAGTTCTAAACTATCATGTTAATTATAGTATAATATCTTATAACATAGCAGTACAGTACTCTCAGGTACCTCAAGACAGAGCAATGGAACATAAGATAGAAATTGTAGGGATACTGTACTAGTTAACATTAATAAATTGGTGGACCCTTTTATTATTGGAAAGTCATTTCGGACATATTATTCTTACAACATAGCATATTGTTTGTACCTAAATTGTGTCCATTGTGTATTAGTGTATGTGAAGGAAATTAAATGATTATTATTATTATAGCGGAGTTCAGAAGTTTTTGAACCTGAGCTGCACGAATGGCGATGGTTTAGTGCATATTTTTCCTTCCAATTGCTTATGGAAGTTTCAAATGAATATTAAAAAGATTAAAAAAAGAGTTTCCGCTTGCTTAAATTATATAAGGATTCAATTATTTTGCCTTATGATCTATGTAAATTATGTCTTTGATTTGTCTTATAATAAATAACTGATTTAGGGGAATATGAGTCTAACACTCACATACAAGTTTATAGCTAGAGTAAGAGTAAATGCCAATAATATATTTTTTGGAATGATTTAGATTATAATGGATTATAAAAAGTGTATAGAGCTCCTAAGGAGCCCAAGCCAACCTCACCTGCAAGTGGTGCACCTGCCAATCAAGCGGCAATAGGCTCTCCCACCTATTACGTGGGACCAACTATATATTTGGCGAAGTGTGGGCGTGTAATATGCCTCTGCCTACCCCTTCGGGGAAACAGGCGTGAATGTATGTATGTAGATTATAATAGAGATTCTGTTAAAATGATTAAAAACTCTATTTAACTTATTCTTAAATAAATTGTTTTCAATTATAATAAAACTTAATTAAACCAATAAGCCTAAACAATAATCCCGTATCGTCTCAAACAAAAATCAAATTAAACCTAAGAATTTGGCACAGTCTTAATAAAATTTCAAAATACAATACAACAACATATTATTATCTTTGGAATTAATATTTTCAATAATACTTAATAAACAACAAATAACACAATGTTACTTTAATATCTCAAAACCAATGTAAATATAGCTTAATTTTAAGTCGAACTAAAAACTATAAAAGTATCTAAAATTGTATAGGAACATTTGTATGGGCCAGCTAAAATCTTGAACATTTTCCACACCTAACTTACCTATAACACAAAGATATTAATTACATGTATTTAAAAGAGGTTGACTGGAAATTAAGACAATTGTCGTAATTTGATTTAGCTCTATCCTTGTCAACTTCATTCCAAACGTATTATCTCTCTCATTCATTGTTGTTACCAGAGATAAATATATGAATGTCGTAGAGGAACTAAACATTTTGATTTCTTTAGCTCATATTATTATATCATAACTAAACCCAAAAAAAAATATAATTCTGAACACTTATTGCAATAGATTTTATCAGAGAATAAGTAACTCAATTGTAATTAACTAAGAACAAATATTCTATAACGAGAGTAAATCGTTGTCCTTTTAATTTTTATGAAGTATGAAGTACAGCGCACTAACTGACCGATTTCCTGAAAACGTGACCTTAATAATAATATTATATTAAATACGTGAATAACTGAATTCTAATTATTTTATTTTATAGACGCGATTATACTTACTAAATAAAACAAATTTTACGGATTTAATCGTTGTAAATTACGTCGGAATAATAAATCAAACTAATATACTACTGACTAGGCCCCAAAACTACTGAACTGATTTGAAATAATGGTGTATAGGACTCCTACCAAGACCTGAGGAGCCCAAGCCAACCTCACCTGCAAGTGGTGCACCTGCCGATCAACGGACGAGGCTTTGGCGAACATAAAAGTACCCGGAAAGCGGCAATAGGCTCGCCACCTATTACGTGGGAACAACAAGATAAGTGGCGAAATGTGGGCGTATAGTTTGCCTCTGCCTACCCCTTTGGGGAAACAGGCGCATATTATGTATGTATGATTTGAAAAATTCTATATCAAATAAAAAACGACATTTTTTGTAAGTAACATAGACTATTATTACCAAGCGATTTAAAGTAGGGATTCCTGGGTAAACGGAATAATGGAACCCAATGTGTAAAATCTTACTAATATTACAAAGATTTTTGTATGTCCGAGACGTGGTGCCTGACTACAGGCCTCATAAGAAAGCTCAAAGTCGCTCAGCGTGCTATGGAGAGAGCAATGCTCGGGGTTTCCCTACGTGATAGAATCAGAAATTAAGATATCCGTAAGAACTAGCGTGACCGACATAGCGAGGCAAGCTGGTTGCTTGCTGAGATTTTCAAGCTGAAGTGGCAGTGGGCGGGGCACATATAACGAATAACTGACGACCGATGGGGCGCTAAGGTTCTTCAATGGCGACCGCGAAACGGTAAACGTAACAGAGGTCGGCCTCCGACGCGATGGACCGATGATTTGGTCAAAGCGGCGGCAAGCCGGTGGATGCAGGCGACTCAGGATAGCTCAATGTGAAAATCGTTGGGGAGGCCTATGTTCAGCAGTAAAAGCCTGAGATGATGATGATGTACTAGACTAACTTTCACTATTAGAATGCTCCAAAATCTCTGAGTAACATAAGCTATTATTATTACTGGAAATAATCACGGATTCCTACGAAAACAGCAATAATGTAAACTAAGTTACAAAATATTTGATAAATAAATGGCTGAAGCCAGGCCGTGCCAATAGTAGTTAATTAACCGTGACATAAATCCGTAAAATGAGTTTAATTTGTAAATTTAGTTGGCGCTGATGGTAGCTGAAGGCTGCATCTCTTCACTCAGCCACATAAACTGGCGGATCTCCTCCTCGGAGGACGGGCAGCAGTGAGGTGGCGCCTTTTGTAAAACGTCGCGCAACTCCTGTATAGAAAAAACATTGTACATTAAACTAGCGCATACTCAATGTAGTATTTAGGGATCCTATAAAAACCTCTGGAACTGTCCACCTCACTTGCAAGTTGTGCACCTGCCGATCAACAGTGTATAATATGTGGACACTTAAAATGCCTGTGTATGTATGTAATATGCCTAGAACTGGTCAGTACTACTCCTCTTTACAGCAAAGCTTTGACGAAGCCATCAAAAGGTAAGATTTGCTCCTTCTGTATGACCATGCACTCGTTCACACATGTCATGTTGCGACTGCCGCCATTATCTGATGCGGCTTCGAACAATTGAATCATCCCTATCGATCTCCATCACCCTACGATGATGAAAAAGTGAAGTCCGCAATTTCTGCCTACTTTGTCACTAAAGACAAATAATATCTTTTCTATAGTATATAACAAGTAATTATTGAGATCTGAAAATGTATGGGCGAATGTATTGAAAGGAAAAATAGTTTGGTGTTTAATTTCAACCTCCTTCCCTCTTGAACTTTTTGACCTCCCTCGTATGAACCTAATACTGTCAGGTTTAAGTACAATGCCAGTATGTCAAGAATGTGCCAAGTGTCCCATGTGGCAGACTGCATTACACTCATGGATTTTTCACAGTGGACAAGAAGTAGATTTGCTTTGCTATGCTGGCTTAACATCCCAGGCTACTAATAATGTTGCGGGTATGTTCGAAAAGGTTACCGCGGCCTTGGTGTTACAGGCTCAAGAAGGAACATGGATGGTTTTTAGTCAGTAAAAGTCTGACTCACCCGTCCGCTTCACCCACAGCGGAAGACAGTCATTTGATTTTCCATCCGAAAAAAGAAGGCTACTAATAATATCTGCCAACTGGTATCTCAAATTTCCGAAGTGGCCCGCTAGAAGACGCTTACCTTCATGACGCTGCGGTTGCGTTGTGCCGCCAGTTGATGGTTCACGACCGGCGCGGGGTAATCCTTGCCGATGATGCACGTAGCTCGCTCCTGGACTTCTATGGGAGCTTTCCATGGTTCGTAGCTGGAATTACCCAAATAATCTTTAAAGACACACTTCCTGGGTTCCTATCCTGAGGGTGATTACGCCTGCGAGGATAAATCTGGTATTTCGGTGGATAAAGCTGGTTGTAGTCTTAAATGCAGAAATTCCTTAGGGTTTCGAATTGCCAATTCGTAACTTCGTAAATTTCAGGCAGCAACCTCATGGGGCGGAGGGTAAATCATTACTGACATAGGTCATAAGGGGTAAAGGAACTGATAAGGTAAGGAACCACTGAGCTAGACACTAAAAATATTCTATTGATTCCTGTTTCCGGACAGTCGGACGACTGTGTGATTAAATAATTAATTCATTGAAAATGTGTGATTAAATTAATAATCCAGTTTTGGCGACACTTAGGAACTACCGATTATTGTCTTTTTGGTGAAAGCTGAAAAATCCTTATTCATTTTAAACTCCGATAGAACCACTGTAAAAAACTAAACTGTCACAAACACTTCAACACTTTGAAGTGTTTTGACGACCTATATGGCGTGGTGGCGAGTATACCCGCTCTCCGCTTCAAGATCATGGGTTCGATTCCCACACATAATTGACAAATATTTGTGTGCATAAACATGAGTATTTGTTCTGGTCTAGGTATGTATATTAAGTATTTATTAACAAAAAAAATGAAATTAGTATTTATGTATGTTTATTTGTTATTTAGTATCCATAACACAAGTTCTTTATGATACTTATCTTGGAACTAAAATAATTGGTGTAATTGTTAGAAAATATTTATTATTATTATTTATTTATTAAACTACTATCATCACAGCCATGATGTCCACTGCTGGCCATAGGCCTCTGTGCCGCCTGCATCCATCGCTTCACGCTACCTTGACCAGATCGGCTTGGCTAGTGTTTGTTGGTTTGCAGACGACATTAACAACTTAGTAGTAATGATAACTACTGTTGGGGACCATTCGTTGCCTAACGTTGAGAACTTTTTGAAGTGTCAACAAAGCTGGTGCCAAAGCAATGACCTTTATTTTTTATAACCGTGAAAACTATGTATTTTCGCATAAGTCAAAACTTCATTATTTATTTAGTCAGAACTAAAATTTCCATAAAACAAATGCTCGATCTCGAGCAAAAAATCCTCGAAGCCCTAATGTTATTTATTTATTTATATTTAATAACAGTAATTTAATAATAGTAATTTCATAATAATAATAAGAATTATACGGCGCCCTTCCTCCTCTCTCCTACACTATGCTGTGCCCGACAGGGTCCACAAATGTACCAAATTGTAATATTCACCACATTATAAAACCATTGTGGAACTATTGAGTATTGAGTTAGGTACCTACAAAACTACAAGTACAGTCAGCTTACATATACAAATCCGGCATGCGCCCCAGCTCCGGCACATAGCGCCTTACATACTCCCCGCTGGGGTCCAGCCGCTGCCCCAGTCTCACCGGGCAGGCACACTCGCCCGAGTCCAGGAGAGCCTCGAAAGCACTGGAGGACACCCACATCCAATTGCCAGCGCACACTGACCTGCAAATAATAATATTTACTGACAATTACACCAATCATTTAGTTCCAAGATAAGTATCATTAAGAACTTGTGTTATGGATACTAAATAACGGATAAACATACATAAATACTATTTTTTTTGTAAGTAAATACTTAATATACATAGGTAAACACCCAGACCAGAACAAATATTCATGTTCATGCACACAAATATTTGTCCTGTGTGGGAATCGAACCCACGACCTTGGAGCGGAGAGCGGTTATACTCGCCACCACGCCATATACCGAGTTAAATAAGGAAGTACAACTTTAAAATTAATTTACTCTTTATTGTACACTATTAAATATACAAAAACTGACGACAGACTGACAAATCTTGACAAAGAATCCATTTGCTTATATTTCTTGACTATGGTACCGCTCATATATCTTTCACTGTTGTTAACAAATATATCGAATTTCCATTTTGTTTGTAAACATTTTACGAATCTAATCTTAAAGACAATAAAGCCACAACACGCATTTAATTCGATGTAAGTTTGTATGTTTCCTTATTCGTACTGCTTCATACTTTTCTGCTAACCCAAAGGTTACCTGGTAGAGAATGCCTTGCAGCATTAAGTTCGCCTTTTGTAAAAATTTTTTAATTTGTGCGATTAAGTTTAAAAAAATTAATAGTTTTTTTTATACTGAACGTAAAAAACAAGTAACAACAGACGTCCGGTTTTTTCAAAAAGCTAGTAATATAGAAGAAAAACGTGGTCGGTAAAGGAGGTTGTTATATACAAAAAATCACAAAGCTAACAACACACCAATTAGCCTCCATCAGATACCTGCAGCAGTAGAGGCCATGCTCCTCAAAGTACTTCGAGTAGGTAGTAAGCAAGGCCTCCTTGTACCTTCAGAAAACTTCTAACTGCTCGTGCGCAGCTGAACAACTTACCAATTGGCGTGTGCAGCATATGTGTGATGGTATTATAAGGACAAGCACAGATTTTCATAGGTACCCTGTGGGATTCACAGTGATACACAGATGCAGTGTATATACACAGATATAGTGTTTTGAATTAATAACGTTCATTCGATTTCTTTTAGGCTCATTTTCTCAAAATAAGGTCGTCGCAATTACAGTGTATTGGATTTACAGGTTACAGTAAGACGCCTCAGCATTCTTTTAAAACTACACACGTGTTGTTCCTATCAGTAACTTTAGAAGGTAACAACGCATCAATCAGCGTCTGTCATAATCTTTCAGAGTATGTTAAGATGGAGCCCGAACCGAGTCTTGAAGATGGTGGGAGATCGACTCAAATTCGACCCTGATTGGCAGGTTCACTGAGCAGGGGGCCTACCGCCGAATTCGATGGATTACCGGTAATCCATCTAGATCAAACTTTGTTTTGCGTTCATTAATCCGTACCGGGGAATCTGCCGACAGCCACCTCTCATTCATGACCTTTAGTCCGTGACAGACCAATAGGTAAATGGAGAACGCCATTTTGTTTCGATTTCCATGAGTTCGGCGGTACGACAGAATCAATTCGAAATCCATTTTGCCTTATAATCGATTGCCATCGAACTCGGCGGTAGGCCCCCAGCACGGTACAACAAAGTATCGGTGAGCCTGTCTATCAGGGATAAATCATTTATTTCTTTGTGTTATTGTTTTTATACCTACTAACATAGTCTATAAGTTTTATTGTTACTAACAATCTATGGATCTTTTGTTTAAAAAAAAAAGATTTTTATTTTTTTATTATTTTTTATTTTATTATTAAGACCATGTTTTATTTCGGGTGAGGTAGCAACCTAAAGAGTCTATTTCAATGCAAAGGGCATTTCTCAGTAACTTCAGGAGTGACCAATCAGCGTCCAGCAGTTAGGAAGTAATTAACACCACTCAGTAACTTTAGAAGTCAATCTATATGTATATATTCTTTATTGCACAAAAAACAATAACAAAAAAAAGCCTTATGTGAAAAAGACGATGTACAAAGGTGGACTTATTTCTAAAAGAAATCTCTTCCAGTCAACCTTAACTGAAGTGGGAGAGATAGTTAGCGGGCATTACTACTTACTACTATAAGGTTCCGGAAGATATTTTAAGGAGTGATTAAGCCCATGTTAGCGTTTCTGGGAATGCAAAAGGCTCTCAGTAACTTCAGAAGCTTACTTACCAATCAGCGTCCAGCAGATACTTCAGGAAGTGGTTGAGGCCATGTTCCCACGACAGCCACAGCGTTCCCCTGGTGAGGAAGGACGCCACAGCGTTCCTGGTGGCGTGGTGCAGCCAACCTTCAGTAAGCAGTTGACGCATGGCCGCATCCACAAACGGGAACCCGGTACGACCTGATTTCCATCTGCCATGATAGGTTGTAAATAAAAAATATTTTTTAACAATTACACCAATTATTAAGTTCCAAGATATCAGTATCATTAAGAACTTGTGTTATGGATAAACATACTTGAACTGCTTTTTTTTTGTACATACATACCTACTTAATATTCAAAGAAAACACCAGACCAGAACAATGTTCATGCACACAAAGATTTGTCCTAAGTGGGAATCAAACCCACGACTTTACGAGCGGAGTGCACGTATACTGAACTCAACGCCATATCCTCGGTTATAAGTTAATAGTGGAGCTTTGCAGTAAGTTAAAGATAAGCTAACTGTTTTGCGTGGCTGTACAGACGTATTGAGGTTTTATCAAGGCGATATTACTCCATCCTAAGAAGAAGCCAGTGCAGATTTGTGGTTGTATATCGAAGTTTAATTGGGGCGATCAGCTTCAAATTAGTTTGGATAGTAATAAGTACTAGCCGGTTTCAGGAAATTCAGGAATTCAGGAAGCGGCTGCCGGGGCTGCGGGGCTTGCCGGGGCTGTGGGACTTTGCCGGGGCTGCGGGACTGTCCGAAAGGGTTACCGCGGCCTCTGGACTAGTAGGCACAAGAAGGAACATTGATGGTTTTTAGCCAGTAAAAGTCTGACACACCCTCCCGCTCCACCTACAGCGGGAGAAGGTCATTAGATTAGTAGGAAGTGGTAGCTAGAGCACATAACCTTACCTTTGCAACTCGTCTCCCACAGAATTCTTCCAGGGAATATCCAGGCATATGGGGTTACCGGCCATCTGACCGTAATTCGGGTTGTTAACGCTCATCGTATAAAAATACTCGCGCCAGATCAGCTGACCTAAAATGTTTGACAAGTTTTATAAAACAGGATATCGCACCTTTCATACTATATATTGGGGCCCAAATCGAAAAATCGTGATTAAAGATTTTTGAGCCCCTATATTTTTACAAAATTGATTATAACTTCTTTTTTTTTAAATGTATCCTTATATTAGGAAAGCTGCGATATATTTAAATGTTTGAACTATTTAGTGGTTTTATCGAAGCAACTAATTTATTTCTGAAACCTAAATTAAATGTACATGAAGATGTTATTTCTTAAAGAGTAGTTAGTCCTACTAAGTATGTTCATTGTCACTTTCCTCTCCATTAGTTATTTTTTTAATGTAATTATCATCGTTATGACAAACATTATCCACTGCTTACCATTAGCAGTTTCAGACCATTTCATACAAATTTTTGGGTAACTTAAACCGTTTACGCAACGGTAGCCCTCAATCCTTAATATTTTCAACATATTCCACTGATTCTGGCTTCCCTTCCATTCCATATTGGTCGCAGCGTGAATGTGCTATCTAACATAAAAGGTTTTTTCCAATTCGAACCAGTAGTTCCTGAGATTAGCGCGATCTCTTTTAATATATCTTTATAATATTAGTATAGATTAGTAAAGTTACCTGTAATAAAGTGGGTTGAAGACAAACGACCCTGATGAACTTCACGGAAGAGATCTTGCACAGCCCAGTGGAATCTGAATATTATTAACATTATAATAATATAATCGTAATAGAATCGCTCGTAGCTCTACCGTGCTCGATGGTCGGAAATGATCACCGAAATAAAGCAGAGTTTACAGAGGTCAATCCTTGGATGGGTGACCGTTTGTGTTTGATAACAAGCGTGCTTGGAAGGCACGTTAAGCAGTTGGTCCGGTTATCACTAAATGTGGTAGTCGTTAAGCCATGTTAGAAACCTAATTGGGCGGTTTGAAAAATTCTAACAAACATAATACACCTGCTTCCGCCAATCCGCACAGGGTCAGCGTGGTGGAGTATGACCAATACCCTCACACCTTGGTATGTGAGAGGAGGTCGTGCTCAGTCATCATCATCATTTCAGCCATTTGAAGTCCACTGCTGAACATAGGCCTCCCCAATTGCTTTCCACGTAGATTGATTCTTTGCCGCCTGCATCCACCGGCTCCCCGCCGCCCTGACCAGATCATCGGTCCATCGCGTTGGGGGGCGCCCTCTACTACGTTTGCTGATTCGTGGTCGCCATTCAAGAACCTTAACGCCCATCGGTCGTCGGTTCTTCGAGCTATGTGCCACTTCAGCCTGCAAACGCGCTTCGCTATGTCGGTCACTCTGGTTCTCCTACGGATTTCCTCATTTCTGATTCTATCACGTAGGGACACTCCGAGCATAGCTCTCTCTATTGCACGCTGAGCGACTTTGAGCTTCCTTATGAGGCCCATAGTCAGGCACCTCGTCTCAGTCCCATACGTCATCGCTGGCAACACACACTGGACGAAGACTTTCGTCTTGAGACACTGAGGTATTTTGGACGAGATTTTACGTAGTTTCCCGAACGCAGACCAACCGAGCTGGATTCGACGATTGACCTCTTTCTCGAAGTTGGACTTACCTAATTGGACTTTGTTATACGTACTCGTCGACAACTTCGAAGATCGAGCTTCCCACTATTACTGGGGTAGGCACAACATGGATATTAGACATGATTTTCGTGTCACCCATGTTCATTTTAAGACCTACCCTTCGGGAAGCTCTGTCAAGGTCTCCGAGCATTGTGCCTAGATCTACAAGCGACTTCGCTATGACCACGCTCAGTAGTGGGACGTTAATTGGGTGATGATGAATATGATATATGAACATTATTTTCAAATAAAATCAAATACTTTTTATTTCATAAACTATTACATAGTTCTTGAAAACGTCAAAATTATAAAAAAATAACAAAAACAAATAAAATATAATTAAATTAAAATCACGAAGCTTAGATTCACTTGCAACCAAACAATTTAAAAAAAACAAAAAATATTTAAGTGTAATTGAATCTAAGTGCCAGTTCCGAGCCACCGCTCTGTAAGAAGAACTGGCAAGAAACTCACAGGCTATGCTCTTTTAAATTATCGATTGGTTAGTTACAATCTTCATTTGTCTGTGACGCTATACAATGCAATTATAAATTTAATATTTATGTAGGTAATGGTGTGAATTGGGTGTATTAAAAATGCTGCCTTTGAAGACTTTTTTATGGTTAGCCAGTTTTTCGTCAATCCACACTGGGTCAGCGTGGTGGAGTACGACTTTAGTCCATCTTACCTTCGTTAGTGGGAGAAAAGCCGTGCTCAGTAGTGTGACGCAATGAGCTGTTTTCGCCAACGTTGTATCAAAGATGTGGGAAGTGATTAAACAGCAAGGTGCTACGTCTAGGCTTACTCTTAGATCTAAAGAGTCCTTCGTTTCGCGTGAATACAGGATGACTTCCCGCATATTTTACACGCCGCAGGAGAAGAGATTTTCGCTTGCGAAGCTTTGTCTCCTCGCATTTCTACACGCTGCCAGAGAGAACAGACTTTAATGTATTAGCGTATTTCTATTGTTTACCTCCGCACTGAGAGGCATCCAAATCGCAGTGCAGGGCTCAGTGATATAGGAGGTCCCAGCAAGTCCGGGTTGCCGTGGGTCGGGAGATACGAACCCCTGAAAATAATAAAGCATATATGAACTCACAACAAACGTTACCCTTTCATCATCTCAGCCCATTAACGTCCCACTACTGAGCACGAGCCTCCTACCAACATACCAAGGTGTGAGGGTATTGGGTCAAACTCCACCACGCTGACCCAGTGCGGATTGGCGGAGGCAGTTGTATGGCGTCCTGCTGTTAGAATTTTTCAAGCCGCCCATTAGGCCTCTAACATGGCTTAAGGACTACCACATTTAGTGATAACCGTAATGTTACCCTTTTATATTTTGAATTATTTTTATTTGTTTTCTTTTCTTATGATTCAGAAATTAAATTAACGGTTTACTGACGTTTGGCAAAAAACCTTTCCCAAAGTGACACTTGCCAAAGTATGGTTCCCAAATTAGCCGAATGAATATTTGACCAAGTGAATAAAATGCAAAATGTAAATTTGCTAAGCATTCTTTTGGGAAATGAAACTATGCGATAAGTTTTTTGGGAAGTGAAATTTGACGAAACATATTTTGCCAAACGGCAGGATCCCAGGTAGGCGGGTTCGTGATCGCAGTCCAAGCCATTATTTTACGTTTAGAAGAGATCATGTTCGCCGTGGAGGTTTCGAAATTATCAGCCTATCTTCGTCCACAGCCGGACTAAGGAATCTCCAATGGCACGCCACTAAGCTCGATCTTCAACTCTTCACCTATAAATCCTATAATCGCTGCCAGCCGTTTTGCGTATGTCGTCGCCTTACCTAGTAAGTAACGTGGTACTAATTAACGAATATAAAGAGGTTTTTCTATTAACTCTAATGCGCTTATTTCTGTTTATACCTGCAGAACGTCTTGTACTCGACGCTGAGCCTTTCCCGCATCTGCTTCAGGGCAGCCGTCTCGCCGCCAACCCAACGTATCATGCGGATGTCTTCATTCTCCAAGAACACCCCAAGGTCCTCTGGCTTCGGAGTCTGTAAATTTAATTTTGTAACAAGAAAAGAAAGACTGACTGGCATGTTGATTTTGTATGCTACTGACATGCCATTATGTCCTGGGTATTCTGAAGTAAATGAATAGCGCAGACAAAATTATTTTGGTACATCTACAGTGTATGCATCTTCATTTAGTAAAAACCGTTATTTCAAACAGACACACAAATCGTATTTATTTGTATAGATATTTTCGAAACTGCCGTATTAATAATTTCTAGTTGTAACATAAGTGCCAATTAAGATAAAAAAATATTAGTAGTCCTTACATTGTCAAAAACGGTGAACTCCTCATAAAAGCACTCGGGCAGCGTCCCAAACTTGACGTCGAAGAAGTCAACGTCGCCGACCGGGCGGGGCGGAGGCCCGATTGTGTCCACGGTGTGCTGAAACAATAGCCAAATGAACTTTATTAGTAAACATGCTCGTATAACTTTAAAAAAAAGTTATTTTCTTCTTTTATTTTAAACTAGCTGTTACCCGCGACTTCGTCCGCGTGGAATAGTATCTTTGGGTAGCATTTACAACCCCCTTTTCGCAATAAAAAGTAGCCTATATCCTTTCTCAGGGTCTAGACTATCTGTATACCAAATTTCATTTAAATCCGTTCAGTAGTTTTGGCGTGAAAGAGTAACAGACAGACAGACAGACGTCTTAGTATTAGTAAAGGATGCATTTTAACTGCAAAACACATGTTTTTGTAGACTTGTCAAATTGTTTTACTACTAAGTACATTTCCTTGTAACTGGCGGGAGAAAAACTAACCTTGACGATTTTCTTGCCCGTTCTTTTACGATCAAGCTCCCGCCCGCAGTGAATCGGCGCGCTAGTTTTTAAGTTTTGACCTTCATAAGAGCTCTTTTGAGCCAAACTTGAATAAATGATTATGAATTATTATGAACGACCCTATTCCCGTCACTATCGCCAGTCAATGTCATCTCATCACATTTAAAAAAAAATTCTTAAAAAAAAAATAAAGTAACTGAAATTTTGCCCAAATGTGGTTAGACCAGTGAGCCGACTCTGAGTCGTTAGCGTAAATCTAGAGCACAGCTGGGATAAATGCTAGGACTGGGATGATTTTGATTTGCGGGACTGTTCGAAAGGGTTACCTGGATCTAGCAAACTCAAGAAGAACAAAATTACATATGTTTTTTTAGTCAGCAAAAGTCTGACACAATCTTCCCCTTCACCCACAGCGGCAGACGTACATTTGATGATTTTCCATCCGAATAAAAAAAGGTTGATTTTGATGGTGTTGATGACATGAAAGGTTCCCTTAGTGCTACTTTATTGGTTACAGCTTCGGGGGACCCTTTCAGTATCATCAAATTTACACTGTGTGTGTCTCTTGTAATAAAAATAATTTAAAAGAGCATAGCCTGTGAGTTTCTTGTCAGTTCTTCTCACAGAGCGGGGGCTCGGAACTGGCACTTAGATTCACTTACACCTAATTTTTATTTATTTGCATGTAAGTGAATCTAAGCTTCGTGATTTCAGGGTTGATATAATTTTTTTTTATGTATATTTTGTTTTGACGTTTTCAAGTGCTATGTAATAGTTTATGAAATAAAGAACATTTTACTTTTACTTTACTTTTACTTTTTACTTTACTTTTACTTTACTTTTTACATGTAAAAAATATAAATGTACAAAAGGCGAACTTAATGCCATTAAGCATTCTCTATCAGTCAACCTTGGGGTTAGCAGAGATATTGAAGACGGGCGAGCAGGATAATTAATTGTTAATAATAAATACATTAATGGAGTTATAATATAATTTGTAATATAATTAATTAATGAGCACGGGCCTCCTCTCACGGTCCAAGGTGAGAGCGATGCAGATCATACCTCATCACATATTGGCAGATGCTGGTATGGCATCTTGCTGTCACAATGAGCCGAGCCAAATAGTCGGACATGATTATTTTTTAAATGAAGCCTTTGAATGCAAAATATTTACTTTTGTTCATACATAGCTTAGCCATGTCACTTGTGACCTTTACTAAAGCGATATATTATACTATATCAAGTAGTGTAAGGAAGTTTATATCAAGTGTAAATCAGTAAGTATGTTAGTCAGAGTTACGTAACACGTCACGTGCGACCTTTAAACGGGCCGTAACAACTTGTGCCTGGGAGTGACGAAGCCTGTGCAGTTAACAATTGAGATTTTCCTATTGGAGAGTATTGGAAAACGTTGAATTGACACATATGAGTTCACAGTGTATTAAATGGTTATGGACGTAACTACCTATAGTATAGGACCTAACATAGTACTTGAAAACGCCAAAATCCAAGCTAATATTAATGCGAAAGTAACTCTGTCTGTCTGTTTTTTCTTTACGCCTAAACTACTGAACCGATTTGGAAGAAAATTGATACAGACATAGTTTGAAACTCGAGAAAGGACATAGGATAGTTTTTATAGCGGGAGCGGGAACTTCTCAAAAATCCCGCGAGATCGGGAACTATTAGGTCAGGGAAAGTCTTTTCGCATAACGTAGGTATAAACTTATTATAAAATTTTTTTGACTGTACTATTTGTGTCTGGCTGGTTTTGGTAACATTAAAAAGGTTCCATTATAAAGAAAAGAAAAAAATAAAAAAAAGTTGTTTCCCGCTATTTTTCATTTGTTTTTCTCTCCGTTAAAATGAAAGAATCTAATGAAGAAATTCGATACATTTTAAAATTTTATTATAAAAAAGGCAAAAATGCAACTCAAGCAGTGAAAAAAATTTGTGATGTTTATGGACCTGATGCAGTGTCAGTAAGAGTAGCACAAATTTGGTTCAAACGTTTTCAGTCCGGAAATTTTGATGTTAAAGATGCACCTCGCTCTGGTCGCCCTGTTACGAATAAAATGGACGCCATTTTTGAAAGAGTGGAGCAAGATCGGCATATTAGTAGTTACGATGTAGCTGAAGAACTGGGAATTGACCACAAAACAGTTTTGACCCATTTGAAGAAAGCTGGTTATACAAAAAAGCTCGATATTTGGGTGCCACACGAGCTCACTCAAAGAAACTTAATGAACCGTGTACTCATTTGCGATTCATTATTGAGACGTAATGAAACCGAGCCGTTTTTGAAGAGATTGATAACTGGCGATGAAAAGTGGATCACGTACGACAAGAACGTGCGAAAAAGGTCGTGGTCGAAAGTTGGCCAGGCTTCACAGACTGTGGCCAAACCTGGCCTAACACGAAATAAGGTGATGCTGTGTGTATGGTGGGATTGGAAGGGCATTGTTTATTATGAGCTTTTACCGCCCGGCAAAACCACCATCGATTCTGATCTTTACTGCCAGCAACTGATGGGATTAAAGGAAGCAGTCGAGAGAAAACGGCCGGAATTGATCAACAGGAAGGGTGTGGTCTTTCATCACGATAACGCAGACCACACACATCTTTAGCCACTCAGCAAAAATTAAGAGAGTTCGACTGGGAGGTCCTAGTGCATCCACCATATAGCCCTGACCTTGCGCCTTCAGATTTTCACCTGTTTCGGTCTCTGCAGAATTCTTTAGGTTCTGTAAGGTTGACCTCAAGAGAGGACTGCCAAAACTATTTGTCCCGTTTTATTGATCAGAAGTCCCAAAGTTTCTACAGTAACGGGATAATGTCTCTGCCCACAAAATGGCAGAAAGTTATTCAACAAAACGGTACATATATATTGTAAATAAATGTAAATAAACTTTGAAAAAAATGTCTTGACTTTTCATACAAAAATACGAAAAGACTTTTTCCCCAACCTATTATGTAGGTAAAACCAAAAATCTACCGGAAGTCACTATGCAACGCGAACGAAGTCGCGGGCAAAAGCTAGTTAAATATAAATAAACAACCGAAATACGTTTACCTACACTGAATCACGAAGCTTAGATTCACTTCCATGCAACAAAACAAAAATATCCGCCGTGTAAAAAGAACTGGCAAGAAACTCAAAGGCTTACTTACTTGGTTCACGACTAGTTAGTTTTAAATTTGTATTAATATCCAGAAGATCTGATCTAGGCGGCGGAAAGCCGGTAGATGCCAGCGGCAAACATCGATCAATCAACGTGGAAACCAAGTGAGGAGGCCTATGTGGCTGGGGCGATAATGATAATTCTTATATAATCCCAAGCTTTTACTATTACTTGCAGAACTTTTACTATTGATACTAGATAAGGATTAAACAAAAAACATATTTCTTTTGTAAATGCTAATCCAACACCAAAATCGTAACAAATATTTGTATACCTACATACACATAATTATTTGTTCTGTGTGCGTAATCAAACTTGCGACCTTAGGAGCGGACTGCAGGTATACCAACCACCACGACAAACAACACCAAAAAAAATTGTATGTCAATTCTACCCAAGAGGGTATGACGAATCGGCTTTGGAATTATTTGCCGCAGCATGGTTTTATCAGTTTCTATATTCCCGGATCTTTTAAGCGGGCGTAAAAAATGCATTTATTTAGCACGTCATGAGTGGGGGGGACTATTACTCCACGATATGAAGCGCTTCTTTTTTTGGAACTGCATCGACTGCTTACCATTAGACAGCTTGTGGTAATTATGGCGAAGGGTATTTAAAAAAAGGCACTACTCACTAAGAACATCTGGTAAGTGAGCGGCGGGATTCCCCCGTTAGCCCGGATCACGGAGTCGGGCTCCCACAGAGTATGCGACACGTGCTCGTGGCACGTCACGCCGATTTCGCGACACGCCGACTTCACGCTGTCATCGCGAGCACGCCACACCGGCTCGCAATCTTGCTCAAAGCAAAGTTTGCGAATACCTGAAAATTGTCCATTACCCTTTTTAATTAAGACGATGATAGGAAGAGAATGGGATTTCGTTTGTGTTATCTGGACAAAGGGCCTAGCCACCTCTCACCATGAGTGACGCTAGGGACGTGTCACGTTTGCAGGACTGTTCGAAAGGGTTACCGCGGCCTTGGTGTTACAGGCTCAAGAAGGAACATGGATGGTTTTTCAGTCAGTAAAAGTCTGACACACCCTTCCGCTTCAACCAAAGCGGAAGACAGTCATTTGATGATTTTTTTTCCGAAAAAAAATGAAAAGGGACGTGTCACGTCTACTTGAATGTAATCGAAAAGGTTTTAGAGGACAGGCAGGACAAAAGTACTCTTATCTAATATCATTCAATAAGTATATTCTTTATATTTTATTCATTACGTCGAAAATAAATTTAGGGACAGAGTATTTCTACAGCTTAAAGGTATGGATAGAAATGTGTAGCTGATAAATGTAAAAGTAATTTTGTAAATTTATTTCATCTTTTTCATCTGTATTGTTATTTTTTATGTATTTTTTGTTTAATAACGTTATTTTTCTTTTTTAATGCACAGTTAAAATAATTAGTTTGTGAATAACGCTATTGGTTACATTATAAGTAACTGTAAGTGTGTGATTTATATATAAGCTTTATAGTGTAATTGTTTGTTGTTCCAAATAAATAAATAAAAAGAAAATTAATTAATCAATACATAATATCACACCTGTTTCCCCGAAGGTGTAGGCAAAGGCATTTTATACGCCCACTTTTTGCCAGTTTCATTGTTGTTCCTACGTTATAGGTGGTGAGCCTATTGCCGCTTACCGGGCACTGTTATGTTCGCCAGAACCTCGTCCGTTGATCGGCAGGTGCACCACTTGCAGGTGAGGTTGTCTTGGGCTTCTCAGATCTTGGTAGAAGCCCTATACACCCATTAATTAACCGATGGGAGTGCATTAAAAGGATAATGAGTGTGATTGAAGCTGATATCTGGCTACCATCAAAAAAAAAGGCGAACACATGGTAGGTAAGCCTTTTCGGGCCAACACTGTGGGGAGCGTAGGTGTTTTCCATAAGCGCGATTCAGGATTATTTCAACTTGTGTACGGTGACGCCACCATATTAAGTGTAATTTATGTCGTTCACCTATGCCCTACATATATAAGTAGCTGCACAAAAAGTCCACTCACCAAACTCCTCCCAGAGTCGCCTGAACACTACATTCGGTTTTCCCTTGAGCATGATCAAACGACCCCCATGTTTCCGGAATTGGGTGTCCAGGTCGTTCAAGGCCTCCAGGAGATATCTCATGCGATTGTACCCCACCATTTTGGTCCCTGGGAAAATTATAACATTTAATATATAAAATGGAACATAATGGCGAAATAATACTTTCGGATATGCATGTATCCGATTTCGCTTTAATTTAACTTTAAAAATACTAGTGTAAACCATATATAATTTTTTACACCACCCCATACATTGTCACAGGAAATCAATGTAGGCTTGTATGGCGTGGTATCAAAAAAGTTCTGTGGATTACACTAGTACTTTTACAGCTTAATCTGTAAGCAAGTGATGGATTTAAAATATCTTTGTAAGAATTCCGGCACTATTCAACACGGCACGTGTTTCGCCCTTACACAGGGCATCTTCAGGTAAGATAGGAGCCGAGCCTCAGAAAAACGATGTCTTCACGACCAACGCTGAAATGAGAGATGTCTCTCGAATTGTTCGGGAAATTTAGTAGCGCGGGAATTGTTACAAAGATATTTTTAATCCATCACTTGCTTACAATGGATTTCCGCAAAGTAACGCCTGAATTAATAAATTATTAGCTTAATCTGTACCTTGGATACATGCATTTCCGAAAGTATTATTTCGGAAATATTCCACCTGTATATGTTCCACCCTGTAGAATCATCAATTTAACCTATTAACGTTTAGTCCCATTGGTCTCCCTTAGGTCTTCTCTCATATTGGTAATCGAAAGGGGTTCAGGTCAGTATCCACCATGAACTTAGTGCTATTTAACTTTTTCAGCTGCGGGTCTTCAACTTGGCTTCACAACTACTACATACAGTTATAACCGGGACCAACGGGATCCCTTCTGAAACACGAAGCCGCTCTATATCAAATTCTACACTAAGCTTCATTCAGCGCAGTTTTGGTGAAGCGATTCTATTGGTTTTGAACAAACACGCACATCTCGGGTGGAAACGCAGCCTTGCGGTCAACCATACATGACCTTCTTATTCTAATGTTGCTTGTCTAATGTTTGATCGGACAACATTTAAAAACCGCAATATTTGTGTCAAAAATTAAAACCAGTAAGATGTAAAAACAAATATAGATCGGGTTCTCTTAGCTGCACGCGCTTCACTGGCGATACATAAGCATAGAACGGTCGGGTTCACTGGCAGTTTCCGTCACCAGGCGACCAACTGCTGGAAGAATATCCCCCTACAGTAAGAAATATTCAAACAAAGACCAACTTTAAAAACAATTGAAAATTTTACTACTGGATAGGCAAAAGTCGGAACTTCTGCATGGTCACTATTTGGATGGTGTCTCAGTGCTTGGGCCGCCGTGATGTCATATTTAATAGTAATTGCCTTTGTTTATTATAGACGTATGATAAATAGTTTAATTATTTGTCATAATAGTGTTTAATTTTAAATATTTTATTGTACCTCTTATATCACTTTATACTTATAACTTTATTTATAAAAATGTATTTAATTAGTTTACATGACACGGTATTTTTGGCGCGTCTCGTAGTACCGTTTTGACAAAAGCTGAAAATCAGTGTGAGAGCACAGAGCAAAAAACCCACTGAGCCATAGACATTCTGCAGCGCTGTGTTTTTTTTATTGTTGTTATAATTATTTTTTATAATTATTGTAATTTTGTTTTTGTTTTTTTATATGCATGTGTGTCTTTCGTTGCAATAAATATTTTATCTATCTATCTTTACTCTGCTTGACTTGGATTATCGTTGTGTGACGTAGGTTAATCCACGTAAAAGATTTTAGAATCAAGAACATGATTTGATAATTGTTATTGAAGGTTTGCTTTGATAATTTACAGAAGATTTTCTTTATAAAATTAAGTGAAAAGGACATACCAGCAGTTTCGCCATCGAATATAAAGATGGGGAAGAATGGTCCAGACTTGTCTTGTAGGGCGTTGTGAAGTGACGGGTTGTCATGGAGACGCAACCCGTGTCTGAACCAGAGGACGCTGCCACCCAGCATCGTGCACTCGAGGTTATTTGAACCTGTCCAGTGATATCAATTTCAACGAAAGTATATGCTCTGAAAGATAAAATAAACGTTTTTTATATCTTCCAGTACCAACTAATTATTCCATACATACATACATTTACGCCTGTTTCCCCGAAGGGGTAGGCAGAGGCATATTAACACCCCCCCACTTCGCCAATTATACACTGTTTTGTTCGCCAGAGCCTCGTCCGTTGATCGGCAGGTGCACCACTTGCAAGTGAGGTTGGCTTGGGCTCCTTAGCAGACAAAATAAATTAGATCGTTTCTAATGTCAATGTGAGCGACGAGCCACGCAGAACATTTATAATTTCTTATGATTTATATAATTCTTAATTCTATGGTTAGACACCTTTTACCATTTGAGATCCCAGTTCACCTTGATATCCCAGACTTTTGCCACAACTATATAAATCCCGTTTCAATAGTAGGATCCCTTTACACCCATACAACAATATCATGATGATGTTGAAAGGGATAATAAAAAAGAAAAAGTAGTTACGAATGGAATCGGGAGCACATTAGCGAGTATAACTCTAACACAAGCTCTGCAAAAATATGTCCGTTCATGCAATATTCAAAAAAGAACACATCGAAAAACACAATCTAGAATCTCATGATATATTTATAAGGTTTATATCTACAAATGAAATTATTCTGCGACCGAAGTGTTAGATAACCATTTGTAACATATAACCTTGAGCTATGCAATATAGCAGACACTGGTTTAATAACTATGCAATTGATACGTTGATATAAACGGATTCATCGTATTAACCGTTTCAAGAAATCGAGCTTACTATTCTTCTTAGTTTAATTATTTATTCAAAATTGTTATTTATTATTAACTGATTATTTAAGTAAATACCTAGCGATATTGTATTTTCGTAAGAAATATAATATGTTACCTTATTTTGAGATGGGCTCATGTTTCGGTTTTATGTATGTACGTAGCTAACTAAAAGTTCTAAGCCAAAATTTGGAGGTTAAGCCAACCTTACCTGCAATTGCCGATCAACAGACAAGGCTCTGGCAAAGAGTTTCCGGTAAGCGGCTATAGGCTCCCCACCTATTACGTGGGACCAATAATATAATTGGCGAAACGTGGGCACACGATATGCCTCTGCCTGTTCAGGGAAACAGCTCTTAAGATCTGTTCGGACCATTGAAACTTAGTAAGTAGTGAAACATGTTTTGAGTTTGGAAAGCGCATTTTCGCTTGGGGTCATTAATTATTAAAAAAATATATAAAAAAATTAATTTGATGTAAATCAGACTCAATCAAAAAGAGCTGACGCCCCTGACGCGTTGCCGATTCTTTGAAGTCCTTTTTTGAAGAGCCTAATGCTGTAATAAACTTATGGCTTTTGAATAAAATCGTAACCACAATTTCAGAGCAAGTGTACTGTGGGTTAAACGTCCATACTGAGACATTAATATTTAAATTTATTATGACTAATTTTAATTCCAGGTGCCGATGCCGTTTGGAGAAACAGTTACTCCTGTTCTTTATTTACAAATTTTTGTCTATGTATGAGATTGATTCTAAATATTTTATATTTTTTTTTCGACTGTCGGTCCGCTATGAACGTTAACACAGTTAAAGATAAATTACAGTTCTTTCATATGATGTTATTAAAAACAAAATCATAATGTATAATTTTGTTAAAGTTGTTACTGAAACAAATACAGATACTTTTCTCTTGATTGACACTTAGATATGACCCGTTATTCTATGTTTTTTAGTTCTGGAGAAATTGAAGAAATGCATGACAAGGTTATTAAGTTTAAAAAAATCTCTCAAGTCTCAATAAATAAATAAAATAAAATAAAAATAAATGAAGCTAAATGTAGTAAATGGAAGGATGTAATCTCTGCCTCCTTCGGGAAAAGGCGTGCTGATATGTATGTACTTAATTAAAATATTATGTGGACTTTGTAGCCACTATCGTTTAATCGGTGTACAAATATTTAAAAAACTTCTTGTAGTTTTGAAATGAATGAAATAAAATTTATTTAGACATAAATACACACATTTAGTTTTTTTTACAGTTTTTACATATAGTATGCCTAAAAAGGACTCCACTCAGCATGTGCTGCAGTGGAGGGCCACAACAGCGCTGGTGTTCCGTGGAGACCTTATAACTTTCGTTTCGTTTTAGCTTTCTTGCTCTTCTTTGAATAGTTTCGTAAAAAGATAGAAACAGTGTGCATTCTTTTGTAATACCTTATAGTAGCTAACTAGCATTGTAGCACTAATCTAAGACAAAACAATGGCCAGTTAACGTTACATAAATGCTGTAATAACATGGTATAATGTAGAACCTACATACCATGCAACTACTTTTTTCATATAACAACACAAAACTTAAAATGATCGCATTTGTAAGTGACGCAAAATAATGATTACCAGTGATCGGTTAAGCCTGCCTTCGTTAGGTTTATGTAATCAACCTGCCCCCGATCCTCTCACAGACCCACGAGACAGGGAATTAGCGCCATTATTGTGCACCTCATAGATAATAGTGTATTATCTCTCGCATTCGCCTTGCTAATTTAAACGCAAATGCAGGATTGTGTGTATGGGGATCCCACCAAGACCTAAGGAGCTCAAGCCAAGCTCACTTGCAAGTGGTGCACCTGCCGATCAACGGACGAGGCTCTGGCGAACATAACAGTGCCCGGTAAGCGGCAATAGGCTCGCCACCTATTACGTGGTCTAGTTATAGTTGGTCTATATAATTGGCGAAGTGTAGGCGCATAATATGCCTCTGCCTACCCCTTCGGGGAAACAGGCGTGAATTTATGTATGTATGTATGTATGCAGGATTGTTGCGGATTTTTAGACTACATCAACTGCTTACTATCAGACAGGATAAATTCATTATAACGTGCTACATTAATTAACGTGGTCAATATTTATGATCACCACAAATTGAACCTTATGACGTTAAGTTAAGATGCAAATCCAACGACGAATTTTAATATGTTCTGTCTGTTAAAGGGTTGTATTAGTGATCGAAGGTTAAAGGGTTAATAATTTAGTAGTAACTACATAATTGGCAATCTATACTAATATTATAAAGTTGAAGAATTTGTTCGTTTGAACGCGCTAACCTCACAAACTGCTGTTTCGATTTGAAAAAATATTTTTGTGTTGGATAGCCCGTTCATTGAGGAAGGCTTTAATAATAATAATAATAAAAATATTTATTGGTGCACCATACAATTAAAAATTAAAACTAAAAACAATTAATAAATGTTTATATGATGCACCAAAATGACCCAACTCAGCATATGCTAGTCCAGTATTCTAGCGCTGGTTTTCAGCTGGGCCAAAAAAAAAGTTGCTTTAGGCTATATGACATCACGCTGCGACCAATAAAAGAGCAGAATCAGTGGAAAATGTGGGGGAAATTGATAATTTTAAGGGCTTTCGTTTCGGTGTGTGTGTAAACGGTTCATGTTACCCAAAAAATATGTATGAAAGAATTATATCTCTTTAAATGAATCTAAAAAAATAATTGTGAACTAAATTGTCCTTCACATTACTTTACTTCGATTAAAATCTTAAAAGGTACAATTTTAATATAACTCCGCAAATAACATAAATTGACGCGGACAAAGCTCGATACGTTGATTTGACTAGATTCATACCACTCTCTCAAAATCACAGTCCACGATGCTCTACATGTTGTGGGACTTGGAACAGGAAGGTAAAGGTTGGAAAGATTACAACTCTTAGATAAGGGATCATCCATAAATTACGTCACACGAATTTTGTGAACTTTTGACCCCCCCTCCGTCCTTGTCACAGCTGGTCACACTTGTGAGACTCCCTCCTCCTTAGTGTGATGTCACATATTTTGCAATTGTACAGCAAGAAATGATTACATTAAAACAGCAGTTCCAAAATGTTTATAGGACCTGAATTTTGAAAAGTAGCGTCACGATATTTAGGATCCCTCCCATCCCCTTGTCACACCATGTCACACTTCGTCTACCCCCTCCCACCCCATTAATGTGTGACGTAATTTATGGATAGCCCTTAATCAGGAATGCCTACGATAAAACGAGAGAGTAATCTATACTAATAAATAAGTAACAAATTTTTTAATAAGTAATTGCTTGTTTAACAATGTCTGACTAGGAATTATTAGGCAGTAAAAATGACAATTTGGTAGTGTGAGACAGAGGTCTAAATGCAAATGAATGAAATGCAGCACTCATAATAAAAAAACTATTTTTTACCTAAAACTAGTAACAGTTATAGTTTAATTCTAGCAAAGTTATTTCAGCACATAGGCACACTTTATCTCTGATGGTAAGAGGTGTTTAGAGGCCCTTAAATGTTTGTGTTTCTTTAACCCTTTAACGGACAGAGCATGTTAAAATTTGTCGTTGGATTTGCATCTTAACTCAACTCCATAGGGTTCAATTTGTGGTGACCATAGATGGACCACTGCCCGGTGAAGGGTACATAAAATACATAAAATTTATGTTTGTAGTACCTATCTTGGGATTTTATTCAATTTACAATCTAAAAACCAATTGAAAATAATTTCAGTCTTTTTGTCTGTTTTTACGGCTATAAATATATTAATAAATTTAATAATCTCCGAAATATCATGATCTATTTTGACGGACTTTCATTGGCAGATTTTTGCTGAGCTGATTTTTTTAAGGAGTAAGTAGCTTAGACTATGTTTTAAACAAAACAATATCTGTATATAAGTATATATGTATAGGCCACGCGCGCGTAAAGCCGCGGGGGGCTACTGGTAAATACGAATTATCTATTAGTCAGGAAAATACATGGCTATGACATATTAAATAGTAGCGACATCATGATAAACTGCATTTTTCTTTGCCTTTATAGTGATGTAGTAGGTACGTCAGATATATAATAGGTCAGATATTCAATGATATTATGCTATTCAATGTATCTAATATTACATAAACGAGCACTTAGCATATATAGTAAAATAATCGATTAGAAATGGGATCTTACCGTTCCTCCGCAGAGTTCCCTATTTCAGAAAGCTTATGTAACTTGTGTATAACTACGTAAACATAATTTTGCAAACACAAACAAATCGATAAAGATTATAGATTTGCTAACACGTGTCGACTCGATCAGTGCCAAGTCGCAACTGTGAGCAGAGAAATTAATTTAATGGCCATCCACTGACGCTCCCTTCGCAACAATTTTACAAAACAATACCGTTCTAGAACGTGCAAATTCAAAAGGCTTCTACGAGAACTTTTTGTAACGAGGATTTATTCTCGAACTTTTTCGAACTTATTTCGAAATTAGGTGGTAAGGTAATTAATGTTCAATGTTGTTGGATTCCTTTGACGCAATAAATTTTTGTTTTCTTTATTTTTTTTTTAAAGGGAATTTGCGGTCTTCATCTTCTATACACGTAATCACAAGAGGTTGTATATTTCGAAATAAAATTTATCCCTCTCTAAGGTTTTGTTTTAAGCTTTTACATAAGCTTCGGCCTTATCCAGTGTCCTTGGATCAAATGAAATGTCCATAAATATTATTATTCTTTTCGCATGGATGTTAATTAGTATACCTACTTTTCACACTTGGAGAAATAGAAAAAAGCTAGGCAAAAAAATAGCCAATGTTGAAATTTTCTTTAAGTCAAAATAAGAGCTTTTTAATAATTATGAATAAATCAATAAAATGCCGCTAGACCAATTAACTGAACAAAAATAATAATCATGTACCTGTAGGACACCCGAACAATATCAAGAGTGGTCACTAATTGCTTTATAAAGGGGGCTGAGTGCCTCCCGGTAGCGCGGGAAAAAAGAAAGAAAGAAATGTTTATTAACTGCACAAGTAGGTACATAAAATTGTAAAAAAAAAAAATTCACAAGACTGAAATTGTGCAGTCAATCAGGGCTGGCGGGTAGGGGCTGGGAAAAGGTAGCACCCAGAGGTTGGCTACTCTGGGTGCCCTTTGTACTAACTGCCGGAAGGGAAACCAAGAGACCAGTGGAGGGCGCAGAGGGCGGGCTATGAGGGCCCGTCCAGCAGCGCTGGTGGCGGGGGCAGGTTGGCAAACGCTATCTCACGCCCAGAATCACATTTGGGGTGGGCAGAAAACTCGATACAACTTATATAAAATATGAGATCTATATACCTAGTCGTAGTATTCGTCTAATAAGCTAAGCCCAGAAACAGCTGCACTGATTTAACGGGATTTTTACTGGCACATAGCTAGTGTTAAAAAGTCAGTGTGCCCCACTGGAACTGTTTAATTAGTATAAATTATATATATTGGGCAAACATTCTGCACTTTCAAATGCAAATCCTCTAGGAAGGCGCAGCCGATAATCGAGTAATTTCAGTAATTTCTACTGATTTCTACACTAATCGAGCTATTTCTTCGGTCAAGGATAAAATGCCGGTATATCACGTTACATACTCAGTCAAAACAAATCTATTTATTAGCAGCGAAACATGACACTTGGTTACAATTATTCTGTAGAAACCGTGATATTTATCTGGCAACAAATTCATAATGAATAACCACTATCCACTGGATGAATAACAAAAAAGTTGTGTATTATTAATTTTTTCCCAATACTTTCTTGACAGAGTAGTATATCTATTGTTATTAAAATTAAATTTTAAGTTCTTAACTTTACCACGACTATGTGACCCCCTCCTGGCGCCAAAGCTGGATCCGCTTTTGTCTGTGTGTGTGCTGAAAATTTAGATTCTGAATAGATAATACAAATAAAATATTTCAATAGGAGCGATGCATGTACAGAGGAACCAAAGCATCTGTCCGATACACTAGGGGCCCCCGGGGAGCTATTTCAAACTCTAACTCTAACAATAACGGCATAGAATCTAGACACAATAAGATGTTAGGTACACTTAACTTTCACGTGGCTTTACTATTATAGATAGGTATATTTGTGATTTAGGTCGCCGCTAAATATTTAACCGATTGGACACATTTGCTTTGATATCATATCCTAGCATTATCCCGGTTGCCCCAGGCTCAAGCCCAGCCCCCCCGACTGGTCTCCACCTTGGCGTGGTGGGGGGGCTGAGTACCTCCCGGAAGCCGGGAAAAGGTAACGCCCAAAGACCGACGACTCTGGGTGCCCTTAGTACTGACTACCGGGGGGGAAACTAAGAGGGACCTGTGGAGGGCGCAGCGGGCGGGCCAGCTGGGCCCATCAAGCAGCGCCGGTAGGGTCTTAGGCAGCGGGGCAGGGGGCACCTGCTGTCTAACCATGGACCCTCCGAGAGATCGGCCAAACACGCCATGGTCGCACAAGGAGGTAGAAGGGGCGCGTCCACTGCGCCTCTATGAGGTCCTCGGTTTTGGTCCGAGGGACATTGGCCGCAGGCGGGTTGTCAGACGCTGCAATACAGATACTGGCCCCCGCTTTTTTCTCAGCAAGCGGCGGGCATCGTCGGAAGATTTTTAGTGGCATTATTACTGCTTGCAGTCGCGTCTGCCAGTCCCCCTTTGGCCGGAAGATGGTTTAACTATGTGTGATGCTGAATTTCAGTTATTTCATGAGCGACTGTCGCCTGACCTCCGCAACCTAAAGGGAAACATCATTCTATGGTTAAATCAGCTGTCAGTCTGTTAGAAGGCCCTGACTTGCTAATAACAATTGCCATAGATGTTCATGACAGCCAACGCCTTAATGTGCTTTTTGAGGTATGGATCAAGTGATAATTACGCATATAACTTTAAAAAGCCAGGGTGTAAGCCCGAGACCCTCTGATTTCGAAGGCTATGGGGTCTCGCCACTGGGCTTCGATAAATTAATCATTATGTTTTAAGTTGTATTGTTTTCTTATATAATAAATACCTAAATATTTTTTAACAACTACACCAATTATTTAGTTCCAAAATAAGTATCATTAAGAACTTGTTTGAACTAAATAGCGGATACATAAATCCCTTTTTAGTAAATACATACTTAATATACCCAGACCAGAACAAACATTCATGTTTACGCACACGAAGATTTGTCCTGTGTGGGAATCGACCCCACAACCTCAGTAGCGGAGTGAGGGCATACTCGCCATAACAGACGTCAAACAATATAATGTTAGGTACACTTATACTTAAATTTCACGTTGATTTACTATAATAAATAGGTACATTGTGATTTGGGTCGCCCCTACATATTTACGCGAATCAGCACATATCTTCGATAAATTAGTCATTATGTTTTTTGTTTATTTTAACTTCGTATTATTTGTTATTTAATTGCTGCATAACAATTTCCTGTTACTAACAACCATACCTCGTCTATGGGCTTATGTTGCCTGTAATAAATATGTAATTTTTAATATTCAGGTCCAGGTCAAAAGTAATTTCAACCGACAGGAGTGTATAAGATAGTTAATGAGCGTGAACGAAGTGTGTACATGGTGTATAAGGTTCCTACCAAGACCTTAAGAGCCCAAGTCAACTTTACCTTTAAACTGGCAAATATAATAGTTCTCGGTAAGCCGCAATTGGCTCGCCACCTATTACGTGGGGTGGAAATACGATTGGCGAAGTGTGGGCGAATAATATTACTCTGTCTACCCCTTAGGGGTAACAGGCGTGATTGTATGAATATATGAAAGTACCGTTAATGAACAGCAAAGTTAGAACTATACTCAATAAATTTGCAGGTAATTGGGTGGATATAGGTTTTACAATTTTACACTTCTGCTGGGCAAATAGGAATTTATAACGAGTTAATTGTGCTATGCTTTGATAACTCAAGTCACATTTCATTTATTAAGAAATCTAAATAATTTGGGTTACTTTGGTATTCAATTTCATCAAAAACACTTTATGTTATGAATGAGTGGGAGTTGGGACCACCTTCAAGAATTATTTCTTATCAGTGGCATGTTCAAAATAAAAATAATAGGCAAAGGTCAATACAAATCTCACGTCAACTTTTAATTCAGAGAATATACATTTTTATACCACAGTAAAATTTTGTATTACAATATCAATACCGATCATCATTCGTTATAGTGCACCTTAAATGAGGTATCATTATTCTCCTTTTATTTCACAGAAAAATGTAGTACATAGAAAACAAATCAAATAAATTAAATTATTTAAAAAATATTGGGTAAATCTCACGTGAGGGGGGGGGTCCGACCACATCTCACCAAATCTCACGAAGAGGAAGGGGAGTCCAAATTTTAAAAAAACACCTCATGTAATTAATGGACGTCTCCTAAGGCCTCGGTAGGATCGGTATACACCCTATATACCTTCATTCATGCTCAAACTTGCAGTAACTTTCACATACACTCTTGTCGGTTAGGTTACTTTTGACCTGAACTTATAGTTTTAAAAAAACAATTTATAACAGGCAACAAAGGCCCATAGCCGAGGCATGGCTGTTAGTACAAGGAATTCGCTATGATAGTAATTAATAAACAAATAACACGATATTAAAATAAAAGTACCAAAATATTATGCAGCAAAAATTTTTTACAAAAAACATATTTTCCTCTTGGTTTTGAGGTTGAGGTTGAGTATTTGTTTTTAAACTTCTGAGCAAAATAATAATATCAAGATTATAATAGACTCTTTAAATATTTCTTGTAGCTGAGGCATGCAGTGCAGTTCGTTAATGAATGTAAGTAATTTTTATTTGTTTATATTCAAAAACTTAAGGCTGTTGTTTTTAATTAAAATAAATATTAATATGTACTTACCAACATAAAGTAATTTACTCGCAGTATTTATTAATGATTCTTGTCTAATGGCCATCTATTTGCTAATTCAATGATTTTATTTTTTATTAATAATAACTTTTAAAATAAATACCAACTTATAAGAACGTAAAAGTTACAAACTTTAACGCGTACAAGAAAACACGGTTTGACAGTTTTTTTTTATTTAAATATAGACTCGTTATAAATCCTTTACATGTAGTTAGAAGCCGCCCGTATTTTGCCTGCCTGTAAAATAGCAATGAATATGAAAAACTATGGAAAAAAAACGAGATTATTCAAAAACCTGACAAGAATATTCTCCAAATACGCCTGCTGGGGTCGTCCCTGTTCAAACTTTTAGGCCTCCTCCTGTCTGACACTTCTGACTTCTCGACTGTATCTATTGTAGCTCCGTGAGTCTGACTCTAAGAGTGTCTGATATTTTCTGATTTTTACTGTGTATTTTGAAGCCATGAACGGAATCAAAATTTTTAGAAAATTTGCTCTTAGCAACAATCAATGGAGATCATTTTCACGATGGTACATACCTTGTGTTTTAATAATTTATTTTTCTGATTTTCTAACCTAATTCCTGTTAAATGGTAACCTAAAAATAATAATTCCAGTGCATTCCTGCAGCAAGAAGTGACCGAATCTGTTACGCGAATAAGTATACCTGTACCTGAAGGTATGGACAAACCAGTGTCACCAAAAATTGAGAAAATTGTATCCGAAATCACCACTTTGAACCTACTCGAAGTGTCAGAGCTTAGCCAGGTTTTAAAGAAGAGACTGAACTTGCCCGATGCCCCGGTGATGCCAATGGGTGGGTTCGCCATGGGCGCTTCACCTGCTTCTCAGGAAGAGGAAGAAGCTGCCCCTAAAGCTGTGAAAACCAACTTTACCGTAAGTACCTATTTCCCTTACTACATCTACATATTGGCATAAGTAACCACATCCATTTGTAATTTAAAAAGTGAATGTATTATGACATATCTATAGCCCCCTTAACTGAATTATTTTCTAAATGTAAAGAAAATTATAAAACCTGTTATTCAGTTGTTGGGGTGTATAGGGTTTTTATAACAGCTTATGAAGCCAAGCAAACCTCAACAGCAAGTGGTGCACCTGCCGATCAATGGACGAGGTGTATAGGGTTTTTATAACAGCTTAGGAGGCCAAGCCAACCTCAACAGCAAGTGGTGCACCTGCAGGTCAACAGACGAGGCTCTGGCGAACATAAAGTGCCCGATAAGTGGCAATAGGCTTGCCACCTATTACGTGGACCAACTATATAATTGGAGATGTGTGGGTGTGTAATTAGGTGGGGGAAACAGGTGTGAATGTATGTATGTATGTTATTCAGTTACTGACATAGTAATATAAATAATGTTACTTCCACATTACACCTATATTTAATATAACCTATATTTAAAAGTGACTTATGTTACAATAATACTTCATTTCTCCTCTGTTAACAGGTGAAAATGACTAAGTTTGACGACAAACAGAAAGTGGCTTTAATCAAAGAAATCAAGGGGTTATTAGAAGGATTTAATCTTGTGCAAGCCAAGAAGTTTGTAGAAAGTGTGCCCACAGTTGTCAAAGCAGACATTTCCAAAGATGAGGCTGAAAAACTAAAGGAAGCATTGAGTAAAGTCGGGGCTACTATAGAGATTGAATAGATTTTATATTAGTTTTAGTTGTAGTTATTTTATAAATAAATTAGTGTTACATAAAATTTAAGTCCTGTTTTTTTTCTACTTTACAATTTTTTAGATAAGTATTTTTAATAAGGCATTAACCTTTTGAGAATTCTCGTAAACTCAAATTCGCTAAAAGCATGCTGGTTCATTTCAGAGTTTACGGAGCTAAGATGTATTTGTTCAGATTTTTTACTATTTACTTGCCTGGAGTTAAATTTTTATTCCAGTGCCAGTAATCTTAAAATATAGGCAGTATCTGGAAAAACTGATAACAGTAGTCGCAATGAAGATGTTAAGCTTAAAAAAGTTTAGTAATAACATAAAAGTATATTTAAATCACAAAAATACAAGTTTACTATGTGTAATGTGTACGTCTCTCTTCAAGCTGCAAGAGTATTTATATACTAACCGAGTGGCCTTATGTATGAGCGCCACGGTATGAAGCGAAGTACAGGAAGTGGTCATTATGATATGCCACATTAAAAAAAACTATAGTCACATGTGACCACTGGTCTATCAAGACATCAACAGCTTCTCTCAGAGCTGTATTAATTGTATCTTGTTTGATAAAATTTATAACAAATGACAAGATCTATATGTGATAGGTATTATGAAGTTTTTAAGTGTGCATTGCCACAGCGGAAAACGTTAGAATTTCACAATTTGAGTGTATGACGTCTTGTAAATGTTCACGGAAAGTAAAGTTCATCCAACCAGATAATACTATACTAGTAACTAATCTAAGGAAATAAACAAAAATAGTGAAACTAGAATTATTTTCGTTGCCCTAGCGAACCAGGGTTTTAGCACTAAACCATTCCAGGGACATGAGTAAGGGTTGTGGTATGTCCTCTCGCTGCCGACCATCATGCAAAAGATGGTCGACAGCGAGACGGCGTGGGAGGCCGCGGAGCGGGAGAGGGAGCGGGATCCGCTCTCTCTCCGGCTACGCCGTTGGCGCAGCGGGCGGGCCAGGAGGGCCCGTCAGGCAGCGCCCGGGGGGTCTTAGGCGGCGGGGGCAGGGGGCCCTTTCCGTCTCGCCATAGACCCCCCCCCCCGAAGTCGGCCAGTTACGCCATGGCCGCACATAGAGGTAGGGGGGTCGCTGCAAATTGCGCCTTCCTGAGGAGGTCTCCCCGGTTCTGATCCGGGGGACGTTGGCCGCGGGCGGCTAGGTGCCTCGCCCCTTTTCAACAGCGGTGGGCGTCGTCTAAAGTTTTTTAGTGGGTAGGACTGCGGTGGTCGCGTCGGCCGCAGTGAGCCCCACACCCCCTCCCGGTCTCCCCCTTTTTTCCGGGAGACAGTGCGTAAGCAGCATTTTTTACAGACGATAATAAAAAAAAAAAAGGGTTGTCGTATGTCCACGCCAACCACCCTTTATAACCCAGCAAGCAGTTATTAATTATAGACATATATATGTATATAATTAATACTTCTCTGGGTGACTTTCACACTGCAGATAATGTACAGAATAAAACAACTAAATACAGAACAGCCTTATAAAGTCCACTGCCGAACATAAGCTTTTCTAATAGATTACATTATGTAGGGGGTATTTGCCCATAATCGCCACGCTGGGCAGGCGGGTTGGTGATCGCAGTTCAAGCCAGTATGCAGGATAACACTGCTGCCCATTATCCGGCATGAACAGTTAACTACAATTTTTTTTTCTTTAATGCGATTGGTCAGACACTTTTAGTTAAAAGAAGAGGAATAACATTATCGATCATATTTTATACATTTATTTATACTTTGCTCAAGGATTTTATTAAAAATATGTTTACAATAAAAAGAAAACTAATAAGTGAAAATTTTTTATTCACTAAATAACAAAACAAAGTATATAAATCTAGTTTTGCTTAGATCCAAAGTTTACAGACCTAGTTTGTTTTAGAAAACTAATTAATTTTCTAGGTAAGATGGAATGTATATTCATACTTTTTTCGCTAAATTCTAGGTTCTTTCACAAATGACTATGTTCAAGGCCTAATAATGATCTATGAGGCTCCGGATGTCAAAAATTTCTCCACCGCTCTTAGGTTGTGGGTTCAATTCCTACACAGCACAAATATGTGTGTGTACATAAACATACATTCTTTGTGTTATTGTCCTTAATATTTTTATATTATAACAATAAAATATATTTACGTATGTTAATAAAATTTCTACAAGTTCTCTTCATAACACAAACGTTTTTGCATAGTTAACGGTTGTGGAAAATGTACAACAATATTCTTTATAAGTAAAAGTTATATAGGTAAAACAAACTCCTATTTAAATTTATTAAGTAGATATTTCTAAACTTCACTATCTATCTTAACTTGCTAAAATAATGTAGGTCTGACAACTTTGGGATTTGGACCAATGTAAATTCCATACATACCGTAAGTATGATGGTTGAAAGTGCATACTGTTGTATATGCAATATTAAAAAATAATTTCGTTCCTTAATGTCAAGGTTGGTTTTGTAAATGCATTTATAATGAAAAGTTTGATTTCATTATTAATCTTAAAAGTTTGCAGAAAAGACCATGTGTCCTACCTGATAAGCTTTCACAATGGTTTATTCATTCGATGATACCTCCATATTCAAGTACACTCAATGTGATGCTATACATTGGACTTATCTCAAGTTATATACCCTCAACTTGGGGAATAGACTGGCTCCACTTTTCGTTAGAACACAGCAACCACATAAAGGTGATGTCGTAATCTTGAAGGTGGTCCCATGCTAGTCGAAGACAATTGAGTATAGAGGAAAAACTTCGGAGCCTTCAGCTTCAAAATTAAAAATCAAAGAAATGGTATAAAACTTACTTAATAGCAGTCTAGAGAATTCATTTCATTAACTTCGTATAGACCCAGAACGTCATCCAATAAGGACGATACACTCCTTATACCTTCCTTCCAATTTCTCTTTTCCTCTAAAATTGTCTTAAAATTATTGCCTTTCATAAACTTGACAAACAAGTATGAAGTTGCTTTTCTTAATACTTTTATCTTTAATGTTGCTGGTGTATTCGGATTCTCTTTTTGCAAATTCATGTGTGTTTTATATAAAACTGACAGAAGATTAATATCGTCTGATTTCAATATTCCGTCTATCACATTTTCAGATTTGTTTGTAGATTCAGGTTCAGCTTGATCATCATCATCGGTCTCTTGGGATTCAGTTGTGTCAGCTATCAATTCATTTATGGATGTGGGATCGCCGTCTTTATGGTTAAATAACTCAACAACTTTGTATTTATCTAATATCGTGAATAATTCTTCAGAAAGTTCAAGTGCTGCTTCCATGACATCAAGTTCATGATCATCATTTATCAATTTGATGAGTACTGTAAGACACCCCACATCCGCAAGATCATCTAAAACCCGTTGCATTCTTCTCTGAATTTCTGTGTCATTAAGGGTAACTATTTTTCTACTTTCTCTCGAAAATGTGACCGGTGGGAAGGTGCCGTCTAACATTCCTTGGTCTGACAAGAATGAATTTATGACAACTTTCCAGAATTTTAAAGCGCTTATCTGTACCTCCCAGTGGAAGTCACTAATAGCAGTAGAGGCCATGTGATCGTACAGAGTCTGTTTGAACGTAGGAGAGAGTATCTTGTGTTGGTATATCTCTCGAAAGACATTGCAAACTTCTCTTCTGACTATACCCTCCGAATTGTTCTGGAGCACGACAAGTAAGTCATCCTGAAATAAAAACAAGGATGTAAATTAGGAAGGCTTTTGTAAAATCTTGTCTTATACGAGGGCTGAACTAAAAGTATCGAGAATGGAATATTTCCACTGTTCCTGTCATATTAAAATCTGTTTAATTGAAAACTACTTGGTTTTAAATATCGAATACCATTTATTTATTTAAAAAAAGAATCTCGGTCTTGTCAAACTTGTTTAGTCGTTGAGAAAATGCAACTGACTCGAGAAAATTCAAGAGCGATGATTTATTATGACTTTCGAAGTGGTTTAACACAAAAACAGTATATTGACCGGATGATTTCTACATTTGGTGATGAAGCTCCATCCAAAACCACAATTTATCACTGGTTCGCTAAATTTCAACGTGGTTGTGTCAAGCTCAGTGATGATCCCCGTCAAGGTCATCCAAAAACTGCAGTCACCTAGGAAAACGTTGATGCTTTGCGTAAGTTGATTGAGGAAGATCGACATGTGACATAAAGCGAAATTCAGACAACTTTAGACATTGGCATGAGTCAAATACAAATAATCTTGCATGAACAAGTTGTTGTCCCGATGGATACCGCATTCGCTTTGTAAAGAGCAAAAAGCGGCTCGCGTTACTTGGTACGTCACAACTCTCGAAAGATTCCACGCAGGATCCTCAAATGCTGTATACAACATCGTATCTGGTGACGAAACAAAAAACAGTCACGAGTTTGGGTGTTCAAAAATGAGTTAAAACCAATAAAAATTGTTCGTTCACGGAGTGTGGCAAAAAAATGGTGGCCACGTTTGTCTCCAAAACTGGCCATGTTGCGACTATTCATTTCTCTTGAGGGACAAAAAACGGTAAATGCTGAATGGTATGCTATCATTTGTTTGCCACAGGTCGTTTCTGAACTCCGTAAAGAGAACTGTAATCACCGCATTATCGTGATAGAGGATGATGCGGTGATTACAGTTCTCTTTACGGAGTTCACCGTATCATCCTCCGAGTAATTGTTTTTGTTATCATGAACATTTTATAGCGCATTCTTAGAAGTCTTCAGTAATTTTCATCATCATCAGCTTTTAATAGGCAGGCATCTTATTAAGGTATCGTACGTATGGTCGAGGTGCAGCTATTACATGGCGGGCTCCTTGATATTTTCGACAAATGGTCAGAGCCTACATATACCAAATTGAACAAAAAAGTATGTAACTTTGTGTATTTTCCGTCTTCCTCAGCCACGTAACGTAGCAGGCACCTTGATGATAATTTGGACTGCTGCTTCGCTTTGTACTCACCTGTAGTTGCGGGTTTTCCGTCTTCATCAGCTCCCACATGGCAGGCACTTTGACCGCGGCGCCGACACACCGGAACGCGGTCACCTGCACGTACGGCTCGTGGTCGTTGAGTGCTATGGTCAGCGCCACATTTATCAAATTGTGCTCCAGAAGTCGTTCCTGGATTGACGGAAATTCTGAGGAAAACAATAGGTTTTTAGAAACTAAGTTAATTTTCGGCTCCTCTATATTTCCTGGATCGAGGGGATTCTGAGGAAAATAATTAGAGGTTTTTAGATGTTTGTTTTATGCCTGGATCCATATATTACGCATATAGGAATATGTCATTAGTTGTTGTTGCAAGAAAGTAAACTAAAATTTCCTGGACTGATGGGAGTACCTGCTTACCCCTTCGAGGAAACAGGAGTGATTGTATCTATATATAGTGTTATCTACACTGTTTTTATTCTAACAGTTATTAAGTGCAACATAGTAGTCAAAATTGAATGACGCATCTTTCACTTAAAATCAATTGTAATTAATTAGATAACTTCTCAGGCAGTCACTTTTATCTACGTGTAGATTAAAAGCAATGTTCCTTAGGAATATCGGTTGTTGATACGACGTGCTATTAATACTCGTCAACCATTTTCTAATGTGTCCGGTAAGCCCGATAACAAAAGAGACAATGATATCGAAATCACATACTCAATCTGACATACATACATAGATTCACGCCTGTTTCCCCGAAGGGGTAGGCAGAGGCATAATATACGCCCACATTTCGACAATAATATTTTTGGTCCCACGTAATAGGTGGCGAGCACAGATATAGATAGACCTAGATAACGCAAGAGCAACTACTTCGCGTGCCCAGCTTACGAACAAAAATCGTAAGCGGCCACTTTCGCGCTCAGTCTGCATCGGTGTGCCGCGCTAGTCGGACGTCAGTAAAAAAATATAAAATGGTTAATTGCTCAGTTATAAATTGTAAAAACTGTACAAATGCGAGGAGAAAAAATAAAGGAAATGTTTCCTTCCATCGGTAAGTCATTTTGTGATTAATATTATGCATATTTAATATTAAAATCAATTATTTTTGATCTAATACCCTCTGTAATACCAAATTTGAGAAAAAACATAGGTCATCAAACGTTAACTGCATATTCGTGTTACATTGCGGCTTTTACTAGAAGCGGTTGATGCGACGTTTTGTTTTAACAAGTGATGAATATCGCAGCAAGTGATACTATCGTATATCGCATCGGTTTTGTAGTACAGGGGCTTTTATCATTTTTCTGTCAGTTTTAGCGATTAGTGCTGTTCATCGTAGGCAACACAAATCGATTCTCAAGAATCGATTTCGGAAACAGAGAAATGATTTTGTATTTTATAGGTACTAATTATGTAGACAATTTTAGTAAATAATCGTAACGTTTAGTGTTTGTTTTTTAGTTTTCCACATGAACCCAATTTAAAAGAAAAATGGATTGAGGCGACGGGAAAGAAAGATTGGTTCCCAACAAAGCATAGCACTATTTGTTCAATACATTTTGAGGAAGCATGCTTTGTTGAAGGGAAAAAGCAACGAATAGTAACAAAAGCAGCATATCCGACTATTGATGTACTGAAGATCACAACTGATGAAGTTAGTTAATTGAGAAGTCTATGTACTTTCGAGCTTTTTATTACAAGTGTGTAAAGTTTTCAATGTTGATTTTTACTTGTACTTGTATTACAGAATGTAGATCCAAAAGTTACGCCAGAAAAAGCTTTGTTATCGCCTATCTCATTACTCTGTCACAAAATCGATTAATTAATCGATTTAAACGATTCTTAATAATTATTTACTGTATACAATTACTCAATAAATAGATGTATTCGTACGGTAATTGAAAATTGAGAAATGGTATATACAAAGGCGATCTTTATTCAAAATTGAGATTAAAAAGTACCCTTTTTCATCTTAATTTTGAATAAAGATCGATTCGAAAAGCAACGAGATCCCACCGAATCTCGTTGCTTTTGTAAACACTAGAACTAAATTGAATATAAGGTATTTCAATCGAATATTCACGTATTTATAATGGTAAACTTACTTGAAATTTTGGCAAAGGTATCCAAAAACGATGTGTGACCGTCGACGGAACGCGCACGAACACACAACCTCTCAATACGAAAACTTTCAGCGCACTGCTGGCTGGGTCAGCGCTTGCGCTAGGCGGGGGGTGGGGCGAAACGGGTGCCGCACGCGGCGGCGTCTTTGAATCGAGTTTATTTTCCCATCACTAAATAGTGCTTGTGACGTCATAGTAGGTAGTCAAAAAATGGCACGCTTGGTTTTCATACAAATCGTGATACTTGCGTTATCTAGGTCTATCTATATCTGTGGTGGCGAGCTTATTGCCGCATAGCGGGCACTGTTATGTTCGCCAGAGCCTCGTCCGTTGATCGGCAGGTGCACCATTTGCAGGTGAGGTTGGCTTGGGCTCCTTAGGTCTTGGTAGGTTGCCTATACTCTATTTAAATGCTGTTAATATTATTAGTTCAAAGTGGTGTATAATATATTTCATATTTGTTATATTTTCTGACTTTTGTTCAATGTTGTCATTTGGCTCACAAGTAGATCTTGACCATAATAAAATTAACGTATATCTTTCACATACCTAATTAGCCAGAGAAAAGCGATATTAACACCGACAAATTTGTAAGACATTCCTTTGCAAGACCTTTGGAATACTTCTACATAACATATTATGTTATTAACATAAACATATTATGTTATTCCGTATCGATAATACAGTATTGAGTCTTCTAAGCTGGGCGTGACCCGGCAGACGACGCCGTCATGAGCGCTGCTTATCCCACAGTATTAATAGCTTTAATTTTTTTGGAGTGTCGATGCACTCTAAAAATGTTCTGCATTATATTCAGAATGTGGCAATAATGACGAATACCACGCGTTCCTATGTTCAGAAATGGATTTCATGTGGCTGAGAAGAAGTTGATTATGAATAATAAAAATAAATAAATATCTTCTTACAATCACACCAATTATTTAGCTCCAAGATAAGTATCATTAAGAACATGTGTTATGGATACTAAAGATCGGATAAACATACTTACATACAATTATTTTTTTGTAAATACATACTTAATATATCTACATAGAAAACACCCAGACCAGAACAAACATTCATGTTCATGCACACAAAGATTTGTTCTGTGTGGGAATCGAACCCACGACCTCAGGAGCGGAGTGCAGGCATACTGACCTGCACGCCATATCGGTCGTCATATAATGAATTAATAATTATAATTTGACCAATAACGTTCAAATTATAATTGTATTTCACTTACCTTCAGGTATTAACTATTGAATAACAATATCAGTTTAGGTACTAAAAATCTATCTTCGAACTTACTGATGTGAGCAATCTCCGTGCAGACTAACAGAAGTTCCAGTGCCGTGTCCCTGACTTCCCAGTTCATGTCATGGATCCTAGTGAATATGAGCGTGCCGATCTCGTGCATGGATGAGCCAGGCTTTGACTCCATTAGAAGCAACAAGTTGGGCGCGAGGAACTTCTGTACCGTCACGATTATGACATTCAATGATGCCACCACGAACTATAACCAAACGTTAATAAAAAACTTAAATAGAAAGAAAATGAAAACAGTTTAAAACAAAAATGAATGTAGCGTCGCCGCGTTGCTATAGTAACGCGCAACCCGCTCCCCTCCCCCCATGCCGCACTTCGATTGGGACCCAATAATGTGTTACTGCACAGTCATTGCGCCGGAGACTATAGACTCTTATTAGTCCACTACCTTACAGATAATATTAAATAAAAAGGCTTGAAACTTTTGAAGTAACTTTCGTAAATTCACACCTCTTTCCTCGAAGTGGTAGGCAGAGGCATATAAGGCCCACACTTTGCCTACTGTTGGTCCCACGAAATAGGTGGCGAGCCTATTGCCGTTTACCGGAAACTATTACGTTCGTCAAGAGACTCGCCCGTTGATCGGCAGGTGCACCACTTGCAGGTGAGGTTGGCTTGGGCTCCTGAGATGTTGGTAGGATCCCTATACACCCACCACAAGTAAGTGAGTGCAACGTTGTAGTATAAAAATAAAAACCTATCTTTTATCACCCCATTAATATGTGTACCACCGGCGGCGCTGTCTAGATACAGCCGATTTAATACAATTTCGTATTGTTTTCATATTCATGAAAGTTTAATGGCCCTGGATGCAGGCGGCCTTAAATCAGTCACATTGGAAGTATATGAGGTGATCGGTGATGGGCCTATGTTCAGCAGTGGACTTCTTCCGGCTGATGATGAATGGACAGTCAATGTCATAATTAAACAACTAAAAAACGACTTACCTTGCACGTTAAATTCTTCCGGGTAAGGATTCTGTGTAGTAATGAGTTCAAACATACAACTTGTATACTTTCCTGCCAGTTTATATTATAATTTTTTACCAACAGCAGGATAGTGTCCATAGCATGTGTCATAATTTGAACTGTCCTTTCATATACCTCTAAGTTATCTTCTAGCGCTGGTTGTTTGGTTTCAAAACAGGGATCAAAAGTTCCTAGAACTAAGAATAACGCTTGAAAGACAACATTCGCTTGGTCATTGTTCAGCACTCCCTTGAGAGACGTAAATCTTTTCACGGTTTGCAGCGTTACAGATATTATGTCTGCTTCATTATTCAGATCTCTAAATGCATATGCCATCCGTGTCATGTTCTCACACAACGTTGGCACATTCGGTGCAAATACATCTATATCGTATTCACATTTACCATCATTCGAGTATTGTGGTTTTCTATATCTAATATAAACAAAACACGGTATTAAAGACATAAATATGACTTGGCTCTCCAATTTCATGTTCCGATTGCCATTATCTATTGACGGATTCTTGTCGCGGACTATAGTAGACCATACTGAATTAAATAAAAAACAGTAGTCCAAAATTAGAGATATATTCCTCTTCTTCACAAGATTCTGAACTGTATTCAAGAACAAAACCTTTATTTCTGTAAAATCTTCATCGGTATATACAACATCCGGAGATACAGGGTTTGATTGGAATACTCTAATGAGTACCAAATGGAATAATAATTTTGAAACACGTAAGATCATCTGCTCACTTCGAAATTTATCATATAAATCACAAACTTTTGTGACAAAATTGTGCTTCTCCATAATTATTGTCATCATTATGCTCTTTTGCCGAGACTTGTCTTTGCGGCTTGTGATGCTCAGCATCATTTCCAGCACGGGTTCTACCACTTTACAGATTTCTTCTTCATTTATCTGATTCATGGTTAATATCTCCTTGTTAGAAAAGTTCAAATTCTCAATAGGCTCCCAAAGATATTTCAGCACTGTGTCTAGGTTTGGCATATCACACGCTTCATCGAGTCTCCATAAGAAATCAGAGGTAAACTTGTACTTTAGGCGGACGACGAATACGGTAACGCTTTCAGTTTTTAAATTAAATATTTTTTTCCAGTAATCTGTGTCTAACAGCCAGCAAATTCCTGTGCCGTGTGAGGCCAACGCCATGGCTACTTCCATATAAGCTACTTGTAAACTAGGACTAATATTAGGAGCATCGATATCGTTCAAAAACTCACGGAATTGTTCAAATTTTCTACAGAGAGTTTTAGAAAAATGTGACTCGACCTTACACACTACTGCCAGAGTTCTGGTGAAGAACACTTTTACTGTGTTATGATATGTTTTCGTATCATTAAATGCTTCTAATAAGAAATCTAATAATACAGGCCCATTAATAAGACTGCTTGCATCTGTAACAAAAGTATTAATGTTTAATACGGCAGACACATAAAAATCTCATACCTATTCAGATAATATAATCTCGGAATACCTTAATATCATTGTAAAATGAACTATAATCCTATTACATATAATTATTATTAATGAAACTTAGTCTAAGTCTTCGGCCAATTATTATTCGTCCGTGTGGTGGGGTATGAATAAAATCCCTCTCAACTTACATCGTGAGAGGAGGTCCGTGCTGTGGTGGGACGTTTACGTTTAAATGGTGATAACAATTTAGGTGATCAATGATCTCGCAAAATGTAGATAGTTCTATTAATATATTGTTGGAAGTGACAAGTGAAGTTGGAAGGGTTTAAAAGGAGCGTCACAAGCGGCGCGGCCAGGGGGCACTGCCCCAATCCCGCTCCGAACCCCCCCCCCCCCCCCAAGGGATTTCGTATGAACATACCACGAACGCAGCCATCATTTTGTTGGTTTTCGTTGTGCTGTGCGGACATTACGTTATTCATTGTATTAATTTATTTTGTTGAGTTGAATTATATTTTTGTATTTTTTTTAAAAAAAAGTCGTTTTACTTTGGTTTCCAAAAATATCAAACCCACTGCTGAACGCTAGCTTTCCTAATAGTTTCTTATATTGGAGGGTATTTGCCCACAACCACCACGCTGGGCAGGCGGATCGCAGATTCAGCCAGTACGCAGGATGACGCTGCACTGCTGCAGCCTATCATCCGGTTGGATTATCTTCTCCGACTCCTCATGAGATGAGAGGGAATGGCCCTATTCTAGGACGGCAGAAAACAGATGGCTCGTATTATATAAGTTTATTAAAGTTAATTGATTATCGAACCCTGAAAAATTCTTCCGCCTGCGTGACCTACAGTTTACTTAACCACGCATTCATTTGCGATAAGATATCAGAAACACTTTTAGCTCCACAAGATTGGGTAGTCGTACACGATCACCGAAGCTAAGTAATCCCTGAGGTGAATTCTTAGACGGTAAACTGGCTTTTGATAACGATCGCTTTCGTGCTTCTGAAGGCACATTGAGGAGTTAGCCCGGTTATCACAATTAAGTGGTAGTCCTTAAGCCAGGCCCAATTTGGCGGCTTAAAAATTCTAACAGCAGGTAATGTCAATATAAACTAAATCATCTTGAGTACAAAGACTTAGATTTGGAAATATGACATCATTAGGGACCTTGTCACCCCAGGTTACATTTCGTTCACTCCCTCCCTCCCTCCCTCCAACTAACGTGAGACGTTATAAAACCAAATCAAAGCGATAAATGTTTCGTTTGCTTACTTAAATAAGTAAGATAAAAATGTTTGGTTCATATGATAAGGAACAAACTCAACTTGAACGATATATTTCGTAATAATATAGCGAAAATTACATAGTCATTCGTGACATCATTGTGTGACATAGAAACCCGAAAAAAAATTGTGTAAGTGACACTGCAAAAACTCTGTTACCGAGGACTTCTTGGCGGGAAAGTAAAGCGTCATGTCTGCAGTTAGGTTTTATTTTCTAAAATTTGTGATATTTCGAACATTAATGTGTAATAACGGTGGATTATTAACCGTTAAGTGTTTGTAAACGTACATGAGTGTTAGTAAATGAAACATAACAGTGCAACATAACTTTTCAAATTATTTCAAAAAGTCCATGTGAGAGTATAGTCCCACATCTTTACTGAGGACTCAAGGGGAGGGCAACTCATTTACCATTTATCATCTTTATAACCACTCATTCTCATTTACTATGATTTTCATGTTATTAATATATCTCTTACTTGACAATAGCTAAATTAGCAAAACTCACGAAGCCATTATTTAAAAGAAAAAAAAACTCTGTTGCCTACCCCTGTTTTGAAAAGTCTGTGTTATAAAAAATTTTATAAACCATCAAAAATTATTTATAATTATGGTAGAACTTTGTTTGGCGGGGTCTGCTACTATTTGTGTTAAAAATATCGAGTGTGATGTTCAAGGATATTTATTTGTTACATTATCGAAAAGAGGCGTCCACAGAATGCAGTACTTAGGTGTGTGACTTTGTTCGAAGGGCTTGTTAAGCTGTTGCTTTCATTTGCCACTTTACGTGGTGTTAAGGCCCTTCATGGACTTAAAAAAATGTAATAGCAAGGCTCTGCACAACGCTCTCTTGTTGAAGTATGATCTGAATTTTTTGATTATAAGTCATCATATCCTAGCATTATCCCGGTTGCCCTAGACTTAAGCTTAAGGGCCCAGGGTCTGCTCACTGGTTAAAACAGATTTGACTGAATTTCAGCTATTACGTGGAGCGACTGCCGTTTAACCTCCGCAACCCAGAGGAAAACATAATTCTATGGGTAAACCAGCTGTCGGTCTGTTAGTAGAAGGCAGTACCGTCTACTAACAGACCGACAGCTGGTCTTCTTCTGGACTTCCTAGTAACGACTGCCATAGATTTCATGACAGCCGGGACCAACGGCCAAATGTGCTTTCCGAGGCACGGACCAATCAATAATTACGCACATAACTTCGAAAATTCATAGGGCGCCGCAGGGTTTGAACCCGAGACTCTCTGAATTTAAAGACAAGGGGTCTCGCCACTGGGCTATTGCCGCTCAATAAATAGGATTAGCTGAAGGTAATTTTGTATAAATATTTATTATAAAAGGAAAATACATATTCGCCAATAACGAAAGCATGACTTATTCAAGCTTGGGCACTGCCCTGACAAAAATATGCAAAAGATCTTCAATCTTTTATTTATTAAAATTTAGGCAAAAGTAAGCAGGGCTTTACTTATGGGTACAAGACAGTGAATAAACTTATACTTTTTTGTACATGCACATTTCTAGTACACCCAAGATACTCAAACTTCACAGAAACAAATATTCCGTCTGGGTAGGGATCGAAACACAACCTATAGAAACTAAAAATGGGTATACCAACCTCAACTCCCTGTCGTCAACATAAAACTCGATACTAACTTTTTAACACATGGTACAAAACAAGCATGAAATACTACACAAAAAAAGATAAGCAACGGTTTGTGTTAACTTTTTTAGTTTCTTAGTCGGAACATAACTGCTATCCGAATATGTAATCCACAAACTAAACAATTAAATTTGAGTACTAATACGTCAAACTACTATATCGTATAGCTAACAACAGCTTCTCATAACAATTGCAAAAACAATGGAATTCGAAACAGGGCTTCGAAGATAGTGTCACGACAGTTCCCGCTTGAGGGCAAGAGAGGTGGCGCGATGGCCAAGCGCCTGACGCTGGTCCTTATAGAGCATGGCAGCTTCGGTTGGTTCCTGCACATAATCAGGCACGACGAAACGTCCCAGTGTGACCACTGTGAGGATCGACCGGAGGACAAGGTGAAGAACACCACCGCGGTTTGTGGTCTGTGCACCGCTGTGTCCTTGTGGCAGCGTTCGAGGGCGGCGAACTCTCGCGGTCGGCTTCGGTGAAGGCCATTGTCCATAGCGAGATTTAGGGCTGTCGCCTTCTTTTGCAAAGCAGTTATGTTAGTAAAAAAGGCGCCGGATGAGAGAGGTAAAGTGCAGCTCAGCAGAACTGTAGGGAAGTGGGTAATGGGTAACTCGTCGATTCTTATGGCGGCAGGCCGCGTTGATGGCGCGTTCGTGTTCAGCTAACACCAAGGGGACAAGCCTGCCCAGGTTGTGGGATTGTTTGAAAGGGTTACTACAGCTGCCTCAGAACAGGCTCAAGAAGGAACATGAATAGTTTTTAGTTATCTGCTTCACCAAAAATAGTGTATAGGAATCCTACCTAGACCTTAGAAGCCGGAAGGTTTTGGCATACATAAAAGTTATGTGCTCAAGTCTAATCTAAATAACTCTTGTCTAATTGAGGCCAGTCTTTAACAAAAAAAAAAATTACAATTAATAAACATTTGTAAACATTATTAAGCATTATTTATTTCTTAATTAAATACACACAGAGAACATAAAAAAATATATTTTTAAAATTAATAATCTAAATTTATTATAAGAAAGTTTTGGTACATGCCTGTTCCATAATTTTCTTTACTTATTCCATTGAGAAACATCTTCGAGCTGGCCCGAAAAAAAGAAATACTATATTTATATATATACTTCGAGATTTCAGTGTAATAATATTTTGATTGTTTTTTTTATATTTATATTTAATTTTGACGTTTTCAAGTAGGTACTATGTATAACAGTTTATGAAATAAATAATTTTTGAGTTTGAGTATATGGCAAGACGTGATACATACATTTGAACCAAAGACAATAGCACTATTTTTTTAAAAAATGATAAAAATAGAGAAGACAGATAGATATAAAATCCAAATGAACAAAAAACAATAAATATTTAAACGGACAATGGTGAGAATCTATTTACAGGCTTATTTACCTGCTTTACTACACAACATTTTGGGAAATGTTGAAAGTTCCAACAAATGCCAAAATATTTTATTTCATAGAGGAAAAAGTCCTGAATTGAGTATTTTCATATGCATAATATTGGGCTTGGTAATGGTAATAGCATAACATAGGTTTGATTTTGGCGTTCAGAAGTTAAAATCGTAGTTTTGTTAGCTTTAATACAAAATAAAATTATAAATATAAAAGTGTGTGTTAAAGTATAAGAATTTCAGCTACATGTGTATAAGGGAATTCGCTTTATGGTTGGCAACCCTGTGCATCGCAATTTTTAAGTGGTATTTTTCAATATAATCAATGTACTGTAGAGAATAAATGGTGATAAAGATATAAAATTTTAATTTATATTTTCAATAAAATATGTTGTAGTAATCTGTCTGAAATTCGTTATTCTGGCGGATTTGTTAGATTGAAGTGCGTTCGGAGTCCATCCAGCAGAGGATATGAAAAATGTCAGGGAGAACCCTTTTGGTGTCAAAGAAAACCCTTTTTTTATAAATAAACAATACATTAAAATAAATCCTACCTAGTTAAAAGAAAAGTTAAAATAACAAGCAATTATTAATTCTTACAATGTTTTTATATTGCATAAATATTTATTACACTTTTCCGGGGAAATAATCATAATTTTCCCGAAAGTCCAAGCATTGTGCTGTGTTCATACGGCTTCGACAATTTAGGTGATAACAGCCCTACTCTGAGCAGATCTCTCATCTGCTTTTGCGACGGATTCCAATATCGACTAAGACAACTCAAATTTAGAAATTACGACTCTGGTTCCGATAAAACCACTTACGAAACACCCATAAAGGGTTTAGATTACTGGAAAAAATTACAAGAATAAGAAAACTTGAAAACTCCTTACCTGGAGACGAATTATCAGATAGTTTTGTTATAAAACTATCTGCATAGTAATTATCCATGATGTAGCCAGGCTCAGATATTTTTTGGAACAACAAAGATACCTTTGGTAATATGTGACAACAATCCATATTAAGTATTTATAAGTCCTCTTTAATTAATTTTAAATATTCCTAATAGGAATGTTAAATTTTTCTCATTCAGTTCACAGTTTCTCTTTATAGAAGTTTAAAGTATTAATATATTTGGTTGCATTTTAAAAACACTACGGTAGGTTTATCTAACCAAAAAGCGCAGTATTAAAATTAAAACAAACAGTGCAAGAAAGAGCACAGCACGCACGGCATGTCTATACAGTTGTCAGTATGACACTTGACAGTATGTTGTTTTTTTTTATATGTAAGCAAAAATGCATTTGTTACATTCTTTAGCTATGGTTATTTGTACGTTAATAAAATGGTGTACATATAAGCTTCTAGTAAAGCCTTTAAAGCTAAAGTATAAAAAAATCCAAAACAAGTAATTTAAAATGAAATTTGCGAGAAAATATGACAATAGTATGATTCATCGCTCTGGTCTCATATAAGTAAAAAAATATTTAGGTTTCTATGAGTGTCGGAATAATGATGATTAGTGCATGTAGTATCAACGTTACCTATTTAATGCTAGGTATATTGATTGAGATAAAAATATAACAAATTTAGAAAAACTTGTCTTGTACATTCCAATTTAAAAAAATCGGTACTGTACATTTTTTTTTGTTGTTGCAATAATTTGAGAAAGTAATGATTGGAATGTATTCGAGATTTACTTATTAGTAAGTACATCCTTACATTTCATTGCATAGTATAATTCTTAATTATACTATACACTTAACAACTAAATATTTTATAAGTTGTAGTGAAAGTATATTATTTGCCTTAATCATGAATAAAATAAAACGGATGTTAAGGCAGTATATAATAGTTCACAAAGGGAAAAGCTATAAAAAAATAGAGGTGACATCACATTTGTATACTTCTTAGTATTCTGTGAAGGCATTTTGTGAATTGTGATTGTTCTAGAAATTCTATCGTTTTGTGTGTGAAAAACTAATATCTACACTAACTAAAGCGAAATCTGGAATTTTTATTTGAAAAAGTTATTATACCAAATTACTTTACAATCCGAATTTTGTATTTTTACCGATATGCCTTTTGCTGGAGGAAAATTTGTAAGTTTCGAGCTCTGGGTTTCCTTTCAAAGCGTGTCGATTTAATATTGCATGGAATTTGTATAACTGTAAGACAATTAGGTTGTTTTTTTGTCATGTGCTGTCGCAATATGGCACTGAGATAAGATTATGATCAATTTAATCCTACAATCCTAAACCGGAATGCAAAAATGATTTTTTAATTTGCTTGTCCCTGTCAGACATATTTGGCATATTTCCAAATGTATGTAGTATCCTTGACTGTGTGTAATAACGATAAGAGATTAATCCAAATCATTTATATTATTGTGTTGCTATGAAGACTGATGTGGTTGTGGTCTTCCACAGGACTGTTGATGCCTGCCTCACATAACCCTGTGTTCCTGAGTGCACTCTAACTGCCTGTTTTGAGGTTAGTTCTTTATTTTTGTTCATACTGTACATTATAATATGCTTGTAGTTTAGGTTTAAGGTTTTATTTCTCCAACAGCTGTGACATTGCAATTTTTCTGTGCACACATTTTAAATATGTAGTATCTGAAGTCCTGAACATTGAGCCAAAATTTCGTCATAATTAGCTCAATGGTTGATAAATATACTTGCTTGTGCATTTAACTTGCCATCTAAACAGCTGTCCTTTGTCTCTGTTTTAGTCCATAAATGTTAAATGGTACTGTAAAATATAGCACCCATATTCCAAAACTAAGCAGAGCTTGTACCATGTCTATTAGACCATGAATAAAGATATCATACATGTAGGTACTTTTTTGTAATTTAGAAATAATAAAATAAAAATATATAAATATTCTCTTGCAATCACTTATTTAGCTCGCAAGAAAAGTATTATTAAGAACTTGTGTTATGGATATTAAATACGGGATTATCATTAATCATTTTCTTTTATTTGCAATACCCAGACCAGAATAAATATTAATATTCATTCACACAAAGATATGTCCTGTATGGGAATCAAACTCAATCCCTGGGAGCGGAGTGCAGGTTTACTGACCTCCATGCTTTATAGATCGCCAAATCACCTAGACTATATATTCAAGTTTATGCACTTAAATATTATTACTGTAAAATACAATGTACCAAAATGTAGAGTCAAGTAATACTGACCTCTGTGGCATATCAGCCATTGTGAAATATTCTGAAGATCATGCAAGAATAACAACAGACTCACATCGAATTGTTAATTATTATCATATTCAATACATATTCTGTTAATATCCTAACATGAAAATGAATATTTTTTTGTAAAACAATTTTATGTCTACCTACTTCTTTATACATCTATATTTGCACAATTATGTTCTATGCGAATTAAAAAAAAACATGTAATTATATCCCCTCACCTTGCTTTGTGAGAGGAGGCCTGTGCTCAGCACATTATACATGTAAATAATCAATGCATACCCTAGAACCCACTAACAATATTTCTATTCATACTTTAGGTCAACCACCAGGTCTCATGGTACTCTGCGAAATCTGCAAAATGGGATTTTAGCCATAATTTTACTGTTGTACCGTTTATGTCTCAAGTGGACCAAAAAATAGGGCTTAGACCAATAATACATAACTGTCCACACCCATATTGAGGCTCCTTTTGTCACTTCATCAGCATAACCTAAATTTGTCTACTGCTGGAGGCTCTACTGAGCTCTTCAGCTTTTCGTCTTCAGTTTTCACTTACAGATTTAATATATATTAGTTTTTGTTTCAATGATAAATAAATAAAGTAGATGTAGTGTCAGCTCCCACTGTCAGTTCATTCAAGAACAAGCTGGACAATCACATGTAACTGGTTAAAAGGAACTAGGTGCAGATGAATTGGATACAGGCGCAATCAGTTTTCAAACTGCCTGCCTGTTAGTTAATAATAATAAGAAATATTTTCTGACACTTACACCAATTATTTAGTTCCTAGATAAGTATCATTAAGAACTTGTGTAATGAATACTAAATAACGGATAAACATATATAAATGCTTTTTTTTTTGTAAATACATACTTAATATACAAAGGAAAACACCCAGACCAGAACAAATATTTATGTTCATGCACACTAAGATTTCTCCTGCATCGGAATCGAACCCACGACCTTAAGAGCGGAGAGCGGGTATTCTCGCCACAACGCCATATCGGTCTTCAAATATGATCAGAGAAGTCAATTATTCAGCCAAATCTAGTAAAATCAGAGAAGTCTAGGGCAACCTGGATTATGCTGGGATATGATGATGAGTTTTTGTTTTAATCATTTTATCAAATACTCATCTCACATTAATTTTTTCAGTTAAGTAAATTTTGTAATTAAATTTAATACCTATTTCAAAATGCAAGATCACCAGAGGGCAATTGAAAATGATTGCCATGAAATTGTCGTGATAAGTATATTAGTTCGGGTTATAAGGATGACTGGTCTAAATATTATTACATCTATACAGATAAAAAAAATTGGTGTTTTTGTTTGTCACATATACACTTCTAAACTCACATAAATTCTTACAAACGAAAACGGCAATAGGTTTTGGCGTAATGTGGAACATACTCGTAACGCAGTCAGTGGCCGTCTATTGTTGTTGCGCTGCAGTCTTAGACTTAAGCTATAAAATGCCTACAAGTAAACTGAAATGTTACTAGCTTGTTGAAATGTAATAAATATCTAGTAAGTTTGCTGGACTTAGCTAGAAAAGTGTTTTTTATTTATACTTTAAAATCCCCTCGGCCTCGCCCACGACAACGTCCTCTTCACCCATAGAAGTTTGTGTGGTGGGATGCAAAACTGGTTAAAAAGCAGTCTATGTTATTCTCGAAATTTCCATCTATTTCAATATCAAAACTTTTCAAAGATGGTTGAAATATTTCAGACAGCCTTCTGTAGTATCACTATATCGAGAAAAAAAAGTTGCTTTCCTCTGTTTGTCCCTATATATGTTTAGATCTTCATAACTACTCAACGGATTTTGGTGCGGTGTTTTAATAGATAAATAAATAAATAAATATTTTCTAACAATTACACCAAGTATTTAGTTTCAAGATAAGTATCATTAAGAACTTTTGCTTAAACAACGCATAAATATACTTACATACTTTATTTTATTCTGTAAATATTTACTTAATATACATAGGAAAACAGACCAAAACAAACCAGAACAAATATTCATGTTCATGCACACAAAGATTTGTCATGTGTGGGAATCGAACCCACGACCTCTAGAGTGAAGTGTAGGTATACTAACCTCCACGCCATATCGGTCGTCAAATGATAGAGTTGAAAAGATAAAGTGATATAAGAGGAAGGTCACATGTAGGTCACGCGGACGAAATCGCGGGCGGCCGCTAGTATTAAACATTACACAGTTCATAGTTCTGAGCTACTGCTGAGTCTCCCCATATGCCCTTCACGCCGATCGATTTTAAGCCACTTGTAACTATATAAAACTATGTTATGTGCTGTTGTGAATTACTCCAAATTGCTACTAGATACTAGTTACTGACGACCGATGTGGCGTTGAGGTCAGTATACCTACACTTTACTCTGGAGGTCGTGGGTTCGATTCCCTCACAGGACAAATCTCTTTGTTCATGAACATGAATATTTGTCCTGGTCTGGGTGTTTCCCTATGTATATTAAGTATATATTTACAAAAAAAAAAAATATGTATGTTTATCCGTTGTTTAGTATCCATAACAAAAGTTCTAAATGATACTTATCTTGGAACTAAATGATTGGTGTGAGTGTCAGAAAATATTTATTTATTTACTAGTTTAAGATAAAAATTAAATCACGAGTTGTAAATATATTCGCTGTTGATCCATTATTGGTAAATACATTATTAGTAGTAGTTTTTTTTGACTAGTGGTGTGCGACGTGCGTGACATGCAAATTGACCCAAAAGTAGCGTGACGCGATGACGTGGGCTCCTAGAATACAACACTGCTCCGTCAGATTCCCGCTAATGTTTTTATATTCAAGTACACAATGTATTGGAGGTGCAATCAAAATGTTTCGTCGTAATTTTGCATCCATTTCATGTTGTCATCGTTTCTTTTTCACATTAATTTGTGTAAGGAATTTGATGATTGCAATCGTATTTATAATTGACGACCAATATTGCGAGGTGGCTAGTATACCCGCACTCCACTTCTGAGGTCGTGGGTTCGATTCCCACACAGGACAAATGTTTGTGTGTATTAATATTTATTCTGGTCTGGGTGTTTGCATATTGTCGGGGTTAGTGCAAATCCGCGAAACTACCATACGTAAAGTCCGCGTATCTGCAATTAATCTAATTTTACAGGGGACGGTAAAAAAACTAAATAAGTTTCTTATTTCAACTAATTTTGGGCTTATTTTTACACATTATATAATTCATTATAATAATATTTTCTATCTCTTGTTGTAAATAGATTTTTCTGAAAGTACATAATTTAGGCTATGCGACAATGTCTTGCTTATTAAGTAGTATAGTATATTAAGTATATATATATATATAAACACACAAAAAATTATGTATATGTATCCGTTATTTAGTATCCATAACATAAGTTCTTAATGATACTTATCTTGGGACTAAATAATTGGTTATTGCACCAAAATACTATAGGCCAATGTCTATAGTAATTTTGTATTTAATGTATATTAAGGACAACAATCGAAATGAAATTGGAAATGTAGGCGTATAATGTAAACATTTAAATATTGTGCAATAAGTATACATGCCGACAGATTCTCCTGTAATTGCAATATGAAATTGATATCATCATGTCCACTACTCATTGTTGATGAATACTTAAATTAGTGACAAAATAGGTTCACTTGTCATACATAAATCGAGATAAATCTACATTAAGGTCGCAACTATTCAAACCTCATTTATTATCGTTAGACCAGTTGTCTTGTCTTACCTCTCATTGCAGTGATAATTTGTTAGGGCTGTCCACATATTTATGGGTTACTTTATGCTTCGTGATCGTTTTGTTAGGGCGGAATCCCGCAACAGCAACATTTAGTTGTAACCATCTTCATTTAACTCATTGACGTCTCTTTACTAGCCTCAGGCTTCGCTCAATAGTGCGTGGGATTCGTGTCAAGTCCAGGGGCCCTACCGCCTAACTTGCTGGTAATCGATTATTAGGCACATTGGATTTCGAATTGATTCTGTCATACCGCCGAACACATGGAACTCGATGCAAGATGGCGTTCTCCATTGAGATACAAATTTTGATGAATTGACGTAATATTCTACAGTCTCTATTTTTGATTTTTTTTTAAAATTATATGACAAAATAATTTATATTTACGTAAAATTGTCTCATCGAAACGCAAATAATAATCATTTAATTAATTGGTCGCTTCATTAGTCTGCCAATTATGAATAATCTTTGGCTTTCAGCAGATTCCCCGGTACAAATTGATGAACCTCAGAAAATTTTGATCTAGATGATAATACCGGTAATCCATCGAATTCGGCGGTAGGGCCCCTGGTCACACTCCACCTCAAAATCTTATGGCAGATTTTTGTAGCAGATATAAGTCGTCCTGTTGTAAGATCAGCTGATCATTCAAGACCTGTTTTCTCTCTTTAGAAGAATTTGTTAATTTATCCTACTACAGACTGTTTTTACCAGGAACGTTTTAGCAAACTTTTTCCGTATATTAGATGGCAACGGTCCCTGTAAACGCTGCAAAACGATTTTGAGTCGGTGATCTTACTGATCAAAGACCTCTTCTTAAATGTCCTGTAAATATTATTCTTTTCCTTGTTGGACTCTTATTTATTTATTTATTTATTTATTTGGTACACCAACAGATTACATGTTTACATTTAAAATTATACATTATAAGAGTTTACCTAGCATGCAACCCAATTACAGGTGAACACAACATTAAAACAAAAGATAACAAAAAAGCTTGAATTAAAGACAAATAACAAACAAATACGCACACAATGAAATCCCAAAAACTGTTTCAGTGACAGAATGACTGAATTTTAAATTTAAATTTCCCAAGAGAGTCGTGATAAATATCTAAATCGCTTTCGCTACTCTCTTTGTTGTAATGGCTAAGCATTCTCGGCAATGGGGCATGTCTACCGAGGTTAGTTCGCTTTTGAGGTACAATATATGTATTCATTACCTTCCTACGCGAGTTGGGCCTAGGCACGTTGAGTCCAACAGTGCAAAGAATATCTTGACAATCGATTGCACCACTAATCGTCTTATATAAAAACATCAGGTCCAGCATTTTGCGGCGATCCCCAAGAGACATTAGTTGGAATTTAGCTAAGCGTTCGGTATATGTGCTGCGATAGCTAAAATTAGGAGTTTTGAATGCCAGATATTTCGTAAACTTCCTTTGGACGCGTTCAAGTCTCTCTGCGTGCGTTTTATAACAGGGATTCCATACTACGCTAGCAAACTCTAGGTGGCTACGAACCAATGTGTTGTATAGAACTATTAGGGTCTTGATGTTCCTAAAGTCTGATGTATTACGCTTTATAAAACCAAGCATTTGAAGAGATTTAGAGATAATGGCATCGTAATGTGGGACAAAACTTAGTTTGCTATCCAGAATCACACCCAGATCACGAATCTTGTCAACTTCGTTTAATAATACATTGTGAATGAGATATGATGACTGAAGCTTATTTTTATTTCTAGTGAACTTAACATGAAAACACTTGCTTGGGTTTATAATCATATTATTTTTAGAACACCACTCACTAACTCGATTCAAGTCATCTTGTAGCATCTCTATGTCCTTATAAGTAAATATGGTTTTATAGATCTTCATATCATCTGCGAATAACGAGTACTTACTATGTTTGATACAATTAACAATATCGTTTATAAATACCAAAAACAAAATCGGGCCCAAGTGTGAACCCTGGGGCACTCCAGAAGTGGCCACATATGGCTTCGATGAATACCCATTTGTTACTACTGTCAACAGCCGCGACTCTAAGTATGAAGCCAGCCATGTATGAAACGATCCACACAAGCCGTATATAGATAGCTTCTTCAACAAGAGAAAATGGCTAACCTTATCAAAAGCACTACTAAAATCTGTGTAAACTGCATCTATTTGGATTTTTCTGTCCACATTTTCAGCTAAAAAAGACACGTACGAAACTAAGTTAGTGGAAACAGATTTTCCGCGACAAAATCCATGTTGCATAGGATTCAAAAGCGGCATTAAGTGGTTAGTAAGAACAGTACAGACCATGGACTCAAACAATTTTGAGAATATACATAGCATAGATACGGGCCGATAATTTTTAACATTATCCAAATCACCCTTTTTGTGTACTGGAACTATGCGTGCTGTCTTCCATTTTTCAGGAAATACACCCGTAGAAAGCGAATAGTTTAAAATAAGGTACAAAGGATGGACTAATTCTTCAGCACATACTTTGATAAATGATGACGGCAACCCATCTGGACCGGCTCCTTTCGTTGAGTCAAGACTCTTTAAAGCCAGGAGTATTGTTTTCTCTGTAAGGTAAACTTTGTCTATAAGGGAATCGGAAATAATACTGTCCTTTACAGTCGAGCTATTGCGATCACTGCTTTGATATTTAATTGAAAAGGTTGACGCAAAGTGCTCAGCGAATAAGTTAGCCATTTCAATGCCGGTGGAGTATGTAGTTCCGTCATGTTTCATAGAGGATGGTAGAGTATTGGTATTTTTACGTCTATCATTCAGAAACTTCCAAAACTTTTTGAGATTGTCGTAAATGGCGTTCTCGGTATCCCGTATGTATTTCGAATAACACTCATCTGAATAACGATTACAACGGTCTCGTAGGATTTTAAACTCAATCTCGTCACGTGGATTTTTAAATTTACGGAACCGACCTCTAAGTTTGTTTTTTTCAGCGAAAAGTCTTATCAGAGCAGTGTTAAACCAAGGAGGGTATTTAGGAGACTTAGGTCGGCAATTTGGAACATATTTTTTTAATAGGTCATTCAACTCTCCGTAAAAAACATCAGTCATTCCATCAACGTTTACACTACTTGAGAACTTTGAAGGCCAGTTGACCCTCCTTAATTCCCTCTTAATATTTGGATAGTCAGCGCGATAAAAATTTAAATGTACTTGTTTTTGTCTTTGCAAAACCGAAATATTAATATCAAAAAAAATAAGAAGCGGGGGATGATGAGAATCTAATTTACTAATAGGGTCAACTGGTCTTTCCAAGGACGAATTCACAATATTGGTTAACACTAAATCTAAGGTTCTATCATTTACGTTACGAATATAATTCAATTGCTTCAAATTATTTGAATTAATAAAGTCCACGAGCGTGTAACCAAGAGAATTGTTATAATTATTTGGAACTGTTACATTTGCATCTATGTCACGTACCCACGAAATACCTCTAAGATTGAAGTCCCCAACTATTATTACATTATCCAGAGCTTGCATAACAGAGTCAACATTAGAACAGAAACATTCTAAAATTTGTTGTTTTGGATAAGGCAAATAGAAACAGCAGATACCCACTTTTGTAACATTATGACCACAATCCTTCATCTCCAGCAAAATCCAAATATCTTCATACACAGTTTCCCATTTCTGGACGCGCAGCGATGTAAACTCCTTATTTACAGCTACAAGGACTCCACCGCCTCCATCAAAAGGTGACCTATCTCTTCTATATACATTATAGCGCCGATCAATAAATTCCAAATCTTGAATATCTGGTATTAACCAGGTTTCTGTTAATATTATGATGTCATAGTCGTATTTAAGAATTTCATTTCTTATTACATTTGTCTTAGTACGCATTCCTCGAATATTTTGATAGTAAATCTTGAATGTTGACATCTATATCTATCTAAGCATTTATAATTCAGGAGAGGCTAGCATATGAGTGTTAAGCTCTCCAAACTACGGATGTGTAAGGCTTGAACGTTTTCACTTTTCCGAACATATATCCGCCCATCACGAACCCAAACAAATTTGTACTGAAGTTCTTTCGCTTTTATTCTGGCAGCCGCATGTAGTTGTTTATTAGGCGGGCTTAAGTGCTCTGAAACATATACAGGTACCCGAGGACCACCATAGCCTAAATGATGAGACGCCAGCTTCTCTTTGGCGTTCGCCTTGTTGTACTTCGTTACAGCAGCGAGCAGGGCGTCTCTAACTGCACGGTTCCGGAATTTGGCGATTACAGAGCGGGGACGAGGATTATCCCTGTTCAGTTTGGCAACGCGCGTTACCGTCATTACGTCACCCTCATTCAGTGAGCAGTCCACCGTCTTGGCTAAGCGTGTCAGGGCTATGGACAAATTTTCACTGGAGTGCTCGGGAATTCCGTTAATTTCAACGTTGTTTTCACGCATTTGCTGTTCCATTGCCCCAAGACGCTGCGTTAGACCCCTAACAGACATCATAAGGGTTTCATTACTCTTCTGAAGTTCGTTAATAGTATCAACCTTGTCTTCAAGTGCTGCCCTCAGTTGTTCATACTGGGAGTTAAAAAAGTTAAGTGAGCTTTCAATTGCCGTAAATTTTTGGTGCAGGCTTTCGAATTTACTAGATACGACTTCCTCTAGTGCACTCTTCAAGGACGTTTTGAACGCCACATTTATCTCCTCTTGAATTATATTTCTCATATCCTTGGCTGATATGTGTTCCACCCCAGACAAATCATCAGAACACTTTCGGCGGCGTGAGTTTGCGTTACGCGATGTAACATTATCTATCTCAGGCGACATGTTAATGGTCGAACGGGCTGGAGTGTTACTATTGTCCTTTTTCGGCTCAGCGCTGCGACAATCAGGACATCGCCAATTCTGCCTGCTTTGACTCTTTGGAAAGACAGTGGAGCTATTAATACTTTTAAAAAAATATTGTGCTCTAGAAGTTTTTAATTGGTTTATACTTATATCTGCCATCCCTAGCCGGTGCAATGTCGCAGTACACGCTGATCAAACATTCGAACAACTAGTTGCAATTTGTTGATGTCGACTAAGCGCGTGGGTGGGCGGTTGTGATTCAGGCGGTGGTGGGCTGATCAAGGACTTCCCTTTTACTACATATCTCGAGGAAGGAACTTGAGCACGTGTCCTCTGCAACTCACCTCATCTCGTCATCGCTGATATTTTTAATTATTGCTTCACTAAAGGAATACAGGAGTAATCCAGTCTGACTGTTAAGTCGATTTAAAACATATTGATACGGTGTGAATGAAGTCTATCAAAAGTTACACAATTACATTAAAATAATATAGTGTTGAAGGATATATTCTTATATAGAAAAAGAAACTAATATAAGGTTGTAGTTACATAAGAAGTTTCTGATACTTCTTTTAAAATAAAGAACCAACCATGTTATCGATTGATAACAATTGACTTCAAGAACATAAGGAAGTTCTTATATATTCTCTATATTATCTATTTGGTGTGGGTGTGTTGTCCTATGTTTATTAAGTATGCATTTACAAACAAAAAAACGGTATTTAAATATGTTTCCGTTCTTTAGTATCCATAACGCGAGTTATTACTTATATGATACTTATCTTGGAACTAAATAATTGGTTTGATTGTAAGAGAATATTTATTTATGTATTTATCTATATCATAAGGAGACTAGGTAGAACACTTCAGATTAACATAAAATATTTGGTCAAGATTGTGCACAAAAATAATTGTACTGATAAAATTAATGGTGCGATATATTAATGTTCCTCAGTGCTTTCGGTGCAATGTTTTCCGCTAATCCTACAAATAAAACCTTAAAAAGACTGGAAACTTGTAAAGACTCCATCAGTTCTTTAGCAATTACGCAATAATGTATAAATTATCCTGTCATAATAGCGCCTCTGAAAATCGTTAAACTAATGATGGAATTGTCAACGAAGTTTGTCGTGTCATTTGGCTTGTAATCAATATTGCGGAGCGTACGATCGGTCTCAGAAGTAGCTGAACACTGGGCCTGAGTCTTGTTAATCATTGCGTTCAAATTTTAAGTTTGTGTACTGAACAAGCGTTGTAATTAGAGTGACAAAATTCTTAAACAGTCATAAAATTTTGAGGGCGATTGTACTACAGGTTATGTGCTATATGTAGAACGTTGTCGAATTAATTAAGATATAGGTTTTTTTTTAATAATTAACCAAATATACATATTGGGTTGATACTTTCTTTGTCACAATATTCGGTTTTTGAGTTTTACTGCTGGGGATTATTAAATATGTGTTCTTGTATCAAAAATCCACGTCGTAGATAACTCAACACATATCTTGCTTATTCTATCGAGTCATTAGTCAATATATGTTTGGTTTTTTATGATGTAATGGCAACAATTTAAAAGTCAGTACGCCTCGAAATATTCTCAAACTATGCAAAAACAAAGCAAACGACCCAGACAACAAACAATACACTTTTGTTCTCAACTAAACCGTAACTAAGTTATGCTGATGTGAGCGATGTCGGAGTAGTGACAGTCACGAGAAGCGCCTCTTGGTAGCACCACAGTTAGTCAAGTGTTACTGTGACGCAGGGAATATATAATTTGTGTTGCGTTATTCCAAAAGTTCTATTTTGGCTGTTCGCTCACCCACCCACAGTGCACAGACGCTGGCTGGACACGATCAAACGTTCAATTCGTAAACGATCAAAGTGCCGGTTTCAAAATTGTAGGAAATTCGTTTTTTGTGCACCAAGGGATACGATGATAGTGTGATATGAAACGAAATGTAAGTAAATTTTGACGTTATAATATCGTTAAATAGTCGTGTTATGGACTCTTTGTTTTTATTCGCAAGCTAATAACTCGCATTCGCAATGTGTCAGACAGGTGAGTCTTTAAAGTGTAATCTTCACAGTTTCCAAATGAGTTCCCAATAATTTACTTTACAGAGAATACTCAGATAATCCATACAACATTTTTATACCTCGTGATCAGACATTGTGAAACAGGCCTTAAATGTTTTGTGTTCCACCGCTTGAGAGTACCTATCATTGTGGCATTCTTCTCGTTGCCTTTTGGAAGCCTCGTTACCGACAGACTGACTGACTGATACCTCCGATAAGAGACTGACAAATCTTGAGAAAAACCACAACAGACACATAAACTGACAAAGAACCCATTTGCTTTTATTTCTTTATTATGGTACCGCTCATATCTCTTTCATTGTAGTTAAAAAAATATATCGAATTTCCATTTTGTGTGTGAATGTTTGACGAATCTAAATTATCATGTTGATTATTTTTATTTTATCACAAATTAAAACTCATTGGTCATCAGAAATTAAAACTTGCTCTTTTAGAATTTACGTCTTATAATTAAAATACATCATGTAATATGGTATTCGTTTCGTGAGTCTTTTAATTTGTCTAGTCATTCTCATAAGTATCATGACCTGCACTACTTTCCTTGAGAGCAGACAAGCTGCCACCTACATTTGCTCTAAATATTCACGTTCATCCAATTTTTGTATCGACCTTGGTGTATTTTCGGCACTTGTTTATTTAATATTGTTACGTTTTCCACTTTTTACTTTATAAATAATTGTCATTGCATGTCCTTAATATGTATGTAATTAGTTATTCCGATTATAGTTTCGATTCACGCATTCAATAAAGACTGTGATTTTATTGCTTTGTAATGAAAAGAAAGCGATTCAAATCAATAAAATAAAATTGTATACGACAAAAAAAGGATATTGTGTGAAGTACTGTTTAAATTACTAATCCTAGTGTACTTAATGACCTGCGCAGACAAAGTCTTGGGCATCAGCTAGTCTTTCATAAAGAAAGGTTCCTACTGGACATGTCATGAGTCAAGCTTGATTACTACACTTCAACCAATCAGTCGGTCAGTTTTGATTTTGATTTTAATCATAGTATATTAATATTCTAAAATATTATGTTAAATTTGTCTGCAATGGCAACGTGAAAAAAAAACATTTCATTTATTGATTTAAGGTACATACTGTGTATCTTATTTTAGGTTGTAGATTCGTTAATTAAATGTGGCAATTCAAAGATCATAAAAAACTCTTTAGTGTTTAATTGTGTAAAAGTATCACAAACTTCTAAGAAGTCAATGAAGCAACAAGGATACTTTTTGCTTCAGATTGCCATGCCAAAAGTTTTGATTCCACAACAATGTTTCTTTCCTTAATTTAATTGGATTTGAAAAGTATGCCTTTGTTATTTTATTGTATACTAGCGACTTATTTCCAGTGACCTAAAGTTTATTTGTTATTTTTTGGGTCTGTGTTTGCCTTAGTTAATCCTTATAATATCAGATATCAGTAGCATCTTTTATATGCATTTTAATATAGCTCTTATTTTGACATTACAAACAAACACTTAAATTTTATTTTTGCGAACAACCTCCTCAGCGTTATAAATTATGGAGCTGTTACCCACGACTTTATGTTATTATTTTAGACAATTTAGTTTTTAAAAGAACATAATTATTTTAAATTAGGTACTTCTGATAAACTATATTTTTAGTTTTATTTTCTTGTGGCAGAAGAACATATTATTATTGGTTTTCTCTACAACCTGGGGGCCTACCGCCGAGTTCGATGGCAATCGATTATAAGGCAAAATGGATTTCGAATTGATTCTGTCGTACCGCCGAACTCATGGAAATCGAAACAAAATGGCGTTCTCCATTTACCTATTGGTCTGTCACGGACTGAAGGTCATAATTGAGAGGTGGCTGTCGGCAGATTCCCCGGTACGGATTAATGAACGCAAAACGAAAGTTTGATCTAGATGGATTACCGGTAATCCATCGAATTCGGCAGTAGGCCCCCTGATCTTGACAACGCGACATACAGTTGGGCGTGTGAAAAGCAGTCTTGACGTAAATCAATTCCTACGTGTTTAAATATTTACCCCTGTGATTTATTAATTGTAACGGCGAAAGATAGCTTAACGGGACATTGAATTCTTTTAAAATTTTAATTTAAATCATTTGGAATCATTGGGATGCGAGGTATAAGCAATGTTTTATATTGGTGTTATTTTAAAATTGTAATTATCATTAAAACGTTTTTAGTGAGTTAATCTTAAAAGATAGACATATACTGTCGTGTACATTTTTTTAAAACATTTCAAGAGAAATAATTCATTTATAAATATATTTTTGGTATCTTAAACCGTTTTTGCAGCGCACGCAACGGAAGCCCTGACGGGTGAATAATTATCCTCGTTTTTTTTTTCAAAATTTTCATTATTTCTTCGCTTCTAATAGTTGCAGCGTGATGTTATATAGCCTAAAGCCTTCCTTGACAAATGTTTAAAATGGTTAAAAAAACACAAAAATAACTTTTCAATTCGAACCAGAAGTTCCTGAGATTAGCGCATTCAAACAAACAATTCATTACATTAATCGGTAAGGTAAGAGCCGACTATTATAGAACAGGAAATAATAGAATTTCAATTGTATCTTGATACCCGTGTCTTGAAATGTTAATCATAAATGATACGCTGCTCGCCTGTCATTGTGATACAGTTCTGCACTAGACCGTGGATTGAAATGGGTCTTAAAATCCATCCGTATGAATGCTTCTGTCTGAGCTTGAATTGTTTCTATTGACCCCATTTTACGGTATGTAAAGTTAAGTGTGTCGTTTATAAGTCTAATCCTTCTTCTCGTCGTTGGTGGCACCACCCGCCTGTCCCTTGCGCAGGTTCTTCCTCTTGACGCGTCCTGGGCGGCCGCCGCCGAACGGTGACTTCAGCGAGAAGTCGATGTGCTTGCCAGAGTCCAGGCGCACGATGAATGAGGGAATGTTCACCACTTGCTTGCGGACACGAATATGTCTCTGCCTAATGAGAATACGAGCATAATGGATGGACTTAACGAGGCCAGCCTTGAACACTTGAGTCTGGAGCCTGCGCTCCAAGAAGTCCTCGATCTTGAGGCCCAGCACGTAATAAAAAACTATTCTTAATATGCGTGATCCCTCGGTATACTAAACCAATTCTTTGTTGTCATATTTTTTAAGCTAAAAATAATGCACACGAATCTTAAATATTCTAATTATCTATACATCGATTTATCGATAAAGAAAGATTATAAATGAGGTTAAATTATTAGTCATTATAGTCATTAAATTGGTAAAATGTTTTGATATGTAAAGGTGATTTTAAACTGCTTTTAAATTTTCTTTCCAACGACAATCAACTTTGTAGATTTGTCAAATTGTTTTACTGCTAAGTACATTTTCTTGTAACTGGTGGGAGAAAAAACTAACCTAGACGATTTTCTTGCCCGTTCTTTTACGATCAAGCTCCTACCCGCAGTGAATGGGCGCGCTAGTTTTTAAGTTTTGACGTTCATAAGAGCTCTTTTGAGCCAAACTTGAAAAAATGCTTTGAATTTTTTTTTGAACTAATAATCTGATCATATCTTATGTCCTAAAGGCGATTCTAGATACGTATCATTTCGCCGTTTTTTATTTACCATATCCGTATTACTGACGCGTGTAAGATTGTCTAATGCCCCTATTCGACGAGTCATATCGCAGTCTTGGTGATAGTCCTTTGCAATTGCAATGGGCAATGAGCAATTGGGATTACCGTCTGTCATCCCAATTGCTTTGGGTTTCGATGGAGCACTTATGAATGTCGAGATAACTTAATGCTAACACACCAATTTACATCTATTTTGATACACGTTTCTATGTCCTTAACTAGATACGGTGATCGGATCTAGCAAATTACGTACATAATGTGGACTCATGAGGGTCAAAATTTACTGCTGCAATATGCACTTTTCTACATTTGGGTACGTTGTCGTCTTCGACAGTTATAACTTCTTAGTTGTGTCTAAAAATCCACTATATTTACTTATATAAACTCGAATTTACATTAGTTTACGAAATTAAAATACTCCCGCGATGCGTCTTTTTCGGCGTTGGCGCCAAAATACCCCACAACACTCTTTACAACTAAACAATTACTTTCGACTAATTCTTAATTTGTAAGTTTCAATCCTAAACGCCTGTTCTTATAGATCACGCGGACGATAAAAAATTCTGACTTATAAGAGGGCGGGCTTACTTTTCTAGTTGTTTCTACTCTTTAACACTTGTTTTTATATACCCCGCACAGAAAAAAAATTTTGACTTTAATATATTAGTTAATTATCTAAATCTCAGCTAAGTAAATTTGTGTCTAATTATTTTACCTGCGCTGCACCATAAATATTTGCGACGGAAACCCGTCCGGCAGGCGGGGCGGTGGGCTTGCCGTCTGGCACTCCTCAAGCTTAAGTTTCAAATTGCAGTGAAAATAACTCCATTTCAGGATTTTAGAAGGCTTTATTATTTAAATAAAAAACTAAAAGTTCGTTTTTCTTCTGAATTACTTTGAACAGCCCATAAAAAAGAAGTTCTTTTTTTTGTTAGTCTTTTGAATTACGAATCCTTTTTTTAACAGACACTATAAGGAGAAGGTTGTCGATTTTTCAGGAGGTATTTCTTTCTTCTTTTATCCTTGATTACTCGGTGACGGTTGAAACGATTATGATTTTCAGAGCTATATATAATTTATGGTGGTTCCATGATGCTGATCTGATGAAATACCTTGAGAGGTAGAATTCTTCAGTAAATAATAGCAAATATTCCAAAATATTAATGATTATTTTATATACATAATCAATATTACTATCAAGTTATCTACAGATAGGCATATTATTATCATATCTTTTTCAACGTGGACTCTCTTTTCTCGTAATTTTATTCCTATCAAGTAATTTCACCCCTTGCATGTTAGCTCCTGTAATAATAGTGGTAATTAATGATAAATAAATTTCTAAGTGCTACGCTGCATTCAGCTTATTTTTTTGTCTGCACACGTTTTGAGGTAAGACTTAATTTTGTTGTTACATATAATTCTTTAACATATAGAAAGCTATTAATTAGTATTACTATTTTATTGCGGTGATAGCAATAAAGACAACATCTAGTCAATACAATGTCATATTACATTGGGTACGACTGTGACTTCATAAATTCTTCAGATCTAAACACTAGGCTAGCAAGCAGTAGCTTGAGATGTCCTCATAGTAAAGTAAAAATTGAATTTCAGATTCCTCACACTTTTGTCCCTCTGAAAATACCCCATATATGTTCCGCGATCTTTTAAAGTAGAGTTCGAGTTATGATTTTTTTTCTGATGTTTTGTGAAGCTCCTCAAAAATATATATTTTTAAACCAGTAGATATTTTAGACGTTTTTAAATTTACAAATGAATTTTCATAAATTGTTCTTTTGTGATTATTGTTATTATAAGCTTCTTAATTTTAATGAAATTGTTGGTTTAAAGTGAAAATATTTTAATAAATCCACATAGTATATTGTCTACTAAGAGGATGACAATGTATTGTTCCAGTCGTATTTTGTGGTTCACTTGACGCGTCAAATGGGTCGACAGAAAATAATATTTGAGGTGTAATTTCGTAGATTTAGCAGCAGATTATTCGAGAACAATCTAAATCATTGCATTTTAAGTGGTCTCATTGGCGCGGTTTGTCTCCTAGCTGTAATAACTAGTAGTGAATTGAAATTAGTTACATAAAGTCTTAGGGCATTACACGTAGCATACTTCACCATTTCATTAAATAAAGTTTTGAATAGTCATAATAATTATTCTAAATGAATGGTCGAACCGAATGTGCTGATCCGATATTTCTATAGCGCGTCTTAAGTTTTTAATACAATTATGTATATATCTTCTAGGTCCTAAATGACTTGCTCCTACATTATTTTACCTACATCTGTAAAATTATTACCAATATTTGTAATCGATTTAAAGGGTCCAATCTTAGATCAAGTAAAAAAAGGTAGATAGCGCAATTTAGCATTTGAGGCTTTTATCATTTTTTCAGCCTGCTTTTCTAGCGACTGTCTAGCACCGATTCTAGCTTCTTTAATTTTTCGAGAACATATATGTATTGCCTGTACAGCTGTATTTTCGCTTAAAACTTGTTCATTCTTACTTTCAGGGTTATTTTCAGTTTCATTTGGTTCATAAATATTCTCTTCATCTTTATCTTTTTCTACATTGTTACCATCATCATTTTCCTTTACTTGATTAGTCGAAATTGACTCCTCCCTATCCGAAGGTCCTGATTCAATAGTCGCTTGGTGTGTTGTAATCTCGGTATGAATGTCGTTATTTATACTGCCCTCTAAATTAGTATTCATATCTTCGCTGGCTTGTCCATTTTGATTTTTTACCATTGCCTCAAGATCTTCTTCGCTCGTAATATCTGACATTGTATCAAGAGCTGGCAAGAAAGTTTTCAAGCCCACTTTTGCTTTACATCCAAACATAGCCTCATAGGGGCTACGACTTATTCCCGAGTGATGAGCTTTATTTTTCATAAACTGGATAAATTTTATTCCTTCGGACCATTTTGTGGTTTTATTTGTTTCTAACCAAGTATCTTTTCAATATCTTGGTTTGCCCTTTCTACTGAACCTTGTGATTGGCTATGACGTGGCTTTCCATGTACAATCTTTGGTTCATCCCACATAAGACACAATTCCACAATCACCTTGTTTGCAAATTCTCGTCCGTTATCGCTGTGCAATATACACGGTGCACCAAATATTGTGAATACTTCCAGCAAATGATAAGCCACTTCCTCAGCAGTCTTGGTTTTTAAAGCTCTAAGTTGAACAAACTTTGTTAGGTGGTCTTGATATACCATAATGAACTTGTAATCGCCATCTGCTTGCGACTGCATGTCAATGAGGTCAACTTGGCATCTTGAGTTAAATTCGTTGCTTTTAATAGGCTTAACAACCAGCCCTTTTTTAGGGATACTCATTTTTTTCTGGCACGGTTCACAAAGATTTAAATATGTATTAATTAGCTCTATGGTGATATTTTTGTACTTATTTTTAAGTTCCGCCATCATTCGGTTTCTGCCCCCATGTCCTATGGATAGGTGACTTATGTGGATTATATCAAAAACCTCCTCTAAGTACGTATAGTAAATTATTGGGTCTCTTTCATTTTTTATTGGAACTACAAGTTTTTGGACATTTCCAATCTCTACTGTATCATACCTCAATAATCTTCGATATTCTTCAGGTTTCTTGTTCGTTTTCTTGTCCTTGGACGCCTTTACATTAGCCAAAAGCGAATAATATGCATCTTTAGAAAACAGTTGATTATTTGATGCTTTTTTGGAAATTAATTTTTCAACTTCTTCATAAAACCGCTTTTTAGTAGACTCGATATCTCCCATTTTGTATTTTGTATCAATACAAAAGAATCTAAAGAACAACACAAAGAATTCACAATACAACTCAAAATAACTTTCTTACTACTGCAACGAAAATTCAACGAACCGCTCTCAATCGCTATACGCTAACAAATGACAGGTCACAACGTGCGCGGCTGCAAGTATCACCCTCCCCGCGCCCCGCCCGCGCCATTCGCTCTCCATTCCAAACAGATTCCAAAGCTTATGTCGACATTTACCACGGTCGCGCGGAAGTTTTATATAATTACCGGTAAATGTGGATAATTCACTACATTTACCATGTGCATTGGTGATTATCTATAATTACCGGTAATTATAGATAATTACCGATTGCTCACATTTACCGTAACATATACACGCGCTCACGCACACACATACGTAAAATGAGCTTAGTTTTACGTTAGTATCTCCCGAGACACCGAGTAGTAACTTTGTCAATAAAATGCCGTCCTGTGTGATTAAATGGTGCTAAAACAACACTAAAGCGAACAAAAAGTCTGAAGAAATATCGTTTCACACATAAGTTAACACAAAAGTATCTTTTTTTATGTTTCAAAATAATTTGTAGGTTATTCGGAAAAAATATTGACAAAATAACCCGAGTTGACGCAACCAGACAGTGTTGCCAGTAGTTGGTATTTCTAATACTCAACAAAAATGTGGGTACTAAAATCGGGTGCTTTGGCACGAATAAATAAATTCGCCATAATCATTTTTAATTTTGTTTGTTTTTGTCCGGAGGTCCGGAGGAAAGATATTTTTACTAATATAAAAAAACTAAATTTAATAGACCCAGATTTATTTAATTCATTTAGTGAAAATATTACAATTATAAATTTATTTAATATTTTATCTAACACTTGACTATTATTCACCAAAGGCATATAAATACGTGAGGCAAACTTTTAATACTTGTCTGCCGCATCCAAGTAATATTATACACGTCATAATGACTACATCTTGCCTGATGGTAAGCAGTCGATGCAGTCCAATAAAAAATGAAAGCGCTTCATACCGTGAAGTAAGCATGGTACAAAGCGCATCCACTCATGACGGCCTGCTAAAATGCCGATTCACGCCCCGCTTACAAGATCCGGGATTATAGGAAATAGGAAACACATGAGCCGGCAGTGAATTCCACTTGCTCAGAAACGACTTCCCAAATTTCTTGGTTCGAGTGCTGATAGTCTGCACAGTATGAGGATGGTTTCTAAGACCAGCACGTGTTGTTCGGGAGAGGAAAGGAGAGGGCGGGATGAGATCGAAAAGCTCCTCAGAACACTATCATAGTAGTTCCGGTAGAAATTACTGAGAGATGCAATGATGAAAGAGACAATTAACCAGCACACATATAAGGTCACTAAAATTTTAGGTTATTTTACAGGTAATAATAAAACTTTTAAGAACCTAGAAAATGACCATTACAGTGCTGGTCATGGGCATAAAGTAAATTTAATCCGATTGGTAATAAAAAAATATTTGGACATAAGACTGCATCATATTTCTAAAATAAATACACTGACGATGACACTGAGCTCTAAGCCCCAAACATTTTAAAAAACTTATACAGCATAACGGGTTTTAGATTATTGTTTAGTTTTTGCCCCTCCCAAATATATTACTTTGTGGAATAAAAATACTTTACAAAAGCTGTCTGTTTTTTTTTACACATTACTATAAAGTTTAAAAAATAATTAAAATATGCCTGATATATCGCAAAATTCTAATTTTCTTATTGCCTTGCGTCTGTTTGTCATTATGTCAAATTATACTATAATTGTAATAATATTTACAATAAGTGTTTTAATTGAATTAAAATTCTACTTCGTACAGAGCTGAAATTTGCAAAAATCGTTAGAAAATTTGAATTTGGTATATCACCGGGTAAATTGATTCTTGTAAATTTACTAACGTAAATCGCTTATATTTATTATTAATTAATTATACTTGTAATATCTGGGAAGATTTTCAAAAAGTGGCAACACTTCAGTAACTCACACATAGTTAAAAATATGGCTTCACTTTGTTATTAGTCGTAAGTACCTTTTTTTACTTGATCTGAGGGTCCAATAAACAATCTTGCAAGAATTAAGTTCGACGAAGCCTTTCGAAACTTCCAGATACTCCAGCAAACATAGCGCAGGCGTATAAAAGTCTCTACCACTACAATCGCAGAAACGATTTTGTCTTTTATACGCAAAATACATTGCGGCTTCGTTGAAGACATATTGGTTGGACAAGTTAACGCAGCGAGCAAGCTATTCGCTTGTTGAACCGACAGTTTCTCGAGCGGGCTCGCATACGCTAGATTGTTCTCGAGGTTTCGAGAATCGTTCTCGTGGGCTTACACAGCTGTATAAAAGCGATTGGAGGCCGCCGACCGTCACAGTATAAATTGAGAATTCATACAAAGATATTGTTCGTATCAGTGCCATTGCGTGTTACACGCAGCAAAGTGAAGTTCAGTGACTATAAGTGATATTTTTGTTAAGTGTTTAGGATTTGAGAATGGAATCTCCTGTTGTTATTGATAAACCACCTGAATATCACGGAAATGCCAAAGATAGTGAGGTACGTTTCTCGAGGAACTTTTTTTATTGTTTACTCATTTTACCTTTATTGGTTTTATCAAATCATTAATATTATATTTTATATGGTTGATTTATTAAATGTTGTTTTGTCCAAATATGGCCTTGACCTCATTAAAATTTCTATTTATTGTGAACTGTTAATGAATCAGATTGTTTTCAATACTCTTTTTTTAAAAATTAAACTTATAATTTTAAAACAGAAAGAGATATCAGATTGCGTGTTGTGTTTTGCTTCTGAATCAACTGCATTTAACTTTTATTCTTATAGATTTTTTTTAGTTTTATTTATTTAAGGGACATAAATGACATGGGCGATTTCTTCCTGACATAATGTCTGACCGGTTTTTCATTTTATTTCTTGTCTTATGTTTTGATAGTATTTGTCTCCGTAAATATATTTCGTGACAATTAATTTAATAAAATACTTATCAAGTTTCAACCCTTTAACAAGCGGTTTAAATTTTTTGCAAATTTCTCTTGTCTTAATTGTTTATGGTTCAGTTTATAGTGACCATAATATTGACCGCTCTCTTTTTAAGGATTTGTTTAATTAAATACAAGGGCAAGGCAAATAACATACAACCCAAAAGGAAACTTTTGGGTTGTATGTTATTTTAAAAAAGAGGATAATTTTATATAAATAAGCCAGTGGATGTAGGCTGCTCAATATTGATCGGCATGGAAAGCATTTGGGGATATCTACGTTCGGCAGTGGACTTGCATATGGCTGAAATTATGATGATTTAAAATAATTACTGTGATCTGCCGCGAGAACAGGTCAATTGTTGCAAATTATTAAGAACCCGTTAACATTAATCCTATTTATATACCTACATTTATTATCGTTGGAATAAAAGCAAGTGTGACTGGCGGTAATAACGACTTTGAATATAGCTATTTAAAGCGTAGTATCGGCCTTATTATAATAGAAATGTTTCCCTTGTCCGACGTTGGAGAAGAGCCAGGTGGTGGCATGGTCAACTCGGACTTGACAGGCATTCCCTAATTGTTTACCAGCTTTTTCGCCATTCACTCTCATCTCTGAGTCACCCCGATTAGTTTTGCTCGTACTTGTGTTTACATCAAAAGTTTGTAAGAGTTTATCTAGCGGAGTGGAAGTGTCTTACCCCTCGTTTTCACTACGAGATATGTATAATACAAGTCCGATACGATAAGCTTGTTCCATACACAATTATTTTACTCATAGGTATATTGAGAATCTCTTAAACAGTATTTCGTTCACACTGTGTAGCCGACAAGTATAAAACACATTTGCCTTTACACTGAATTTTGTGGCAGTCTACAACTTGTCTATTACTGACAGCGTTCTCATCTACAAAATATAGTTGTGTTTTAGACAAGTATTGTGTATTTTACTGCAAGTACTTGCCAGAAACAAGTTTTGGTCTCTATCCATGCTTGTTGGATAAAGTTATTGACAAGTCGGACGGGCAACGTTATTTTAGAGTAGGATGCAGTTGAAGCAAGTAGCACCTAAATTTTCAGAAGCTATAATGAGTTTGCGCAATGTTAAATTTCATTCTATTGTAAACTAGGTACTTCTTAAATTGTTGAATGTGTTTTAATTTGATCGATTATTTTTTTACCTATGGAAATCGCTATATGGTTTTAAGGGATTACTTTTGTGACAAAAACTCTAGTATGCATGGACAGACAACAAACTTGGTTATTTAAATATTTACAAACGTTGAACTGGATACATGTTCAAAAAATTCAAAAATTTACGAAATGAATTTGCAAAGTACATATTGAAGGATGGTGAAATGTAAACATTTTACAGAATTTAATGTAAAATTTATGATTTCGAGTAAATCAACAGAAAGAAGTTATACAGCCAAATGAATTGTAAACATTTTGACGTCACTAGCGCGCGAGTCGAGTGAGTCATTCGGCCAAATGGTGCGCGTCGACTACCGGCGCACGAGCAACCGGTACTCAAATACCTTTTCGAGAAGTTGCAATTTTGGCTCAATTTAATTATTTTAAGAACAATGGCCTTTTTACAAGTAAGTCTGCGTGTGATAGCAGATAAAAAAAGTATTGTGAACTTTATCAAGCTTTAATAAATGTCTTGTCTGAATTACAATAATCATAACTAACAAAAAAAAAAAATCAGGACATAAAAAAATTATGTTTCTTCGTCCACATTACACTAGATCAGCATCGCTTACTAGATCATCATCTTATTTGAATTCAGAGGCCCGACAATCAGAGAGTCGGTTTGAACACTCAACTGTAATCTCGGGCTTAATTTTGTACATTTGGTATTGCCCTAAGTGCATTCCGTTCTAAATCCAGGGATAGCATCCACATCCGTATTGAGCGACCTATAATTGTAGTTACAGCGCTGCCATTAAATATCGTATACACTAAACAACCAGATGTACAAATTTTAAGCTTGTTTATATGGGGGTATTTATATTCTCTGGGACGTCTGAATAGAATTTAAGATATTTTTGCAACAGAAAGCTTTAATATCCCTGACAAAGTTGTGAACTACAAGAAGATTTTATGTATTCTTGTATTTGAGAGACAAAAAAATATTTTTATAGCTATTTCGCTTTTATTATCAGAATGATATAAACATCTAAACTTATAAAAGTCTGAATGTTAAGTCAAGATCACGGTCGACTGCCCCATGTATAATGTCCACTCTTTAGAAATCCTTGCGATACGCTGTGGCAGGTAAACAATCGTCCAACTTTAAAACATGATGTCACGCCTCTATTTTATCTTAGATGGTAAAATGTCTCGTTTGTGTGTATGTACACATAAACGGTCTTTGGTGATTATAGCTGTTGTGTCACGTGTCGCGCCCACGGTTATGTCGATTTTATCCTTACATAGACATTCGCCGGTCTTACTAATAATTTTATTCATAAAAACATATCGTTCTCAGAATTATTTCTCTTGAAATAGGTCAGATTTAGATACGGTATTATTTTCTTGTTTCTCTTACTCTTGTATAATTTTATAGGTATCGAATCTCTTTGATTTAGGTAGATCCTAGTTTCAAGGTATATAGCATTTACCAACACATTTTTGGAACATTCAGAAAATCTTTTTCTACTTCTGTCTTCATTAGGTACTCGTGTACTCGATTCGATCCGCGATTAAACGTTGTCTTGAAATATTCGCGTACATTTTGTGCGCAATATTTGTTACAACTTTATCATTGCAATTTATTATTTAAAAACTATATTGAATTTCAATTAATATACAAGCCACACATTGGATCAAACTGAGTTGCTTTGGCGGTCATTGACGCCAGTTACGTCTGATCATTACTACTTGCTTGAATAAGAACCATAAACATATCATTTTCTTCAACAAAAATATCATTGGCTATACCATGATAAGTTTCATAAATGCTACGTCTAAATTTCGTATCTAACACATACATTTAGTTCAGTGAATGTAATTTCCTCTTTTTGCGTTTCTATGACGCAAGTTTACTATTGGTTTTTGTTGAACCACCCACCTCAATGATGTCATTCTGCAGACACATCGCAACTTTTATATAACATTGTATTGAAAATGTCGTCGTCCTTATTTCTAATGTCCTGATATGGGGTCTGCGTTGAGAAACGTCCATCGGATTCGAAGCGTTGTCTTAATGCAGATCCTTATTTGTTAATAATCTTTCGACATTTAAAAGACAACTGTTACTTTCGGCAATTAACTATAGATGCCAGACATTATGAAAGCCTGTGGCGCCACGAAAACAGGTCTAAAACGATCACCGAAGTAAAGTTTTTGGATTGGTGACTGTTTGTGTAGCATTTGAAGACGAGCGATTTCGTGTTTTGTATGGGACGTTAGAACGTTGATCCCAGTTATGGTTGTACTGTATATGTGGTAGTTGTTAAAACACCGTTTTTCTAATAATTATTACATTAGGACGCGATACTACTACTTTTGCCAATTTATCTCTTACCTTGGTCTGTAAGAAGCGGCTCATGACCCAAAACAGATTTTTTTTATCATCCTCTCTTCTCGGATGTTATTAAATTTAGATTACGTTATGTCATGTATCAATAGACAACTTCAGGTCAACAGCTCTCATTATGTTTATTGCATCTTTGCCCGCATTGTAATTCAACACGAATGACTACCAAAAAAATATTTCTTCTCAGAAAAGTAATCATCATTCACTATGTGTGCTTTAATTAAATAAATTATATTGTGTTATGGAGGCAAATCACGTGCAGAGGTAGCGTGAGCGGTGAAGTGTTTACATTAACAATTTTGATATGTACGAGTTTGTTTGAGTTTCTATACACTCGATCATTATAAATAATATGAAGATCAAATAGTAATGTACATCAAAATCATGTTGATCATGTTCTGTTATATAACTACGCATTTTTTAAAAAGGATTTAAAATTTCAATTAAATTTGGTTCGCGGTATATTTTAATTGTAAACAGCAAATATTTCTTTACATACGCCCAAATTTTCCTTCGGGTTCCAGAAATCTTGCTCACTATTTAAAGGGGATCTATAAAATATAGTGGTAGCAAATTTCAGTTTTAGCCTTAAAGATATCTGGATAAAAGGTGTCAATTGGTGAGAGGTGGCTGGCCCTATGCCCACATTTACACTAGATGAGATACACCTCGGGCAAGACAGGTAGTGGAATTTATTGCAAGTGCCGTATCACACGACAGGCATTTGTTTTTATGTTACATCATTATCGAATTACCATGTCATTTAGAGACAGCTTTTGTCAAGTCCATACATTTTATTCGTATAGAATTTCGTCTTTGTTTGCGTCTCGGCTCGCCTCACAAACCAAGGTGAGGAGATTAGTGTTACTTATGTTTTTGGCAAGTAAAGATTCAAAGTTCTTAACAGACTTTAGGGGTAAATAGGAGTGGTATCGTTGCCTATTGCGTTGGTGGTTCTCGTAAATCGTGGGAATGTTGGTTCGTTAATTCAATGAAATTATTAAATCGATACGGCGTGGGACCGGCAATCCCCATTAATCATGAGGTCGTAGGTTTGATTGACACACCCAATATTCGTGTTCACGAATACAAATATTAGTCTTAATCAGGGTGATTGTTGTGTATTATATATATTAAGTATTATAATAATATATTTGTGTGTTTATCCGTTGTCTGGTAAACATTGTACAAACTTAGCTTTGCTGCTAGAAGCTATAAGAGACATTTAAGAATACTTATTTAATAGACTTTATGGGTTTAATAAAAGAAACATCGCTGCCATTGTGCGAGTTTCGAAAATCGTAAATCTTGAGAACCCCAAAATGGAGTATAATAGTTTTAATGGCACTCACACATGTTACCATACACCCACTCACGCTCTCATACACTCATTCCACACACACACGCACAAAACAGGCAATCGCAAAAAGACATTTTTGTACACAAATATATGGCCATAAATGTCTAAAATATAATATAGGGTATCAATGATTGTAAAATATTTGCAACGCTGATAATTTCAAATTCTAGTTCTCAAGAGACAGGATTACCTAGTTAAGGGACTACTAAATTTTGGCAATAAATGTTTTTTTTAATTGAAATGATAAAATCGTTATCGGCTACCGTTGTCGCCATAATACGAAAGGGGCAGTCGCAAGTCTCGCCAGTGAGGTCGTTCGCCGTCCTTGCCGTATAAGGCAGGCTCCTCTCGACCAGTTGCCAACTTGCCACTTATCATACGGCGCACGCTGTACTACCCCACACCTGCCTACTTGCTATTCAGTATCCGCGTTGTCCAGATATCTGAATTAACGCTTTTATTGTCTACTTCCTGCTACTGGCGTGCGACAGTTTTTTTTGTTGCTAAAATTAATACTTTATTTCTTACTAGCTTTTGCCAGCGACTTCGTTCGCGTGGAATAGTGACTTCCGGCAGATTTTTTGGTTTTACCCACATAGTTCCGGATCTCGCGGGATTTTTGAGAAGTTCCCGCTCCCGCGGGATCTTCGGAATAAAAACTATCCTATGTCTTTTCTCGAGTTCCAAACTATGTCTGTACCACAAATTTCACACAATTCGGTTCAGTAGTTTAGGCGTGAAGAAAAGACAGACAGACAGAGTTACTTTCGCATTTATAATATTAGTTGGATAGTGGCCTCCAGCAACTTTGTCTGGGTGACCTACTCTTTTCGTATTTTTTTTGGGTTAAATAGTAACCTTAACTTCCTTATAACACCGAAATGCCAGTCAAAATCCAGTCCGTTTATTTCGAAGATTAGCCACAACAAACGGAAATTCATATATATATTTTTTGTACTATTTACATAAATATGCATTCAATAAAAAGCTCTTCTCAAACAGGACACATCAGTTTTATGTATAAGGAGATTATATACAGTTGTATTTTTTGCAGTTATAAACAGAGTCTAGCAACTACAATGTTGTCAATATTTCGATAAGGAAAACCAATTGATAAAAGTTTATTGCCACATATACATTAAAGAATTTTAATTGCAAAATTATTAATAAGAATGAAGTCAATTATACACAATGTTGCGTTTACAAAAAAATATGATACGCTCTGTGTTTTCGTTGTAGAGTAATCCCAATTATATACGAAAGTGAATGTCACAGTCAGGGCGCTGACATAAGATAGCATTACCTAAGGCCGGTGGAATTCGGGCTATGTATCATAAATGTATGTCACCATTTTCATCATATTTATACGTTATCCCGGTTGCGATCTTAATAATCCTTTATTGCATATAAAACATAAATAGATTACAAAAGGTATTTAAAAACTAAAAGTACAAAGGTGGACTTATCTCTAGAAGAGATCTTTACCAGCCAACCCTATAAGTTGTGAATTATTTTGTAGGTACGGGATTAAATTTGGTTAAAGATCTATGTCGCGTAGATACTTGAGCTTGAGACTTGACTTGAGCGTCGATAGCCAAGTGGCGCGATCCATAGACTTTTAATTCAGAGTCGTTATCAGTTATCGCTTGCTCTGTGACTCAGAAAGCACGTTAAGCCGTTGGTCCCGGCTGTCAATAACATCTATGGCAGTCGTTATGAGGAACTGACTTCTAATATTCTGACAACTGGTTGAATCATAGACTGATGTTTCCTTTTGGGTTGTGGAGGTCAGATAGTCGCTCCATGTAATTACTGAAGCTCAGCCAAATCTGGATAGACCAGAGGGCAGATCCTGGGCTTAAGCCAGTGGCAACCGGGATAATGCTAGGACATGATGATCCCGAATCTTACGGGCCCAAAGTCCGCTTTCCTCTACCTCGCACGGTCTTCTGCAAACTTGGTTGATAAACTGCCCCGCATGTCCTTGTAACATCAAGCCAGCACATTGATATTATGTATGTTAAAAGTAGTTTGTGTATTGTTTCAGCGAGGCTTTCCGTTTGATGAGGAGGAGTCAGGAGCTTGGAGTGAGCTCGCGGCGAGACACCCGGACATAGCGGCGCGGCTGCGGCAGCGCCCCGCCACCTGGGCACGGAAGCGGCGCCCTTCCAGCCAGGACCACACTGACGGTTGGTATACTATTCTAACAACCTCGCAACTAGTTAAAAACGCAATATATTCTGCAAATATACTATACGTACTTAAGGCTTTTATACTTATATTATTTATACCTTGAACTAAATCTTATCTTTCTATTATCAATTGAGAAAATATCTTGTGGAGAGGTTAAACATTAATAAATCCGAAATGCAATCCGAAGGTTATAATAAAACCTTTTCTGTATTGCAGGTTGTGTAAACAAACGTTTGGTTCCAGATTTCGGTGACAGCTTCGGTGGATTCGACAGATTCCCCTTCGAGGACATCCCACAGGAGTTCAGAGGACATTTCCCGACACATTGGGGCCGAAGATTCGGCTCGCGCGATTCGCCGCCGCCCGCCTCCCCGCCGCAATCGCCGCAACAGAACTCCGCCGCCACACAGACCGAACGGCCCGGGCCTTCCGGACCGTCCGCGCCATCCGCAACCTGCCCCCAGCCGCATCTACCACAGTACGGACTCAGAAACACAGTCGACCTCGGCCAGAAGAGCCCCGCGGACCCCAGTCTGGTTGATGCCGACGAGAGGGGCCAGCGGTCTATGTCGGCGCCCCCCGAGAGTCGTCCAGTCGACCCCGCTCCCAAACCCAAGATGAGCGCCCAGAACCACCCCGAGCCGCCGCCGCATCCCGAGCAGCCCGCCTCCAACGTGCGGCACATCCCCATATTCGTCGAAGGCCGCGACGAGCCGGTCATCAATAGAAATGTCGATCACGGCGTGCACTACGAGCCGAAACCGCCGCCGCCGCCGAACGCCGAGCGCGAGTACTTCCCCGACGACGGGCCGGCCTTCCACCCGCCGCCCAACTTCTCGCGAGCCTTCGGGACGCCCTTCAACAAGGGCTTCCGGCAGGGCCCGCAGCCCTTCGTGCAGCAGAAGGTCTACCCGCAGACAGCCTTCGCCCGCGGCGCCTCCCCGCAGAGGTCACAGTCGCCGAAGCCCGCACCTCACGACGAGCACTACGTAAAAGTTCCAGTGCACCACTCTCCTCCCCCTCCCGCGGCCCCGCGCCGCTCGTCTCCTCCCTCCGGCCGCCAGGCACACCCCCCCGCGCCGCCGCAGCGCGCGCCGACCGCGCCCCCAGCGCCCGCCCCCGCCCCGGAACCGAAACAACAGCCGTCCCCGTCCAACGACCCCATCTCGTTTATTCTAAGCATTCAGACTGACGTTCTCAATCTCATGTCGGACGTGGAGAATTTCACCGGTACCAAAAAAGACAAAAGATATTTATACCTAGACGAGATGTTAACCAGAAATCTCATTAAGTTGGACAACGTCGAAACTGAAGGGAAAGAAAATATTCGGCAGGCGAGGAAGGAGGCCATCAGATGTATCCAAAAATGTATAGCAGTGTTAGAGGCGAAAGCCGAAAAGGGTAGCAAGGCCCTGGAGCAGCCCGGGGGTGTAGACACGGAGGGCGCAGCCACTACCGAGGAACGACAGACAGAGAACGGCGTCGAGGCGGACATGAAAGAACCGACCGAAAACGAAACCGAAGCAGCTCAATCAGTACAACAATCCGTCCAGTCCGAGCAAAAGGAAGAATCGAAAGTTCAGGGCAACCAGGAAACCGAAGCGAAAGAATCTGCAGAACCTCAGGCCGCCGACACGCGACCCGACGAGAACTCGGCCCCGGAACAGAACACAGAAAACAAAAAGGACCCAGAAGTCTTAGATAATAATGTGAGCCCCAAAAAAGGCACGAAAAATATTAAAAAGCGAGATAAAAGTAAAGATAAGAAAGAATCTACACAAAATAGTGATAAGGAACCCACGGCCGAGGAGCAGAAGGCGGAGGTGATGCAAATAGATGATAAAGGAGATAAAACGCAAGCTATGGACGTAGATGGTGCTGCTAGTCAATAAATTTAGCTTTGCCTTAGTGAATTATATGTGTAGACACACTTATGTTTGATGCACGGGCCTCAGTACTATTTATAAGCCTTCCCTCCATACTTCCTGTCTTAATATTTGTGCATTAACAACACTGGTGTTGACATGTATAGTATATTTTATGTTTGTACAATATATGTTTTTAATATTTAAACAAATGTTAAGAGTTGACTGTTCTCCGTATATTGAAGTCCTAATATTTAATTAATTTATTGTTTATCATTACTTGATGACAACATTTTCATAATAAATATTAAGTTCGGAATTTGCTTTGTTTAATTTTCAACCTTTCAATAGTAATGCAACATGAAGTAAAGGAAACCACGTTTTCAGAAATGATGTACTTTAATTATTATACCAATATAACGATTTTAGAAATAACACATTCCGATTGATAAATACTGCATACAGGAGGCCTAGACAAAGGAATCGTTGGCAATTCGATATAAGATTTCGTCTTCGTTTTTAAAATGTTACTTCATCTAAGCCCATAAGAGTGTCGGGGCACATTGATCGATTTTACAACAAAAAAAGAACGTTCACATTAATTAATATTACTACATAATAATATTTATAAAAATCTTTATTTATAAAATAAGTCATAATCTTGAAAGAAATTTTTAACAATTTCCTTGACTTATGTTAGTCAATATAATTTAACCCTTTGCCTGCGGTAAAAAAGAAAACAAAAGATAGTGGACAACACTTACAGCTTACGCTGGCTTATTCCACTTTTCCCCGTTGGATGATCCCCATTGATGGGGATTAGTGAACTTTATGTTCACTATTCCCCGTTGACCCACAATTTTTATTTAATGGGGATAAGTGAACTAAAATGTTCAATAATCCCCATTAGGTAGGTACGTTAAAAAAATAAAATATATGAATCATGTTACACTTATTAATTGAAAATATAACTTTCTTATACCTAATAAAATCATTAATTTAAATAATTGTACAATTATTAATTTAAAATAAAAAATATAACTTTCTTATACCTAGTAAAATCACAGATTGTACAATTATTAATTTAAAATAAAAAATATAACTTTCTTATACCTAATAAAGTCACAGATTGTTACAATCATTAATTTAAAATTGTAGCATGAAAATATTGTGCCACTTGTTTATGCTCTCATGAGCCATAAAAATCAACAAACATATGAAATTTTATTTAGTATGCTAAAATCTGCATTACCTGATTAGAATCCAGAAATATTTAAATGTGACTATGAAGTGGCTCCGATGAACGGCTATTATATCTATTAGCGGCTATTATTTCCATTTCACCCAGGCAATATGGAAGAAAGGAAAACAACTCGAACTAACAAAAGATAAATTAACCAGAAGACAAGTTGCACTTAGCACTGCTTTGGCTTTGTTACCATCAGATAAAATCATTGCGGGTTGGTTTTATGTTGCCTCTCAAAGCCCTAATGACGATAATAGCAAGGAGTTTAGAAATTACATGCTCGGACAATGGCTACAAGATGATTTTATTAAAACTTACTTTACTTACTTTTTGTAATAAAATAAAATAAAAATAAAAAAAACTTAAATTAATAATTGTACAATCTGTGATTTTATTAGGTATAAGAAAGTTATATTTTTAATTAATAAGTGTAATAATCTGTGATTTCATTAAGTACAAGAAAGGTATATTTTTTATTTTAAATTAATAATTGTACAATCTGTGATTTTACTAGGTATAAGAAAGTTATATTTTTTATTTTAAATTAATAATTGTACAATCTGTGATTTTATTAGGTATAAGAAAGTTATATTTTTAATTAATAAGTGTAACATGATTCATATATTTTATTTTTTTAACGTACCTACCTAATGGGGATTATTGAACTTTTTAGTTCACTTATCCCCATTAAATAAAAATTTTGGGTCAACGGGGAATAGTGAACAAAAAGTTCACTAATCCCCATCAATGGGGATCATCCAACGGGGAAAAGTGGAATAAGCCCTTACGCTTACCTCTCACATTGAGAGCAAGGGAACGTAAGCTAATTGCGATGACTAAGGCTGTGTCCCCAGGAGGCAAACTGTTAGCGGCCGACTGAGTTTGCGGCGTACCGATTTAGTACGCCCTTACATATATTTGAAATGGAGTGTCCATAGTCTGCTAGTTTTGCGCTCACTATACGCAGTTAGCAGCGTCGGTCTCTCAGTCTTGCAACTCAGTCGGCCGCTAACAGTTTGCCTACTGGGGACACAGCCTTAAAGATCTAAAAAAGCGCGTTACGTAAAGATAAATTATATGCTACCAGCCTAACAAGTAACGCACGCGCAGCGAAAATATATAAACGTGCCCTTAATTAAAAATTGTTTATACTTTACAATGCTAGGTAATTATCACAGAAGCATTTTGATTATACACTTTGGAAAATAATTCTTATAATTATATTTATTATAAGTTCTAAGTAACTAGAGCTCAAACGTGTTCACTTTCGGATTGTTATCGAAACTGGAAAAGAAACTAATAACGTTGGTAAAACTGGTTAACTACATAAAAAACAAGAGATTTGTCGACCCTATTCTGCGCGCAAACTCGCATTTATCCTTGTTATGGTGATTAAAAAAAAATTCTAGTGTCTACAAAAACTTTTCACCGCTTCACTCCTCTAAACGTTTTGAAAAAAAAAATTATTCTATTTATTGTAGCAAATCGTCATTTAAAAAAGAACAATACAAATAACTCACAAACACGATCAACGCTTTTGTTGCGTATTGTTTTTCAGATTCACACTTACTATTTGGTATATCTTCAGACCACAGAAATTATCTCAATTCAGATAATCATGCTCTAAAACCATAAAAGCTGTTGAAGAGGCCTATTTTCACTGGACTTATTATTAAGATGATGATGTTGATGAAATGATCACTCCCATTCCTTCATAACCCGATCCCAATCCTCATCACTAATGAACGGCTTGTCGATACAGTTGATCATATACTCCCCGCAGTAGAGGCACTCACTAGCCACAATGTCGTCAATCTCGTTTTTCAGCACCTCCCGTAAGGGCAGCCCGTTTGACGTCACCGTTGACAGCTCTATGTTTGGCCTCACTGACAGTTGACGTTGGAGGTCTGCTAGCTTGTTTCGGCGGGCCGGACCTGCGCAGTCACCAAAGTAAGTTAAATAACAATTATAATGATGAAGCACAGGTAACTCAGCGGTACTAGGTGGGAAAAAAGCGCTCCAGTCTCCGCAGTATGGTCAGAAACGATTACCAAAGTAAAGCGTCACAGAAGTCAGTAATTTTTAGAAGTGTTTGATATTAAATTTCGATTCACGATGAACAATTTTCGGCATTTACAAGTAATATCAAACGCTTCCGTATTTTTATTATGTGGTAATCGTTAAGCCTAATTGGACGGTTTTAAGAAATCAGCAGGAAGCCACACGCCTTCTGCCAGTCCATGTCTATCCATCGACCACGCGGTAGAGGTTATGACCCAATACCATCTCACCTTGGTTTTTGTAGGGAGCCTGATCCCAGTAATTAATTCGTCCCTTCTTAGTGTTAACGACGACAAGTGTTACTTATTTAAGTATTGCTTTACAAATTAAATGAGGTCGTTATATTTTCGTAACAAAGCAGTCAATGGTATGACAAAGAATAAATTTTGCTTTTATTTCTTGATATGGTATAAATAAATTTTGCTTTTATTTCTTGATATGATACAGTACATATCGCTTTTATTGTTGTTAAAAATATATCGAAATTCCATTTGTTCGTAAAAGTTCAACGAATCTAAATGATCCTGTTGATCTTAAAGACAGTATAGCGTATAGCGAATAGCGTCACAATTATAGACAAATAAATCTTAAAATGAAAACAAAGAGGGAAAACCTCACCAAGTATGGGCTGTATCTCGGTGAGCAGACAGTCTCCGTGGAAGCGATGTCCGCACGGGAACAGGTAGAATGGCCGCAGCAGCAGTGCGATGTCGCACAAACAACACGCCGCCTCCACAGGCACCAGCGCGCTGCGGTTGCGGAACGACTGGATCTCGGAGCGGACCTGTGGTATCATGATCAAATAATAAACCTTGTATAGGATTAGAGATACTATTAACCAAATTGTATCATGTTTATAACCAATAAATTTTGACGACCGATATGGCGTGGAGGTCAGTATACCTGCACTTCACTCGAGAGGTCGTGGGTTCGATTCCCACACAGGACAAATCTTTGTGTGCATGAACATGAATATTTGTTCTGGTCTGGGTGTTCTCCTATGTATCTTAAGTATGTATTTACAAAAAAAAAAGTATTTATGTATGTTTATCCGTTATTTATTATCCATAACACAAGTTCTTAATGATACTTATCTTGGAACTAAATAATTGGTGATTGTATTTAAAAAAAAAACAAAAGTACTATTTCGTATTTTAATTAAACATGGGGAAATATGTTACACACATATGCAATCACGTCTGCTTCCCCAAAGGGCAGAGGCATACTATTCGCCAACACTTCGCTAATCATATTGTTGGTAATACGTGGCGAGCCCATTGCCGCTTACCGGGAGTTGTATGTTCGCCAGAGCTTTGTCCGTTGATCGGCAGGTGCTCTACTTGCAGGTGAGGTTGGCTTGGGCTCTTGAGATCCGGGTAGGATGCCCATACACTAATAAAATATGTTGGATGGTCGATTTCTACACAGTAAATCAGTCTTGAAGGATCTGGACCAAATCCTTAGCGCTTAAAGTATCTTTCAACACGTTTTCTTTCTATATGTGTTCTTATCCATGTTTCTGTTTATATATGTATTTTGAACCGTATGGATTTAAATCAGTCAACCAAAACAACCAATGAAAAATTTCAACTTGCTTTATCTGATAAAGGGCTAGCTTAAAATTAATGAATTCAAGCTTAGCTTTATTCCAAAGCGCTTGTGAACGTCACTTAAACTTCACTAGAGCGGGAGCCTGCTTAATGAAAAAAAAAACATGAATACAAATTATCATGTCTGATTCCCGTAGGTTTCATCCTTCCACTTGCTACGAACCTATTTATTTCGAACGGAAAATCGTCAAATAACTGTCTCCCGCTGTGAGTGAACCGTCCGGTTCAGAGAGTGTATCAGACTTTTACTGCCTAAAACCCATGTATGTTTTTTCTTTTGCCTGTTATTTCCAGAGCCGCGGTAACCCTTTTGTACAACCGCAACCCCGGCCCTGTATAACTACTTAGTTTTTAGCTTAATAAAGAACATAACGTAAAGCAGAGATCACATCCTTCCACTTACTACAACCCTAACACACATTATTAGGTTCATTCACTTACAAATTCAGCAGATTTCGTAGCTTCTTCCATTTCAGCTTTCAATTCCTCAATTTGACTGTTGTACTCCTAAAAACACAAAATATAACAAATTTAAAAAAGAAAAATTATTTAAAACGAAAACAGTATTTTTCTGCCTCGTTAGAGTCACCGACAGACTGACTGACTGACGGACAATCCCCTCCCTCCTTTAGAATCACGACAGGCTGACTGACAGATGCCCCCAATAAGAGTCAACCACAGACTGACAAATCTTGAGAAAAACCACTACAGACAGATAAACTGACAAACCTTGACAAATTCTGACAAAGAACCCATTTGCTTCTATTCTCTTTCATTGTTATGTAAAAATATATCAAATTTCCATTTTGTGTGTGAATGTTTGACGAATCTAAATGATCACGTTGATGTTTTTTTTTATTTTTTAATAATGGCTTTGTGCGTCTAGCACATATAGCCAGTGTCAAGTAAGTGATATATTAATAATATATAATTCGTAGTAAATGAGATGATAAATGGTAAATGAGGTACCCTCCCCTAAGCCCCTTGAGTCCTCAGTAAAGATGTGAGACTATAGTGAGATCTCAAATGGACTCCTTGAAAAAAATTGAAAAGTGATGTTGCACTGCTTTGTTTGATTTACCAACACTCATGTATATTTACAAACACTTAACGGTTAATAATCCACCGTTATTACACATTAATGTAAGACATATCACAAATTTTAGAATATAAAACAAAACAGCAGAAATGACGCTTCACTTTCCCGCCAAGAAGTCTATATTGATCTTAAAGACAATATTTTATATTTATATAATATACTTTATATTTTATTTTATTCAAGATTGAAGATGCTGAGTAGAGGCCTTTGTCCGAAGATGGATCTTCAAGGGCTGCAACACATAGATAGATAGTCGTAGAAAACTTCACTTTTAACACAGAGATCTTTAAATGAAATGTGTGAAAACGATATGACATTCCCTTAGTTTACCATTAGGCAAGAATTTTTTGGAAAGCTTTGGATTTATTGAAAAGACACATACCTCTAACGACTGGCAGATGGGGTCCCGGAAGTGGTCGATGGTGACTACGTCGCTAAAGAACGGCAGCACATCCTCAATCTTGAGCAGCGGGCACTCGCGCAGGAAACTCATTGCGTCTTGCAGGTTCTGGTTCTTTGTGATTACATGTTCCGCTGCAATATAAATAAATATTCTCTTACAATCACACCAATTATTTAGTTCCAAGATAAGTATAATTAAGAACTTGTGTTATAGTTTAATCGCATGCGGGTTTACAGCAGGGTACACATCTAGCCGTAATGTATCAGATACTGTATCAAGAGAGTACAAAGGCTCTGCTCGCGCGTGGTTCGCAGGGATATCGCAGCGGTATCACTGCGAGCACGAAGGAGGCTTGCAGTATGCGCGTGAAGTTCGCAGCTAGATACGGGATGACAGTGGACGAGTCGTACACACTTGAAGGTTGGATATGTTACATGCTGCGTTACGTGTTACATGGCAGGTGAGTACCCTGCTTAACGGACGCAAACCCGCTCGAAAGAAAAAAAAGTCCATAAGGATCAAATTATGTTGTATATACCTATACGGAGCCACAGCCCACGCTGCACCTCCGTGTCTTCAGACATGTCCGCCACAGCCTTCGCTAATGGCAACTCCACGTCGAGAGCCAGTTCCACGGCGGCTTCCCACAGCCCGAGCAACGCTGACAGCTTCACACACGCACTCGATTGGTTTTTTTCGCGGCATAATCTAAAGGCATGGACAATAAGTTTTAAAGGTCTAAACGCAGTCAAAAACGTAGTTTCTACTGGTTCAGTATTTTGCTGTATCTGACTTAAATCTGTAGGTGTAAATTTATTGGCTGCTAAGAGATTCTACCAAGGTCTTGAGATCCCAAGCCAACCTCACCTGCTAGTGGTGCACCTGCCGATCAACGGACGAGGCTCTGGCAAACACACAAAAGTTCCCGGTAAGCGGCAATAGGCTCGCCTCCTATATAATTGGCGAAGTGTGGGCGTATAACATGCATCTGCCTACCCCTTCGGGGAAACAGGCGTGATTGTATGTATGTAAATTTATTGCATCAGCCTGTACAATCTTATTTCTGTGGGCTTGTTTGCCACACAGGATCATCTTTGTGTGCATATATTCTGATCTGGGTTTCCTTATGTTAATTAAGTAGGTATTACAAAATATAGTATTTATGTGTGTTTATTCGTTCTTTAGTATAATTGTTTACTTATTCAGGTATATTGTTTCCTGATCGTCAAAAATGCTAGATATATTTTTATCCAATCCGCATTTATCTGCGTGATGAAGTAGTTTATTTGGGTCACCACTCAAAACGACCACTACGAGGCTCAGGCCACCACAAATGCCCATTGAAAATGCTAAATGCAGTGTCAGATGTTGAAGGAAATTTTATTTCGACTTACCTCAAAGCATAATGCACGTCGTAATTTACAAGCGCAATATCTTGTCCTTGGCGATCTAAGTATTTCAATAAACATGTTGGGTCATGTTCTGCATACAGAGTCAGCAAATAATTATGAATTGCCGTGTCTTTGACATTGTAGTTCTCTATCATGATCTCTAGATATCTAATTATTTCTGTGACGTGCTTCTCGTCTCTTTCACACGAAAGTAACGCTGGCAGCAATTTGGAGGGACTTAGTCTATTCCCTTGAGAAACTAATGCATTAACAGTTTCCTTTGGACATTTCTCAATTAACGTTGGGGTGAATTGATAAAACAAATCGGCTTTCTTAAGAGACTGGAGCATATTTACAGCTTCCAAATACGATTTCCTATAAATGTGTTGAGCTATTACATTCTCATAATCGTTATTCATCAATGACAACTTTATTAAATTCTCCTTGTCACCGTGTGAAGACATAAGGTCGTATATCACTGGCTTAACATGTTGCATGCAGTCAGATACTTTTGGATGTATCAAAAACACTTCAAAGTCGCTTTGAATGGAGTGATATTCATCAGTATCTCCTTTTAGAGTCCGCCTTAAAAGCGCAAGTTGGGATAAAAACAGCTCAGTCATCCATATTATTAACATTGAATTTAGTGTTTTCTCATCTTCATCCAAGGTTTCTAAACGTTTGAACAAGTATACTCTAAGTGCGTTAATTTGTTCTTTGTCCAGAAATTTGAGACAAACTTTTTCAAAACTACTTTCGGTTTCAGCATAAATTTTTGCGCTCTCCACATAATTTTCTCTTTGGAACATTAGTTCCGCGTGTTTGACATTTATCACATCTATGAAGGCAGGATTGTGATGGCAATATTCCTTCGCTAAATCAAATTGTTCTCTGTCACAATATATCCTCCAGACGTTTCTCTCTTCTCTGACCACTTTATACCTGAACACAGCTTTTTCAGTGACAGCCCATATTGTTTTACGTTTAGAGTCTTTGACCAAGTTTTTCAGTTTGCCATGAGTAGCTGAGAAACTTTCTTCATGAACTACTTCCTGGTTGAGAATTGAAATGGCTTTGACTTTATCCGAGTACATGAGGAGAATGTGAAATTCAGTGAGAACAAAGGCAAGGGGTGACTCCTCTTTCGTTTCGGATTCGGAATAATTTATTAGCTCTCCTTTGGTAAACAAGGAGTTGGAATTATGTTGTGAGGTGGGATCCAACTGTAAAAGAATAATTAAGTCTATATGTGTCTGATACTAATCAAATTATTGATATAAAGAAATATGTTGGCAGTATCGACAGCTATATATATTGCTGTACTAAGTGTGTCCTAGACTGGAGACCAAAGCTCGGAAAGCGTAGTAAATGAAGCCCTACAGCTAGGCGGAGCGATGACATACGCAAAACGGTTGGCAGTGGTACTGGCAGCAAATGAACATCGAGCTCATGGGTGTGCCAATGAAGAAGCCTATGTCCAGCAGGGGACAAGCTAAACTAATATACATATACATTGAATTTAAGATAACAATTATATACAAATTTTACTCACCTGACCATAAAATACTCCTGGCTCAGTCAACCAAGCAAATGTTTTCGGTGTATTGTTATTATCAAAGAAGAACTGAAGTCTGGAATATTTGAGTGTAGATGGAATCTCCTGAAATCCAGTCTCAGTAGTGGTGAGGTATGGATAGAAAACAGATTGCAGAGACTGCTTTCCTTCAGTGGTCAATGTGTTCCCTATGAACTGGTAGAGTCTTGTTGGTGTTGTAATGAAAACAAAGAACTTGCTAGAGCTTCCCACTCGGTGAAACTGGATGCCAGTTATAGGTGTGTCTTTGCCACGACCTATGTCAAAGATCTGAAATAAAAACCAACATTATAAGGAAGTATTATTTAAAGTTAAAAGACACAAAAAATTTAACAATAATGAATACTGAGAATCAACTACGATTATATTGTCCGGTTGAACATAAAAATTCCCGGTAAGTGGCAATAGGCTCGCCACTTATTAGGAAGGAACAACTTTATCTTTGTCGAAGTGTGGGCGTATAATATGCCTCTGCCTACCTCTCGAGGAAACAGGCGTGATTATATGTATGTATAGTAGTTGTAAAGATTCTCAGACTATTCTCACAACCCAAATGAGCTTGCATGCAGATAAAGTGCAGATTGGCAGAGACAGGTGTGTCTGGCTGTTAGTCACTATTTTCAAGATTAAGACTGCTTTGGGACCACAACATTATGCATTAAGGAAACTAGAAGAAGTATACATTACCAAACCATCTATGTCCCTACTTCCATATAAAGGAAGATAATTAGGCAGCTTGTAAGGAAAAAACAATAGATTAGATAGTTTAACTATGATCTCTTCTTAAACAAACATGGTCTAATAACATTGATAGTTACTACATAGAGAAAGGGTCACATTAATAGAAAATTTCGTGTAACCAAACTTGTTTTGAAGTAACGGTGGAATATTGAACCCTTATATTATATATTAGGTCGGGGAAAAAGTCTTTTCGCATAACGTAGGTATAAACTTATTATAAAATTTTTTTGACTGTACTATTTGTGTATGGCTGGTTTTGGTAACATTAAAAAGGTTCCATTATAAAGAAAAGAAAAAAATAAAAAAAAGTAGTTTCCCGCTATTTTTCATTTGTTTTTCTCTCCTTTAAAATGAGTGAATCTAATGAAGAAATTCGATACATTTTAAAATTTTATTATAAAAAAGGCAAAAATGCAACTCAAGCAGTGAAAAAAATTTGTGATGTTTATGGACCTGATGCAGTGTCAGTAAGAGTAGCACAAATTTGGTTCAAACGTTTTCAGTCCGGAAATTTTGATGTTAAAGATGCACCTCGCTCTGGTCGCCCTGTTACGAATAAAATGGACGCCATTTTTGAAAGAGTGGAGCAAGATCGGCATATTAGTAGTTACGATGTAGCTGAAGAACTGGGAATTGACCACAAAACAGTTTTGACCCATTTGAAGAAAGCTGGTTATACAAAAAAGCTCGATATTTGGGTGCCACACGAGCTCACTCAAAGAAACTTAATGAACCGTGTACTCATTTGCGATTCATTATTGAGACGTAATGAAACCGAGCCGTTTTTGAAGAGATTGATAACTGGCGATGAAAAGTGGATCACGTACGACAAGAACGTGCGAAAAATGTCGTGGTCGACAGTTGGCCAGGCTTCACAGACTGTGGCCAAACCTGGCCTAACACGAAATAAGGTGATGCTGTGTGTATGGTGGGATTGGAAGGGCATTGTTTATTATGAGCTTTTACCGCCCGGCAAAACCATCGATTCTGATCTTTACTGCCAGCAACTGATGAGATTAAAGGAAGCAGTCGAGAGAAAACGGCCGGAATTGATCAACAGGAAGGGTGTGGTCTTTCATCACGATAACGCTAGACCACACACATCTTTAGCCACTCAGCAAAAATTAAGAGAGTTCGACTGGGAGGTCCTAGTGCATCCACCATATAGCCCTGACCCCCCCCCCCCTAAGATTTTCACCTGTTTCGGTCTCTGCAGAATTCTTTAGGTTCTGTAAGGTTGACCTCAAGAGAGGACTGCCAAAACTATTTGTCCCGTTTTTTTGATCAGAAGTCCCAAAGTTTCTACAGTAACGGGATAATGTCTCTGCCCACAAAATGGCAGAAAGTTATTCAACAAAACGGTACATATATATTGTAAATAAATGTAAATAAACTTTGAAAAAAATGTCTTGACTTTTCATACAAAAATACGAAAAGACTTTTTCCCCAACCTATTATATATATATATATTGTACCCCAGGTGTATAATGTCTCAATAAAGGTTATTATTATTATTATACATTTAAACATGTAGGTATCAAGGCCAGAGCCTTGATGATTTCCATCTGCCTGATGAAGGATTTCTGATTAGCTCATTAAACCTCATATATTTGCCTCATTCTTTGATGACCTTTTGCCTATCGTAAGGAGCTGATGCATTCCAAAAAAATAAGAGTACTCCCCTCACGTGACTATACATAAATGCCATTATGTTTGATGTCTGAACTACATAAAAAGGAAAGTTTTATACCTGTCTCCAGTACTGCTGATTAGCAGTAAACATTTTGTCACTATCAGTCTCGAGTTCAGTCTCCAATATGTGTCCATGAGACGTACCAAGTAGTATCGACCCAGTACTAGTTTCTGAAGTGTTCTCATAGTTCCACCCAACCTCAGTCACTTCATAGTTCTTTGATTTGCTTACAGATTTCAGCTTAGAGCTGTTGCGGTGAAGGTAGACTAGTTCTGGGTATCCGTCTCTATTCTTAGCAGCGAAGGCTAGCAGTAAATGGTAACCAAGAGGGTCCAGGAATATTCCTGTCAGCTTTGAATTGGGGTAAAACTTGGCATATTCAAACTCTGAAATAATAATAAAGCAAGACATTTAAACTTATATTTCAATACTGTGAAAACCACTACATAAGTCATTTATTAGATGTGTTTGTGTACAAAGTTATGAACACACACAATAATCAGCAACTGTTTTTCTAAAAAGACCACATTTTGGATAATAGGGTAAAGAGATTGACTGCAAAAAAAATATTTTACATCATTTTATTCATCAGCCAGTGCTGACTATTGATGATAAAAAAAAACCTTCCGTAAAGAGTGCCAACCATCCCCGTTGGCTATAGAAACAAATTATCCTTTAATAAGTCATTGGTTTATCTTGCTACTGTTTGTGCTACTATTAACATGTTTTAGCTCCAACATCCATCAGTCTGTTTGGAGAAAAGACTGGCTGTAGGTGTGGGCCAGTCACTTCTCATACTAATCTCTTTTGAGCCAAACTTGAATAAATTATTATGACTTAGATTGGAAGCCCAATGTTGATAGCTTTAGTTCTCTGGTGAATTACTTCACTATGAATTCTATCTGCCAGATAATTCCTAAGAAATGCACGCTTCATCCCATGCTGTGCGCTTTTTGTATAATTTATGTATTCAGTTAAGACATACCTTCATGTTTATCTGGCTGCTTCAGATCCAGTCTAAATATTTTTCCATTAGCCATTGCCAGTACCAAGTAGTCGTTGGATACAGCTACGTGTGTTATGGTGTCGGAAGGATTAAAATTCATCTTGTTTTTAGAGAACATTGGAGTATTGTCTTCCATTTGCACATTTATGTATCCTGATGAAGTCATAGGTTCCGAAACTCTTTTACTCTTTAGTGAAATTTGTGAAGCTTGCTCATATTGATCCAAAATTGACGTCATCGTAGATAGATCTTTAATCCCAGACAAAGCTAATAATCAATAAAACTTGCTGACACTACTAACTATTAAATTCAACTATGTACAAAAAAGTAAATTATATAGTTTTACTGTGAACTTGTGAAGCAAATAGTAAACAAACTCGCCCAGTTTGCCCAGCCATTATTATAGTGTCAGCAATGTCAGTGTCAATACTGTCAGCGTCAGTCAATGGCAGAGAGGTCTTGAAAACAAGCGCAAGCCTTAATATAAACTATGATCTTAGAGTAATATAAAAGTACATATTTATCATTAAATATCTAAGAAAAAACGAAAATTATAGTTTGAAGTATATTTTTACGTTCTCTGTTATATGTAAACACTGACATATTCTCATCGAATACAGTCAAGAAAAACTATATTCAAAACGGTTTTCTATTGACAGCCATTTCGTTCGGCTCGTGATTTTGGTACATAAACAAAAAAGATGGTGATAATCGAATTTAAATCTTAAGTGTGGGTGATATGCTTCAATATTCTCATTTTGGGAAGAAATGTTATCGAAGAAAGTTATAAAATATAAATAAAAGTTAGATTCGATATAAGTACTAATGCTTAATGAATATAAAGTGTCTTTAGTCGTTGATAGAACTTGTTAAAGCGACTAATTTATGTTTACATAAAACTTGAAAATTTCGAGTGTCATGCTCTGCCTTCCAAATTGTGTGACCTTGAAAGTTATCAATCTTTTTTTCATTATCAACGAATTCCGATTGAGTGCTCTGAATTTATAGTATTACTTTATGTCTGTATCTAAGTATTGACAAGTCAACACAGTAAAATGGTATGGAAAATTGTTTCGCCGACTTTGAAATTCAGTCGTAAGTTTCTAACTTTTTATTATTAATTATCGTTTTATTTTATTTACCCAAAAAATCTGGTCAAAAATACTCTTTCATCCCTTAGTAACACTCATATATTTAATTTATAAATGTTTAGCAGTATGCAGGTAATATACTACTAACTTTACTGGATTCATCCTATATAAAATATTTTTTTTTTATAAAATTATATATGTTAATGCTTACTAAAGAAATAAGAGGTACCTACTTAACTAATTACAGTACAGGGAAAGTAGATATCCAAACTGGTCTGAGCCCTGTTTTAAGGCATCATCAACCGGTTCAGTATCAAGATCCTTGTTCCAGTGTGTAGTCATTAAATTTAGGTGTCCACTAGTTTCCTAAAATTTATCGATTACATCTTCTAAGAGAAGTTAATTAATGTAATTATTATTGTAAAAGCAGTAGAAACACATTGGCATGTTCCATGCCAATGTCCTAGTGAACTCGCCTTGCTGCATCAAAATATTTACAAGGTAACACATATAAAAACCAAACTAAAAAATTTTTTTTTTACTTTGACTTTTGTTATTACTACTGAAGTTAGTGTCTCAAAAACCAATGGGTTGTGGAGGTCATAACTGTTCACTGCTCTGAGATAATTCTGTGTGTGTGATTTCCACACAAGAGAAATATTTGTGTGCATGAATATGAATACTTATATTAGTCTGGATGTCCTATGTATGATACCTAATATTTTTTTTTTTTTTTAAAAACAGCGGGTTGGGCATTGAAAATACTGTAGTCCCACAAAACTATTTGCATAGTTTGTCTGTGGGATCACAAGTCTCTAACTTACAAAATAAAAACTTAAATGTTAAGTTAAGTGTGCTAAAAAATAATTCTTAAGTACATACACACATACATTCATGTCTGTTTTCCCGAAGGGGTAGGCATAGGCATATTATACGCCCACATTTCGCCAATTATACAGTTGGTCCCTCGTAATAGGTGGCGAGCCTATTGACGCTTACCGGACACTGTTATGCTCGAGCTTCCTCGGTTGATCAGCAAGTGAGGTTGGCTTTGGCTCCTTAGGTATTGGTAGGACCCCTATATACCCACACTACACCTCTTAAGTGTACTATTAAAAACATATCGCACCCCCGGTGCAATACTGTCACTTATGCAAAAATGTAGTTTTTCAGGAGAAGCATTTAAAACTTTGACACCTCACAAAACAATGACTTTAAGATATACCGATGAGATGAATAGTCTATACTAAACTGTCAACTATCAACTTTATTTTTGGATAAATACCTGTCTCTTTCTAATTGCTTTAGGACCATTTTAAAGTATTTAACTCATTTTTGTGTTTTTTGCAAAAGTGACAGTGTCGCACCGGGGGTGCGATATAATATGTCTATTGCACAGTACTCATAGTACAAGCTCTGCATAGTTTAGATGTCCAAGAACATTTTTTAATATTCTTATTTAATTTGTATAATTCTAAATGATGGTTTTGTATAGAAGCTACAACACAATGTTCAAGAGTTCTTGTGGCGCAAAGCCGCAGTTTCACCGTGCAGCTGACGGAGCAACAAGCGTCCGTACGCGACTCTATCCGAAGGTTTACAGATGAACAACTGAAGCCAAAAGCTGCCGAACTGGACAAGGAAGCAAGATTTCCATTTGAACCAGTAAGACACAATTTTTTCTAATGTCATACATACTTTTTTTTAAATATGGTCAATGATCAATCAAGGTGGAAAAATACTCTGGCCGAAATGATGATGACTCTTCTTTTTATTTTAACATACCTATTTAAATTTAACTGTTCAAATTAATTTTCAATATTCTAGTAGTCCATTTTTCAAATGACTATTTTCATAAATTAAAATCAAAATTTGTCTGTAATGGCATCTTTATAATGCTATACCATATCAGGGCAAAATATTTAGGCCTATTAGGTATTTACCATAATTTTTCCCATGTATATTAAGTATGTATGTACAAAAATATGCATTTTTGTATGTATTTAGTATCCATAACACAAGTTCTTAATGATACTTATCTTGGAATTAAAAAAATTGGTGTAATTGTCTTAAGGTAATATTTTTTTATACCTATAAATATTTTAAAGTTTTTGTCTTTGTTTAGATAAAGCAACTGACTAAAATGGGGTTCATGGGTGGAGCAGCCTCCAAAGACCACGGTGGCTTAGGTTTGGACTACCTGTCCCTGGCCATTGCCATTGAAGAACTGTCAAGAGGGTGCGCCAGTACTGGCATGATTCTCTCTATACACAACTTTTTATACGTAAACTTGGTAAATGAGAGAGGTACCCCAGAGCAGAAGGAAATATTCCTCAAACCCTACACAAATGCAGGATCTCTTGGGTGTTTTGCACTCAGTGAAGCTGGTAAGTCTTTTAACATTCCTCGACTTTTATTTCTCAATATTTTTAAATCAGATATTTATTTGTCACACTAAGGTAACAAAGTTCTTATAAAGATCCTCAATGGCACGGACTCTATGCCATAGAGACATGGTAGATACCTTAGAGGTCATTCATAAATTACGTCACACGAATTTCGTAATTTTTTGACACCCCCTCCGTCCTTATCACAGCTGGTCGCACTTGTGGGACTCCCACCTCCGTATAGCAAGAAATAATTACATCGAAACAGCAGTTTCCAAATTTGCATAGGACCTGGAATATAAAATGTTACATCACGAAATTTAGGATCCTTCACATTTCCTTGTCACACCATGTCACACTTCTCCATCCCCCGTTCGTGTGGGGGGAACACGTGTGACGTAATTTATGGATAGCCCCTTAGTGGCTTCTGGAGAGCATATCCTTATACACATTGCTAAAATATCTATAGGAAGTGACCAAAATATCTACATTAAATTTGCTCTAGTTACACAAAGGTCTAAATACGTCTTAATAAGTCTAAAGAGGGCGCACTTTAAAATCATTCAAATCTTTAAATTGTTATCCTTTAAAATAATAAAAGTTACACTCCTGTATTTGTGGCAGTTCCCAAGTACATTTACCAATAATTGTACTATTTACAAATACCGTATGTTACAGACGCGGGCAGCGACGTGGCCAGTATAATGACGGCTGCCAAGTCCGATGGAAACTACTGGGTGCTGAACGGCATGAAGAGCTGGGTGACCTCAGCCATCGAGGGCTCAGCTGCAATCATCTTCGCCACTGTAGACCCAGCGCTCAGGCATAAAGGACTTGCCTGTAAGTAGTAGATCTTATTCGTCCCTTTCCTTTCCCGAACTAGACAAATACTCATTTATTGGTAATACAACATTACACGTCACAGGAAAGAAAACATACATAATTATTAGAATGAAATTAAATTACAATAATATTAGGAATTAATAATGTCAAAATAATAAAAATGTCAATATCAGTTGAATTAAGAAATTTGAATGCAATTATTATAAATAAACGGTCAATAATTATATAAATGAAAATAAAGCAAAATGTAATTTTAGATTCTTACTTAATTAAATTACATATAACACAATACAATTAAAATTAAAAATCTTAAGAATTCATTACTTCATAAATTCATGTCATAGAACGTTTGCTCAAGAAGATATTTTTTTAACCTCTCTTTGAAGGCGGGCAGGCAAGGAGCCGCCAACACGGCCCGAGGCAATTTATTATACACAGACGGTCCCATGATACGCCAGACGTATACATGCTGGTTTTAGGAACAGCCCTTACACTTTGCAGACTATTGGCACTTACTTGCACGAAAAATGTGTGATTTGTTTTATTAAAAAAAAAAAAACATTTACATTAACAAAACAAAATATTTACAAAAAAAAAGAAAGTATTTAAGTATGTTTACCCGTTGTTTAGTATCCATAACACAAGTTCTTAATGATACTTATCTTGGAACTAAATAATTGGTGTAATTGTCAGAAAATATTTATTTATTTTATTTATTACAAGACCACTCTTGGATCTCTCTTCCGTCGTATGTGTTTTCCCCTCCTATAGTCCTAGGTCTTTTAAGCCAGGTGTCAAGGCAGGCCGTCATAAGTGGATGGGCTCATTACCTTACATTGCTTACATTGCTTGTACCATTGAACAAACCGATGCATTTATTTTTACACTGCATATACTGCTTTCTATTATTAGGCAGGAAAAATCTTATAAGTACATCAAAAGGTTTATAGTACACCTTAGCTAATAAAATTAAGATTGCTGCTTTTGAATACTTGTGCATATTAACTCCAAATTTTTGTCAAACAATTAATTTATTATACTTTGTCTGGCTTGCAGGTTTCTTGGTGCCTCTTGACGCTGAGGGAGTTTTCAGAGGAAAGAAAGAACCAATTATGGGTGTTAGGTAAGCTTACATTGGAATTTTTACTCAAGCGGCGCAGTTTCTGCAGGGGATTGCTTGCGGGAATGTTCGAAAGGGTTACCACGGTTTTGGTGTTGCAATCTCAAGAAGGAACATGGATGGTTTTTAGTCAGTAAACGTCTGACACACCCTTCGTTTCACCCACAGCGAAAGACGGCTATTTGATGATTTCCATCCGAAAAAATAAATAAAAGCATAGTCCATGTTGTAACTGGGCAATATTTACTGCTGCTATGAAACTGTGTTAATTTCTTATTAAGGTCTTATGTTCAGTGGATATAAGGGGATTGTGAGGAAGATCTATAATCTGCATTAGCGGGTGCATAATTATTTTAAAAACCACAGGAATTATTGGCTTAAAGAAGCTCTCGATATGAAAAGATTTACAAATGGTCAAATCCAAGTGCTGACAGTTATGGAACGCTTATTAACGCTTGGATATTATTTCTGATGCCAGAATTTTTCTGTTATTTAGGGATATACAGTGTTAATGCTGCTTAACTTTATAAAGCAGCTGAGTAAATTTTTGAATTTTATAACTATTTAATTTTTAATTTCATAATTATTTGTTGCTAAGGATAGGGCGATAAAAGTGACCGTTTAACCGAATATATAAAATTTAAGATAAGATATTTATCTGTTTAGGTTTATCCAGTCAAAGATATAGTTAATCAGATATTGTATCATAGCATTTTTTTGATTGATAAGTATCTAGTATCTACAAGTTTTTTTAGCTATTTTACATTCCCTTCTGATTTCCCGAAAGGGTACGCAGAGGCATATTATACGTCCACACTTCGCCAATTATATAGTATATGGTCCCACGTAATAAGTGGCGAGCCCATTGCCGCTTACCGGGCACTGTTATGTTCGCCAGAGCCTCGTCCGTTGATCGGCAGGTGCACCACTTGCAGGTGAGGTTGGCTTGGGCACCTTAGGTCTTGGTAGGATCCCTATACAAGCTAGTTTACATTTTAATCTCAGATCCTAGCATTATTTCTGTTGCCCTAGACTTGAGCATAGGGTCCAGCATCTGCTTACTGGTCTAACCACATTTGGCAGAATTTCTAGAATTACATGGAGCGACTGCGGCCTGATTTAAATCTGGTTAAATCATAAAATGAAGCGGCCCAGAGGGAAGCTTCATTTTATGATTAAACCAGATTTACATTTCAATCTATTTAACAATGATATACTTTACACTTCCCTCACACAATTCTATCTAGGCCAAACTAAGGTGACCTTATACTATAGGTACTAGACAACTGAGAAGTATACTTGTTTTTTTAGTATTTATACAATAAAATCACTATATGATATAAAACAAAGTCGCTTTTCGCTTTACCTATATCGAGGAGCCTATACGGTTCAGTCGAGTTCTAGCTTCATCGCAACGGCCTAATAAGTCCATTATATTGGGGATTTGTCCATAATCACTACGCATGGACAGGCGAGTTGGTGATCGCAGTTCAATCCAGTGCGCAGGATGACGCTGCTGCCCATCATCCGGTAGGATTTCTCTTCATCGACTCTTACAACTCCCCGTAAAGCAGGGTACTCATCTACACCCAGAGACCGACGACTCTGGGTGCCCTTAGTACTGACTAGCGGGGGGGAAACTAAGAGGGACCTATGGAGGGCGCTGCGGGTAGGCCAGGAGGGCCCGCTCAGCAGCGCCAAGAGGGTCTAGGCAGCGGGGGCAGGGGGCCCCTGCTTTCTAACCATGGACCCTCCGGGAAGTCGGCCACACACGCTATGGTCGCAGGGGGAGGTAGGAGGGGCGCGTCCACTGCGCCTCTCTGAGGAGGTCCTCCCGGTTTTGGTCCGGGGGACGTTGGCCGCAGGCGGGGTGTCAGAAGCTGCAACCCAGGTACTGGCCCCCGCCTCTTTCTCAACAAGCGGCGGGCGTCGTCGGAAGATTTTTAGTGGGTATTGCTGCCGGCGGTCGTGTCTGCCGGTGGTGAGTCCCACACTCCCTTTCGGTCCCCCTTTGGCCGGAAGGCAGTGCGTAAATGCATTTTGTTACCGACGTAAAACAAAAAAAAAACAAAAAAAAAGGGTACTCATCTAGCCGTGTAGCATGTAATGTATCAAGTAAGTACATAATGAGCCCTCTGCGAGCTGCTTGCGCATGTTTCATAGGTAGATCGCAGCGACCCGCGGAGTGACCGTATCACCGCGAGCATAAAGGCTAACATTATGCCCGTGGAAGCTCGCTGGTACGTTGCAGGTGAGTACCCTGCTTAAGATAATTGGGGGTTGCACTATTCTAGGCCGGTAACACTTTAAAGTTCTCTATTAATACTGATGAAATGCCATTAATAATCTCCGACGTGTACTTAAACTGGTAAAATTAAGCATAAAATTTATTTATTTGAGCTAATAAGCGCTCGTAGCTCCGCGGTGTTTGGTGGTCGGAAACGATTACCGAAGTAAAGCAGAGTTTACCGAGGTCAGTCCTTGAATGGGTGACCGTCTGTGTGGCATTTGCAATCGAGCACGTCCGTGCTTCGGAAGGCACGTTAAGCCATGTTAGAGGCCTAATTGGGCGGCTTGAAAAATTCTAACAGCAGAACGCCATACACCTGCCTCCGCCAATCCGCACTGGGTCAGCGTGGTGGAGTATGACCGAATACCCTCTCACCTTGGTATGTGAGAGAAGGCTCGTGCTCAATAGTGTGACGTTAATGGGATGAGATGATGATGATTTGAGCTAATTGCGATCAGTCGACAAATAAATGTACAACCGTTTTTATGTATAATAATATTGTGATGAGTAAGCGTATTGTTTTTACTAGGGCAGCTACAGCATGTGACGTCACGTTTGAGAACGTGCGAATTCCCAAGAGCTACATTGTGGGGAGTCCAGGCGAGGGTTTCCACATAGCCATGCGGCAGCTCGACCAGGCCAGGATCGGCATTGCTGCGCATGCGGTTGGTGCGTATCAATTTCCTATTGCCTCTTTTATTCGCAAAGTCAGTCAACCCACTTAGGTACTTAGTATAGTAGGCAATTGACGTTTGACGTTAGTCATCGCCTTATATGTCAACTTGAAAATGTTTATTTATTTATTTTACTTTATTCGGAACTCCAACAGCACATTAAACATTTTGTGTATATGTTACCGGCCAAACCCGATTTTAGGACAAACTACTAAAAAGAGAAGTATAAGTATCTCTTTTTGAGTTAGGTTAAGATAATTTTTTTTCTTACCACTAAAAAACATTTTATTACAATAGTTGCAGCCTACCTAAATTAGTTTGTACTAGGTCATACATAGTTTGTCCTAAAATCGGGTTTGGCCGGTAACATATACACTAATAATATAAACATCGCTATTTGCAGCTGTTGTGTAATTTATAGGTCCATATTGCTCTTTTGGCAACGTGTCCGTCTATTATGCAAAGACACTGAACATTGAGTGTCAAGTAATCCACGCCAAATGTTGCTAAGGGTGCTTGGCCCTGGGAAACTAAGTATGAAGTGTTTTACTAAGTTTTGAAATATATATTCTGCAGGTATAGCGCAAGCCGCAGTGGACACAGCTGTGAACTACGCCAGGCAGCGAGTAGCATTCGGCAAGCCGCTCAGCAGACTGTCTTCAATCCAGGTAAAAATATTTACTTTTTTATGGTACTCGTCATAGTGACCACATCCTGATAATAAGCAGTCAATGTAGGCCAGAAAATGAGAGCGCACAATACTGTTGGAAGAGCTCGATTTTAAGTGCATCCACACATTCATACATTCACGCCTGTTTCCCCGAAAGGGTAGGAAGATGCACTACTACACTCTATACTCCCACACTTCGCCAATTTTATTGTTGGTCTCACGTAATAGGTGGCGAGTCTATTGCCGTTTACCAGGAACGTAAACGGAATGTTATGTCCACCAGAGCCTCGTCTGTTGATCGGCAGGTGAGGTTAGCTTGGGCTCCTTAAGTCGTGGTAGGATCCATATGCACCCGTGTTAAGCCGCGCTTAAAAGGTCGGGACTATTAAAGCTAAGAAAGGGGATCGGCCTACCAATTTTCTTGATTCGAGTGCTGATAGTCTGCAGAGTATACAGGAAATGCGGGTAATTCGTTGACATTGTGCGAAACAGTTTTTTTTTAATTACCTTTTGCGAATATGCGTTATGCGTCAAAACCAATAAAAGGTTAAAATTTATTATAATTATGAAAGAAATTTTTTTTTTTTATGTTTATGTATAGAAGAAAATCTATTCATTTTTTCATCTCAGGACCGCCTATCAGAGATGTGCATACTGTTGGAAACGGCACGTCTAGTGACGTACCGAGCGGCCACAGAAGTCTGTACCAAGAACAGCGCGATGGCCAAGTACGTAGCGGGCCGCAACGCCGTCGCAGTTAGCGACCATTGCGTGCAGATCTTGGGAGGAAAGGGGCTGTCTACCAAGCACAGCGCTGAGAGACACTACAGGTACTTAGGTTTTTAGATTAGATATACTCGAAATACAGACGACTTCTTTAAGAAGTTACCTTTAGCTTGTAACAAACGGTCACAGACGTTCATACCTATAAATAAACGTTAGTACATATTATCGTCACATCTCAGAAATTTCTTCAATATTTTTAAGCAATTGCATAGCTTCTATCGCGGGCCTTGAGCGTGGAGTGGAGTGGAGTGATACATTTAAGTTGTTCCATCTATCAATAAATAGTAGAACTTTTAATGACTTTTTGAAATATCTTATCTCTTTAGTTCAGCAACCTGCCTTTAGGTGGCATTGCTTGTATCGGCGTTACTGCGCATGCGTAATCCCTTTCTTTGCCCCGCAATCTGGCGACTCATTGACTTTGCTAAGTACTTACTAATTGGTTTTCTTATCGGTCACCACGCTCAAAGTGTAACTTGAATTAACATCAAAGAAAAAAAATACAGCATAATTAAAATATATAAATAAAAATAAAATATATAAATAGCTTATAGCGGCAGTCTCAGAGTGCCACACGTCTTATTTTTTATTTAATTACAAAATCCACTGGTCTTAAGGAGGAAATAAAAAAATACGTATCTACTACTAATTCTGACACATGAACACTTATTTACTTTGTCAAATTGTAGAAGGAATACGACGGAAGGTGTGAAATTGTATAGCACTTTTGCTTATCTTCGGATTATACCAGTACTTTCTAGTTTAACTACATATAACCGACTAACCGACACCAGAATGTCCAGCTCGGTGCATCATGGGCTGAAATAAAAATACGTATCGCATGCTTAAAGGAACATCGACCCATTAATGGATAGGTATTTTTTTAGTTACGTATTTATACAGTCTTTCTATTTCTTACTGAGACCGAATCAATGTTAATCAAACGTTTAAAACACAAGCAAAATTACTAATTAATAAATCAGTATCAATTTAATACGCTTACAAGTATGACAAGTATGACAAGTATTCTTTAGAAGATCTTCTTTTGTGATGTCCCACAAATCGTCATTTTTGAGTTAAGTCACTATTCCATTAAGCATGCGTTATGTACACCTCTGTTTTACGAAATGAAAATAAATATGTCCGTGAAGGTACACACAGAAATCGACTATGCCCAAATGTTTATGCTTCAAGCCTTGTAGAACAAAGGACATATTAACATTCTACCAATATGAAATATGTTAAATACTGGAGAGACTACCCCCGTAAACCCGTAACTCTTCTCAACAGAGACGCACGCGGCACACAGATCTACGGCGGAGTAACGGACGTCCAGAAGCGTCTGGTGGGCCACTTCTTGTTGAAGGAACACGACGCCCTTTGACGTCCAATGCGCAAATCAGTAAGCATTCATGATTATATATGTTAAGCAGTTTTGTTATATAGTAGAATTTATGCATTTTATATTTGTAAGTAAATCGATATCCAACCAGTATAAATATACTGGGGGCCTACCGCCGAATTCGATGGATTACCGGTAATCATCTAGATCAAACTTTGTGTACGTTCATTAATCCGTACCGGGGAATCTGCCGACAGCCACCTATCATTCATGACCTTCAGTCCGTGACAGACCAATAGGTAAATGGAGAACGCCATTTTGTTTCGATTTCCATGAGTTCGGCGGTACGACAGAATCGATTCGAAATCCATTTTGCCTTATAATCGATTGCCATCGAACTCGGCGGTAGGCAGCCAGGGGGGTTGGATATCGATTTAGCACTAACATATTTTCTTCGTTCGTGAAAATTTATAAAACTGTTTTGTCTTTTTAACCCTTTGCAAGGCAGTGGCAAATATATTGCCACCATAGATTGAACCTTATCGGGTTGATTTAAGTTAGAAAACCAATGAAAAAAATTAACATGTTCTGCCCGTCATATAAAAAGATAACACTTTGCTACATATGTTTTGCTTTATTAAATAATTTAATTAAAATAATTGTAACATTCGTTTATTTAACTTTCCAAAATGTGTTATTTTGCCTAATCAGACTTTTAAAATTTTGGACAGTAAAATATTTTTATTTGCGACTGTTTTGCATTTAGTAGATATAATAATTATGTTTTATCATTTTTGTTCAGGTATTTTGAGAACAAAGTGCTACGCTTAAGATGCAGCTCAAAGAACATATACTTATTTATGTGAATTTATTTGTGTTAAGCATTTAATTAGCATTCATTTATGTATTACGAATAAAATATGTAATTGTATAATTTAAAATGCTTAAGGTGTTTGTCATGCTTTGGTAATCTGGAATTAGAAGTAATAGATAAAAACGTATGTAAAACTAATAACTCACCTTGTCGCTTAGACGAGGTAAAAATATTAATATCCATAAATATAAATCACACTGCGCGTTCTCGTTTAAAATAAATGCGTATGGGTCTCAATCGAAGTGCGGCATGGGGGGTGGCGCGTAACTATAGCAACGCGGTGACGTCAAGCCACTTTGTGTCACATGAATTTTTTTTCTTTTAAATAATGGCTTCGTGCGTTTAGCAAATTTAGCCAGTGTCAAGTAAGTGATATATTAATAATATATAATTCATAGTTAATGAGAGTGAGTGGTGATAAAGATGATAAATGGTAAATGAGATGCCCTCCCCCTAAACCCCTTGAGTCCTTAGTAATGATGTGGGACTATACTGAGATCTCACATGGACTCCTTGATAGAATTTGAAAAGTGATGTTGCACTGCTTTGTTTGATTTACCAACACTCATGTATATTCACTAACACTTAACGGTTAATAATCCACCGTTAAAACACATTAATGTTAGAAATATCACAAATTTTAGAAAATAAAACAAAACTGCAGACATTACGCTTCACTTTCCCGTTAAGAAGTCGTCCCATTACATTAACATTTTAATATAATACATTTGAATTTTGGCGCCAACGCAGAAAATGACACATGGTGGCAGTTATTTAATTTTCCAAAATTATATACTGCCACGAGACATAAGTTCTTTGGCAAAGTACACATATCGCACATCTAGTTCTTAAAAGACGTAAATGTAATTCTGCTAAATTTACAGTAGAACGGTTTAAAGATTTTTTTGTCATAACTATGATACCATGTTCGATTTGGTGTTTGGCGTTCTCTGTTGTCGGACAGTTGTCGAATTATAATAAGATCTTTGAGCACTCAATGCATCTTTATAAAAGGAAACTTGTGGCATAGTTAACTCAATATTGGATTTTTGTCATTTACGTCTTTTTAGAACTAGATGTGCGAAATGTTGGAAAGTGATATATTGCAGTAAATTGTAATTTTTCGTGTTGATTTCAAAACTCCCTAGACGCCTGTGGTAGTTCACTATTTTACTGGGGTATGACTTGACTTAACTAGGACGGACTTAACTGGCCTTTACTGTACTGAATAACGAAAATAATGCATTTATATTTGTTAATTATATTGATTGACACTGGCACATACTCTAAACGAGAGAGTCTATAACTCTCTTCTTCTTAACTAAGAGAAAAAAAACAAATCGGGGACGGCTCAATCCCGCCATCTTGACGCTCACAATTGTAACTGTGCAGACATCTGCAATTTTTGTTTTAATTACGTGCCGCCGATGATACTATGGGTACGAGATAACGAAAAAATATATCTACCAATGTAATAATAATATATATTTTATTTGTAAATACATAGAACAGCATCTATTGCGTTGGCTTATAAAGCCACAAACGTTTCTTTAAGTTTGGATCAATTTTTTTTATTTTAACATAAAGGCTTTTTGATTGCAGTTTCGTCTTTTAAAAAATGATAATTTGTGTTTCTTAAAATATAAAACAGCAGTTACGAATTTATATAACTGTGTGTTGTAACATTCCGTGCTTAATTTGTCACAAAGAGAATATAAATATAACTTTAAATAATTTAATATATTAAGGATTAATAAATATTGTTGCCATACAATCTTTTCAAAAAAGGCAGACCTTGAATATCGTACTAATGAAAAATATGTATGCCCTTCGATCAACAATACAACTAGATAACGGGTCAGAGTCTTAAAAACGGCTGAGAAAATAACGCCTCACTTCAAAGTGGGGTCTTATTTTCGAGTTAGTTCACTTGTGATTGCGCCAACGTGCGGAAGTGCCACAATGCCTCAGTGTGTGTTCAAAAACTGTGGAAATAACTATCGAAAAAAAATGTATCGGACGGAATATCGTACTTTCGGTAAGTAAATATAATTTTATAATATAATAGATTAAATATTCGCCTTTTTAATAACATTACACTATTAACTTTGTAAAGCCAACCTACGCGCCAACATTGGCAAATGTTGGCGCGTGAGTTTGCCATAAGTTGGTTGTGTCAGAACAGTGCAGCTATGGATTTACTTTTTAAGTTAAGAAAATGTTTTAAGGCTCGGCTAAAATGGTGCCAAGATCATCAAGAACAGATAAAAATGGATATCCTTTCATCTCATCACTCTAAACGTGACTTTCGTGGTTTTTGGAAGAGCACAAACAAGTTAAATACTAGGTCTGGATTGCCCGTGAGTGTGGACGGTGTAAGTAATCCAAAACAAATAGCTGATAGGTTCAAGAATCACTTTTTTGTGAAGTCACTGCTTGAGGCGTCTCAAGTGGTGCTGGATACTGATACCGGTCGTGACAGAGTGAATACCAGATTTACTGCAAATGAAATACACAAATTAATAACCTGTTCATCTCGTGATAAGTCACCAGGGCACGACGGGCTCAGTATTGAGCATTTACTGAACGCTGGACCTCATTTGCCAAGAGTTTTGGCTCTATTGTTTAATCTGTGCATTAGCCATTCGTACCTTCCCTCGGATATGATTAGAACTATTGTTGTTCCAGTTGTAAAGAACAGAACTGGAGACCTGTCCGACGTAGGAAATTACAGACCAATCTCCTTGGCTACTGTTTTTGCTAAGGTGCTTGATGGGCTGCTTGAGACACAACTAAATAAACACATAAAATTACATGACAACCAATTTGGTTTCAGGCCTGGTTTATCAACCGAAAGTGCAGTCTTGTGTCTCAAGCATACTATTAAGTATTACACATGTCGAGAAACGCCTGTATTTGCATGCTTCCTCGATATGTCGAAAGCTTTTGACCTGGTTTCCTACGAAATACTTTGGAGGAAGCTTGAGAACCTATAATTTTTTTATAGGTATGCCGAGGGATCTCCTAAATATGTTCCGGTTTTGGTACGGAAATCAGGTTAATAGTGTTAGATGGGCGGGAGCTTTATCCGAGCCATATAAGTTGGAGTGTGGAGTGCGACAGGGGGGGTTAACTTCACCAGCACTCTTTAATATTTATATTGACGCACTTATTGAGGCGCTCAGCAGTCAACATGTCGGATGTCACATTGATGGAATCTGTGTCAATAACCTAAGTTACGCAGACGATATGGTCCTGTTGAGCGCTTCGGTTTGTGGGTTAAGGTCGCTGTTGGCTACATGCGAGGCCTACGCGGTGGAACATGGGCTCGTGTATAATATTAAGAAAAGTTAGTTCATGGTCTTTGGGGCCAGCGGCGCCCGTTACCATGATAATGTCCCAACCTTACGACTCGGTGGCGTCGCGCTCGAAAGAGTGTATCAGTTTAAATACCTCGGTCATCGGGTCACCGCTGACCTCAAAGACAATGCAGATATTGATAGGGAGCGGAGGGCTCTGTCCGTCCGGGCTAATATGATAGCTCACAGATTTGCACGCTGTTCACAGCAGGTGAAAATAACTTTGTTCAAAGCTTACTGTACATCGTTTTATATGTGTAGTTTGTGGGCAAGTTACACACAAAGGGCGTACGGGGCCCTCCGTGTCCAATATAATAACGCATTCAGGAGGCTGATGGGGCTGCCCTGGCGATGTAGCGCGTCGGGCATGTTCGCACAGGCGCGAGTAGATTGTTTCTACGCTACAATGCGGAAGCGCGCTGCGTCCCTCGTGCGCAGAGTCAGGGCAAGCTCCAACTGTCTCCTGAAGATGATCGCGGATCGCGTAGATTGTATTTACCTGAATAAATGTTGTGCGCTACATGTAATTACTAACACCTAGGATTAAGATATATGTATTTACTAACACAATATGAGTGTAGAACTCGAAATAAATGAATAAATAAATTATTAAACTTATTTGTTAACAAATAAAGTCTAATTTAGACACAATAGTCAATGTGTATAAAAAATGTTTAGATAAGAACTTCTATTTCTTATCGCTTTCTGTCATTCATGTCGTAAAAGCGTAAGTGAATGTTGACACAAACAAAAGCTTTCTATATATATTCCAGATAAGGTGTAAGTTTGATAAAAAATATTAAAGCTAAAAGTCGTTTTGCTCCATTTCATAGGGTATACCTATATCTATTTATTCTATAGTCACTCGGTGCCATATTTGAGTTCTGTTTTTGTATGTGATGGGTTATCTAGTTGTATTGTTGATCCAAGTGTATGCCCTATTGCTGTCCGTTTCAATATTTATAAAAAAACATGTTGCATGTGTATAATTGTAAATAAATAAATTTTGTACTAAGTTAATTTATTAACTGACAAGTGTAAATATGAAAAGATTTTATTCTATCATAATGTCATTAATATATATATTTTTAAATACTCCCAAGATGTATGGGTGCTAAGATAGATGCTAGGAAGAGAAGACGGGGGCAGAGTTTTGACATATTCGGCTGTGTAGTTACATAGGACTCGTATGATCTAAATACTTACCTAATCTTTGGTGTATCTACTATTGAGCTGCCAATTAAATGTGATCGTACCCCATTATTCAACTCCACAGTAATAGTATGCTTTGTGGCGGCTTAAAATGTGGGATGCCCTACAATAAAACATAACCCGAAACGAAAATAAAATTCTGTATTACTATTTCCTTTTTTAAAGTTGGTGGGTTAAAAAAAAATACCAAGTCATTCCAATTTTTTTTTTATTGAGAGGTTAATTCACTTCATAAGCGTATATTTTAAACCTCTATTTAACTCCGTAAAATATGTTTTATTTACTATTTTAACGATTTCTTTCAAATAATGGATAAACTGTATGTGTGATCTTTTAAAACTTATTTCAAATTTTATTTAAATTATATAACCTAATACAATTATTGTTTACAATGTACTTATGGTGTATGGTTATTAACTATGTATACTCGTTGTATTATAAAATCGTTATCTATTGTATAATGGAAATAAAGTTTATTTTTATGATTATATTTTTACTAATTAGGTACTTTTTCTTTAACACATCCTTAATACATTGTTACAAGTGATGGTTCAATTCTGAATTGCGCTAACGGAGTTACTCAAGGACTGCAAGATCGCACACCGTTCGCAAAAAAATATTCATGATAGCATTATCCCGGTTTTCCTAGATTTAAGATTAGGGCTCAAGTTCTGTTTAACCTAATTTTGACTGAATTTCAGTAATAACATGGAGCGACTGTCGTCTGACCTCCGCAACCCAGAGGGAAACATCAGCTGTTAGGAGGTTAAAAAGCAATGATTTCCTAACAACGACTGCCAGCCGGGCCCAATGGCTTATCGTGTTTTCTTTGCACGTAGTTTTACAATAATTACGTAATTTAATTCCCTAAAAAATATTGAAAGGACTTATTATCAACATTTATATCACCGACCCGAGAAAACCGGAGCATACGATTGTAGAACTTCCGCGCAAACAATTTAGATCATAATCCGGTATGTCACGTGACCTTTACAAAACTCTACAAAACACCTTTACAAAAGTCTAAGCAAAACAACATTAGCGTCCTTTTGCCATCTACAAGATAAGAATAAGACATTAAGTTGTATATTTAGTTTAAGTCAGTTAATTGGTAACATTGATCGCGGTTCTCTAGGTTGTAGCTGAAAATCAACGTTTGCTCGCTGAGCAATACTACGTTGAGCTATGACCTTTTCGCATGAATAAAGCACTCTTACAAATAATTACTTAGTTTTCGTAAGTTTGATATATTTTTTTTCTTATATTGTTTCATGTTAATATTTTGTATGTGTGTTTATTTAATGCAAAAAAAGTTATATCTATCTACCTATCATAAAGGTTACTTAACCGTGTCATTTTCAGAATAAAGATATGACTAATAGATTAGGGGCCCGCTATTACAGACCAAAGATTATTACTCCGTCAATAATTCTGCTGATACCGGAGACTTGAAGAATGCACTTTTACGATAAATTTACACGTTATGATTGGTCACTTGGACTAATGAGGATAAACGTAAGTACTGCTGCTCAAGATAACTAAAAACTGTTTGATTAAAATCCCTCATTTTAAATTTTATTTTAATTGAAATCTGGTCATGGCGGCGGAGAGCCGGAGGATGCAGGGGGCACAGGATCTATCAACGTGGAAAGCAATTAGGGATGCCTATGTTCAGCAGTGGACTTCAAATGGCATCAATGATAATTATTCTGTTTTTTTTTATTGTACACGTCATAATGACTACATCTTGCCTGATGGTAAGCAGTCGTTTGCATTCCAATATAATTATAGCGCTTCATACCGTGAAATAAGTTCGGAACAAAGTGCACCCACTCATGACGGCCTGCTAAAATGCCGTTTCACGCCCCGCTTAAAAGACCCGGGATAATAGGAAGGTGTATTAAGTTTAAATCAGCTATTGCCCAGTGGTTATACCAATAGGCTGCAATTAAGAGGGTGTTGCGCACTGACTTCGTGTTATTGAAGTTATTTATGTAATTATCGCTTGCTCTATGCCTCGAAAAGCACATTAAGCTTTTATGTAGGATCCATGGCCAGTACCTTCTAATATCCTGCCAGATAGGTGGTTTAGCCATATAATGACGTTTCCTTCTGGATTGCGGAGTTCAGACTGCAGTCGCTCCGTGCATTTACGTAATAACTAATTTTTTTATTCGACTGCTTATCATCAGGCAGGATGTTGTCATTATGACGTGTCAATTTAAAAAAAAAAAAGTTCAGCCTAATCTGGTTAGACCAGTGAACACAAACTTATTTATTTTTTATTTACGTCATTAAGAAAATGCCTTTACGCACTGCCTCCCGGCCAAAGGGGGACCGAGAGGGGAGTGTGTGTGGGGCTCACTGCGGAAGACGCAACCGCCAGCAGTCCTACCCACTAAAAATCTTTCGACGACGCCCACTGCTGTTGAAAAAGGGGCGGGGGGGCAGCGCAAGAGTATAAAATTTCTGACACCCCGCCCGCGGCCAACGTCCCCTGGATCAGAACCGGGAGAACCTTCTCAGAGAGGCGCATATGTCGCGCCCCCCCTACCTCTTTATGCGACCACTGGCGTAAGGACCCTTGAATTATTACTTACTTTTTAATTCTACAATTAAATTTTAAAAATCTTTTTGAAAACCGCATAGACTCAATAACGCTGATTACCTACCCATAGAAAAAACATTTTAATATGGACTATGTGACCTCGTGATATGACTTGCCATAAGATGCATATAAACGTAAAAAAGCGTTACGATTAACCGGTAACTGATCTCTACTTCTCCAAATCATATTTCTTTGCTTTTATTTCAAATTCGTTTGAGCAATTTAATGGTTTGAGACACGCAATCCTACACAAATAAGAGCAGAATTAAACTATGTAGGTGTAGGTAGCCTTTAAAACGATGATCTTATTCAATTTGACGGTCGCTCCAAGGAGTTCTATTTGATTGTTGAGGGTAATTTATTTACATTTGTATCTATCTGCTGTGTAGGACTGTAGGTACTGGCCACATGATTGCGGTCGCGCAGTACATCGGTAACGTTACACCATATCTAGTTAGTCTTTCACCTGTTGCAATGACAAGCTGTTCTTGTTTTTGTTATGCATTAAGAAATTAAATATTGTTGTGATGTGATTGGATTGCAAAAATTAAAACAAGTGACGAACTCTGTTATAAAATGAGTGTCGAATGTTTTAGAAGATATCGCACGAGTGACCCGCAATCGATAGCAAATTCCCGAACTAGTTAATTCTTTAATCCCTTACCTACTATCTAAAGGTGCGTCACTTTCTAGCAATGCATACACAGGTAGTACGAAATCAGCGATAGGACGATAAGCCTTCTAATAATCTTATCATTCCGTCGCGATTGCCCGGCGAGCGCACGCGTTAAAAATTTTAATATTTAAAAAATAACAACAATAAAAATGCGTGACGTTTCTATTATATTTTTATTTTTAATTTCGTACCGTGTTAGTGGCCAGGATTTCGAAGATGAGGCTTTATCTGAAGCATACAAACTAGTGAAGCTGAATGAAGTGTGTACGTGCAGTGAAATACCTGATATAGATAGGACACACTTGGTGCTGAACATATTGTGCTCGGAGGTAGACAGGATCCAGGATATGGCAGACCTGGACAAGATAGAGTGGCCGCCTAACCCTAACGGCTTGAAGATATCCGCCGCCTTTGAAGGGTTGGGGGTTACGACATTAGGCAAGTGAGTATTTTCCAAAAAGGTTGTGCTTAATTCCAAAGATTTGCAATTTTAAGCTGATTCTGCTATAGTGATTCGTACTTTATGTATGTAGAATAAATGTAATCTAGGTACTTTTAACATTTATTATCAGTGTAACATTACGAACAGTAGGTAATTCATAGGGCCACTCTTTATCGCTATCTTTACTGTTCGCGTTTCAAGGGCCGCAGACAATGTTTGCTATTTATAATTAATTATCATATTTGTTTCGGCGTATTCCCTAGCAATAATCCTATAGATAGATCATAAAATGTATTTATCAAATTTACTTTTGTTGATTCAAATGTTTATATTTTGACGACCGATATAGCGTGGTGGCGAGTATACCCACACTCAACTCCCGAGGGCGTGGGTTCGTTTTTGACACAGGACAAATAAGTATTTGTATGTACTATATGAATATGAATATTTGTTCTGGTCTGGGTGTTTTCCTGTGTATATTAAGTATTTACTTACTAAAAAAAGTATCTATGTATGTTTATCCGTTATTTAGTATCCATAACACAATTTCTTAAATCTTGGAACTAAATAATTGGTGTACGTAAGTGTCAGAAGTATTTATTTTTATATAGAAGTTAATTTATTTTTTTGGAAGGTGACGAACTTACCTATATTTAGTATTTAACGCTACATTCTCGATTTTATCAGAAATTGCTTTAAAATTGGACTAAGGGTCGCCCTCGGTCGAAAAATATTTAAAATCATTTATGTTTACAAAATCTTTGTCATGCCGTATAGCCAATGTGCGCCGGCGCTATATCCTGCAAGTGAAATATTTTAAGAAGGCTGGCAGGATCCTTGCCCCTGTATTGCCTTCATTGGCTATCCAGGGTGAAGTCGCAAGAGATATATACTCGCAGGGTGGAAGTGAAAGATGCATAAATGGTGAGTTGGCGCACTGTCCTCTTGGGCAGTGAGTAGAAAACGGTGTACACCTCTCGACACCCTGAAACCGAGAACATCGATGTTGCGCTCCTGCCGTTGCACTACAGCTACTTTGGAGTGCCCGTTTAGTCATTTGAGACTGTTGATGACGGCAGGTGTCATTACATAATATAATAATAATAATCAGTTTTTTTAGGCAATAATGTAACAAATGGTTTATCAACAACATGTAATAAATACCTTAATTTAAATATAGATAGTGTTACAAAACAAAGTTGTTAGTATATAAACTTGAAAATTGTCTTATTATTAAACGCATATACACGTTAAGCATAGATATGCCTTTTCCACTTGAGGCCTAAAAAGCATTTTTTGCATTCCAAAGACAGTAGGACCAAGGGAAAGTAGAAAGAAAATGTCTCCGCATACCACACACTTAGTGTGGTTAATATATCAGACTTGATCCAAGTAACTTTTTCCTGTCAATACAGTGTCGTCTGAAATGTAAAAAAATCACTTTCAAATCGAAACTGCGTGCGCGACGTACCTATCATATCAAAACACCACAGGGCTGACGATACGTCTGATGTATGTGGTATGGTTATAGTCATTAAAGTATATCAATAAACAACCTAGATCTTTCCATAAGCTACTTAAAAAAATATTTGGATATGTCACCACTATAGACGCGTGGGTCTTCGCCAAAATATAATCTGTTGATTTCCGTGGTCCTGTTATCTGCGGTAGGTATGTTTCAGACAAAAGACAAATTCTTTTAGCATGAAAATTTAACCTATTTTAGATTGTTTGATGTTGATAGCATTCCCTAAACGAGATTTGCAAACGTATGTATATAAGCCTGCTAAAATAAGAAAGTGGTGTTTGCTAGCTGTCACATCAATCAGTCTGTACTCGCCGTAGGTACGTGCTTAATGGGTGTCGATGACTTTTATTTAGAGAATGATAACTACCAACTTACAGAAAATGTTTATTTCAATATCATACATCATTTATGTAAGATTAATGATAAACATATGGGGTGAATTAGGATCCTTTTTTTTATGTCGGTAACATAATTCATTTATGCACTGCCTTCCAACCAAAGGGGGACCGAAAAGGAACCCAAGCCAACCTCATTTGCAAGTGGTTCACATGCCGATTAACGGACGAGGCTCTGGCGAACATAAAAGTTCCCTATTACGTGAGACTTGAAACATAATTGGCGAAATGTGGGCGTAAAAGGTGCCTCTGCCTACCCCTTCGAAACAGGCATGCACATATATCCTATTTCGGATGTATGGAAACCTCGCTGCAACTCAAATGGTGGCTGTCAAATAGTGAGAGGTACTCACGACATTGAGTATGTCATACAGATACTAGATGAGATTCCATTCTTTTTCATTGCATATAAATACTGAATGGGCGCCTAATGTGGAAATTAGGAGTTCATTCAGTATTTTTTATGCACAATAAGGTTAGGTTACGTTGGAAATATTATAATTTAGATTTACACGTTAAGGCTTGTCTTGTTTATAGTTAACATTACTTTAAAGTATTTCCCCTTATATGAAGTAAACTATACATTATGGTGTAGTTTTCCCACCACTGGAAAAGGCATTTTGAAAACACTTTTGCATTACCTACCTACCTAACAAATTTTTACATATTTTGACAATTATACCCTTGTCTTACCGAAGGTGCGATATATCAAATGCTTCGTTTAGCTTAAAACCGGTTAGCACTTTCCTTAGTCGAGAAGCATTATTTTGATTTTGATAAAATAAATTTAATAACAACGCAACAAACAATGAAAAATTATTCGATAACTTACCATGATTCTTATTTATTTTCAGACTGCCTCCTAACTCACAAGTGGAATCATTAAGATTTAGCAACAATGCAATCAATACGTACTGGCCCGACCCATTCAGCGACGTGCCGAATATCAAGAAGCTATCCTTATCACAGAACGACCTTAAAGTCATCACACCAGACCTCTTTACCAAGATTGATCTCCTTGAAGACCTGGATCTATCGTACAACAAGATATCGGAATTCAATACTTTAGATTTCAAACATTTACGTTTAGTAAAAAAGCTGAATGTACAAAGTAATCATCTATCAAAAGTACCGTTGGATGCGTTGATTCCTATGGTCAGGTTGGAAGACTTAGACCTTAGTAAAAATGGAATCTACGATCTGGTGCTGCAAAGGTCAGATGGGGTGGGTTTGAGGGGGTTGAAGAGATTATATTTAAACAGTAATAATATTCGATCTGTGGGGCAGTATTCTTTTCCAGCTGATAACCATTTGTAAGTAAAACAAATGCCGATTTACATATATACATAGCGTGTAACACACACACACACACATCACACACACGTCACAGCAGGGTAATAATACTAAATTTAGACATAAGCTCTGAACTAAAAATGCCGAGTTTTATTTAGAAAAGTTTTCCAAAATCTTTTGAAAATAGGAATAATTTTCGGAAACAGCTTTCCGACAGTACAGCAGAAATAGTTGTAGTACCTAATATAGATTTCTGTAATACATAATGTATATTTTTTTGGCAAAGATAAGCAAATACGAGTAATTTTGTTGTACAGATATTTCTTATTATTAATAAATATAAATATTTAGTTATATATATATGATTAAATATTTCTTATTATTATTTAACCCAATTGGGATTATGAAGCGCTCGTATCTCCGCGTTGCTCGGTGGTCGGAAACGAACACCGAAGTAAAGCGGAGTTTACAGAGGTCAATCCTTGGATGGGTGACCGTTTGTGTGGCATTTGATATCGAGCGCTTCCATGCTTCGGAAGGCACGTTAAGCCGTTTGTCCCGGCTATCACTAAATGTGGTAGTCGTTAAGCCATATAAGAGGCCTAATTAGGGGCTTGAAAAATTCTAACAGCAGGACGACATACACCTGCCTCCGCCAATCCGTGGGTCAGCGTGGTGGAGTATGACCCAATACCCTCGCACCTTCGTATGTGAGAGGAGGCTCGTTCTCAGTAGTGGGACGTTAATGGGCTGAGACTAGATTATTTATTAATAGAAGAATATTTACCTAAAATATTAACGCCTTGCCACCTTTTTAGGGAACTTTTGGATCTCTCAAACAACCACATAGAACTAATAGAAAAGGACGCATTTGCCTCATGCAACAATTTAAAGGAACTGAACCTTGGCCAAAATAATATAACATTCGTCTTCGATTTGCCAGGGTCTTTACAGATCGCTATATTAAAAGTAAATGCCTTTTACCACTGGCCACCATTTCCAAATGGTATTAAATACATTGATTTATCGTATAACAAATTATCGACCTTGTATGACGAGGAAACCGTTAATTTTGAGAACTTAGAGGTAAGATATGATATACAATCGTTAACTAATATTAATACTATTATGAATAATTGGTATAAATACTGTTAAATACCTTTTGTATGTTTTCAGGTTCTATATATTGGAGGAAATCAAATAAAGAATTTGGACATCAAGAAGAGTTTGCCCAACCTATTTATATTGGACATATCTTATAATTTATTTACGGAAATTCCTAAAACTTTGAGCAACCAATATTTTCCAAATTTGGATGATCTTCGATTGGATGGGAACCCTATCGAGAGTGTCTATTTCAATAACGTGCTTGTTCTGAAAACTCTTTACATGAATTATTTAGACAGACTGGTGAAGGTAGACGATAAAGCATTCAGCAACATAGTCGGGAGAGGAGTAAATGGGACAGAAGAGGAGCCCAAATGTTTCTATCTCTATCTTTCTAATTGCCATTCCCTAAGTGAGGTACATGAAGGTGCTTTTGCGGGCTCTGCTGTGTGCATGGTACGTTAAACAACATTTAATGCAAGATTAACAAAAAAAGGTACTATGTAATAAAATTTTAAACCAATCATGTCATTTGTTATCTCTCAAGATATCAAGGAGATAATAATTATAATAATATTTATTTAATTTAGAAAGAATAAACAAAATAATTTACAATACACAGGATTTTATTATGCGAGGCACATTAGAGACGAAGTGAGGCTTTAACGTTTGTGCTAGTTTTTAAATTATACTATGTGATAGACGCTGAGTAAATCAAGAAGAAGGTGTACCTTAAAATCAAAAACATTGAATTTCAAATATTTTTAATTATATTTGTGTGTTAAAACATCAGAAAAGTTCAATATTGATTTTCATAATAAAAACTCAAACTCATTTTTAAATTTGTCATGTTGTAGGTACTCTATGTTCTTACATACCATTATTACTTTGATTTGATATGTCATAATCAAGTCACAACAGAACCTTAGATTACTAACGAAGTTTTGCGAATTAATCTAAACGCAATATTAATTATGCATATGTAATTCATAAAATAAATATTTGTAAATCCCAATATTTCAGCTAGACCTTAGCCACAACAATTTGACCGAGTTGTCAAGAGACTTGCTGCCCTGGTCGACGGTAACGGAGGGTTCCAACCTGCAGTTCAACCCATGGCACTGCTCTTGTGGTCTACAATGGATGTTGGATCAGCTCCTGCCGTTCTTGTACAGCACTAATTTGTCCAATCTGCTGGATGACCTTAGGTATGTTGTCTACATTTAAACAATGAGACAAATAATCATGTTCTTGATATTTTAGTTGAAGCAAGAATACTGGACTTTTAGATGTAGATATGGTTAGCAATGCCATTCCGCTATTTCAGTAATTAAGTCTGATTAAAGGGATACACACGATACACTTTGGAATAGGTTAAAATATATCTTTATTGACGGAGGTACCTAGATGTGTGGCGTCGTGCTATTAGAATTTTTTAAGCTGCCAAAAATGTCTCTAACATAAATTAACGACTATTACATACAGTCATAACCGGTGTCAACTGCTTAACAGCACGGAAGCGTTCGATATTATTATTAGAAGCATTCACCCATCCAAGGACTGACCTCTGTGGGCTCTGCTTTACCACCCCCGGAGCTACAATGCTTCAACTATAGAAGTGGTGTTCTTTCAGGTGCGGATCGCCCCGGCGCTACGAGCAGCTCAGATTGGTGCACTTCTACAACTGGACCGAGCAGGTCATGTGTGGAGACGGCTTCCTCGGCCCTCACGACACTTTCTTAGTGAGTCAATTTGACGGCGTTAATTCTAGGCACTCGATAGCCTTAAATACTTTCTGATTAAATAAACCAGTAGATACTATTGTATGTAATCAGAATTCATCATCAGCAAAAATGATTTCATTCATGTTACAACATTTTTAACTAGTTCATTAGTTTGTTACACTAATTTAAAAAAAAACTGCAACATAAAGGATAGGGTTTGTGAAATAAGCACATTAATGGTGTAATTTTTAATTTTTTAATTTTGGAATTTTTCGTTTACAGTTACTGGAGCCATCAACCCAGGGCCCATTCCAGTTCACCACATTGACAATAGTGCTTAGTGTATGCATACTAGTGTCACTCTCCGTAGCCATAGCACTGGCTGTCTACCTCTTCAAAACGAGAAAAACGCACAGGATACGACAGGCCGCCATGAAACGCAAGCGGCAGAGCGCCATTGACGCCAAGGACTCTAACGGCACGGAGAAAGACATTTTTGTCACTTTGAACAAGACATGAACAATGTTAGACATGTGATGAACAATATTATTTTGTGAGTGAACTGTATATTAAATTATAATTTGCTATTCTGCCAAAGCAATGTTTTGTGTCAATTTGTAAAAGTTTTTAAAATGGTGACAAAACGTGAACCATGTTCTGTCGAACACATGTCTGTATATGAACAAGTTCATTGAAGTGGGTACAATTTTTATTCAATTATAATTTGCTATTCGGCCCAAGCAACTTTTGGTGCCACTTTGTAAAAGTTTTTAATGATATATTTATATTATTTCGTTCAACAAAAATGTCACCGACTTAACTCGAAATATTATTTAGTTCAAACAAACATACAAGTTTTATGTTATTTATTTTACTAAGAAGACAAATATACAAAATATTGATCACAAAAATATTAAGAAATTTGTAGTAATTTTACATGGTTTAATGTATTAGATACTGGAAGTATTACGGTTGTTTTGAAACGACTATTGTGACTAGTTATTTAATAAATTATTTTATACAAGTTAGTTGTTTATCTCCTCAGCGGGTTGACTATCCTTCGTAAGGTGGCTGGTCCATTCCACTTTCCTTTCAATAGCTTATTCCAGTAAATGTAGGGGAGTACATTTGTCTTCATGTAGTAGAAAAGGCGACGTTCTTTACTCTGCAAGAAGGTTATCAGAGTAAATAGATAGAGTACCGCTTACATGGGTTATGGGTTGTGTTTATTATTCACCGATTGTTATTCCTATTCGCATAAGATCAATTAAAAGATTGAAATGTGGTCATGTTGAGATAATAAAAGTAGACTAACGAAAGTGATTTATGATGGACAAGTGATTGGAAGTGTTGGTAGGGGAAGACCACGTAAGACCTTCCATGACCAAATTCAGAAAATTTTGGAGAAAGGGCAGGTCAAAAGTACCCTAAACCGACGGGCGTGTTTTAGGAGGTTAATGAGTGTAAATGAAGCTATATAAGTGTGTGCCAAGATCGTAGCAAGTGGAAGGATGTGATCTTTGCCTACCCCTACGGGAAAGAGGCGTGACATTATGTATGTATCTATGTAAGAAGATGTTAGCAAACGGGGACAGATGGCGAAAACTCGTGTGGCGCATTTTATCCGGCCCTACATGACGATCACGACCGCTCTGTCAAGAGCGACACGACTAAGAAGGTGAAGTTTAATTTTATGATGATCTGTCTTAAAATCTTTATATGACTGTAGTCTCAGTCTTAAAACATGCCAGCATGCTCATTTTTAGTTTACAGTCCCGCGAATAAACTTTAAAATGCCTTTGTAGTTACGTAATTAACGAAAGGGGCGTGTACAATCTCGAAGTGATTGCTAATGTACCTGATCAAATGGAAAAGTTTCGCAGGGTTTCTTGTCGTAAAGGTACTCTGCAAGAATGCCGGTCCTGTACGAGGTAAGCATTGGGCAGGCTCCGTAGCCCTCGTAGCGGGCGGTGGGCGGCCGACCTTGCATCACGCTCGACAGGTTTTGTTGGACTATGTAGCTCTGTTGGGCTGGAGAGGAAAATTGTAGTTGAAAAGCATTTTATTTAGTTACAGACTACCAGCAATGTCCGATAGAAAATTATAACTTTTCCTGATGTCAGCAGCAACGAATAACATTAACTTATGTCCTCTACCTCTACTAGTCTAAAAAATAGTTCTTTCTTTTTTTCTGGGAAGAAGCGAAGGAGACATATACGGTACATATTACAGATATATTTATGGTATGAGCTTTAAAGCAGGTGTATCAACTTCTCAAGTTCTCAAGCGAGTAGGTAGTCTCTCAAGTTTTAAATGTACATAACATAATAATATTGTATAATCAGCTCCAAAACAATTAGCCGCAGAGCACCTATTCGCTGCAAATACCTACTTTTTATTACCATATAGTTACAACATTACAATAGTTATCAATATTTTGATGTGTTGTTTATTTCATCATATCAGACTAATAAAGTCCACTGCTGAACATTGGCTCCCCCAACACCACGCCGGGCATGCTGTTTATTAAGTATTTAGTTTATTCGTTTATAAGATTTACAAACATACAATCACGCCTATTTCCCCCAAGGGGTAGGCAGAGGCATGTTATACGCCAACATTTCGTTAGTTATATTGTTGGGCCCACGTAATAGGTGGCGAGTATTTTGCCGCTTACCGGGAACTCTTTTGTTCACCAGAGCCTCGACCGTTGATCGGCAGGTGCACAACTTGCAGGTGAGGTTGGCTTGGGCTCCTTAGATCTTGGTAGGAACCCTATATATTTATATACATTTCTTTCTTTTTTGCTCCATTAAATTTAGTTTTTTTTATAAATTTGTAAATATGATAACAGCCAAAATGGCACTTTGTCCTAGCTAATGCTAAGATGGGTAATTTTGGTGCATCATATTAGGTCGGGGAAAAAGTCTTTTCGCATAACGTAGGTATAAACTTATTATAAAATTTTTTTGACTGTACTATTTGTGTCTGGCTGGTTTTGGTAACATTAAAAAGGTTCCATTATAAAGAAAAGAAAAAAATAAAAAAAAGTTGTTTCCCGCTATTTTTCATTTGTTTTTCTCTCCGTAAAAATGAGTGAATCTAATGAAGAAATTCGATACATTTTAAAATTTTATTATAAAAAAGGCAAAAATGCAACTCAAGCAGTGAAAAAAATTTGTGATGTTTATGGACCTGATGCAGTGTCAGTAAGAGTAGCACAAATTTGGTTCAAACGTTTTCAGTCCGGAAATTTTGATGTTAAAGATGCACCTCGCTCTGGTCGCCCTGTTACGAATAAAATGGACGCCATTTTTGAAAGAGTGGGATATTGGCAAGGGCAAGGATATGGGCAAGATCGGCATATCAGTAGTTACGATGTAGCTGAAGAACTGGGAATTGACCACAAAACAGTTTTGACCCATTTGAAGAAAGCTGGTTATACAAAAAAGCTCGATATTTGGGTGCCACACGAGCTCACTCAAAGAAACTTAATGAACCGTGTACTCATTTGCGATTCATTATTGAGACGTAATGAAACCGAGCCGTTTTTGAAGAGATTGATAACTGGCGATGAAAAGTGGATCACGTACGACAAGAACGTGCGAAAAAGGTCGTGGCCGAAAGTTGGCCAGGCTTCACAGACTGTGGCCAAACCTGGCCTAACACGAAATAAGGTGATGCTGTGTGTATGGTGGGATTGGAAGGGCATTGTTTATTATGAGCTTTTACCGCCCGGCAAAACCATCGATTCTGATCTTTACTGCCAGCAACTGATGAGATTAAAGGAAGCAGTCGAAAGAAAACGGCCGGAATTGATCAACAGGAAGGGTGTGGTCTTTCATCACGATAACGCTAGACCACACACATCTTTAGCCACTCAGCAAAAATTAAGAGAGTTCGACTGGGAGGTCCTAGTGCATCCACCATATAGCCCTGACCTTGCGCCTTCAGATTTTCACCTGTTTCGGTCTCTGCAGAATTCTTTAGGTTCTGTAAGGTTGACCTCAAGAGAGGACTGCCAAAACTATTAGTCCCGTTTTTTTGATCAGAAGTCCCAAAGTTTCTACAGTAACGGGATAATGTCTCTGCCCACAAAATGGCAGAAAGTTATTCAACAAAACGGTACATATTATTGTAAATAAATGTAAATAAACTTTGAAAAAAATGTCTTGACTTTTCATACAAAAATACGAAAAGACTTTTTCCCCAACCTATTATTAATATTTGTAATACGTATTTTTATAACCAAATTGTATGATAAATGATTTTATTATTAGATATTAATACTATACCTACTTGAAAAAACCTACGAACTAAACATGCCTGTAAATACTATGCGCTTCAATCTGTCAAGACTGTCACTAAAATTATGACTACAATATTTCGAGATATGGAGTGGAAGACCAGGGGACACAATAGAGTGCGGCTGCTGGTGCTGCTGGTGGAATTCTGGTCCACGTTTAGGCAGCCGGTTGAGGTCACCAGCCGCGCGCATTTTTAGAGGTGCCGTGGCGGAGGAGTCACGTGGAGCAAGTTGTTGGGACAGCAGCAGCGCGATATTGCCATTGGGCGTGCAAATGATGCCGAAAACGTTACGGTAGCGGTTGTGCTGCAGGGAATGCTTGTCTACGTCCAGGTAACCGGATGGTGTCACCAGTCGCCGCGCATTGTCGCAAAGGGAGCGGCTGTGACATTCGAGGGGAGGGCCACGTGCAGCAACTTGTATTTGTGTTTTGTATTGACTGCAAAGTTAATGTCATCACTTACCAACGGCAGCAGCAGTCTTGCTATTGGGCGTGCAGATGCAGTCTCCGATGCCGAAGATGTTCCGGAACCGGTTGTGCTGCAGGGAATGTTTGTCCACGTCCAGGTAGCCAGATGGCGTCACCAGCCGCGCGCATTGTCGCAAGGGGAGCGGCGGTGACATCGGGGGGGTCACATGCAGCAAGTTGTATGGGAGAGCTATTGTCTGCGAAAATGTAATGCCAATAAATGTAATACGTAATTTGAATAGCTAACTTTACAAACGGACGTCTTGGCGGGAAAGTGAAGCGTCATGACTGCAGTTTTGTTTTGTTTTCTAAAATTTGTGATGTTTCTAACATTAATGTTTAATAACGGTGGATTATTAACCGTTAAGTGTTTGTGAACGTACATGAGTGTTGGTAAATCAAACAAAGCAGTGCAACATCACTTTTCAAATTCTCTCAAGAAGTCCATGTGAGATCTCAGTATAGTCCCACATCTTTACTGAGGACTCCAGGGGTTTAGGGGGAGGGCATCTCATTTACCATTTATCATCTTTATCACTACTCATTCTCATTAACTGTTATTTATATGTTATTAATATATCTCTTACTTGACACTGGCTAAATGTGCAAACCGCACGAAGCCATTATTTAAAAGGAAAAAAAAACTTCACAAAGTACAATTTTTACAAAATTTGTAACTGACCAGTTCCTTAGGCCAGTTACAAATTTCAATCTAAAGGATGTTGAATAGACAAAGGTACGTAAGTATTTAGGCAATTGCAATGATATGCTAAAAATTACCCTAAAGGTAAAAAAACGTGGTTACCTGTCCCGCCTCATCTTTAAACAGGGCGCAGTGCCCGTCCAGAGCCTGCAGCTCGACGCAGCAGTTGACGGCGATCTCCCGATTGTGCGCCACCTTCCGCAGCGCGCGCGCATATTTGGGCACGCCGAATATCGCGTCTCCACCCGTCATGTACGTTATGTTTGTTACGTCGCGAAGATTTTGCTGTAAGTGGAGATGAGACGTCTTTGATCCGTGCACAAAGAACGAGGATATTATTGCGGTCATGTCTCAGCAAAGTGTTATGCTTGTTAACACAGATTTTAATTATCTTTTTGAGCGGCAAGTCGATACTGTCATTCAATAAACGTGGTTGAATACTTATAAAGTATCGCTCTTGAGCGAGCATCAGATTGTCAACAGAACAGCGATAGAGCATCCACCTTCTGAAATGTGTGTGACTTTAGTTTATCATAACGGATAACGCATCCCGATTAGGACTTTATGGGTACGGAGTAATTTTCCTTGCATCTCTGCCTCCATTTTGCTACGGTCTTCGGAATCCTTTGTTGATAAACCATTGGCACGCATGTCACCCTTAACGAAGTCAAGCCAGCTCTTCCTCGGCCTGCTTAATCTGTCTTGGCCGGGTGGAGGGTGCCATTGCCAGACATGGACAAGGAATGTGAGCTTGGATACCCCCTATAATAATTTACTGTCTTGGTAAATCTCCGATGTGTTTAATACTGCCTTTATAAGTCAGTACCTGTCGCCAGTAGTCATCAGCCAGGTACATGATCTTCTGTGCAGCTCCGGAGCACTTCCCGCCTTGCCTCAGGAACGTGAAGAGAGCCAATCCTCCGTGGAACTGCTTGATGTCAGCCCACGTTTTTTGGCAGTACTCTGAGGCGTATATCGTGGATACGCCACTGGTAGGGTTATCTAGAGCCTTTCTCAACCCTGGGATCTGTGAAAGGAAGACTTCTTGGTTAGTAGCTTAGACGCTTAGACTACACTGTATATTATTCGGTCAATTTTATGCATTCAGGAGGTACTTAGGTTTTCTAGTTGAACTTCTGGATGAATTTATAAGTCATCATAATCATTATATCAGTCTTATGAGTCGACTGCTGAACATTGGCGTCCACAATAGAATACATTAAATTGGGGGTATTTGCTTATAATTACCACGCAGGGCAGGCGGGTTGGTGATCGCAGTTGAAGCCAGTACGCAGAATAATACCTACTGCTGCTCATCATCCGGTAACATTTCTCTTCGTCAACTTTTACGACTCCCCGTGAGTTGAGAAGGGGTGGCACTATCCTCGCCGTAGGCGCAGCGGACGGGCCAGGAGGGCCCGTCAGGCCGCTCCCGGTGGTCTTAGGCGGCGGGGGCAGGGGGCCCCTTCCGTCTAGCTATAGACCCCCCCAGAAGTCGGCCAGTCACGTCATGGCCGCACAAGGAGGTAGGAGGGGCGCGACACACTGCTGTGGAGGTCAAAAAAAGGGGTGGCACTATCCTAGGCCGGTGCCACACAACAAATTATAAGTAGGCTACCTTGTCATAATCATTTTCCAAGCCGATAGCGACGACCATGTACTTGTAGCAGATGACGTTGCCAGCGGTGGTGTACACGGTATTGTTCCCCGGGTCGAACTCGGCAGCGCTGTCGGTCACCCATTTGACGCGCGGCGGCAGTACCGACTGCTGCGGCCGGTGACACTCGCTGAATGGCTTGATGCCGGCGGACACCAGGGTGAAGAGGGGCTGGTAGTAGTGTACCTATAATATATATCCCGTGGAGATGTAATTGCTTTGTATAACTACTTAAAAGAGCCATGTATAAAACGACCAATAAGAAAGAATGAAAACCTTATTTAGCACATTAATTTCAGCTTCGAAATAAACGATTTAATTAAAAATCAGATCAAAAGGTTAAGGTTATCTTCTTAGCCTAGAAACGTCCTCACAGCTGTATGGTCATGCTTTATTTCACACACCAAGTTGTGATGGATTCACGTTAAGACACGCGGAATTTTTTAATCCGCCCAATAAAGCTTAAAACTTAGCTTAACTTGCTTTTGTTCGTGCGCAAGAACCACACAAACAGCTACAACTGCAAAGGCAGTGTTTACCCGTGGCCGGCGGGTCGACCCATTACCGGGTCCACGGATAAACACTCACCAAAGGAAGGACTGACGCTGTGTAAGCTGTGCTGAACTTCGGTTATGTTTACAACCGTCTTACGGAGCAGTGAGCGCTTCTAACAATTGACATTACGAATATTTTGATACAGGGAGGCGGGGGTCGAATTTATACGAGTTTGAAAATTGTTGACCCCTATCTTCCTCTTCTCTTCTCTACTCTAGTTCCAGCTCGCAATTAATGAATATGGACTTTAAGTTAACGTTCATAAACGAGTTCAAGACCCAACATACCCTGGAGGGTTCCAGCACGATGACATCGTTGTACCGAAGCAAATTAGCGAAGCGGGACGCCACGCTGCAGCCGCCCGCGCCGCAGCCGACCACCAGCAGCTTACATCTACAATTCAATTAGGTACTTGTTCATATTTAGGTCTCTCTTCATATTAATTAGGGTGTTTTCTATGTATATTAAGTATGTATTTACAAAAAAAAAAGTATTAAGTAGGTATGTTTATCCGTTATTGACGACCGATATGGCGTGGAGGTCAGTATACCTGCACTTCACTCTAAAGGTCGTGGGTTCGATTCCCACACAGGACAAATCTTTGTGTGCATGAACATGAATATTTGTTCTGGTCTGGGTGTTTTTCTATATATATTAAGTATATATTTACAAAAAAAAAGTATTTAAGTATGTTTATCCGTTCTTTAGTATCCATAACACAAGTTCTTAATGATACTTATCTTGAAACTAAATAATTGGTGTGATTGTAATGGAATATTTATTTAATTATTTAGTATCCATAACACAAGTTCTTAATGATACCTATCTTGGGGCTAAAAATGGGTGTAATTGTTAGAAATTATTTATTTATTTATATTGGGACATCTAATTATGTGAAGTTGCATATTTCGTATTTATATTATATATACGGGAAAGAGGCGTGACATTATGTATGTATGTGTTTAGTGTAGTTAAATATACCATTTCATCTACTAACTAACTAACCTGTATAAGCAATAAATAAACTTGAACGGTGGATAGAAAATCACACTCTACCACTTGCTACGACCCTGGCACACAGATTTAGCGTCACTCACACACTTTAACATTCTCATGCACTCCCGTCAGTTGAAGGTACTTTTGCCCAAACCTTTCTCCAAAGACTAATTGTGTAATTACCTATATGCTTAACTTACGGGCTCATCCTTCATCCAACCCTATCCATCATAAATCGATTTCGTCAATCTAGTTCCATTCATCTTATCCATATTACCAAACCATCTAAGCACACATTACCTTATTAAATTAATAAATATTTTCTGACAATAACAGTGTTATGGCTACTAAATAACAGATAAACATAATAGGTTGGGGAAAAAGTCTTTTCGTATTTTTGTATGAAAAGTCAAGACATTTTTTTCAAAGTTTATTTACATTTATTTACAATATATATGTACCGTTTTGTTGAATAACTTTCTGCCATTTTGTGGGCAGAGACATTATCCCGTTACTGTAGAAACTTTGGGACTTCTGATCAAAAAAACGGGACAAATAGTTTTGGCAGTCCTCTCTTGAGGTCAACCTTACAGAACCTAAAGAATTCTGCAGAGACCGAAACAGGTGAAAATCTGAAGGCGCAAGGTCAGGGCTATATGGTGGATACACTAGGACCTCCCAGTCGAACTCTCTTAATTTTTGCTGAGTGGCTAAAGATGTGTGTGGTCTAGCGTTATCGTGATGAAAGACCACACCCTTCCTGTTGATCAATTCCGGCCGTTTTCTTTCGACTGCTTCCTTTAATCTCATCAGTTGCTGGCAGTAAAGATCAGAATCGATGGTTTTGCCGGGCGGTAAAAGCTCATAATAAACAATGCCCTTCCAATCCCACCATACACACAGCATCACCTTATTTCGTGTTAGGCCAGGTTTGGCCACAGTCTGTGAAGCCTGGCCAACTTTCGACCACGACCTTTTTCGCACGTTTTTGTCGTACGTGATCCACTTTTCATCGCCAGTTATCAATCTCTTCAAAAGCGGCTCGGTTTCATTACGTCTCAATAATGAATCGCAAATGAGTACACGGTTCATTAAGTTTCTTTGAGTGCGCTCGTGTGGCACCCAAATATCGAGCTTTTTTGTATAACCAGCTTTCTTCAAATGGGTCAAAACTGTTTTGTGGTCAATTCCCAGTTCTTCAGCTACATCGTAACTACTAATATGCCGATCTTGCTCCACTCTTTCAAAAATGGCGTCCATTTTATTCGTAACAGGGCGACCAGAGCGAGGTGCATCTTTAACATCAAAATTTCCGGACTGAAAACGTTTGAACCAAATTTGTGCTACTCTTACTGACACTGCATCAGGTCCATAAACATCACAAATTTTTTTCACTGCTTGAGTTGCATATTTGCCTTTTTTATAATAAAATTTTAAAATGTATCGAATTTCTTCATTAGATTCACTCATTTTAACGGAGAGAAAAACAAATGAAAAATAGCGGGAAACAACTTTTTTTCTTTTTTTTTTTCTTTATAATGGAACCTTTTTAATGTTACCAAAACCAGCCAGACACAAATAGTACAGTCAAAAAAAAATTATAATAAGTTTATACCTACGTTATGCGAAAAGACTTTTTCCCCGACCTAATATATACATACATTTTTTTTGTAAATACATACTTAATATACATAGCAAAACACCCAGTCCAGAACATATTCATGTTTATGCACACAAAGATTTGTTCTGTGTGGAAATCGAGCCCACGACCTTAGGAGCGGAGTGTTGGTATACTCGCCACCACGCCATATCGATAAAGTATTATACTACATTTCTCAAATCCTAGTCCAACTTCATTTACTCCGCAAGTTCTTTCTTTACTTTTTCTTTCTAATCCCAATTAGTTTTACTTCTAGTATTCTTCCAAGCACTCTCATACAATGCATCTTGCCTTCATGTATAGAAATAACCGAATAAGCCGGAGCCTCGTTGTCTGTTCCTAAAGTCTTGGTAGGATCCCCATAAACCCTTAAAAGAAATAACCTTACTCATAATCGCTCCTGCAGCACCCCACACTATATCTTCTGATGAAACGGTGGATAAACTTCCTGCAGCACATCTCATCTCAGACGTGGATCAAGTAATAAAGGCAGAATAACACATGATAAACTTTTACACGAGAATTTTGATTTTATTTATTTCATTAATTTACTTAGCAAAACCAACTAGATTTGGTTTGAAATGTAGGATCACATGAATTAGTAAAACATAGATATGAGATAAAAATATAAATTGTCTATCGATTTGGAGAGGAAGTGGGTTCGATTCCCACACAGGACAAATATTTGTGATCTTAATACGAATATTTGTCGTGGTCTTAGTACATAGGAATGTATGAAAAGGATGTTTAGTCAAAAAAATTATTTACATGCGTACAGGATATGATTAGTTACAATCGTAGACAACGGACAAACATACTTACATACTATTTTTGTATATACAAACCTATAATACACAGCGTACACATAGACCAAGAGTCATGTTAATATTATTTGATATTTGCTTATTTCTTAAATTATTAGCCTCGCTTAAATTATAAGGGAATAAATATTTCAACGAGTATAGAATTTATTGATTCACTGTAAATAAAATATGTTACAATTTTGATGCAAAATAAAACAATTATACACAAAGTAAATATTTTTATTTCTCAAAATAAAGCTGTAAATAATGTTATTTACATAAATATTCCTATAAATATAATACGAACCCATCATAAAAGGATTAAATATTTTTTTACATTATTTACATTTGTATAAAAAAAACACAACTAACAAAATGTTTTTTTATAGTTTAATCGGTTCTATCGTTAATTAATTGATTGTAAACATGCTGACATTATGAAACATTAATGTTATGTTAAACACAATAAAATATGCTTAAAAATAAATTATACATTTCTAGAAAAACAAAAGAGCCACCTATCTATCGATAACAACAATTTTGAACAACAACAATTTTCTAACAACAAATTCAATAAATAATCAACTCAAATCACATAATGGTATTTCATTTTAAAAAATATATAAAGAAATTTTAAAATTTTATAAAATTTTGTTTGCTATTACGCTACCAAGGAAAAAGTTTCCACAGAACAATTAAAAAAAATTTTTTTTTACCAAAACAAAATTTTAAAATCGGTTTTAACAAGTATTATGTTTGTTTAAACGAGGTTATGACTTCTTGATACGAATTCTCTATTTCACTGCAACTGTATTTTTAAATTGATATAAATACAGTGTCAAATCAAGAAAATATATTCAATTCCTAGAGTTATAGTACCATACAGTTGTATGTATTCATAAAATTTACCGATAATATATTATTAGTTTAAAACGAAAACGAAAAATATAAACATTTCCATTTCTGTATTTCAAAAAACTTTCTAGAGTCCTCCCCTCATTTCGTAAATCTTTAAAATTATTTAAAAATGCAAATGAGTATGATAACTTAAAAAAAATTGTGACTTTTGCCAAAAAAATAATTATTTTACAAACAACAATTCCGCTTACACGTGAATAGAGATAAAAATTACGTATAAAATAGGTAAAAACGACTTTGTCTTTTAAAAAAGTTAACGTAAAACGTTTTGGAACATTTTGGAAAAATAAAACCCTTTCAAGGGGAATTTTTTGGATCACAGATAAATCTCGCAGATGACATCTCTCGCCTTAAAAAACAATTGTATTGTACATACTGTTAAGGTATAGTTTAGTTATTTGGCTAGCGGGTTTATGATCCGCCTGATGAGCTCTGGTCCATGGTAGTAGCCCTTCAGCATTATGTTCCAGTACAGGAATGGGAAGAGGTCCTTCTTCATGTAGTACCCAACCGTGCTCTCCTGAGACTGAAAAACAAAAGTTAAATCTTAGAATTTGTATGATTCGGATAACACCTTACTTAATACCTAAGACACAAGTAATTAAGTTTTCTTAGTTAAGGTAGATAACACTTTAATTAACTGCATTACTAACCCAATTTATGTTCATAAAATAATGTAATTAGGCTAGTTATTATATAGAAATGAAAATTATTATTATTATTACCAATTGAGATTAAGAGACCGTGTAGATTTGTGGATACAGGTGATTGACCAAATGCCCCATCTACACCACAGTATTGGATCTGTATTGTTTATGTGTTTTTTCGTGTCATATACATAATATCATCATCATCATTATCTTAGCCCATTAACGTCCCACTACTGAGCACGAGCCTCCTCTCACATACTAAGGTGCGAGGGTATTGGGTCATACTCGACCACGCGGATCCAGTGCGGATTGGCGGAGGCAAATGTATGTCGTCGTGCTGTTAGAAATTTTTCAAGCCGTCCAATTAGGCCTCCGAAACACGGAAGTGCTTGCCAAACAAACGGTCTCCCATCCAAGGAATGACCTCTGTAAACTCTGTTATATTTCGGTAATCGTTTTCGACCACTGAGCACCGCGGAGCTACGAGCGCTTTTATGTCATCGTATTATCATATGTCATTGTCTAATAGGATTCTCCGCCATAGATAATATACGCTATTGGAATTTTGGAGCGATTGCGAAAAAAGACTCATCGAGGCAGTATTTTATTTTTAAAACGAGTTTTAACTCGAGTGTTTATGTGTGAATATAGTGGATTTTAGACATAGCTTCTTCGGCAACGTATACAAGTGTAAGAAAGTGGCATATTACAGTGAATTATGAATTTTCGCGTTGATTCCAAAGCTACATAGAACGTCTGGTAAAATCTCCACTATTTGATTGGGACATGACTTTGACTTGAAACGCTGTATATTGTACTTGAATCATCAAGTTACTTTACACTGGCAAATACTCTAATATAGTGAGTACATACTGAAAGAAAGAAAAAAAGTAAGTAGGGTGCAAGCCCTATTTCTACTGATTATCTCAATGTTACCGTCTTCTTAGTAGTTCGTCTGCTTTCAGGAATTTAAATCATAAGTCCACTGTGGGAGGTTCGAAAGATATTTAATGGAGAGGATGAACACTGTATTTAGAATCAGGCACTAAGTAAAATCTGAAATACATGCCTAGAGTTAAAGCCTTTTTTTTTGGGATGGAAAATCATTAAATGACCTTTCCGCTGTGGGTGGAGCGGGAGGGTGTGTCAGACTTTTACTGACTAAAACCGCAATAGAGTTAAAGCCTGCATTCACCTTAAAACCGTTTATTTATTTATTTTAAATCTTGTGACTGCAGAACACAGGTTTTTGTAGACTTGTCAAATTGTTTTACTACTAAGTACATTTTCTTGTAACTGGGGCGGGAGAAAAAACTAACCTTGACGATTTTCTTGCCCGTTCTTTTACGATCAAGCTCCCGCCCGCAGTGAATCGGCGCGCTAGTTTTTAAGTTTTGACCTTCATAAGCGCTCTTTTTAGGCAAACTTGAATAAATGATTTTGACTTTGACTTTAAATAGAATTGAGCCATAAATGAATGTGTAAGGTTACCTGATCAAAAGGCAGTGTCTCATGCGGCACTCCGTCGTAGAGGAACTCTGCTATAATGCACTTCCCGTACTCGGTGACGAGCGGACATGCCCCGTACCCGTTATATGACTGGGATGGCTCGGCCTTCTGCATTGTGTTCAGCAGATTCGCTTCCACTACATACGATTGTTTGGCTGAAATAAACAATAGTTTTGTTGTTAGTAAAATGTCATACTACTCATACATAATAGTTTCAATGTATGTTTAGTATGAATTAACACAAGTGCCATTTGCAAGTGCAAAATATTTGGTTTATATGAAAATGTGCTTTAAACTCCCCGATCCGTGTCGCAAACCTCTTTTATCTATATAACAAAGTCGGGTTCGTAACACAATTTAGAAAACCAGAACGGCACAACGGTTTTTATTTTATTACTCTTCTATACGAATAGCAGAATAACTACTAAAATATCGGAAAGATTCACGTAAATAAAAATGAAAATTCTTTAATCGGTATCCTTAACAGTACAAATAACAAATGGCTGGGATCTCCTTTTAAGTATGATATACCTGTGTTAGGATACCCCGCTCTTCCCTATAATCACATAGGACTACATTAAATAATGTGAGTAGAATGAGTGATGATCACATGGGGTGACAAAAAAAAATTTAGGAATTATATGGTATTTATTTACGTAAAGAAAGATTAATAATTAAGTTAAACTACAAGGTATCATTTATTTATTAACTGTTTGGCGGTTTGAGGTTCGCCGGGTCAGCTAGTCACTACATAATATAAAACAAAGTCGCTTTCGGCTGTCTGTCTGTCCCTATATATGCTTAAATCTTTAAAACTACGGGACGGATTTTGATGCGGTTTTATTTAACAGATAGAGTGATTCAAGAGAAAGGTTTATATGTAGGTGACGCGGACAAAGTCGCGGGCGTCCGCTAGTTGTTAATCAGAAAACACTTAAATCATTTGTTAATAAACCACTGTCTTGTTAATTTGAAAGAAAAAAGAAAAATATTTATTCAATACAAGTTGCAAGAAAAAAAACATAAAATAAGCACAAAATATAGTTAACACAAATCAAGAATAATAAGAAATTAAGTAAAAGAAGAACTCAACTTGTATTGAAATGGTGTCCACTCAGCATATACGAAGGTATATACTGAATGCAAACTTGTGAAAAGTGCTTACCAATAGCAGCAGCCGTCTTGCTATTGGGCGTGTTGGTACAATCGCCGATGCCGTAAATATTCTTGTAGGTGTTGTGCTGCAGCGTGTGTTTGTGGACGTCCAGGAAGCCGGTAGGGTCGGCGAGTCTGCTGCCGGCCAGGAGAAGCGGCGTCCGCATCGGCGGGGTCACGTGGAGCAGGCGGTATGGCATACAGGTTAACTACGACAAAAATTGACAAAATAAATAGATATTTTAACTCCTGGGGCTTGATTTCAAACGGAAAACACACATATCTTTATTTGACGACCGATATGGCGTTGAGGTCAGTATACCTGCACTTCACTCCAGAGATCGTGGGTTCTATTCCCATACAGGACAAATCTTTGTGTGCATGAACATGAATATTTGTTCTGGTCTGGGTGTTTTCCTATGTATATTAAGTATGTATTTACAAAAAAAAAGTATTTAACACGTTAAACGCCATGGCAGACACCGTTTATCTGCCAGTTTGTTTTATCAATGGGCTTATTGAAAAATAACAAAAGGGTTGTCGGACATATGGTGGCTGCCATGGCCCATAGAGCAAACTAGTATTTTCGGCTGGGCGTTTAAGCTGTTAAGTATGTTTATCCGTTGTTTAGTATCCATAACACAAGTTCTTAATGATACTTATCTTGAAACTAAATAATTGGTGTAATTGTCTGAAAGATATTTATATTATTATTATTTATATATTTACTTTTCATGAGATGTGGCACTATTTGACCATTTAGTAGGATGTATTATGTTTTCCTATGAATTTTAAGTAGTCTCATCTCATAATGCCAACTTCGCAAAATGACAACCGGTTGTAAGTATATATATTTTTTTAATAGGTTAAGGTTTTTTTTTATAATCAAGTAAAAGAAATGCAGTTTACATAGATTACCGATTTTGTCGTATTTCAGCGTTTAAATGAACGTTTTATGGGCAATGACAACCGGTTGTAAGTATATATATTTTTTTAATAGGTTAAGGTTTTTTTTTTATAATCAAGTAAAAGAAATGCAGTTTACATAGATTATCGATTTTGTCGTATTTCAGCGTTTAAATGAACGTTTTATGGGCGGTTGTCATTTTGCGAAGTTGGCATTATGAGATGAGACGTTTTAAGTATGTATTTACAAAAAAAAAGTATTTAAGTATGTTTATCCGTTGTTTAATATCCATAACACAAGTTCTTAGTGATACTTATCTTGGAACTAAATAATTGGTGTGATTGTAAGAGAATATTTATTATTATTATGCAAGCCCCCATGCCTTTTCACTGCAAATCTCCAAATATCTAGTCCTAATTCTTTCGACTGGTTTAAAGTAAATTGAAATAAAATTTAAATTTTTTTTTTTTGGTGGTAAATGCTCTACCTACTGTATAGTCGTCGTCACGTAAGGTGAAGAAAAATAGCGGTTGTCTATATTGGCGGTACCAGCGTACAAACGTATACAAAATAAAGAAAGGGCAAAAAAACAACTAAACGCATTCCCTCGAGATATTTTACTGCACATCCAAGGTTTAATTCACGTGCCGCGGATTACACACACGTATATTAAATAAATACTTTCTAACAATTACTCCAGCTATTTAATTCCAAGATAATTATCAGAAAGAACTTGTGTTATGGATACTAAATAACGGATAAATATACTTAAATTCTTTTTTTATTTTGGTAAATACTATTATTAGTATACTTACTAATAAATAGAAAACACCCAGACCAGAACAAATATTCATGTTCATGCACACAAAGATTTGTCCTGTGTGGCAATCAAACCAGGCCACCTCCACGCCAAATCGGTCGTCTTAGTATACAAGTATTTCCTTGGAAATTAGACGCTGTCAGCCAACGATTCTACAGCGTGGATCCGATAAAATAATTGATAACGAATGTGAAGCGTATGTAAGCGTATGTATCTAAGTTGGAGACTAATTTAATCTTTATCCCTCAAAACTAAGGACACAAAATCGCTTCAAAACTGAGGACACAAAATCGCTTTAAAACTAAGGACACAAAATCGCTTCTACATTTAATAAATGAAAGAAATACATTAATAAATATTACGGTAGCGGCGTGGGTTTGAGCGCGGGGGCAATTTAGTAGCCGGCAGTGGCATGTCATTGGACGCGCGAATCCCTCTCAAGTTGGTCAGTCAGCTCTATAGTGGAAAAGTCCTTGAGCTGATGATGGTAAAAATAGTAGTAGTGCTATAGGGGGGTAGGGCTAAGCCGAGATCACATACTTCCATCACGCTCATTACCCTTCTCACACACTCCCTTCGGTAAATGGTACTTTTGCATGCCCTTTCTTCCTTCTGTATTTGGTCATCAGGTCTTAAAAATATGTACACAAAATTACTTCTACAGATATTTTATAATAGACTAGCAGCGCCCTGCGGTTTTATCCGCGTGGTCCCCGTTCCCGTGGAAATATCGGGATAAAGAGTCCTATATGTTAGTCCAGGACTGCAGCTATACACGTACAAAGTTTCATCACAATCGCTCCAGTAGTTTTTGCGTGAAAAAGTAGCAAACATCCATCCACACATACAATCTTTCACGTTTATAATATTAGTAGGAAGTAGCTTCCTACCTTCTCAGGGTCATCAGCACTGAAGAACACGGCCTCCTTTTGATCATGGCGTACTTCCTTCAGAACCGTCTTGTAGTTGACCGTGATGCGTTTCCTCTCCACCACCTTCAGTAGAGAATCCGCGTATTTCTTCACTCCGAAGATCACGGGCAGGCAGGTGTTGTACATCATGTTTGCTTTCGATCGCATGTTTGTCTTTTTATGAAAATAAAGAACACGTTATGAATATCATTTATTCAGAGTATATTCCATATATTATTATGTTAGTAACAAATTTCTTAGTTATTATACTTCAATTATAGTGCTCGTCACCCTGGTTGAGAAAAACTGGATATTGTTTACGCTGGTCGAAGACAATAAATATAAAGAAAGGTATAGAAAGAAAGTCAGCTGTACAAAACCAAAACCTAGCAAAAGACATTTATTAAGAGACAATGATTACGAGTAGAACTTTAAAAAATGTGTTTTAAAAAAATGTCTTTGCCAGGTTTTATTTTTGGACAGCCGAAGTGACGAAGAGCATGCGCGCGAATCTGTGTCGTCGCGCTATAGTTACGTGCCACCCCCCCATGCCGCACTTCGATTAATACCCTATTTAAAGCTCGCCAGAGGGCGCTTGATAAGTAAACATTAGCTCCGTTACAAATACTGAGAAATAATACACTACGCTGTTAAAAAGAGTAAATTTTTAACTAATTGAGTTACTAGTGCTTTAATTATAAACATATATTGTTTGTGACGTAAAATTCCAATTCCATTCTGATATTTATAAAAAAAAGTGAAAGTGGCGGATTAATATATAATTACTGATTAAAAGTGAATGGTTTTCGAGTGAACAGAAGGATATTACCATGATCTACAAATATTGTGCAAAATTAGCCAGTTATCAGTAGTGAAAAGGTACTTAATTTTAAATTTTGTGTTTTTTGTGACGGTTTAACGAAAAAAAACTATTCGTATAACTTAAAGTTGACCTTTGGACTTATCGCAGTTGCAACTTTATAGACTCGTCACGATATTATACCGCTTATTCGTCGCCATCAAGTATCCACTGCGCGGCCGAACGGTGAAACGACTCGCTTCTCTACTCAGTTGGCTCTGACTTCAAACCTCGCTACTCGAAATTTATTTTTAAGATTTTGCGAGCGCACAAGTGAATATAATTTCCGCAGCCAGAGGAAACGAACACATAAATATTAACTGGACAGATTTAACCTAGAGGTCGACACCAGTTATTATTTAGTTAACCGCTAGATGGCGTTAGTTGCAGTAATATACCATTTATTGGAGTAAATTACACAATATACTTATTTATTGAAATAGTAATATTGAGTGGTTCTGCATTATGAATACGTCTCAGAAATGTGCGGGATGTCAAAACATTCTCCCTAAAAGAGAGTTCCTTAAATGTATGGGCTGTAAAGAGAAGTACGACCTTGATTGCGCAAACATAACGTACAAATTTTTTAGCATTATGGAACGCAAGGAGCAATGGAACTGCCCTGGGTGCCTTAACAAGCGGCCAAAAAATGGTAATATAAATACCCCTATACGCAACACAAATACTGCAAGTGAAATACAGGAGAACCAAGACCAAAATATCACGCAGCGCGTAAAAGCTTCAGCAAGACCATTGGCCCGCATCTCACCTGAAGACGAATTCTCCCCGGAGAAATTCCGTGACTTCATGCTGACCGAATTGAAACATCATATGAGCGATTTGTTTGCTACACAAATGTCGGGACTAAAAGAGGCGGTTACTTTGTTGACCGATACTCTTAAGGAACAGAACTCTCGCATACAACAACTGGAAGCCCGAGTTCAGGAATTGGAAAGTAGATCTCCTGATTCTACAGTATTTCAAGAAACTATAGCGAAACTGAATATCAAAATATTAGACCAAGAGCAATCTCTTCTTTGCAACGATATCGCAATATCGGGCTGCGTAGAAGTCCCCACAGAGAACCCTACCCACCTAGTGCTAGCGATAGCTAACAAAATAGGTGTGCCTCTTGAGGAAAGAGACATCGTTGGTGTGGAGCGAGTGGGATCGAAGAGGACGGAGAAGGAGACAAGGCCGCGACAGCTCGCTGTGCGATTGGCGCGTCGCGAGCCGCGCGACGCTATGCTGCGGGCCGCTCGAGTGCGCCGCTCGCTCGACACCAGCGGTCTACAGCTGCCGGGCGCGCCTTGCCCGCTCTACATCAACGAGCGGCTAACCGGACACAGTGCATATATTTTTCAAAAGGCACGTATCCTCGCTCGTGATCTTCAATATAAATATGTATGGACACGTGATGGAAAGATATATGTAAGAAAAGAACAAGGGAAGGAACGTCATCGGATGTGTCTAGAGAGCGACTTGTTACGGGTTTTTGGAAAACTTTAATATTTGTTTTCTTTTATTATATATTTAAGGTTCTAAGTGTTTGTTATAGTTCCTATTCATATAAACTGTTTCCTTCATTAAATTCGTGTATAGCGTACACACCGAATTTCACAGCATATACAAAAACACAATATTATAAACTCACACGGAATATATACAACACTCACACATACTCACAACAATTATACATCAAAGCTATCCTAAGATTTTATTATATATGTACGTGTTTTAATAAAGTCTACTGTTCTAAATACAAATCGTACATAACAAATTATACACAATACACTCATACACTAACATACAATTTATACAACACATATCAAGTCTACTGTTATAAATACAAATCATACATAACAAATTATACACAATACACTCATACACTAACATACAATTTATACAACACATATCTCGCACACACACACGCACAACAAATTATATTGAACACATTTATATACATATATTATAGCAATGACTAATATCAGTAAAAAACGTTTGAAGGTAGGGTTATTGAACGCCAGATCGCTGAACACCGGCACAGACGAGCTATTGGTAAGTGTCTCAAATTACAAACCTGATATACTTTGTATAAATGAAACCTGGATTAGAGAAGGAGAAGAGAACCTTGCTCCAGCGATACCTAACTATAGCTTTGTACACAGAGCTCGGCCTGGGAAAAGGTTAGGTGGAGGAGTTGGGTTTTATATTAGGGAAGGCTTACATGCCCGGGTCAAACGCCACCCACAGGCCAACTTAGAGCAACTGTGGTTACAAGTTCAACTACCGGGCGCTACAATGGCTCTCGGCACGGCCTACAGACCTGAAAGTGTCAGTGTTCGGGACGCATTGGACGCCCTTAGCGATTCAGTCAACCTCATGGGTCAAAATACGTACATTTGCTTATTTGGTGATCTAAATATTAACTTATTAAATGAGGAATTGCCACAAACTAAAGAGTTTATATCATTTTGTTATCAGCATAATTTACACCAACTAGTTCAAGTGCCAACTCGAGTCTCTGATAATTCTGAATCCTTAATTGACATCGCTCTAACTGATTCTCCATCGAAATCTGAAGGAGTTGAGGTATTTCACAATTATGACTTGAGCGACCATGCTATGGTTATAGTACATTTTGACATTAAAAAGCCCAAATTTCCCAAAATATTCAAATACAAAAGATTCTTACGTGACATAGACTTTAACTTATTTCAAACTGACCTGCACTCGATCCCCTGGCACAATATCAGGCACTTAGATGATGTTAATGAAATGGTTGAAATATTTAACAGTTATATGACTAAATTATTTAACGTACATGCACCGATAAAAAAAACAATAGTAAAATATAAACCTAAACCATGGATTACTGATATGGTTAAGTTTATGATACAATTACGAGAGGAAGCGGCAATTCAAGCATTTTCAACTAAAACTGATGGCTCAAAAAGATATTACCGTGACCTCAGGAACTTTGTTACAGCTACTAGAGAAAGAGAAAAAAAGGCTTTCTTCAAACATTCCATAAATAATAATATTAATAAACCGGCTTTACTCTGGAAAAACATAAAAAGTACCACTATGATTAATAACAACCGCGAAAGATCGATTCCTATGTACCTTTGTAACCCGGATAAAATCAACTCACACTTTTTAAACTTACCTCCAGTTAATGAATCTGAAATAAAACAAGTAAAAAAGAACAATAATATGGAAACAAATCAAAATTTTAAACTTAGACCAGTATCGGAAGAGGAAGTTAGGAAAATAATTAAAAACATTAATACTAAAGCTTCGGGTCACGACTTTTTGAATATAGATATGATTAACCTAACCTTAGACGCAACTATTTCTTCTATAACCAGTATAGTTAATAAATCTATTTGTACAAGCACCTTTCCAACAAGCTGGAAGAGTGCTCTAGTAACTCCTATCCCTAAGAAAACTCCAGTAAAGGAATTAAAAGATTTAAGACCTATTTCTATCTTGCCGGTGCTGTCTAAAGTTTTGGAGAAAATAGTACTTAATCAAATCATGTCATATCTAGATACTTATAATATAATACCTATGTACCAATCAGGATTTCGTAGAAGTCATGGTACTGAAACAGCTCTATTGCACATAACGGATGACCTAACAGAGGCCTCTGATGCTGGTTTGTCGAGTATCTTAGTCTTGCTAGATTATTCCAGAGCTTTTGATTGCGTACTCCCGGAACTTCTCTTGAAGAAACTTGTACACTGCGGATTTTCAAGAGATGCTTGTAAATGGTTCGAATCATTTCTTACAAATAGGGAACAAACGGTTGTCATTGACGGTATAGACGGACATAAAAATTACTCCTCTCCTCTTTCTGTGCAGCGAGGCGTCCCACAGGGTTCCTTGCTGAGTCCTATTCTCTTTACAATTTTCACTGCTGATTTACCCTCATATATTCAAACCTGTAGACACCATCTGTATGCAGATGATACTCAACTGTACTTCTCATTTCCTGGCATAAATGTTAAAGAAGCCGTTAATAAAGTAAATGCAGATTTAAGTAATGTAAATAATTGGTCTAAGCAAAACTGTTTAAATATAAATCCGCTCAAATCACAAATGTTAGTACTTGGTACAAAAAAACAAATCAAATCTGTCTTGGATTGTGAAGAGAAAGTCAAAATAGATAATGTTGTAGTTGAGGAAGTCAAGTCGGCCCGAAATCTGGGACTTATCATTGACGGTGAACAGAAATATATACAACACATAAATAATAAAATAAAAACAGCTTTTTTCAAACTCAAAACCCTGTACAAAATAAGACCATACGTCAATAGTGAACTCCGTCATCTTTTAACAGAATCTCTCGTACTAAGCCACTTCAACTACTGTAGCTCAACATATGGTCCCAGACTGAATCAGCACACGGAGCGCGCAATACAACGTGTGCAAAACGCTTGCATTAGATATTCGTTCGGAGTGTCTAAAAGAGAACATATAACTCCCTATTTAAACCGACGCGGCATTCTTAACATGAAAGCTAGAAGAGAATTGCAGTTCGCATGCACTCTTCAAAAGGTGATTTACAGTAAAAATCCCCTGTATTTGTTTGAGAAGCTAAATTGGTCGAACTCTAATATGACAGGGAATGCTCGCTCAGCTACTAAAAAAACCCTTAAAATACCGTCTCATAAATCAGTACGTTACAGAGGATGTTTCAAGTTCTTAGCAGCCAGTATATGGAACGATCTCCCACCTCCACTAAGAGAGAATATAAGCTCACATTTGTTCAAGACTCGTTACAAATCCGCCTTAATCAATCGGCAACTTGCTGCTGAGAACGTAATGTTCTCCTATGTAAAGGAACTCAAAATAAAAAACTATTTTTAAAACTACAATAATTCTACATGCCTAATATAATTTAATACCTGAAATCTCTCACACACTTACAAACACGCGCACACACACACACACACGCACGTACGCACGAACACAGACACACACACGCACGCACACATACACACACACACACGTACACACACACATGCATATACTCATCTAAATTTTTATATCATTGTTTGTTAAATTAAGAAAAGTGAAATTTATTATTATTATCCTTATTTTTGTTTCTATTCTGTGGTTTGTTTTTGTTTTTATTTGCAGTCTAATTTTGGCGTGTTTACTTTTCGTTTTTGCTGAAGTGTTAACTTGTAATTTCTGTTTTTCTACTTGTTTACTACTATGTTGCGAACCTAATGAAACGGGGGGGCTGAAAACCAGCGCTGCGTAGAGTAGTCTACTCTGTGCAGCATAAGCTGAGCTTACTCCAGTTGCTTTTAGGATTATGACTATTTTTAATTTTATATTTTGTCATGTTAATGTATTCCTTTAAAGCAATAAATGATTTTTTATTTTATTTTATTTTTTATATTTTATTTTATTATGTGATACTGCGCATCCAAGGTCTTGTATACATAGTATAATAATAATAACCATTTATTTCCACAACACAACCCAACACCACCACCACCACCACCACCACCACCAGACAGCACCACCAGACCAGACCAACACATCACAATGTTTTACATGCTAATAGAAGTTATTGATGTACAATGTCAAATATAAACAAAAGTATTCATGTGTACGTGCATATATTATATATTTATACATTACAATGTGTATACATACACTACACATACATATTATAGGTGGTGTATATGCGTGTGGGTATGTGTACTGTTTATGTGTGCGTGCGTGTATGTGTTTATGTGTGCGTGCAAGCGTGTAGCGTATAGTTGTATGTAGAATTGTAGATAGAGCATTAATAGTATAATACATATAGTACAGTACATCTTTACTTGTAGTCTATTCTATATATAATAAGATTGTTTTTACACATACTTTTAAATCCCTGTATATATTACCAAAAACGCTATGCTCAGTATGGGAATAGGTAGCGCAGTGTGATAGGAATGTTCAAAATTATTATTGTTTAAAACTACATTAGTCATATAGTCAATGTTTTTATAGTTTACGTGGGACGATGATGAGTCAGTCAGGTAATGTTTCACAAGATAATAATCAAGTTCAATAGTTAATAATATAAAACACAGCTATTGTGTTCTAAGTTATTGCTAAGAATTTCCTATATCAACAGATTTAAGTTACTACCTGACGTCCATCATTATGTTACTGTTCACCGTTTACATATTTTATCACGAGAGATATTTTATAAATGTTCATAACTTAGTTATAAATAACATTGGCTTGTAAGAGCATTTATTTGAGTATTATGCAGGCAGTTTGTTTGTTTGATATTTGTATATCAATCGTTACCTTAACAAACGTTAAGACCTAAATGCCTGAAGCACACATGTCATTAGATAAAGAACCGTGAATTTTCTTAGAAGCGCTTCCTTAGACTAGCTGGTCGGGACGATTGCCGAAGTTAAGCAGTGCTAAGGGTAGTAAAGATGGGTGACCGTTTTTGTAGCGCGATACCGAGCGCTTTTGTGCTTCGGAAGGCGTTTGATCCGCTTATCACTGAGTATGGTACCATGGTATATGGTTTATTAGTTGAAGCTTCTGAAGTATAAGTTGGGCTTTTGCCATGAGGTTCACTGTTCGCGTCTCTTTCTGTCATCCTTGATGTAGCAAATTCAAAATCATTCATTCAAGTTTGGCTCAATAGAGCTCTTATGAAGGTCAAACTTAAAAATAACGCGCCCATTCACTGCGGACGGGAGCTTGTTCGTAAAAAAACGGGCAAAAAAATCATCAAGTTTGGTTTTTTTCTCCCGCCAGTTACAAACAAACTTAAAACATAGTTTACAAAAAAAAACTTATGTTTTGCAGTCACAAAATTTTAAGAAAAAAAAAATATTATATTAATCTCTCACTCCTTAGCAAGATAAACATAATTATACTCATACTGTGCAGAATATCAGCACTCGAACCAAGAAATTTGGGAGGTCGTTTCTGAGCAAGACCACTAAGCTCTGGATTTTGCTGCCGGCTCATGTGTTTCCTGTTTCCTATGATCCCGGGTCTTTTAAGCGGGGCGTGAAACGGCATTTTAGCAGGCCGTCATGAGTGGATGCGCTTTATAGCGTGCTTATTTCACGTTATAAAGCGCTTTCATTTTCTTATTGGACTGCATCGACTGCTTATCAGGCAGGATGTAGTCATTATGACGTGTCACAATAAAAAAAAAAAATTAAGGATAAAAATAGTAGAAATGAGCAGACCAGTCCCCACTGGCGGGAACCATAATTTGGGGAACGTGACGACTCTACACATGACGCCACCACCGCAGAAACATTAAAGTGAGCACCAGGAGTAACCCTCTAGTAATGGGCTGAGTCAATAACATTTAATATTATTTTATGACCTGTTTAATACATACCATGGTAAAGTAAGCCGCAGCCATATAGGCAATCTTCTGTGGCGCCCCTGGGCACTTTATAGGCGTGTTCGGATACGTGAATATGGCCTCTCCACCAGTGAAGTTCCTGATGTCAGACCAGGTCTTCTCGCAGTACTCGGGCGCGTATATAGTCGACACTCCGCTGTTAGGGTTTTTCAGGGCCTCTGTTAGTCCTGGCACCTGTAATTGGATGTATTTTAAGTAATCTTTTGAAATAATTTTTTATTTCGCGATAGTAAGTGGTCAGAAAAGAGCATCCAAATATATAAAATAAAACATACGTTATTGTCTTCAAAATCAACAGGATCATTTAGATTCGACAAATTTTTACAAACAAAATGGAAATACTAATTTATTAACAACAATGAAAGAGGTATGGGCCGTACCATAATCAAAAAAATATAAAAAAATTAAAGCAAAACGGATTTTTTGCCAGAACTTCGTCAAGGTTTGTCAGTCAATCTGACTTTTGTGGGTTTTTTAAATTTGTCAGTCTGTTAGTGACTCTAACCGGGGTATTTGTCAGTCAGCCTGTCTTGAATCTAAAGATTGGGGAGGGGATTATCCGTCAGTCTGTCGGTGACTCCAACGCTTCCAAGAGGCAACGAGAGGTCCTTGAATAGCCGTTCGTCTTCCGTTCACAAGAAGGTATTTTGAACAGTTGTTTCTGGCTATAAAAGTTATTTTTGCTATATGGGTTAGTCGTGGAGCAAATTTAGAAACCAATGCCTTTCACCTTGGTCCCTGGACATTCTTTAATACAACAAATCCGGGGAATCCCGGATGGATGGCAGCCCTAATGAAGTGTCAAAAAAGTAATCAGTAAATTGGTTTCTTAAGACCCAGGCCACCTAGTTTGAGTTTGTTAATTGTATGGACTCAACTGCCGATGCAGATTTTAAATTGTGTATTTTTTACTTATGTAATATAACATGTTATGTGCAATAAAAAAATATCAATATAATGGCAATTAATATTAATATTAAGTTTATTAAGCAGTGGTCTGTGTACATAAGTATACTGGGTGCAGCAATATTTACGATATTTTTTTTGTTCATAAGTAAGTACTTTATTATTGTAAATCTTATCTAGAGATTGCAATCAAAATTTTTGTAAACCGAATATCAATTTAAGCAGATACTATACAAGATTAGCACAAACATTGACACACAATTACACTAAATATAAGTATTAACTAAATAAAAATAAGTGATCATAAATTCTTGTCAGTACTCAGAAAGGATAATATGAATTAAAATTATGTAATAGGTTGGGGAAAAAGTCTTTTCGTATTTTTGTATGAAAAGTCAAGACATTTTTTTCAAAGTTTATTTACATTTATTTACAATATATATGTACCGTTTTGTTGAATAACTTTCTGCCATTTTGTGGGCAGAGACATTATCCCGTTACTGTAGAAACTTTGGGACTTCTGATCAAAAAAACGGGACAAATAGTTTTGGCAGTCCTCTCTTGAGGTCAACCTTACAGAACCTAAAGAATTCTGCAGAGACCGAAACAGGTGAAAATCTGAAGGCGCAAGGTCTGGGCTATATGGTGGATGCACTAGGACCTCCCAGTCGAACTCTCTTAATTTTTGCTGAGTGGCTAAAGATGTGTGTGGTCTAGCGTTATCGTGATGAAAGACCACACTCTTCCTGTTGATCAATTCCGGCCGTTTTCTCTCGACTGCTTCCTTTAATCTCATCAGTTGCTGGCAGTAAAGATCAGAATCGATGGTTTTGCCGGGCGGTAAAAGCTCATAATTAACAATGCCCTTCCAATCCCACCATACACACAGCATCACCTTATTTCGTGTTAGGCCAGGTTTGGCCACAGTCTGTGAAGCCTGGCCAACTTTCGACCACGACCTTTTTCGCACGTTCTTGTCGTACGTGATCCACTTTTCATCGCCAGTTATCAATCTCTTCAAAAACGGCTCGGTTTCATTACGTCTCAATAATGAATCGCAAATGAGTACACGGTTCATTAAGTTTCTTTGAGTGAGCTCGTGTGGCACCCAAATATCGAACTTTTTTGTATAACCAGCTTTCTTCAAATGGGTCAAAACTGTTTTGTGGTCAATTCCCAGTTCTTCAGCTACATCGTAACTACTAATATGCCGATCTTGCTCCACTCTTTCAAAAATGGCGTCCATTTTATTCGTAACAGGGCGACCAGAGCGAGGTGCATCTTTAACATCAAAATTTCCGGACTGAAAACGTTTGAACCAAATTTGTGCTACTCTTACTGACACTGCATCAGGTCCATAAACATCACAAATTTTTTTCACTGCTTGAGTTGCATTTTTGCCTTTTTTATAATAAAATTTTAAAATGTATCGAATTTCTTCATTAGATTCACTCATTTTTACGGAGAGAAAAACAAATGAAAAATAGCGGGAAACAACTTTTTTTTAATTTTTTCTTTTCTTTATAATGGAATCTTTTTAATGTTACCAAAACCAGCCAGACACAAATAGTACAGTCAAAAAAATTTTATAATAAGTTTATACCTACGTTATGCGAAAAGACTTTTTCCCCGACCTAATATTTACAACATTGTTCTTTTGCAAAATGTCCCCTGTGAGAAAACAAGTAAATTTGACACTAAATCTACGACAAATGTGAGTTATTTATATAAACTGACTTGCTTTTACTTGGTTATATTATATTGCATTGTGTTTTTCTACAATTGAAGTCAGATTTATCCTTTTCACTGATTGCAATGCGGGATTGTTCATAACATAATGGGCTCAAAAAGGAACATGGATTGTTTAAAAAGTTTATAGCAATCTTCAAAATTCTAGTCTATAAAATTCATAGTGTAAAGTCAGGTTTGCTACAAATCTCAACATGCATAGTCACAGCACAGCAGCATTTCGTAGTAGTTTTAGATATTCTGCTACTAAATGTTGGAAAAATATACCCTCGCGATTAAGAAATTGATTAACTATTGGATCTTTTAAAATAAATACAAAAGATATTCTTCTTTTAGATATTCAAAAAAGTAAGTAACTGTTGTTATGCCGTAATCTTAAGAATACCAAGCACAAAACTTTTTATTCTAATGTACATGCATGTCATTTATTATGAATATCTAAGACACAAGTAATTAATTTTACTTAGTTTAGGTAGATAACACTTTAATTAACTGCATTACTAACCCAATTTATGTTCGTAAAATAATTTAATTAGGCTAGTTATTATAAAGAAGTAAATTATTATTATTATGTTACTTAATATTAAATTATATGACATTTATGACTATACCTATCCTAATCCCCATATCAAAAGTGATTTAAAAAGTCGTCTTTTCGTATGAATTAATGGTCACATTTATAAGTCTATGTATAAATGTGACGACAGCACAATAAAAGCTTTAAAAATGATTTTTAAGAATGAAGGAATGTATGAAAAAACTCCTGGAAATTTGGTTGTTTATGATGTTAGCTATCTAGGCTTGCGAGCTTGTTAATGATTTACAAATAACCTGGTATTTCATGAATTTTTTTAGACATCAAACTCCGCACACTATTGGTTGTCAAATATAGTAGTTTATTGTTTAAACAAACCTTTTCATAATCATTCTGCAATCCAAGAGCGATGATAAGGTACTCATATTTTATGTCGTGGCCGTCATTCGTGGACACTACACAGCTATCAGGGTCTATTGAGACTGCCTGATCTTTGAGCCACGTGACGTTTTTGGGCATCAAACTCTCTGCTTTCCGCCGTGTGTCAGCTACTGTTTTTACCCCAGCACCCACTAATGTCCATAAAGGTTGGTAGTAATGATCCTGAAATCACATTTTAAATGTAGTACTAAATAATAAGTTGCATATCAAGCTCTCGTACCTCTGCAGTGCTTGGTGGTCGGAAACGATCACTAAAGTGTAGGAGAGTTTATAGAGGTCAGTCCTTGGATGGGTGACCGTTTGGGTCGCATTTGATACCTATATATATTTCACATACCTATACCTAACCTAGCCAAGGTCTAGACGAGCTTGATATGGATAAAGTTATGTTAATCCAAAATTGCATCGCATCAAGAGCTTATAACTCTCAATGTTAAGTGGTTGAACTAAGAGTTATGTAGTAGTCACTATGCTAAGTTTATCATTTCTGCCTTGTAGGGTCCACTGCTGAACATAAGCATCCCCAATAGATTCCATATAATAATAATTAATGGGGTGATTGCCGGTAATCACCACTCTAGGCACTGGGTTGGTGATTGGAGTTCAAGCCAGTGCGCAGGATGACACTGCTGCCCATCATCTGGTAGGATTTATCTTCGAAGGCTCTACGACTCTCCATGTCAGGCCTGACCTGGCAGGATATGTAAGCTATTGGAACAAATTTAAAGAAACCAATGATCTTCTGCAGTAAACAATAAATAATACTACAAACAAGTTTATGTCATATGCTCATTAATAGTTGGACATATAAATTACTTTATTGGATACAAATTACTATAAAAAGTAATTTAAAATTTCCATTCCTTCCTTCTCTGATGTGTGTTATCATCATTATTTATTAGAGCCACATATAACTTGATGTAAAAATGTCATTTTTTTTATGGCTTATCTTCCAAGTAGATTTAAAAAGGAAGCAAAAACTTTATATGCTTACGGTTGAAGCATTTTACCATGAGTTCTGGATAGATAAAATTACTAACAACTATTACGAAATTATATTCAATTTTTTTCTTTAAGGAAAAAGCTGAATTTTTTATAAAAAAATTATTAAATAATATTTTAATAAAAATAAAACTCTTTTTATTTAAGTAATTATTTGAATACACTGCTAAATATAATAGTTTCTTATTTTTTCATGTTAGCTATTTCAGGTGTTCGCATGCAACAACTTATTGGATTTACTTTTAAATATTATTTTAAATTTGTTTTTTTAACACTGAAAGGTAATATTCCTATATTATATATTGAGTTGTTGGAATCTCTAAATTCAAATTATTAACAGGCTCCAATGTGTATAAGTATACAAATAGATATGATAAACACTGGCCAATGAAGAAAAAACACTTGTTTATCACATAATCATTATCAGTGTGCACTCACAAACATTTAAACGTTATAGTGGACTGTACTTAGTGACACTGAGAAGTCAACCAACCTTGGTTTAAGTACTGCTATGACGTAATAAAATGTTTATAGTGCATTGTTTAAGCTATGGTTACTGCTAGAGCTATAAGATTTTTTATAGAAAATCGGATCACTTATTAACTATACAATTATATATGAGCTGATAACAGTCAATTAATAGTAAGCACCTTTTTTAAGTGTGCTACCTTAGTTTTTAGGTTTATTTGTATTTTAGGGACTAAAGGTATTTTACTTACTGGGCTTGGTTCTAATACAAATACTTCATCCTTTTTTAGACGCCGACCGAACTTTGCAGCCATAGTACATCCTCCAGAACCACCTCCAAGTATTAATAACTTGCATCTAAAAACAATTATCAAACCATTAGGAATTTAAATTTAAATCCCTAAAAAGTAATGGATACTAGTAAAGCAATAAGACAACAAATAGACAGAAACAAATAGTATACTTACGAATAATTTTTATCAAGAGTACTTGAAACCGAAAAATTTCTAAAAATTATTGATGCACTCTGCTTACTGCACAATCTTTGAATGTTATTCATATTTTATGCAAAAATTAATCACAGGATTTAAGAGATTAATCGTTCAGCTATTATCTTCTAAAACACATAACTTTTATAGCAACGACTGAACTCCGCTGCGCTGTATAGGTAACAAACGATCTAAAAGAACTAATCAACTAAATAAAATAAAATCTCAACTTCTCTGTTGTGATGTGATAATTATTATTGTGATAATAAATGATTAGCAAATGACATTGACAAGAGCTAGTTATGGAACTTTTACATACCTGGATTTGCAAAATTATTACGTAGGCTTTGTATGTGTCCGTGAGAATAGCGTGCACATGATAAATCAACGAATGGAAAGAAACTAATATAAACACACACAAATTTTGAGTACAACAGCCCACATATTTAATAAGGCATTTATATTACCACTCGGTTAAGGCCTCCATTTAATTATGAATAAAATTAAATCAGATAGTTAAAAAGGTTAAACATTTAATGAATCTAAATTAGGTACGAAGAAAGCTTAAACTATAAAAAATTACTTTTAGCCTAAATTTTGTTTTTGTTTATTGGGACATTTTAAACATTTTACATGGATGCAAGCAAGTTCATTATGAAATTACAAGGCAAGTTGAACAAGTTGCACACGCCTGATTTAAGTATAGACTATAGAAACAAAAAAAATGGCGGATGACGACGAAATTGATATACTTGGTGATTTTTCTTTTAATTCTTGTCTAGCGCAAAACAATCAAGGAATGTAAGTAGTTAGAAGAGAAATTTTACAACTTTCAAGTTAATAAAATCATATATATCCTATGAACAAACATATACAAAAGATTTTAATTTAGTTTGTGTTCATTCAAGAATCATAACAAACTTTGTCGTTAATGTTATTGTATGAAAAATACAAAATTTCCAGACCGTCGTGTTCCAATAGAGAAGATACAGTACATCCACAATGGTTTCTTGACTCCACTGCAAACAACTGGTATGATATCCAGTCTAAAAGTTCTATTAGGTAAGAGAAAAAAAGATGTAAACAATGAGGCCAAAATATTATGCGTAGGAGTGTACCAGTTTTGTACTATATACTATATCAGAAGAAAGTCAAGTTAGTTCTGGTGTATAGTTCTTATGCCATAGAAATGTTACTTTGTGGATTTTACAACACCTTTTATTGTATTGTTCATAAATATGGAAATAATATTTCCCCAGGGAAATGGAGCATACTTCTAGAAGATTATCAGGAAGTTCACCTGAGAGTACTGAAGTGGCTACTACCTGGAATCAATCGGAACGGAAGTTGCTTGTGAAAGAAATGGTAATTGCTTCTACTTTAATACTTAAGTCTCAAACAGACTTAACTAATAGCCTAGTAAAAGAAATATCTACTTATCTTAGGGTTTTGGATACATACTTGCAAAATCAGAATCTTTTCCTAGAGTGCTTTATCTTATTAGCTCAGTAGATTGCAGTACTGAGCAATGACCTCTCTTTAACCAAGGCAAAAGATAACCTACATAAATACATGTTGGTCCCATGTAATAGTTAGTGAGCCTATTGCCACTGCACTGCTATCAGGCACTGTTATGTTCGCCAGAGCCTCGTCTGTTGATTGGCAGGTGAAGTTGGCTTGGGCTTCTTAAGTCTTGGTATGATCCCTATACACCCAGTTAAATTGTCTTGCCTTATAATTCTAAACTTAATTAAATTCCTTATCAAATATTTTTGTGGTTAATTGGTGGTTATATTTTGCAGGCTAAATATGGTAGAAACGTAAGAAAAATATCTGAAACTATCAAAACAAAGACCGAAGCTGAAATACAAGCGTTGATTGATGCTGAATATGGAGTTATGTTGGACACTCCATCATTCGGACTTGATAAACATGAAGAGCATGAGGACGTTCCATCGGTGGTACAGGAAGAAATAGTCACAGATGACACTGTTCATCTAACTGGTGAGTTGAAAGTGGTCAAAAATAAAAGAAATAAGAATTCTTGGACCACAAAGTCAAAACACAGCTTATTAAAACCTATAGTGAAAACAGATATAATAGATTCCTCTGAGATATTTTATGAAGAAGATTTTACTGTCTGTTCTACAGAATCAATAAGTACAAATGTAATACCAAAAAACCAAATGAAATACCAGAAAGCTAAGATAGGCAAAATAATTGGCAATCACAGAAGAAAAGTATCAAGGAACTATGACAAATGTAAGCCTAAAAATAGAAATAAGGATCTTCTGAAATCACCTCCAGAGAGACAAAGAAAAGACTCCAGTTTGTCAGAGGACAGCACTAAAAGCCCTAAGATGCATATTCTTTTGGGATCTGGGCAAGCTCTGCCAGTTTCTGAAGGTGAACAAGTGGTAAGATATTTTAAATGCATAAAATATTACATTACCTCACTTATTGTTGTAACCATTATTTCTAACATTATTACACACAATGGGATGATATAAAGAAGGGTCACAAATGTGACCAGTTGTAAATCATGAAATTTGTAGCATATAATTTTTATTTTAGTTTGGCCTTTGTACTAACAAATTTGCACAATTTTTTCTAAGTTTATATGTCTTATTTATCTTAATTACCAGTAAAAATAACATAAACCAATGTATCTAATTGAGAAAGTATGTTCTGTTTATTTTTTGAAAAAGATCAAAATAGAAAAAAAGAAGGAGTCAGACTCGGAAAGTGACATTGACATAGATGTGGACAGTGACAGAGAAGATGTGACAAAGACCACAACCAAGACTGAACAGTCACCCAAACTAGTCATAGATGAAGCTCCAATTGCTGTGCCTTTGAGAAAGTTCGAACCAATGCCAAGGAGACAGAAGAAAATTAATTTGGTAAGCTTCGAGTTTTGATTCTTGTTACAATTCTTGAATATAACAGCAAGTGACTGATTGACTGATGAATTAAGCCCTAATTACTAGAAGGGAATGAAAGGGTTCATGATGACCAATTTATTTATTATTATATTAATATTAGTTTATACTGTACAGGGAACATACATACATTCACGCATGTTTCCCCGAAGGGGTAGGCAGAGGCATATTATACGCCCACACTTCGCCAATAATATAGTTGGTCCCACGTAATAGGTGGCGAGCCTATTGCCGCTTACCGGGCACTGTTATGTTCGCCAGAGCCTCGTCCGTTGATCGGCAGGTGCACCACTTGCAGGTGACGTTGGCTTGTGCTCCTTAGGTTTTGTTAGGATCCCTATACACCCTCCCTGTACAGGGAAATATAATCTCAAAGATTTGCCTGATTACCGTGTGGTGCCACCCCTTATTATCTCATCGACGTCATAAGAGTCGACGAAGAGTAAATTTATGGGGATGATGGACAGCACCGTCATTCTGCATACTGGCCTGAACCAGATTATGCGCAAATACTCAGCAGTGGACTATATAAGGCTGACATGATGAAGTACTATGTTATCATTTGCATTTATTGAATAGTTAGCTTATATTTAGCATTGGAAACAGACATACATTTTATTTAAATAATATCTTTCAGGATGGTGGGGGTGGGTATACAATAATGCATACATCTGGGGGTGATTTGTATGAGATTGCTGCAGAGCCTCGTCGCGAAAGAGCGCCTCGCAAGCCGCCCATACATCTCATACAATGTCGATACTACAATGCTGATAAACCTGTAAGTGTTTTTAGTTCTGATATAATACGTAGTACGTTACGTAGGAAAATTTAGTCTGTACTAATTTCAAGTTCATTTAGTAATAAATTAAAAAAAAGATTTTTGGTCTTGCATTGCTTGTTTTGATGTTTCTTTCTCAAATACGCTAAAACAGGTTTATGTTAAATATTCTCTTATGTGGAAAACATTGGATTGCATGGGAAACAGCCCATACCATAGTGGAAAATACCTTATACACCGTAAAAAACAATATTAACAACTGCTGTTTAATCTGGTTTTTTAATTCCAACATGAAACAATTCTCGCTTTTGTAAAATAACTTTTGTTTAGAAAAACTGAGACTCCTTATTTTTCACAGGATTAAAACCATCCATTTTTATTCAGTAGCTCAGCTAGTAAGCTGACCCTCCTTAGTTTCTTCTATTAAATACTTTACTGATTTCAATTAATTTATTTCGTTGTGTCTCAGAATGTCAACTTCCCAAAATGACCCCTGGAAGAAAACACAGCTATTTCTAAAATATTACGAAAAATAAAACTAAATTATAAAAACTGATTTGCTTTCACTTGGTTATAAAAAAAAACCTTAACCTACTGGGCTCCTTTTAGATTTTTAGAACAGGGGACATTTTGCGAAAGAGACATTTTTCGACTGAACCATTTATTTTAAGGAGAAATCCAAAAACATAAAAATTGGGCCAGCCGTTCTTGAGTTGTATGTTGTTTGCAGGCTCCATTCACCGTGCGTTTGCACGTGTCAGCGCTGATCAGTATGGACTGGCACGCGCACTGCTCCCGTGCTGAGGTCATGGGCCTCCTGGGGGGCGGTGGGGCCCTCGCGGGGGACAAGGGGGCTGCTGGGACTAGTCCCGGGGCTGGGGGGGCTGACTTGGTGCTGGTGGTGGCTGCTTATAGACCGGCTGCAGCCGCTGCCGCGCACACGCACTGTGATATGGATCCTGGTTAGTTCTCTTTGAGGCTGTAGTTAAATTGTAATAATGGCTTCGTGCGTTTAGCACATTAAGCCAGTGTCGAATATAATATATATTAATGATATATTAGGTCGGGGAAAAAGTCTTTTCGCATAACGTAGGTATAAACTTATTATAAATTTTTTTTGACTGTACTATTTGTGTCTGGCTGGTTTTGGTAACATTAAAAAGGTTCCATTATAAAGAAAAGAAAAAAATAAAAAAAAGTTGTTTCTCGCTATTTTTCATTTGTTTTTCTCTCCGTAAAAATGAGTGAATCTAATGAAGAAATTCGATACATTTTAAAATTTTATTATAAAAAAGGCAAAAATGCAACTCAAGCAGTGAAAAAAATTTGTAATGTTTATGGACCTGATGCAGTGTCAGTAAGAGTAGCACAAATTTGGTTCAAACGTTTTCAGTCCGGAAATTTTGATGTTAAAGATGCACCTCGCTCTGGTCGCCCTGTTACGAATAAAATGGACGCCATTTTTGAAAGAGTGGAGCAAGATCGGCATATTAGTAGTTACGATGTAGCTGAAGAACTGGGAATTGACCACAAAACAGTTTTGACCCATTTGAAGAAAGCTGGTTATACAAAAAAAGCTCGATATTTGGGTGCCACACGAGCTCACTCAAAGAAACTTAATGAACCGTGTACTCATTTGCGATTCATTATTGAGACGTAATGAAACCGAGCCGTTTTTGAAGAGATTGATAACTGGCGATGAAAAGTGGATCACGTACGACAAGAACGTGGGAAAAAGGTCGTGGTGAAAAGTTGGCCAGGCTTCACAGACTGTGGCCAAACCTGGCCTAACACGAAATAAGGTGATGCTGTGTGTATGGTGGGATTGGAAGGGCATTGTTTGTTATGAGCTTTTACCGCCCGGCAAAACCATCGATTCTGATCTTTACTGCCAGCAACTGATGGGATTAAAGGAAGCAGTCAAGAGAAAACGGCCGGAATTGATCAACAGGAAGGGTGTGGTCTTTCATCACGATAACGCTAGACCACACACATCTTTAGCCACTCAGCAAAAATTAAGAGAGTTCGACTGGGAGGTCCTAGTGCATCCACCATATAGCCCTGACCTTGCGCCTTCAGATTTTCACCTGTTTCGGTCTCTGCAGAATTCTTTAGGTTCTGTAAGGTTGACCTCAAGAGAGGACTGCCAAAACTATTTGTCCCGTTTTTTTGATCAGAAGTCCCAAAGTTTCTACAGTAACGGGATAATGTCTCTGCCCACAAAATGGCAGAAAGTTATTCAACAAAACGGTACATATATATTGTAAATAAATGTAAATAAACTTTGAAAAAAATGTCTTGACTTTTCATACAAAAATACGAAAAGACTTTTTCCCCAACCTATTATAATTCAATGTAAATGAGAATTAGTGGTGATAAAGATGATAAATGGTAAAGGAGATGCATTCCCCCTAAACCTCTTGAGTCCTCGGTAAAGATGTGTTAAGTTAGACCAGGTTTAAAACTAGTGCTATCACTGTCTTCATCTTATCAAATGAAAGTGAGAGCACTAGTTTTAAACCTGGTTTAATTTTGGACATCTAAAAAGTTTTGATGAAAACTTTTTGTAATAAGACCCTAATAGTCTATGCAACAGTCATCAATATTGAAAATTGTGACTATTATTATTTTAGTGTCCCAAGCCGCAGCAGCAGAATACCTCTCGTCCCAAGGGCTCTCGGTGGCTGGCTGGCACCACTCGCACCCCCGGTTCCCGGCGTGGCCGTCGGCCCGGGACCTGCTCTCGGCGCTGAGCCTGCAGCAGGCCCTGGAGCCGCTGCCCAGCGTGGCTCTCATCACCTCGCAGCACTGGCCCGTGGGGAGGCAGGCTTCGCAATATCGGTACTGTTAAAATAAAATTTCAAATATAAGATTTAATGTACTGTACTGTACTTACTGTGTATCGGAAAGCCGATATTGTTCGGATGCAAGTACCTAGCTTCTCCCTCATTACCTGTTATAGGTTATCGACAAATCCTTTTCCGCTATTACACACAACACCGAGCTTAATAGGCCTATCCAATGGCTGGTTCATGCATCATACTCGTGAACGGGTGCCGCCTGAAGGGACTGGACTGCTCATGTATCCTATGTTTTTTTCGTAATTAAATCTAAAACTAAATCAAGTGACTGCAGAACATTAGATTTGGAATGATAATTTGGAAGAATAATGGCTTCGTGTGCGGTTTGCACATTTAGCCAGTGTCAAGTAAGAGGTATATTAATAACATATAAATTATAGTAAATGAGAATGAATGGTGATAAATATGATAAATGGTAAATGAGATGCCCTCCCCCTAAACCCCTTGAGTACTCAGTAAAGATGTGGGACTATACTGAGATTTCACATGGACTTCTTGAGCGAATTTGAAAAGTTATGTTGCATTGTTTTGTTTCATTTACCAACACTCATGTACGTTCACAAACACTTAACGGTTAACAATCCACCAATTAATGTTGGAAATATCACAAATTTTAGAAAACAAAAAACTGCAGACATGTATGACGCTTTAATTTCCCGCCAAGAAGTCATTTTGTAGACATAACAATTTTTTTTAAATATTAATTACTTTTCCTTGTAACTAGCGGGAAAAAAACTAATCTCGACGATTTTCTTTTATTTTATAAGTTTGTTAAGTAACAAGAGCTTTATTGAGCCAAACTTGAATAAATGATTTTGACTTTGACCCTGGTTCAACTGTAGCTAGTAGGTGTTTCCCTCTGGGTTGCGAAAGTCAGAAGGCATTATCCGTGTAATAACATAAATTCAGCCAAATATGGTTAGACCAGTGACAGTGACCGAACAAGTGATGGATTAAAAATCCATAAAAATCCTCAAAAAGCATCAGAACAACGATGTCTGAAGACATCGTTGTTTGATGTTACAAGGAAAAGTAATTAATATTTAAAAAAAATTGAAAATTTAAAAAAAAATCCTCAAAGGATCCTTTTTGAGGATTTTTATGGATTTTTAATCCATCACTTGTTCGGTCACTGTCACTGGTCTAACCATATTTGGCTGAATTTATGTTATTACACGGATAATGTCTGAAGACATCGTTGTTCTGAGGCTCCTATCTCACCTGAAGATGCCCTGTGTAAGGGCGAAACACGTGTCGTGTTGAATAGTTAGTTTCTCGATTTTTTTGGAAATTATAGTAGCGCGGGAATTGTTACAAAGATATTTTAATCATCAATTGCTTACAATGGATTTCCGCAAAGTAACGCCTAAATCAATAAATTATAGTGAGTTAAGACTTAGCAGACCTTGACGACTAATATGGCGTGGTGGCGAGTATACCCGCATTCCACTGCTGGGGTGGTGGTTTCGATTCCCACACTTTAAGGCCAAATATTTGTGTGTATAAATTTGAATATTTTTTTCTGGTCTGGGTTTTTTTCTATGTATATTAAGTATGTATTTACAAAAAAATATAATTTATATATGTTTATCCGTTATTTAGTATCCATAACACAAGTACTCGATACTTATCTTGGAACTAAATAATTGGTGTGTCAGAAATATTTAATTTAATTTAAATTGTGACCCAAGCTTAAGTCTAGGGCAACTGAGATAATGCTAGGATATGGTGATGACTTACGTTATATATTTGAACAGTTGTATCAGCGTGGAACCGGGGCAGCCTTCAGGCGAGCCGGTGGGCTACCAAGTGAGCGTGCGGCTGGAGCCTGACCTCACGGAGCTGAACGTGGACGCGCTCGTGGAGCAACTCGCCCACTTCGGGGCGGACGCGCGCGACCCGCACCGCATACACCTGGCCACCGATGTGTGTCGGGATGCCAAAATTACTTATTTGGATAAAGTAAGTCTACTATGGATTTATTTTACAGTTTTACATACATACAAGCTTAATCCCGTACCTACTAATTAATTCACAAATCTAATTCTCTTCTGGAGAACCTTTGTACTTTTAGTTTTTAAATACCTTTTTTATAATCTATTTATGTGCAATAAAAGATTATTATTATTACAAGCACGCTTGTTTCTCCGAAAAGGTAGGCATATTATAGGCCCACATTACTCCAATAATATTTTTGATCCCACGTAATAGGTAGCGAGCCTATTGCCGCTTACTGGAAACTTTCAGATTTCAAGTTTTCTAAAGATTTTATATTTTTTCTATTACTGAAGTCACTCGACAAAATCTAGCAGTATTATAGTATATATGTAAACAAAGTGCGTGACACTTCATTTAGTCTACGGTAATCTTGTTTTAATCTGTGGAGCTATCTGTCATGTGTACATGATGATAGACAGTTAGAAAACAATTATTGTAATATTTAATTATTAGTGTTATTTGATAAATAAGAACTGGTGAAACATTAGCTTTAAATGTTGTTTCTCTTTCCAGGTAAGTTTAGGATTAATTAATGTTAAAGCATATTTTGTAAAAGTGTTTTCATTGTAAAACCTAACAAAATAAAATTATCTCTTTCCAGAGCAACTCAATTTTAGTTTTATTGTTCATCAAAAGTTATTATAAAATAACTCATTATAAAACAACATTTCTACAGCTGATTACCAAGAACAATGGAAAAATTAAAATTCGAGTTCAAGGTTAAAGCCAATGAAGATTTGAAATCAAATATTATTGCTATAACGACAATAACAGATTTAGATGGCCGGACCTTTGTCATCCCAGATAAGTTACAGCCCGTAAAATTACATGATGAAATATTAAAGACCCCAATCTTCCAAAAAGTAAAGTCAACATTGCAAAAACGTCATGAGAAACGACAGGTGTGGATATCCATGAAACCAGAGATGATGGCAGTTTATTGTGATGAAGATGGAAATAAACAATTTATGGGATACCTATTGGAGGAACAGACAAATCCACAAACTTCTACAACAGGAATTCCAGAAGAATCTATAGCAAAAATTATGGAAGGCTTCGCCGAAATGAAGAAAGATTCATCAAAACCTTATAATAGGAGCAAAGTGGTAGAAAAATTTGTCATAGAAAAATTCAATAGCAAGACTACTAATGTGTCCCAGTGGATGACTACCTTTGAAGCAGAGTGTGACCGTTCAGGAATTGAAGAAGATATCAAAAAAATTGAAATTTTTAGGTTATTTATAGAAGATTCCTGTGTAGACTGGTATAGTTCGATGCTTATAAAGCATACAATAAATTCAGAATGGGCAATGTGGAAAAAGAACTTTTGTGAAACATATGCGGATAGAGGTTGGTCGCCGATCAGGTATGCAATGCTATTTAAATACAGACAGGGCTCATTACTGGAGTATTCATTAAAAAAAGAAAGACTATTATTAGAAATAAATAAATTCATGAATAAACTCACTATAATAGATCTGATTGCCACTGGATTGCCAAATTTTATTGCAGACAGGATTGATAGGAACAGTTTAAAAGAAACTGAAGACCTATTTAATCATTTAAGAAGTTTAGAGCATATAGTTAGTAAAAAAACATTTGATAAAAAGATAGGAAGTTACGAAAGTGAAACTAACGAAAAAAATTTTAAGCCCTTGGTTAATCCGTGTAAAATTTGTGAAAACGAGAAAAAAGGCATACGTTACCACCCTGAATCACAATGTTGGTTCAAAACTAAAAATAATGATAGGCTAAAAAGAGACCAAATAAGGAGTGTTAACAATTCAGAATTGGAGATAGAATTAAATGAAATTGATCCAAAAAACTAATAGTACCGCCATTAATAAAAATTAAAATACTAATAAATGACACTTTGGAAACATCAGGAATCTATGATTCAGGATCAAATGTGTCTTTAATAAATTCAAGGTTATTATCATTAAAAAAAATACCTACTTATGATAAAAATGCAGGTTTAAAAACAATTAATGGCGTTAAAAAATCAATAGGAATTGTAACTTTAAAAATTAAAATTTTTGAAATAGAAAAACATGTTAATATTTTTGTTATAGACGAAGACAACTTCGACTATGATTTCCTAGTTGGGTTAGACTGTATACAAAATTTTTATTTAACTCAAAATGAGAATTTAAATATCACTCAAAATGTCTTCAGCAATAACAATGAAGACTACAAAAATAATAAACAAAAGAAACCTATAGGTACTATAAAAATTCCTGGAAGTTCAGGTAGTGACATAGGGAATAAACAAGATATATATTATAAAAAGAAAGATGTGGATAACACAAAAAAACATAAAAATGAGACTATCACTAAAGAGTATAAAATAAACTTTAATGAAAATATCATAGTTGATAATTTTGATATTTCCGTAAATAATTTAGATTATCAAAAAAAAAATTATATTGACAAATTGATATGCAAATATAATTCAGTCTTCGCTAAAGATAAGTATGATATAGGTACTGTAAAAGGTTATGAAGCGCATATTGATTTGTTAATAGATAAATATTGCAGTAAAAGACCATATAGGTGTTCTATTGAGGATATGAAAGAAATTGAAAATCAAATATCAGCATTACTAAAAAATGATTTAATCGAGGAGTCATATAGTCCTTTTGCTGCTCCAGTAACACTAGCATTTAAAAAAGAAGAAGGAAGGCGATCAAGGCTCTGTATAGATTTTCGTGAATTAAATAAAATTGTTGTACCCCAATCCCAACCATTTCCACTAATTTAGGATCTAATGGTTAAAACAAGGAAATGTAAATTTTTTTCAACATTCGATATAAATTCAGCGTTCTGGTCCATACCTCTTAGAATTGAAGATAGATACAAAACTGCATTTGTTACTCAAGAGGCCCACTTTCAATGGACTTGTTTACCCTTTGGTTTAAAAACTGCTCCAGCGATTTTTCAAAGAGTACTGAGTAGCATTATAAGAAAGTACAAACTGTCAAATTTTACTGTCAATTATATTGACGATATCTTAGTATTTTCTGAAACTTTTGAAGAACACATTGAGCACATATCTTTGCTATTGGAAGCTATTTTAAAAGAAGGTTTTAAATTAAAATTTACCAAATGTAGCTTTGCACAGGACTCTGTAAAATATCTAGGACACATAATTAAAAACAATACGGTCACTCCACTAAAAGATAATTTAATTGCTATAAAAGAATTTCCAATTCCAAAAACACAAAAAACGTCCGACAATTTTTAGGAAAAATTAATTTCTACGGAAAATATGTGCCAAATATTTCAATTACGCTGGATCCTTTACATAATTTATTAAGAAAAGGAGAAAAATTCGTTTGGTCCGATAAATGTCAAGAATCTTTTGATACTATTAAAAAAATACTTTGCTCAAAACCAGTTCTAGCCATCTTTGATCCAGACTTGTTAATTAATATTTATACAGATGCTAGCATACATGGTGTAGGTGCAATTTTAAAACAAATACAACCCAACGGAGATGAAAAACCCTGTGCATATTTTTCAAAAAAATTGAACGAATCCCAAAAAAAGAAAAAAGCCATATATCTTGAGTGTTTGGCAATAAAAGAGGCAGTAAAATACTGGCAACACTGGCTTATAGGAAAGACATTCACGGTTTTCTCAGATCATAAGCCTTTAGAAAAAATGAATATTAAAGCTAGAACGGATGAAGAACTGGGAGACCTAACATATTATTTGTCACAGTTTAATTTTGAAATAATATATTCTCCGGGAAAATATAATATAGAGGCAGATACATTAAGCAGAAACCCTGTGTTAGAATCGTATGAAAATCAAGATAGTAGTTTAAAAGTAGTAAATTTTGTTAAATTACAAGACATACAAAATGATCAAAATAAAAATGAACAAATAAAACAAAACATAAACAAACTTATTTTAAAACATAACGTATATTATAAAATGATAGGAAAACATGAAAAGATTGTACTAACTGAGGAATTTAGTAAAAAAATTATAAAAGATGTACACCATTATTACTGTCACATAGGAAGACAACAAATGGAAAAAAAAATAAAACCATTTTATCAAGCGAAAAATTTATCGGAAAATATAAAAATTGTTTGCCAAAATTGTGATGTCTGTAAAAAAAAAAGAATGGTTGCCTGTAAAGTCGTTTTTACGGGCGAAGATTTTACGTGACAACGTCTTTTTCTCGGTAGAATATTTATTGATATGAATATAATTAAATTGCACAATAGGAACAAGGAATTGAATGAAAATAAGAATTGCACAAATTTTAACTATAGAAATATATTTTGTTTACTAAAACATTGTACACTAGTGCTGCGCGCGCGGCAGACCGATCATAGTTGAGTGGGAGAGAGACGCAAGGCATTCGCCGGGCCTCTCTCTCGTTCGGTGACTCATCGTAACGTTACCGAGCGTTACACTTTTTCATAAGTGACTCCCAGCCGCAACCTAATTTAAGACGTTGTCACGTCAAAATAAATCTAGAGGACAATATAAGTTTGGACTAATGTCTCACTTAGGTCCTGCTACCCATCCGTTCGAAATAGTATCTATAGACACCATAGGTGGATTTGGTGGTGTCCGTTCAACCAAAACATACTTACATCTTCTAGTAGATCACTTCACTCGTTACGCCTATATTTTAACATCCAAAACCCAGAATGCTAATGATTTTATAAAACTTGTCCAACAAGTAACACAAGATTATAAAATTGATCTGATTCTATCAGATCAATATCCAGGTATAAACTCAAAAGATTTCAAATTTTTTTTAGAAAAAGAAGGTACACCTATTGTTTTTACCGCAGTAAATGCGCCATTTTCAAACGGATTGAACGAAAGGTTAAACCAAACATTGGTTAGTAAAATTCGTTGTAAGATTAATGAACGGAACGATAAAATTGCTTGGACAACTATTGCTCACGAATGCACAGAAAAATATAACGAAACTGAACATTGTGTAACAGGGTTCTCTCCAAAATATTTATTGGAAGGGAAAAATGTTGACATTCTACCAGATGAACTGAAACAAAATATAACACATAATCATCTGCTGCAAGACCGAAAAACGGCCTTAGAAAATAGTATAAAATCCCACAACTACAATAAAAAAAGATTCGATAAAAACAGAAAACATTATGAACTAAAAGTGGGAGATTCTGTATACGTTGAAAATGGAAACCGGTTAAACCGAAGAAAACTGGATGAGTTGAAAATAGGACCTTATCAAATTGTAGAAAAAAATATCTAATTCAATTTATAAAGTAAACACGGGTCACAAAAAGGCAGAGTCCAATCTCTTCCATGTTACAAAGCTTATCCCGGTAGTAGCGTAAAACAGTAGAACTGTTTAATTAAAAAAGGGGGGGGGGGGGAGATGTAAACAAAGTGCGTGACACTTCATTTAGTCTACGGTAATCTTGTTTTAATCTGTGGAGCTATCTGTCATGTGTACATGATGATAGACAGTTAGAAAACAATTATTGTAATATTTAATTATTAGTGTTATTTGATAAATAAGAACTGGTGAAACATTAGCTTTAAATGTTGTTTCTCTTTCCAGGTAAGTTTAGGATTAATTAATGTTAAAGCATATTTTGTAAAAGTGTTTTCATTGTAAAACCTAACAAAATAAAATTATCTCTTTCCAGAGCAACTCAATTTTAGTTTTATTGTTCATCAAAAGTTATTATAAAATAACTCATTATGAATGAATGAATGAAAAAAATACTAAGATATCGTCAATATAATTGACAGTAAAATTTGACAGTTTGTACTTTCTTATAATGCTACTCAGTACTCTTTGAAAAATCGCTGGAGCAGTTTTTAAACCAAAGGGTAAACAAGTCCATTGAAAGTGGGCCTCTTGAGTAACAAATGCAGTTTTGTATCTATCTTCAATTCTAAGAGGTATGGACCAGAACGCTGAATTTATATCGAATGTTGAAAAAAATTTACATTTCCTTGTTTTAACCATTAGATCCTCAATT